>CM040238.1:240096938-240804786 GCA_022545495.1 Chrysanthemum lavandulifolium | reverse complement strand
AAAATGATGCATCCGTGTGTAACTCGAAAGGCATTGTTACATTAGGTAGTCTCAACACCGTTCTTCCATAACCGCCTTTTTAAAACTCGAGCGCCGCTTGCACTTTTCATCCCATATCCAAGCTTTGTTCTTCTTCAATGGGTCATCCAATGGAGATGCTATGGCCGAGTATCCCATGATGAACCTTCGATAATAGTTTACTAAGCCAAGGAAAGATCTAAACTCCGTCACCTTGCTTGGTGGTTCCCACTCTTGGATAGCCTTTACTTTTGCCCAGTCCATCATCAATCCACCGTCTTTGATCTTGTCTGCAAATTTCCACAAAAAGTCTTCGGCTTCCCAACTTGCTTCACTATCGGGCAAATTATGCCACTTGATCACGTACTATTTATAGCTCAGCACCCCTCGTCTTCATATCGTACGATCCGACAAAATCTCCTCAACCTCTCGATCGTACGACGTAACAATAGCTGTTGGCGCCCGCTTGGACACCCCTCGTTCCGTGTCTTCCTCGTCATCATGGTAAGGCTTGAGAAGGCTAACGTGGAAGACTGGATGAATCTTCAACTTGGGCGGTAGTTAAAGTCAATAAGAAACTTTTCCAACACGTCCAATCACCGGGAAAAGGTCTTCATACCTCCGTATCAATCCTTTGTGCACCTTCCTTAGTGATTTGAATTGTTGAGGCAAGAGCTTCACCATCACTTGATCTCCGACCTCGAACTCAACGTGTCTTCTTTTCCCATCCACCCATTTCTTCATCTTCTTAGTCACTTTTTCCACGAAGCCCGGGCCAAGTCCGCTCGCTCGTGCTATTCCTTCATCGTCTTGTAAGCGGCCGGGCTACTCCCCTCGTATGATGCGGCTAAGGCATTCGGAGTTAATGGTTGGCGCCCCGTGACCAACTCAAAAGGACTCTTCCCCGTGGATTCACTCCATTGCATGTTGTACGAGAATTGAGCAACGTCAAGGAGTTTAGCCCAATCATGTTGGTTGGTACTCACATAGTGCCGAAGATAGAGCTCCAATATCGTGTTTACCCTCTCCGTTTGCCCGTCCGTTTGGGGATGAAAACTCGTAGAGAAGTTCAAATCTATTCCCATGATCTTGAACAACTCCGTCGAAAAGCGCCCCGTGAATCTTGGATCTCGATCACTAACGATCACATGTGGAACTCCCCAATACTTCACCACATTCTTAAAGAAAAGCTTAGCTCTATCATCCGTGGTAACGTCGGGTGGTGCGGCAATGAAAGTTTCATACTTCGAGAATCGATCAACCATCACAATAATACTCCCATTCCCTTTCGACTTTGGAAAGCATGTGATAAAGTCCATGGAAACGCTTTCCCATGGTCCCTTGGGCGTCAGTAGAGGCTCCAACAATCCTCTGAACTTCTTTTGCTCTGTCTTGTCTTGTTGGCAAATAAGGCACGTCCGCACGAATGTCTCTACGTCGTCCTCCATTCTTGGACAATAATAAGTGCCTTCGACCAATGCCAACATCCTCTTGGTCCCCGGATGACCGGCCCACTTCGAATCATGACACTCCTTCAAGATTGTACGCCTAAGATCACCCCACTTAGGTACGTAAAGCCGATCTCCTTTTGTGAACAACATGTATCCTTTAAGCCAAAATCTTTGAGTCTTTCCATCTCTTGCTAAGGCCATAAGCTTCTTGGCAAAAGGATCACGTTCCAATCCTTCATTGATTCGGTCTTGGAGGAAGAATTGCGCTTGGGTGATTGTTGCAAACTCCGCCTTGCGGCTCAATGCATCGGCTACCACATTGGCCTTCCCCGGCTTGTACTCCAAGTGATAATCGAACTCGGCTAGGAAGTCTTGCCACCGAGCTTGCTTGGGACTTAACTTCTTTTGGGTTTAATAGTAACTCATAGCAATGTTATCCGTCTTGATCACAAATCTCAAACCCAACAAATAATGCCTCCAAATCCACAAGCAATGGACAATCACTGTCATCTCTTTCTCTTACACGGTGTACTTCCTTTCCGTCTCATTTAACTTCCGACTCTCGAATGCGATCGGGTATCCTTCTTGCATTAGAACTCCTCCAATAGAAAAATCTGATGCATCCGTGTGTAACTCGAAAGGCATTGTTACATCAGGTAGTCTCAACACTGGTTCTTCCATAACCGCCTTTTTAAAACTCGAACGCCGCTTGGCACTTTTCATCCCATATCCAAGCTTTGTTCTTCTTCAATGGGTCTGTCAATGGAGATGCTATGGCCGAGTATCCCATGATGAACCTTCGATAATAGTTTACTAAGCCAAGGAAAGATCTCAACTCCGTCACCTTGCTTGGTGGTTCCCACTCTTGGATAGCCTTTACTTTTGCCCAGTCCATCATCAATCCACCGTCTTTGATCTTGTGTCCAAGAACTCGACTTTGTCTTAGGCGAAAGAGCATTTCTCCAACTTCATATAAAGTTCATTGTCTTGTAACACTTGAAACACCTGTTTCAAATGTAGGACATGCTCATCCAAGGTATGACTCCAAACAACAATATCATCCAAGTATACCACCACAAATTTATCAAGAAACGGGTGAAATAACTTATTCATAAGGGTAAAAAATGTAGCGGGAGCATTTGTTAAGCCAAAGGGCATGCCTAAGAACTTGTAAGATACATACCTCGTGATGCACGTCGTCTTAGCTTCGTCTCCCTCTGCTATCCGTACTTGGTAGTACCCCGATCTCAAGTCTAACTTGGAGAAGTATCTCTTCTTTCCAAGTTGATCAAACAAATCCGCAATAATAGGAATAGGGTACTTGTTCTTAAACGTTACCTTGTTAAGTGCCCGATAGTCTATGCACATCCGCAAGGATTTGTCCTTCTTCCTTTGAAATAGCACCGACGCACCATATAGGGCTTTTGAGGGTCGAACATAGCCCGCATCCAATAGATCCTTGAGTTGTTTACGCAGCTCCTCCAACTCGGGTGGTGGCATTCGATAAGGGACTTTGGCGGGTGGTTTGAAAATCGGTTCCATCTCGATGGTATGATCCACATATCTCCTAGGTGGTAGATTCTTTGGCAACTCCTTGGGCATCACGTCCTTGAACTCATCAAGTACCCACTCAATCTCCTTCGGTACCTCCACTTTGCCCGAATTGCCATCCGTCTCTAGCCTTGTCACCGCCAAATAGCAAGGCTCGCTCTTGTTGTACCCTTTTTTGAATTGCTTAACCGAAAGGGTCTTCACTCCACACTTAGAATCCCGTTTCGTGCTAACCATGCAAGTCTTTCCACCATCTATGATACATAAAGAATTAGCAAATGACATAAGGAAAGCTCATACCTTATCGAGGAACTTTAACCCAATAACCAAATCGAAATCATCCATTAGGACCACCGACAAGTCAATTTTCCCCTCCCATTCTCCAATCTTGGCCCAAACATCCTTGGCCACTCCTTTCATTGGCTTGGCCTTCGAGTTTACCGGCTTGAACGTTCCACTCCCTTTCGTAGCGCTAATCCTTAGCCGTTTAGCTTCATCAACCGACACGAAATTATGAGTGGTACCGGAATCAACTAGAGCACGTACCTTGATCCCATTGATGGTTGCTTCTACATATTGCAATCCTTTTCATACAACTTTTGGCATCTCCATATTGGCCTTGATTGGATTCAAGATCCTCATCGAGCTCATGCATCTACCATCGCTCGTACCTTCATCTTCATGAACTGTCATTCCGTTAAGGCTTGCTTTCTTGGGGCAATCTTGAGCTCTATGAGGTCCGTCACATATGAAGCATCCACCACTCTTGAAGGCTGTCTTCACGTCTTTGTTCTTCCCGGTTGGTGGTTTATGTGCATTATCGTGCTTTGCTTGAGCGACTTTCTCTCCCCCACCTTTCTCATGGTTCACCTTTTGATCCTTTGGCTTGGACGTTTCCCTCCTCATACTAAATTCAATCAAGGCCTCGGCATGGGCGATAATCAGTAGCAAGGTCTTGACCCACGCCTTTCTAGCACCGCCTTAGCCCATCCTTGCAAACCATCGAGGAAATAAAGAGAGAGTCTTGTTCGAAAGATCCGAATCTCCAAGGTTAGTGTAGTAAATTCCTTAACATAATCCCGGATTGTTCAGAATGCTTAAGTTTATGAAGTCGACTTTTGCTTTTTTCTTAGCATTCTCGGGATAAAATTGTTCTAAGTTCCACAATAAAATAAGACCAGTATTGATAGTACACACTGCCGATATCTCCATATCGACGCTACTACCATAATGCCGCTGTATCCTTCAAGTATCGGTCGCCATCTTGATCTTGGAGTCATCATCTCGTAATGTTGACGCCTTCTATGTATTGCTCGATCTCCCACAAGAAATCATCAACCGCCTTAGCTTCTCGCTTTCCTACGAACGGGGATGGTTTTGGAACATCAATCTTCGGAGCATTATTACCAACGTTGCCACCTCCGTTAGCCATGGATCGCTTGCATAGAACCACATCGGCTTGCAAGTATTCGATGGTCTTCTCAGTGTTGGAGATCTTACCCAAGAACAACTCTTTTAAACCATCGATCTCAAGCTTAAAGTCACCGCTAAGCATATTGAGGACGACCCTAAAGTCATCCTTCATGGTTGTGAGCTCGGTGTCTAGACCTTCCAAGCCCTCAACTTGGGTCTTCAACTCCGACACGGATGTCTCAACACCTGTAAATCACTTGTTAAAGCTCGACATAACGTCCTTAGACGCACCTCTCTTCTTCGGGTCTTGACGCTTGTCATCGCGACCTTGCCTCTCGTCAATGATCACACTTCCACTAGCACCAATCTTATCGGTCTCGCTTGACATCGCCTTGAATCAACCTGGCTCTGATACCACTTGTCACAGACTTGTCTCTACAAGCTCTTCCGAGAGGCACTTAGTCTTGAATAAGCTCAGCCTTGCTCGAATACTAAACGATGTATGCAACGAAAGTAATCTTCAAAGAAAGGAACAAGTGAAATATGGAAAATACTTTGTATTACTAGAGAACTTTACAAGATAGCTTTGATTATAAGTGAACTCTTATGCATGCCATTTACAAATGAGGCTACACCTATTTATACTACTATGTACAATCTTCTACAAGGTTCTTTGGGAAGCTTCTAGCTTATGAGATTTCCTTATGCTTCTAGTAACTTTCTAGAAGTTCCTACTTATTCCGTCTTATTCTATAAGCTTCCAAGATTATCCATCATCTTCCATGGGCTTCTAAACTCTTCCAAGCTTATCCAAGACCTCCCAAGAGAAGTGTAGAGTAATCCGGAATCTCGATCATACTTGAAAATGATCTAGACGAGCAGATGGGTCGTGACACATAGCTATTGTTGCTAATCTATCATAATTTATATAATATTCTTGTAATCCGTTCGAAGCTTTTGAGTTGAATCTCTTGAACAATCCAATTAGTACTTGAAGCTTATTTACCGAACACGCGAGCATTTCTTTCTTTTCAAATGAAGTACCCGGAAGTCCATAGCACCGCTTGCCAAACACGAGCAATACTACTAGGAACATTAACATTCCCATATGATGAAAAACGATTCACCAATAGAGAAAGCATTAACATTCCCCATCTTCCACCAACTAAAGACCTTATCCCACACGCTCATAGCAAGATCGCATACAAGTGACCAAACTATGCATACATGATTCCACCGCATTAGTAAAACTTGGACAAAAAATGAATCCAAATCAAGCACCTATTTTATCAAGCTCTTAGATTACTCATAGATACAAAGAAACAAGATTAATTGGTCCGTTTGGTCTTAATGACTCAAATTGTATAATTTATATTGAGGAAATTATATATATATATATATATATATATATATATATATATATATATATATATATATATATATATATATATATATATATATATATATATATATATATATATATATATATATATATATATATATATATATATATAGGAAGGATCAAGTGGATTGGGATTTAAGTAGGGATGGTGCGGATAATATCACAAAGCTTTTTTTTTAAATTCAAGAAAATCAAAAAATTAAAAAATAAAGAGGATGATAAATTATTAAGGATCAACAAAAATTTCAAAAAAAAATCGTTTTCACGATTAAAGGTATTGTGATATTAAGGTCGATTTTGACTTTTTACAAAAGTCAAGATCCGATCTTAATATCACATTCACTTTTTTTAATACAAATTGTTAATATCACACTAACTTTTTTGATATCACGCTACTTTTTGTTTTTTTTAATATTATTAATATCACCGCTCCTTTTTAATAAAAAATGTTAATATCACGGTTCTTTTTACTATCAAAGGAACTTTTTTTCTTTTTAATATAATTGTTAATATCACCGTAACTATCATATGCTTTTTAATAAAATTGTTAATATCATAGTAACTATCATATGTTTCTAATATCAAGGTTCATTTACATGTAAAAACTTAAATATCACAGTTGGTTTTATAATATCATCATTTTATAATATCACGCCATAATATCACACTAGTACTATAATATTGTTAATATCACGGTAGAACTCATAATTAAGAAAACAAAAGTGCTCTAAAAATCAAAAAATAAAAAAAAATGAAAGAAGATAACAATAGTAAGGTTCACTAAAAGGAAAAAATTAAAAAATCGTTTACATGGTCAATTCTTCTGGTGAAGTTATTGCAGATCTTGACTTTTTACAAAAGTCAAGATCGGATCTGAAAATGGTAGTCCAGATCTATCCGTACATCCGCACTAAAATTAAAAATCCGCACATTATCCTTACTCTATATATATATATATATATACTTTGGTTCCATTGAGAAGGTTTTTAGATTGAGATGATTGAGAAATTTTCGTTTGAGCTATTAATTCATATTTTTTTATTTGACTCATAAGTATACATCAATTAATAATGAATCAAATCTATAAATTATAAATTTGATTCACAAATTTTTGTAAAAATCAAGTTATGGTAATGATTCATTAAATTTGTACAGATGATTGACAATGATACTTATATCACAAGATCGTGAAATTTTTTGCAATGATTCAATTTCTTTTTACACATTTTAGATTAGAATCATATATTAAAATGAGTTCTACACTTGAAAAACTTAAATCGAAGTTAAAAACTATCGCTTTTTAAAAATCTTTTTCAATTGAGAAGGATTTATTCCTTCTCAATGGATCAGTTATATATATATATATATATATATATATATATATATATATATATATATATATATATATATATATATATATATATATATATATATATATATATATATATATATATATATATATATATATATATATATATATATATAACCCACTTATATATGAGACAAGTTTTAACTTGCACATGATGTTTCGAAAGTCGTACTATGAGGTGGAAACTATGACTTGTAAACCGAAATGCCACTTGGCATTCAAATGATGACTCATAATGCCACGGCATATCACAAATCAAGAAATATTCGGAAAATGTTTAAAAAATTTGTCCATTGTAAGAATCAAACCTCGGTCTGTACATCCCACTAGTACAAATTTGGGATTTCGTCACACATGTTGTTTTTTAAACGGCCACACAGTCAGATATTTATGTGACTAGATGTACCAAAATTTAATAAACAACCACACTTTATCCGACTTTTGTAACCATTTCGGAATTTCATTGTCACACATTTGAATATTTATGTGACTACAGGTAACGGGTAAATTTTTTTGATTATTTTGTCACTTATAATTTGGGACGTGTGACAGATACAAATAAGTTTAAAACATTAGTCACACTATATATATACATATGTGACAAATATATGTCACACAATTGAACAGTGTGACCAAAATCCATATATGGTCACATGAAGTAATTGTTTTTGTGGCTAAATTATTTAAAAGTGACTGCTATTTTTGGCTGAATATTTGGCCACATATGAATTTAAAATGTGTGACAACTCAAAAGTAAGTTTGAAGCATTAGTCACGATATGCATTTAAAAGTGACAAATATATGTCACACACTTGAACAGTGTGACCAAATATCATACATGGTCACACTAAACCATAGACATAATGATTAAGTGTAACCAAAATTCGATACATATGGTCACGTAAGTTAATATGTGTGTCTATAGTTTAGTGTGTGTTTGCTTGCCAAAACCTAATGTGTATAGTCATATTTAATTGTAGCACGATCATGTGACTATAGGCTTTACAATAGTCACACCATATCACAAATGTGTATCTAAATTATGTTTATGGCAACATTATAAGGGTATTATATGTGACCAATACATTAAAAATAGTCACATTGTGAAATATTCATGTGACTATTATTTATAGCAAAATGTGAACTCAATTATCATTAACCTTGATATTAGTCACATTGAGTGTTTGTGTGACTAAATTAAAGATGTTATATATGGTCACACGAAGTATTTATTTAGGTGTCTAAATCATAGAGTCATATTTTGTCACACATTATTTAAGTGTAGTCACAATTTAGATGGTGTTAAGCACCTAAAAGTTTATTCTGATATAATGGATTTGTGTGAAGAAGACTACGATATGTAGGGTTTGGGGTTTTATGCATTATGTTTGTGTTTTTTGTGGATGAAGCTGGTTGGCTATATATGTGGGCGTGTAGTATGCCCAGGTTTATTTAGTACTAATCTTTAACTTACTGTCAATCTAAGCATCTTTTGTAGTTCTATTCACTTGAAATGAATATGTAATGGATGGTTAAATGGAATGGAAATTTATATTCTATGGGCATCTTAAATTGCTATTCATTTTATACATTATGATGGTTTTTTTACTGTTGTGATTGCCATTTAATCAGTATTCTTGTGATTGCCATATCTATTAAGAAACCATTTTCAACTGCTGCTCATATTTGTGTTAATGTTGCTCAGCTGTAGTTAGTGCTGCTCATGAACTTCAATGAAAAATATGCTAAGTGTTTACTACTTCTAGTACATAGTTGATACTTCTAGTACACAATTAATGCTGCTAGTACCTATAGTTGTGTATAATCTGGAATCACATTTAGTAGTATCATGCAATGATTTTGCAAGGCCGTTGTATTCGTGATTTGAATGTGTTAAATAATGACAGTGTCACCTGGTTTATGAGTCCTGAGTTTTGTTTTCATATTAGATATTGTGCAAATGCTAATGTATAAATACAAGTATGTAAGTAATAGATAAATTGAAATCCTTTCAAAGAGTATTTGCAGCAAAACAAAAGCTTAAATTGGTTCTGCAGACAAACATATATCCTTAAACAAAGTGTGACAACTTGAGCATGGCATGCTTCACTTGGATTTTCGTATAACAATACCTTCACAGTCGGTTCAATAGTAGTCATTTCATGATTCACTACCCAAGTCACGTTGATTTACGTGGCAATATGTTATCATTGTGCTCGTGAATAACTGTAATAAATTCCTCATCGACTTCGTCATATGTATCTTTGTAATTCTTGGTTGGTGTTTTAAAGACAATAGACAATTTTTTATCTATCTGGTCTTTCACATAAAACACTTGTCGTGCTTGTGAGGCCAATATGAATGGATCACTCTTGTGGCCTAAACTATTCAAGTCTACCAATGTATAACCAAGATTATCGTGTTTGACCCTACCTGTTTTTTGATTAACTCAATCTCATTTGAGAAGAGGAATTTGCATGAAACGGTAATCTAGTACCCATATCTCTTGTAAAACTCCATAATAAAATGCTTTTCTTGTGGTTGCAACTTCTTTGGATATGTGAAGATCTACACGTGAGCTAAATCCTTAAAAATCACCAAAACAAGCTCTAGACATGATTTTGAAACTTTAAAGTTGAAACAGCCCACTTGCATGATTTTTAAACAAAACTCAATGAACCATGAAACTTAGAAAATATAATAGGATTGTAGAGCTATGTCTTATGATCGATTTTCCATGAACCCCACCCCGTAACTCATCGGTAGAATAAATTAGAGACAAAACGGTAAAAGGCGATAAAAACTGACTAACATATTTCGTTGGGCAAAAAGGGATAGTTCTGGTCATTTCTGAAACTAGTCGAAGTTTTATGAAATGTAGCTAAGATATAAACTTAAAAGTAGGAAAAATCCCCGCGTCCTAAAGTTGTGTAGAACTTAACATATGGTCGTTGCCGCGGGACTGCAGAAAGCTGTCCAACTTTCGCATTGAATCACAAGTTTAAATTAGTAATTTGACTCATGTTAAGATGTAAATAAGAATATATATATATATATATATATATATATATATATATATATATATATATATATATATATATATATATATATATATATATATATATATATATATACACACAATTAAAAAGACATCAAAACAAAACCATAACCTTTAGAATCATGTTAAAAGGGTTTGTAGTTTAAAAGTTATAAAAGTTTAAAATTTCTACAAGAAAGTTTGGTGCTCGGTAAAAAGCTTTTTGATCCGATTTGTAAATGCGATTTTGACCCCTTTCTGGTCCGAAGCAGCAAAAGTGTAAAACATGAAAATTGTCGGGAATGATGTTTTGAGAAAGATAACGCGATAATTTAAGTTTGAAAATGCAAAACAAGGTCTGTTTACCACCAAAACCTACAAAGACTGTTTTGACGCGAAAATTGTTTTTCCAAAAGTTAGCCGCGATAAACCATTTTCTTTTCCGAGCTTGGTGACTTACCAAACTTAACAAATATCATAAAAATATAACAAATAACATTTTCATAGCACTTCGTAGTTTATTTGACCTTCAGAATAATATTTTTCATATTTGAAAACCGATTATCATAACTTGTAACTCTTATAACTTTCGTGAAACACTAAACTTGACCACAACCTGTTAACGGACCATGACTAAACAAATTTCAAATAAGGGCTTGTCAACAATTTTCTTAAAGTAATAAAGACTAAACCTTTGACACTTATTAATTTACAAGAATATGTACAATATCTAAATTATATAAACACTTATATAAAGCTTTTCATAAGTTCTCGTCGTATATAATAACCTAAGACGCGTATTATATATTTTGGTTATCATTAACGCTCGTGACCTCTCGACACACTTTATATCATTGTACCATACTGCTGATCACTACGGTGAGTTTCATAGTCCCTACTTTTATTCATTTTGAATTACTTTGGGGTGAGATACATGCTCAACTACTTGATTTTACATTTACAAGTACTCTAAACTTTTAGAGTACTTCCGTGAGTTTCATAGCCCCACTTTTATTTCTTTTGAACTACTTTTTGGGAGATACATGCTATAATTTTTATAACGGTTACAATTACTTGAAAACTATAATATGTGCTATATAAATTATGTGCTTTATGACGTAATGCATTGTTATCATTTTTGGTTATTAGGTGCATACCAATATATGCCCTACTGCGTGACTATTACTATGTAACCACTATAGCGCATTTGCAAGAGGTTAGGAGGTGTAAAGAGTAGTTTTTGGGAAGTGGTTCCTAGTTGATTTTCGGAAGTGTTTCCTAGTAGTCTTTGGGAAGTGGCTCCTAGTAGTCTTTGGGAAGTGGCTCCCAGTAGTCTTTGGGAAGAGGCTCCCAATATGTGCGGCTTAGTGGCTGGGAATAGGCTCCCAGTATGTTTAGTTTGTGTGCATCCAGATTGTATGTCGGAAGACCCTTGTGGTGTATTGTGCCTATTGGTATGTTCAGTTGTCGCAAATATCGTGATTTTATTTAAGTACTCGTATATGTATATCTTGTTCACTATTGTCCTACATGCTCTAACGTACTTGACCTTTGTATTTGTATTTATAAATATAAACCTATGAACTCACCAACCTTTGTGTTGACACTTTTTAGCATGTTTTTCTCAGGTTACTAAAAAGATAGCTGGTGCACGGAGCATAGATTCGCACATCATGTTTTGAAGGCTTATGCTTTTATCATTAACATTCGATATGTTTTAAAAACACTTATGTGTTGTACTATGGAATCTCTTGTTTGTAACTTTGTTTTTATTATTCGAATTGTAACTTTTTAAAACGTCTGATTTAGAATCGTTTTCTTTAACTTGTATTGTGTGCTAAGAAATAATACCACAGTGACACGATCTTTCACTACGATATTTTGTGGGTGTTACAGATTGGTATCAAGTGTTGGTTATAGAGAACTAGGTTATATTTAGTACCTAGACTATAACTGCTTTACACATTGAGACTCTCCTTTTTAATTTCCATACACACACTTTGTGCGCATATGCTTTTTATTGGTTGTTTGTTTAGATCCACGTTATTGGATGATACAACTTTTGTATTAATAAGCAAACCCCGTAATTTAGTTGAGATGATTAGTCGTAGAATTACATCGTTACTCCTAAATTATGCATAGCCTATACACATATGCCTAATTCAGGAAGAAACATGCAGTGAAAGGTGTAGTATCTTGGATAATGTTCGTTCGAGTCTTAGTAGTCTAAGCCTTCTGGCTAATCTAAGCCACCATTGATAGTTGATTTCATTGGTGTAAGCAATTCCATAATCAAGCCAAACATTCAAAAGACCTCCTTCAAAGATATTAAACTATTCCTTTGTGACAACTTGTTTCCTAGCTTGATCTATTGACAGTTCTTGTTTGATGAGTTGCGAAAAATCAAGTTAGAATCAAGTTGTTACTCAAACCTATTCGACTTAATCTCATGACAGTTATTATTTGATGAGTTGTGGGATTAAGTTAGAATCGAATAGCTGATAGCAGGGTTCGGGGTCGAGAAAACCTCCTTTTCTACGAGCAAGTTTTTCAACCCTCTAGGCAGTGAAACTAATCGTTGTAGTGTAGTATGGGGTAAGCCTCAGGGATTGATATCATTCTATAGGGGAATAGGAATGCTAGAAAGAAATTTATGACGAGAAGGTGGGGTTGAAGATGATTCTTTTTATTATTTTTTATGTTTTTTAGAAGGCAAGGGTAAAATCTCGGGGTATATGATTGGGGGGTGATACTTCTACCAATTTCTGTATTTAACTAATTATCTAATTAAGTAATTTCTACGGATAGTTTATGCTAATTGAGGTGTGCTTGTATGGTGATTAAAGATGTGTTCACTTAGATACTATTACTCCCTAGTTATCTTTTATTGGTCGGTTGAATTGTCACGTCCTTTATCTTAACGCTTTGTATTCCTAATAGTCGGAGGGGGGTGCGTATTCCCTAGTTCTATGAGTGTATCTCTCCTATAGAATTCACGGGATCGGCAAGTATAAAGCTATCTCCTATGAGCACCCTATCGTCATAAAGCATACTCATGCAATATATACAACGAAAGCCTAGTTGCACTCCTAAGCTTCAAACAATTAAGATAAGAGACAACCTAACAATAATCAATAACTAGGTTTCATAGATCTAATCAAACACACAAGTAATTTAGCTAGACATGTTAGACAAGCAAGCATACACACAATCAATTGAACATCGGGTAGACATAACGATAAATTGGAATAACAAACTTATCTTGATGTGTAAAATAGGGTATGGGACCCTAGAATAATGTCCTAGTCGGACTACAACTGAGTTAGGGTTTGCTCTCCAAAATTCTACATCTTCAAATACAAAAAAATCGAATTCTATATAGATTTACAATTACGACGCGTGCTTTTGCTAACGACCGTCGCCAGCCGTCATTAGGGTTTCGTCTTGGCCAAGTCATCGTTGGGACGGCGTCACCTTAGAGATGTGATGCCTTGGTCTTTATTTGCGGTCGTCTCGAATCGGATATAGGGCGTGCGAAGTGGAAAATGTAGTGGCGCCTTCGGAAATAAGGCTGACCGTCGAGCTTTAGGACAAAAATTCCATTGGTACATCACGTGCACTTTTTGATCAAGTCTTCATAGAGGGACGGCGTCACCCTTTGGATGGGACGCCGTCAGGTTCTGCTGAGTAGCTTTGAGTGTCTTCGATCTTGACTTTGCCATTTTCTTCATGTTTTTGCTCCTTTTCGTCCAAATATGCTTCATTCTAGCATTTTGCTTTCAAGAGACCTAAAAAGTAAAAAGGAACGATTTTAAGCAGTAAAGGAAGTAAAACGTGCTGAATTAGGGCTTAAATGACCCTCTAAAAGCGTACATTTTAAATCCTTATCAAATATCCCTACACTTGGTATTTGCTTGTCCTCAAGCAAATGTGCTTTTTGGCCAATCAATTTATAAGTTAGGGGGCATGAAGCATTGGTTTAAAATAGTCTACATCAAGTAAAAGCGCCACAATAGTCATAACAGGCACGGAAATTATACACTAGCACCTCACAAGTGGTATTTGGATTCTCTCATCTCTCTGGTTTATATGAAATATAATATGAATGGAAATGGAAGATAAACACTCATTACCTGGCATAGTACATAGATTACCATAAACTTGAGAATAGATCAAACCTCCACCGCTTTGGCGTAAGCACCTAGGAATAACTATCTAAGAGGTCTTTACAAGGGTTGTAACGTTAGGCTTATGGTAGGAAATAAAGGGTTTTGTTGGATAAAGGATATTTAGTGGTGGCAAGTCAAAATCTTATGTTACAAGCATGTAAAGCATGGCGTTGCTAAGCCAGGACTCGACTCACTAACACTATATAACTTGAAACAAAGCAAACATAAACTTAAGAACATAAACATAAAGATAGATGTAGGATGGTAGCCCATATGTTTTTCTCATTTTTTTTTTATATCTCTTTTTCTTTTTTTTCTTTTTCTTTTTTTTTCGATTTTTTTTTTCATACCTTTTTACTCTACCATCCTTTATGATTACATCAAATTATAAAGGATTTATAGGAGCATCCCTACACTTGAGTTTTTATTTCTCTAACACTAATTGACCCGATTTGAAAAGATCAAAACACTTGGAGTATTTGATTACGTAGAAAAGGGAATTTGAATTTATCGTTCTTTCTCGTCACTCCATAAAATATTACTTTTACCCATGAGTCCCAATCATCCCAAAACTGTGTACAAAAGATATGACTCGGCTTAGCAACCATGCAAGTAACTAGATAATTGAACTAAGGGTTTAGTAGTGATAATAATAATGCACTAAAGATGAGTGCATACAAGGTAGGCTAAGGCGATTTGGGTGTACATATGGGGGTGGATTGTAAACAATGCTCTTCATTGATATTCCGGAAAACCGAAACATCACGAGAAACGCAAAAAGGATAGGCTCTGAGTGGTTAACTAGGGGTATCATGTACTAAAGATGAGTACATCACAAGGGTGTGGGGTAATTACTCAACCGATGTGGAAGATGTAATAATAATACATGTTTCAAACCAGGGTTATCCTAATGCCTCTTATCATTTAGTTACTCCTAACTACACAAGTGTAGTCTCACTAGCGATCTCGGAATGCATCACAAAACAAGTTCTAGAATCTGTTATACTACCGGTACACTCACTAAGCATTAAAGGTGAATTCTTTTATTCCTAAAGATCTAGGGGCGGACCTCACATTTTTGGGGTGGAATTTGTGTGGTAAACGGTTTTTGTGCTAGTCATATAATTCCTATATTTGGTGAAAAAAGGATATGTGTGGTAAACGGTTTTTTAGCTCGTAAATGTCATAAAATTTTTAAATTTGGTGCCAAAATTTCCCTAAAAATATTTCTCATAGTTTATTACACAAATTACCAAGGACAAGACAAATGATCAAGTGAGTGAATAGTTTCTAAGTTCTCGTTTTATTCTACCTTCCTACACTCAAACCGAACATTGTCCCAATGTTCCCAAAAGCATCAAAGTTATGATAAAGGAAGGTAAGTAAGGAAAAGAAACTAATACTCCCCTGATTAGCTCAGTAGGATATGTGTTAAATTGCGGTTAAATCTTCTTCCAAGAAGAATGCATAAGTAATAAACTTCATCCAATGTGTGTTTCTTCTTCTTGTCCAATATAACTTGCACACTTATAAGAAAACAAACGAAACATTCGCGTAAAATCGGCGGTAAAACTATGTATGACACACAACTACACTAGAAAGCAAGTAAGATATAATGCTTGTGGAATGGATGTTTGCAGTTTTTCTAGAAAATTAAGAGCTGAGAATTTCCAAAAATTTACAAGTTACACAGAAAACGAAAACTAAGCCTTCTGTTTCTAGATAGCCTGACATATCCCGACGTCAGTCTTTAATCTGGCCGTCAGTTGTCTGAAAAAGTGGTATGTCTGCGCTTTTCGGAAAAATTCTAGAAAAATTACATCATTAAAACACGGAAAATTCTGCAAAACATCCATTATGACTCGATACAAGCATTTGACTCTAACAAACACACATATATATCAATTTTAATAGTTGTAATTCTCATGTTCGTGTTCTCAAAAAATTATGTGATCTTCCCTACACTTATCTTTTTGTAAAATACCTTTATATGTAATTAAGACGAGGTTAAAAACAAAATAAAACATTTTCACAAAGTCTTAACATGAGAATAAACAATAATGAAAAAGATATAAAACACACAAATTGAAAAAACAAAACAAGCAAACAATTAAGCATGGGTTGCCTCCCACGAAGCGCTTTTCTTTATTTATGAGTCTTGTAGCTAGACTCGAAGTCGTGCTCCTACGTGACTTCATTACCGTCATCTTCTTCCTCATGACGGTTTTTATTGGGGTTTTCCACGGCATAGTTATGCCCTATTGTGCATCTTTCTAAGAAGTCATCTTGCCCCCAATTGGTTCTATATTCCGTTCCTAGTTTCACACATTCTTTATAGAACCAAAATATCTTATTCATCACATAGTCTACTCCTCTCTTCGTATCCTCTTCATTCCTATAGTAAACCGATAGCTTAAGTTCCTTCTCATCATTGGATAGTGATGAAAATTTCTCAATCTTAAATGGCATTTGGTTGGCAACGTCATGGTCTCATCCTTGAATCTAACTATCCCTAACGACGGATCATAAGTCATCCTGGTGCTATCTATGAATGGCTTTCCTAGAACTACATGGGACAAGCTAGGATCTATAGCCGTACTGATATCCTCCACAATCACAAAATCCGTAGGGTACGTGAAGCTACCTACATAAACGGGCAATCCCTTAACTCTACCAAGAAAATTACATCTAACTCTAGGATCATTGGGGTCTTGCCTATTTGGGATAGGTTTTTTCATCACCCAATTATAGTATGTGCTAGTAATGATGTTTATTGGGGACTTGCGATCAATGTAGGCCTTTGCCACGAAAAGATGTCCTATGCAACATGGTATTTTGAAATTTCTAGGATTTCCAAAGGTGATTCGTGGGCATCTCCTAGTATAAAAGGGATGAAGGTCGCGCACTAGGTGTGGGTGGTATGAAAGTTCCTCATCCGTAGGAAATTTATTGAAGTGTTCATCACCTACTTCGTCTATTTAATCGGTTGGTTCATCCTTATGAGTCTCACTAACCTCAAGTACCGTCTCATGGTTTGCTTCATCACTATTCCAATTTGGTTTCACTAGGGTGATGGCATTGACGAAGTGAACGTGCTTTGATGAAGACGGGTCCCTAGTTTCGAAGTACTTGCTCGGGTCCTTAATCTTAACATCGGAAGCTTCGGGAGAGTGGGTCAAGATGGCATTAACCTTTTCGGTGGTCGTCCTATCATTATTGGTTATGGCTTTCAAGAGGTTATCTATCTTCCTATCCATCTCGAGTTGTTGTTGGTTAAAGCGGTCCTAAAGCTTGGCTATTTGGGCTTCTTGGGATGTAATTAGGTGTTGCATCATCCCTTCTAGGTTTTGTTGACTAGGTCCATGAGAACTTTGATTGTGTTGTTGGGGCCATGGGGAGTCGTTTGATAACGCTAGACGCGTCGTTCGGGGTCAAAGGAACTTCCTTTCTTCGAGCAAGTTTTATAACACCACAGCGGTGAACCTAATCGTTGTAGTGTAGTATTAGGGTGTTACCGGTATTGATATCACTCTCTGGGAATAGCAATGCTAGTGAGAAGTTACTACGCTAAGGTTGGGGTTGAGGAGATTAGTTTTATCTTTTTATTGTTTTTAGAAAATGGAAAGGTACGAATCTCGGGTTTGGATTTGGGGGCTGGTATTGCTACCGATTACTCTACTTATATAATTATCTAATCTAAGGTGTATGTAGTCTATGTCTAATTATTGTGTGCTCGTATGATAGTTTAAAAATGTGTTTACTTAGGTTTTACTACTCCTTAATTATCTCATATTGGTCGTTGAATTGTCACGTCCTTATTCTTAATCGCGTTGTGTGTCTAAAGTCGTAGGGTATGCGTTTATCCCTAACTCTTTGAAGTTACCAAAGGGTCTCGTCTACAAATACCACTAGGGATCATAAACTCTAACTCTAAGGCCTTTTTGGATAGTTTAGCTTACAACCGCTCAAGGTGCTATAACCTAAGGTTCACAAAGATTAATCAAGCATTAAGTACACAACGAATGACCTATCGCATTACTAGATCATTAACAATTAAGATAAGAGACAACCAATCAATATTCAATAATTAAGTTTCTTGTTCCCTAAGCAAACACACAAGTAAATTAGCCGGACATGGAGAACATGCAAGCATACACACAAATAATCAAAGACATAATTGAATTAATGAAGTAAAACACTTATCTTGATGTAAGATAGGGTTTGGAACCCTAAAATACTGTACAAGACAGACCTTGGTTCGGTTTAGGTTTTACTCCAAAAGACTACACAAATCTGAAAATTTCGGATTCTATATAAGACTACACACCTTATGTTTTGTGGCGCGTCGGTCGTCGTCATTAGGGTTTCGTCTTGGCCACGTTAGTCTTCGACGGCGTCGCCTTGTGCTTGTGACGCCATCCTCTTCACTTCGGCCCGTCTGGATCGAATCTAGGCCGTGCGAGTTGCGACGGCCTACTCTTTTAAAGCCCGAACCGTCACTTGAAAATATGAATTTTGGCTTCTATCCGTCACAAAATCCTTCGACGGCGTCATGGCTTAAGCAGATGGCGCGTCACCTTGTATTTCAAAGCGGCAGGCGTCTCGATTCTTGACTTTGGCCATTTTCTTCAGATATTCGCGCCTTTTCGTCCAAATAAGTGCCATTACAAAGAATTTGCCTTCAAGAGACCTAAAAGTGAAAAGGAACGATATTAAGTAATAACGGATACAAAGTGATCAAATAAGGGCTTAAACGACCCTCAAAAGGTACATTTAAAACCTTATCAAATATCCCTACACTTGGTATTTGCTTGTCCTCAAGCAAATGTGCTTAGCCAATTAATTTATAAGTTAAGGTCATGAAGCATTGGTTTAAAACAGTCCACAACACATATAAGCCCAAGAAAGTCATAACAAGCACGGAATTACATACTAGCACCTCATATGGGGTGTTTGGATACTCACATCTCTCTCGGTGTATATGAAATATAACAAGTTGGAAATGGAAGATAAACACTCATTAACCGGTCCTAGTACATAGATTACCATAGGCTTGAGAATAGATCAAACCTCCATCGCTTTGGCGTAAGCACCTAGGAAAGACTATCAAAGAGGTCTTTAAAGGGTTGTAATGTTAGGCTTACGGTAGGAAACAAAGGGTTTGGTGGGATAGGCTATTTAGTGGTGGCAAGTCAAAATCTCTTATGTTGCAAGCATACGAAGAATGGCGTTGCTAAGCCAAGACTCGACACTCTAGACTCTAGCTAACTGAAACAAACAAACATAAATTTAAAGGATAGATGTAGGATGGTAGCCCGCATGTTTTTTTTTTTTTTTTTTTTTTTTTCACTCTATTTTTTTTCTTTTATCTTTTCTCATTTTTTTTCATACACTTTACTCTACCATCCTCTACGGTAACATCAAAATGATAGAGATTTATAGGCACATCCCTACACTTGAGTTTTTATTACTCTAACACTAATTTGACCCGAATTGAAAAGATCAAAACACTTGGGGTACGTTATTACGCAAATAGGGGAATTTAGCGTTCCCTTTCAATCATTTTATAAACTTTAACTTTTTTCCATGAGTCCCAATCCTCCCAAAACTGTGTACAAAGGATATGACTCGACTTACCAACTCATGCAAGCAACTAGATAATTGAACTAAGGGTTTAGGGTGATAACAATAATGCACTAAAAGTGAGTGCATCTGGGTAGGCTAAGGCGATTTAGGTGTATATTTGGGGTGGGGTGTAAACAATGCACTTCATTGATATTCGGAAAACCGAAACATCACGAGAACCGCGAAAAGGATAGGCTCGAGGGGTTAACTAGGGTATCGTGTACTAAAGATGAGTACAACATAAAGGGTGTGGGGAATTACTCAACCGATGTGAAAAAGTAATTATATTACAGTGTATCAAACAAGGGTTATCCTAATGCCTCTTATCATTTAGTTATTCCTAACTACACAAGTGTAGTCTTACTAGCGATCTCGGAATGCATCACAAAACAAGTTCTAGAATCTATTATACTACCGGTTCACACACTAAGCATTAAAGATGAATGCTTTTAATTCCTACTAATCTAAGGCGATCCTCATTTTGGGTGGAATTCGGTGGTAAAGGATTTTTGTGCTAGTCATGCAACTTCCTATCTCGTGAGACGCTTTTGTTAAGACTATTGGCCCACTCCTATATGTCATGAAAATTTCAAATTTGGTGCCAAATTACCACTAACCGACATTTTCTCATGGTTTATTACACAAATACAATTGGACAAAGCAAATAATCAAGGATAAGCATAGTTTCAAAGTTTCCGTTTTATTTTCCCTCCCTACACTTAAACTGAACATTGTCCCCAATGTTCCCCGAAAGTATCAAAGTTATGATAACAACAACAACAACATACCCAATCCCGCCTAAGCGAGGTATGGGAAAGTTATGATAATGGAAGGTAATTAAAAATGAAAGAAACTAGTACTCCCCTGATTAGCTCGGTAGGATCCGTGTGTGAAGTAGTGGTTAAATCCTTTCCAAGAAAAATGTATGGTGAAAAGCTCCTTCCAATCTTTTGTTTCTTCTTCTTGATAAATAAAACCCGCACATTTGAAGAAAATAAACGAAACCTTCAGCGTAAAATCGGCGGTAATAATATATAAGACTCTATTAAACTAGGATATAATGCTTGTGGAATGGATGTTTATGAAATTTTTGAAAAATTAAGACACAGAAAATTTTAAAAATTTATAAGTAGCTCAGAAAATGAGACAAAAGTAATATGTTGTTTTACTCCTTCTCGACGCCCGTCAGTTATCCTCGACAAAAACCGGTCCGCGATTTTCCGGAAAAATTCGGAAAATTTACATCTTTAGAATCTGGAAAATTTCGCAAAACATCCATTATGACTCGATACAAGCATTTGACTCGAACAAACACACATATATATCTTTTAATGAATTGTTATTCTCATGTTTACGTTTCTTTTGAAAACGTGTAATCCTCCCACACTTATCGTTTATGTAAAATACCTTTATATGCAATTAAGACAAGGTTAAAAACAAAATAAAGCATTTTACAAATTTAATCATGAGAATAAACAATCAATAAAAGATATATGACACTAACAAGCAAACAATTAAGCATGGGTTGCCTCCCAAGCGCTTTTCTTTATTTAAGAGTCTTGTAGCTAGACTCGTAGTCGTTATTACGTTTTCTCGTTTGCATTCTCAATGAGAATTCTATCATATTGACAAAATTTTCATCGACTCTATATCTAGGTCCGAGGGTCACAATCCTTATAATAAAGCCTCCTTCTTCCCATATATTTATAACCTTTTCAACATCGTCCTTGCTTTTGTCCTCAAAAGCTTTGATGTTGTCTCGTTCAAAATGGGTAGATGGCTATATTCATTTGTTTTCCAAGGCATCCTATAAGTGATCTCTTGGTTCCTTCCTTAAAACTAACTGCTCCATCATACTTATTATGGCTCATTTAGATGTTTCAACAAGCGGTTTCCCCTAGCACTACTTGGGATAAGCTATAGTCAATGACGATCCTACATCTTCTAGGACCACAAAATCAACTAGGTAGGTGAAATTTCCTATAAAGACATGTACATCCTTAACTCTTCCACGAAGTTGCAAACTCCACCTGGATACTTAGGGTCTCTCCTAATATTAAGCCGCTCATTCATAATGTCATTGTAAACAGCAGATGACATCACATTAATGGGAGATTCCGAATCTATGTAAGCAAGGTCGACACTCCTATATCCGATCATACAAGGGATTTTTAAGTTCCAAGGATTTCCTCTCCTAATCTTTGGGCATATCCTAATGATGGGTGATCAGGGATTATCGATTATGTAATGATGGTAGGCAACCTCTTCCTTAGTGGGGTAAAGATTAAAATAAGCACTATCCTCTTCATTCACGTTTATCCTATTCAACTCATTAGGATCTTTGATTTCATTAATGATTTGGTTGCGAAGAGAGTTGAAGGACTGATGGTCAAGTGGTTGACTTGGGCTAGGTGAGCAAAACTTAGCGAGAAAACGGGTAGTGAGATCTTCCCAACTTGAAATAGATCCCGTGGGAAGATGAAAAAGCCATTTACTAGCTTGTTTTCGTAGAGAGAATTGGAAGAGACGCATACGCGTGGTCTCCCGAGTAGTAGCATCAAGGTCAATGGAATCGACAATTTTGAGGAAATCCTCAGATGTCGATTAGGATCTTGAACGAAGTCCATGGAATGCGCATCCGTTTTGCACCAACCGGATGGTGTCGGATCGTCGGGCCGTAGTTTGGGCTTGGTCAGGAAGCTCAATGGTGTTCCTATAGCCTAGGTGGCTTGGTCTCGAGTATTCACCAAGAGTACAGGCTCTTGGCGTGTCATTTGGTGGTGGATTGATGAATGGTGGGTGGTTATCACCCTCCATGATGAAAAGTGATGGGATTACGAACAATGGTCATGAAGAAGGGGGATAGACTATGAGAAAGCTAAAAATGAGAAAATTTTACTTGATAGGAATCAAGCAAAGAAACCTAAACGAGGTGGACTACTAACTAGCTATTCTATTCCCGAAGCGGCGCCAAAAACTTGATAACGCTACGCGCTGTTCGGGTCAAAGGAACTTACTTTTCTTGAGCAAGTTTTATAACACCCCAAGCGGTGAACCTAGTCGTTGTAGTGTAGTATTAGGGTAAGCCACGGTATTGATATCGTTCTCTGGGGAATAGGAATGCTAGTGAGAAGTTACTACGCTAAGGTTGGGGTTGAGGAGATTAATTTTTATCTTTTTATGGTTTTTAGAAAATGGAAGGTACGAATCTCGGGGTTTGGATTTGGGGCTGGTATTGCTACCGATTACTCTACTTATCTAATTATCTAATCTAAGGTGTATGTAGTCTATGTCTAATTATTGTGTGCTCGTATGATAGTTTAAAATGTGTTTACTTAGGTTTTACTACTCCTTAATTATCTCCTATTGGTGGTTGAATTGTCAGTCCTTATTCTTAATCGCGTTGTGTGTCTAAAATCGTAGGGGTGTCGTTTATCCCTAACTCTTTGAAGTTACCAAAGGGTCTCGCCTACAAAATACCACTAGGGATCATAAACTCTAACTCTAAGGCCTCTTTGGATAGTTTAGCTTACAATAGCTCAAGGTGCTATAACCTAAGGTTCACAAAGATTAATCAAGCATTAAGTACACAACGAATGACCTATCGCATTACTAGATCATTAACAATTAAGATAAGAGACTACCAATCAAGATTCAATAATTAAGTTTCATGTTCCCTAGCAAACACACAAGTAAATTAGCCGGACATGGAGAACATGCAAGCATACACACAAATAATCAAAGACATAATTGAATTAATGAAGTAAAACACTTATCTTGATGTAAGATAGGGTTTGGAACCCAAAATCTTGTATAAGACACCTTGGTTCGGTATAGGTTTTACTCAAAAGACTACACACAAATCTTGAAAAATTCGATTCTATATATAAGATTACACATGCGATGGCGTCACCTTATGTTTTGTGGCGCCGTCGGGTCGCCGTCATTAGGGTTTCGTCTTGGCCACGTTAGTCTTGCGACGGCGTCACCTTGTGCTTGTGATGCGAGTCTCTTGACTTTTGACACCGTCTGGATCGAATCTAGGCCGTCTAAGTTGCGACGGCCTACTCTTTAAAGCCCGACACCGTCACTTGAAAATATGAATTTTGGCTTCTCTCCCGTCACAAAATCCTCCGACGACGTCATGAGTTAAGCGATGGCCTGTCACCTTTATTTCAAAAGAAGCGTCTCGATTCTTGACTTTGGCCATTTTTCAGATCTTCGCGCCTTTTCGTCCAAATAAGTGCCATTACAACAATTTGCCTTCAAGAGACCTAAAAAGTGAAAAGGAACAATATTAAGTAATAACGGATACAAAAGTGATCAAATAAGGGCTTAAACGACCCCTCAAAAAGGTACATTTTAAAACCTTATCATCGTTAGAGGTGAATTCTTTGGTTTGACCCCAATTATAGTCTCGTTTGCCCCTACATGCTTCTTGGGCTTCGTTGAAAGTCCTAGGTTCGGGTGTTGTGGGGAATCTTCCTCCCATTCCATTGGTAGGCGAGGATGCGTAGTCCACGAAAGCTTGTTTGGGGAGTCTCGTGCAATTACGAGTGTCATGGGGACAACTACATAACTCATACAAGGAAGAGACCTTGTTCACTTGGCGTGAAGGCTTAGGAGTTTTGTAAGAGCTCATTAGGAATTTAACTTGATCTTCAAGTTCGAGCATCCTACGATTGGAAGGTTGTAAGTCAATGGGAGGCAAGGAGATTGCCTTAACGGTTTTAGGCAACTCATGAGGGTCATTCCAAGATTCATTGTCATAGAGGGCAAGGTCCTCTATTGTACCCCATGACTCTTCCGCGGTAAGTTCACTAAGTTTGCCACCGGCCGCTTGGTCGATGGTTTGCCTAGTTGAGAGATTGACATGATCGTAAAAGATTTGGACTTGAAGCCAAAGATCGATGCCGTGATGAGGGACTTTATGGAGCAAGTCCTTGAATCAAGTCCACGCCTCGTAGAGAGTTTCGCCTTGATGTTGATGGAACATCAAGATGTCATTCCTTAGCTTGGTAGTTCTCCCCGATGGGAAAAATTGGGCGAGGAAACGAGTGGTGAGATCATCCCAACTTGAGATGGATCCGGCGGGAAGTCGCTCAAGCCAATTACTAGCTTGGTCCCGTAGAGAGAATTGGAAAAAACGCAAGCGCGTAGTCTCCCGTGTGGTAGCATCAAGGTCGATAGAGTCAGCAATTTTAAGGAAGTCCTTGAGATGCTGATTAGGATCTTTGGAACGAATTCCATGGAATGCACATCCGTTTTGCATAAACCGGATGGTGTCGGATCGCAGGGCCGTAGTTTGAGCTTGAATGGGGAGCTCAATGGTGTTCTTATCGCTTTGATGGCTTGGACTAGAGTATTCACCAAAAGTACGGCCTCTTGGCGGGTTAAGTGGTGGTGGATTGAGTGGAAGTGGTTGATGTGGTGGTGGATTGTCACCCATGGTGATAAGTGACAAGGTTACGAACAAAAACACGAAGAAAGGGGATAGACTACAAGGAAGCTAATGAAAATGAGAAAAAAAAATCTTACTTGATAGGAATCAAGCAAGGGAACCTAAACGAGATAGAAGTCTAACTAGCTATTCTATTCCCCGGTAGCGGCGCCAAAAAAATTAATAGCAAGGTTCGGGGTCGAGAAAACCTCCTTTTCTACGAGCAAGTTTTTCAACCCTCTAGGCAGTGAACCTAATCATTGTAGTGTAGTATGGGGTAAGCCTCGGGGATTGATATCGTTCTCTAGGGGAATAGGAATGCTAGAAAGAAATTTATGACGAGAAGGTGGGGTTGAAGATGATTCTTTTTATTCTTTTTTATGTTTTTTAGAAAGCAAGGGTAAAATCTCGGGGTATATGATTGGGGGGTGGTACTTCTACCGATTTCTCTATTTAACTAATTATCTAATTACTACGGATAGTTATGTTAATTGAGGTGTGCTCGTATGGTGATTAAAGATGTGTTCACTTAGATACTATTAATCCCTAGTTATCTTTTATTGGTCGGTTGAATTGTCACGTCCTTTATCTTAACGCGTTGTATTCCTAATAGTCGGAGGGGGTGCGTATTCCCTAGTTCTATGAGTGTATCTCTCCTATAGATTTCACGGGATTGGCAAGTATAAAACTATCTCCTTCGAGCACCCTATCGTCATAAAGCACACTCACGCAATAAATACAACGAAAGCCTAGTTGCACTCCTAAGCTTCTAAAAATTAAGACAAGAAACAACCTAACGACAATCAATAACTAGGTTTCATAGATCTAGCAAACACACAAGTAATTTAGCTAGACATGTTAGACAAGCACATCACACACAATCAATTGAACATGGGGTAGACATAATGATAAATTGGAATAACAAACTTATCTTGATGTGTAAAATAGGGTATGGGACCCTAGAATCTCGCCCATGTCGGACTACAACGAGTTAGGGTTTGCTCTCCAAAATTCTACCTCTTCAAATACAGAAAAATCGAATTCTATATATAGATTTACAATCGCGACGGCGTCGCCTTTTGCTAGCGACGTCGTCAGGCCGCCGTCATTAGGGTTTCGTCTTGGCCAAGCCATCGATGGGACGGTGTCACCTTAGAGATGTGAAGTCGTCGGTCTTTAGTTGCGACGTCATCTGAACTGGATCTAGGGCGTCTAAAGTGGAAAATGTGAGTGACGCCTTCGGAAATAAGGTGTGACGCCATCGAGCTTTAGGACCGAAATTCACTGGGCGTCGCGTGCACTTTTTGATCAAGTCTTCATAGAGGATGGCGTCGCCCTTTGGATGGGGCGCCAGTTCGAGGTCTTGGCTTTGAGTGTCTTCGATCTTGACTTTGCCATTTTCTTCATGTTTTTGCTCTTTTCGTCCAAATATGCTTCATTCCAGCATTTTGCTTTTAAGAGACCTAAAAAGTGAAAACGAACGATTTTAAGCAGTAACGGATATAAAATGTGTCGAATTAGGGCTTAAATGACCCCCTAAAAGCGTACGTTTTAAATCCTTATCAATAGCTAAAGGTCTTTTGATGGCTATGCTCGAAAATTGGAAAGTTTGCCCCATCAAATCTAGCAACAAGAACGTATGTCTATAGAACGAACGAGCAGAATTCTGGGACCGAATTTCTTTAACTGGTGGAGACTGTACCGATTCTAAATTTACGATGTCATTATTTCATTTCTTACGTCATGTAATATTTTTATTTCAAGCAAATATACTTTTACGAGAAACTGGAATACTTAAATCGCGTACGAAGATAAACGCATACTCAACACGTAACCAACCCTAGACCATTATTAGTCTACATGATTTTAATTAATTTACTTCGTTTCGCAAATATTTTACTAGTTACATTTTCTCTTTTCCATTTTTACGGAAACCTTGTACGATTTACATTTTACGCGTATTTAAACCTATGATTATCAGTGTTGTAAATATCGGTCTTGGTGGCCGATATATATCGGTGATATATCGCTTATCGGCAGTCGACCGATACGACACTTATCGGTCAATTTTATCGGTTTGGTCAAAATCTGTCAAAATCGGTCAAATTAGGTCAAAAATTGGTCAAACTCAGATTTTTTTTCTTTTTCTTTTTTATGTAAATTGATAAATAATTATGGACTTGCAGATTTTATTTTTCAAGGATGTTAAAATTTTTAGTTTTTTGTGGTTATTGACTTATTTTTTTTATGATATTGCTAATATTTTTTTTTATAATAATTCCTTTATAATTTATGGTCTCCGATATATCACTAATATATCACCGCCAAGACCGATATGGCGCTTGGCGGTGGTCGATCGCCGAGCGATATTTACAACCATGATGATTATAGGTTTTAGCAACGTCTACACTCTCCGTTAAATTTATCACTCATTTAATATTCTAGGATATAATATATTGATAAGTTATAAGATTTTTATAATTTTATTACTTTTACAATACCCGGTTTTAAGTTTCGTGATTTAAATACTTAACGATAGTAATTACCGGGACCAAACGACACTCCGTAAATCAAAAGTTATATAAAACCTTAGATATTTAGCCCCTCCCACCCCTAGGTGGCGTCTAACATGACTCACCAAGACATCTGTCTTGGTGAGATTTGATCTAGCTTAGATGGTTATAAGTGTTTTTCTACAACTAGCTAAGTAACTTAGTAAATATCTTATAAGAGTTCATCTAGCATTTGGCAACTAGGAAACTCATCCATCTTCATAATTTCCTCTCCATTTTCAAACCATCAATAAATCCTAACATCTTGATCGTTTGATTTTCATACAACAAATTATATACCAGAGTTAAAGGCACTAGCAAGCTCTACATGAATCTTAAGTTTACTTGGTGATTCCATGGTTGATAAGAAGTTATACAAGGATGTTAAAGGCTGAGATCATACGGTTATTACAAGGGTTTCATAAGGTTGATATAAGCTTGTATTAAAGATTTTGAAGCAAGGGTTGAAGCTAGAAAGGAGTATGTGTTGTTTAGTGATCTTAATTTTTGTAAAATTCATCCTAACTCTTGTAAGGTTTATGCTTATTTCTTTTTTACTTCAATATGGTTGTAATAGCTAGATAAATTTTTTGATGTATTGTATATTCTATGATTTATACATTGTACACATGAGCTAAATCCTTAAAAACCACCAAAACAAGCTCTAGACATGATTTTGAAACTTTTAAATTGAAACAGCCCACTTGCATGATTTTTCTACAAAACTCAGTGAACCATGAAACTTAGCAAATATAATAGGATTATAGAGCTATGTCTTATGGTCTTTTTTCCGCGAACCCCAGCCCGTAACTCATCCGTATGAATAAATAAGAGACAAAACGGTAAAAGACGTTAAAAACTGACTAACATATTTCGTTGGACAAAACGTGACAGTTCTGGTCATTTTTGGAACTCATCGTAGTTTTATAATATGTAGATAAGACATAAACTTAAACATATGAAAAAGCCATGCTTCCTAAAGTATTGTAGAACTCAACATATGGCCGTTTCCGCGGGACTGCAGAAAGCTGTCTAACATTCTTCATTGAATCACAAGTTTAAATTAGTAATTTGACTCATGTTATGATGTAAATAAGGAAATAAGGTTATTAGAATATATATATACATTTAAATACAATTCAAAATACATTAAAACAAAATCATAGCCTTTGGAATTATGTTAAAAGGGTTTGTAGTTCAAAAGTTATGACTAGTTAGAAAGTTCTAAAGGAAAGTTTGGTGTTGGGTAAAAAGCTTTCTAATCCCATTTAAAAATGTAATTTTGACCCCTTTTTGTTCCGAACCAGCAAAATTGTAAAGCACAAAAGTTGTCCGGAATGATTTATTACTAAAGATAAAACAAAAATTGAAGTCTAAAATGCAAAACAAGGGCTGTTCACCACCAAAACTAACAAGGACTGTTTTGACCGAAAATTGTTATTCCGAAGGTTAGTCGCGATAAACCATTTTCTTTTCCGAGCTTGGTGACTTACCAAACTTAACAGATTTCATGAAAATATAACAAACAACTTTTTCATAACACTTTGTAGTTTATTTGACCTTCGGAATAATAGTTTTCATATGTGAAAACTGGTTTTGACCCATTATCATAACTTGTAACTCTTATAACTTCCGTGAAACAACAAACTTGACCACAACCCGTTAACGGAACATGACTAAACTAATTTCAAATAAGAGCTTGTTAACAATTTTCTTAAAGTAATAAAGACTAAACCTTTGACACTTATTAATTTACAAGAATGTGTATAATGTCTAAATTATATAAATCATTTCGTAAGTTCTCGTCGTATATAATAACCCAGGACGCATATTATACTTTTAGGTTATCATTAAAGCTCGCGACCTCTCGACACATTTTATATCATTGTATCCTACTGGTGATCACTATGGTGAGTTTCATAGCCCCTACTTTTATTCATTTTGAATTACTTTTGGGTGAGATACATGCTCAACTACTTGCTCTTACTTTCACAAATACTCTAAACTTTTACGTATTACCATGAATTTCATATCCCAACTTTTACTTGTTTTGAACTATTTTAGGGGACATATATGCTACAATTTTTATAACAGTTACAATTACTTGAAAACTATACTATGTGCTATATAAATATTTATTAATAATTGGAATCACGTACTTAGAATTATGTGCTTTATGACGTAATGCATTGTTATCATTTTTGGTGAATATGTGCGTACCAATATATGCCCTACTGCGTGACTATTACTGTGTAACTACTATAGTACGATTGCAAGAGGTTAGGATGTGTTAATAGTAGTTTTTGGTAAGTGGCTCCCAGTTGTCTTTGAGAAGTGGGTCATAGTAGTCTTTGGGAAGAGGCTCCCAGTATGTGCGGTTTAGTGGCTGGTAGTAATCTTTGGGAAGAGGATCCCAGTATTTGTAGTTTGTGTGCATCCTTACTGAATGTCGAAGGACCCTTGTAGTGTGTTGTGCCTATTGGTAGGTTCAGTTGCCGCATATATTATGGTTTTATTTAAGTAGTCGTATATGTATATCTTGTTCACTATTGTCCTACACGCTTTAACATAGTTGAATTTTGTACTTACATTTATAAATATAAACCTATGAACTCACCAACATTTGTGTTAAAACTTTTTAGCATATTTATCGATGGTCAGTAAGACAATTGCTGGTGCATGGAGCATAGAGTCGCACGTCATGTTTTAAAGGCTTATGTTGTTATCATTTACCATTCGATATGTTTTAAAAACACTTATCTGTTGTACTATGGAACCTCTTATTTGTAACTTTGATTTTATTATTCGAATGGTAACTTTTTAAAATGTCTCATTTAGAGTCGTTTTCTATAACTTGTATTGTGTGCTATGAAGTAATACCTAATGATACAATCTTCTGTTGTGATATTTTGGGGGTTTAATCGCATGATTGGAGTTTTCTGTTTAACCACTTGTCCGGGGGTGATAAGGTGTTGCCAATTTGTGGACTACTCCGTATTTCATATGCGTTTTCTCCATTAAAGAATTGAAAAAGTGTGTCCCCTATCACTAATTAATGACTTAGGGACACCGAAATTTGAAAATAACTTTTTCTGAAACCTAACCACCACTCTGGCATCATTGGTGGTTAATGCCTCAACTTTGACCCATTTTGACACATAATCAAACACAACTAAAATGTAGTATTTCTTTCCAAACGAGGTGAATGGCCCATGAAGTCAATTCCCGAAATGTTAAAAACTTCGCAGACCATAATATTATTTAAAGGCATTTGATTTCGAGAATTAATGATCCCTGCCCTTTGACATGCGTCACATTTTCGCACATATTTTGATGCATCCTTAAAAATACTAGACCAGTAAAATCCTACCTCAAATACCTTTCTCGCAGTGGTGTTTGCCTTATAGTGTCCTCCGGTTGGCCCCGTGTGACAATGCTCCAAGATCTGTTGCAATTCGTCTCCGAATACACATCTTCTGATGATTCCATCAGCACATGATCTAAATAGATATGGATCATCCCAGAAGTAGTATTTCAGGTCCGAGAAGAATTTCATTTTTTGTTCACATGTTATGTCTTTGGGCAAGATCCTTGAGGCTAGAAAGTTGACGTAGTCGGCATACCATGGATCTTGATCCGGCTCTCTAATCCTAATTGACATTAGGTGCTCATCAGGAAATGAGACATGTATAATCCCATTTTTTAGCTCTCCGAGCTCTGGGTTTTCAAGCCTAGATAAATGATCTGCAGCCAAATTTTCTGCCTCTTTCTTATCTTTGATCTCGGTCTTGAATTCTTGTAGTAATAACAACCATCTTATATACCTAGGTTTCGCATCTTGTTTACTGAACAAATACTTTAAAGCAGAATGGTTAGTGTAGACAAATGTTTTCGACATCACTAAGTAAGACCTGAATTTATCAAAAGCATAAAATATTGCTAGAAGTTCCTTTTGAGTAGTGGTGTAATGTTCGTGGGCGTCATTCAAAGTTTTACTAGCATAATAAATTGGCGTAAACTTCTTGTCTACCCTTTGCCCCAAGACAACTCCTACCGTATGATCACTAGCGTCACACATAAGTTCAAAATCATTATTCCAATCTCGTGCAATTATAATAGGGGCAGTGGTTAATTTACTTTTTAAAACATCAAAAGCCTATTTGCATTCCACATCTTTCATAAGCAGTTGGGTCATAGGTTAGCTATTTTTGACAAATCTTAAATAAATTTTCTATAAAACCCCTCAAGACCTAGAAAGCTTCTAATTCCTTTTAAATTAGTTGGGTAGGGTAGCTTAGAAATTACGTCAACCTTAGCTCTGTCTACCTCAATTACTGACTGAGAAATCTTATGTCCTAGGGCCATTACTTCCTTAACCATGAAATGACATTTTTTCCAATTCGGGATCAAATTCGTTTCTTCACATCTAACTAGTATTTTAGATAGATTATTTAAACAGGAATTAAAAGAATTGCCGAAAACTGAAAAATCATCCATAAATACCTCCATGAAGTCCTTACACATAACATGAAAGATGACTGTCAATCAAAAGCAAAAAAAAAAAAATGTTCAATACCTTGAAAAACAAACGATGGCAAGTATAATATTTTTTTCAATCATTTGCCCTTTTATAATTTGTGTGTTTTTTTATCGAGGGACAATTATTTTGAGACGAGGGGAGTATGATTTTAATTAATTTAAAATTTTTAATAGCTATTATTGCGTTAGAGTAAAAGCTTTTACGCTTTTTGATAGAAGAAGTTACTGCATTTGAAATGCCCTTGTAAGCAGGTTGAGGACTTGAGGTAGATGTAGAGGAAGCTGTTGGTTGGAATGGGTCAACACCCTGTCTTTAGCATGGTATTTAATTATGTGTGAACATGATGTGTATTTAATTATTTATGTCATCTGCCATAGAATAATTTACATCGTAAACAGCCAATAAGTAGTTATTGGAATTTTCGATACATGCGTACATCTATAGTATTGGCTTCAATAGAAGACTTGTGTACTTTTAAACCGGTCAGTATCAATTATAGCAACTTGCTAACACGGCCCTTGATGTATGTATGCACTTTGTATACTTGTAAACCCGTGTTTTGTGGACAAAGAAGATTATTATCTCATTATCTCTTAAGGCGGCCGACTCATTCATTCAAATTGGAGTCCCAGGTTTACCAAAATGCGTGTGTCACAATGATATCTTTTGTTGTGTGAAAATCTCTTCAATCAAATGGTTATGAGTTCAAAATCCTGATTAGGACGCGTGAGATAGTTTGTTGTGTAAATATTGTGAGATAGTTGTCATTAAAAAAAAATACTCTCTCCGTCTCAAAATTATTGTCCACGTTTGACTTTTCTAGTCTTTCTTTTTAAACTTTAACCTTAAATATTTTTGTTTGTGTTATATAGTACTTGATGAAAAATTTATTAATGGATTGAGTTTTAAATGTATTTTCGTTGGATATAATTCCCCATCAGTATTATATAACAAACAAATATCTTGGGTCAGTAGAGATATAAAACTTAAAAATTGACAGGGACGACAATAAATTGCATGAGAGGTAATAATAATAAAAATAAATAAACAAATAAAAAAATAAAAAAATAATTGGAGTCCCTAATATTTTGACTTTATGATATTTTCTTCGAAATTTAATAACCCGGCCATCAGTTTGGACATGCTTTTTGACAAACACGAACATATGTTGATGACCTTTATATTGTTTTTGAACAACCATGTTATTACATATTTTATCGTTGTAGTTTTCTGTTTTTACAATTATTTATCTAAAAAGATCAAATCAAAACTAATGTGATTATGAAGAAGGAAATTTACCTTCCACTAACGTCAACTAATTGAAATACAGAAACTTAACATCATGAAACATTTTTTTTAAAAGAAATCCGTTGCTTGTGCTGCAGGGGCGGATCTGTAGCATAGCCCGGGTATGCACGTGCATACCCAACGAATCGTCGAGTTAGTGTAAAAAAGAAAATCTATTTTTCTTTTATAAATATATTGTATAGGGTGCATACCCTTTGAAAATGTGAAAAAAAAAGTTGTGCACACCCTCAAATCAAAAAAACAAAAAAGAAACTGAAACATTGCGGGAAAAAGGAAAAAATGAGCGGCAAAAAGAAAAAAAAAACAGCAAAACATTAGTACCAAAACTCAAAATAAGAATGAAATAATTACCATCAAAAAATAAATTAACATATAAACTCCTTAATCCCACCGTGAAAATATTAAAAGGAGAAAAGCCCAACACAAAGTGACAAAACCTAATCTCAATTGTTGGCTTGTTGCTGGAAAATGGAAATTGCTTGATGCCTTGATTTTTCTTCCTCTTTTTGCTCTTGGTAACCAACTGATGGGTAACCATCTTTTCTCTTTTAAAGACTTCAAAGAGAATGAACTGATATAATTAACTTGGTTATATGTGTTGCTCAACTTCCTATGCTTAAAGTAGTTCCAAGAATTTAATACCATTTATTATTTTTTCACTTCCCCACGTTTGATGTTTTTCCCCACGTTTGATGTTTATCTGATTATCTCCCAATTTTTGTGTATTAAAGTGCCACTTGCAAACAACTCATTTTATATTATGTTTGGACGTTTGGTGACTTAGTTAGTTTGGTCCTTTTATGTGTTGCTTCAAGCCTTCAATAATGGATTGATAGTTATAATTTTGTAGACTTTATGTTTTTGTTGCCTAATTGATGTTATGTTTAGGCCTTTAGCAAACGGGCATACTTCAAAATTTGTTGTAGTTTTATCAAGAAATATAATTCAGTAACCGAGTTAAGCATGTCAACAAAGAAAAGAAAAAAAAAGTAGGAATATTAGTAGATTGGTTTGGTCCTGCTCAAAAGTGGCATGCTCGACGAGGCGACTTGTAGTTTTAGTTTTAGTGTATGTTTTGTGTCATAAATAGTAAGTTTGTGTTAATGTGACTTTTTGTTTCAAACATTAACTTTTCATTATGTGTCATTTTGATCCTTTTAATGTTATGTAATTACTTTATTAGCTTATATTTTGAGTTGTTGGTTGAACATTAAATAAGAAAACTGTTTTGAAAATGCGACCCGAAAAATATGACCCGATAAACCTGACTCGGGGAAGAAAAAAAATTGAACTACAAATTTTTAATATTAGATTGTATGTAGTGCACACCCTATCTTGAAATCTTAGATCCGCCACTGCTTGTGCATGTGTTTCTAACAATTGCCACCATAGGATATTAGGAGCAAACTTAAACGTAGTTTGGAGACTTAAGCATGCGTTGTAATATGGATTTGGATTAGAGTAGAACTAGGAAGTGTTTAGCTTGCCTTATGGCCGGTTTCATCAGGAGGTCAGTTAGGGAGTTTCCTAAACTGACTCTTACATGGTTTCATACTCCCTCATCTCTATAAATAGAGGTGAGGGCAGATGCTAGTTTTTCAACATTCTTCTTGTCTCGATGTAATTCTTTAATGGTTATTAATAAAGGGAGTTTGAGGGTATATATCGTGTGCATCTTGTTCTTTTCTTTTGGCTATTATCTTTTGATCTTGAGGTGTCGATTTTTCTTGTGAACTGTTTGATCAATTTCCGCGCTAAGCTTCAGGTTTGTTGGATATTTTATCCAAAAACCACGATATGCATGAAGGGGTGTGATTTCATCCAAATTTCTCTTTTGAAGTACTTATTCATCACTTATTTTTTCAAGTAAGTCAAAAAATCCACATGGCCCCTTCCAACCGCTATGTGAAGTATTATGCTGCCAATCTACCACCACCCCTGATTCTTTGTGTTTGTTTTTTCATATTTTTTATACTTTTATGTCTTACATGTAAAACCATGCCTGCCGGAGAAAAGGTGGCTCTCAAAGTACTTAAGGAAAAAAAAGTAATAAATAAACTTAAAAAAGTTTGCAAAGTTGAAGAGATGGACATTGGCCGGGTTTGATCAAAACCGGTTCGGGTTTGAAAACCTGACTGTTTTATATTAGTTTTTGGGGTCAACAAACCCGAACCTATAGAACCAGTTTTGGGCCGGTTTCAAACCGGTTTGGGGGGAAACCGGTTCAAACCGGTTTTGAAAAAAAGAGCAAAACATGGACAATGGGCGTTTTTTGCCCATAGTGCTCTTTTATTGCCTATAGCCCCATGCTATAAACTTTATAGTATATGAGCAATAAAATAACATTGACGGTGTCTAATTGTTACAACTGACATAATACTTGATCTTTTCATCTCAAATTAAATGATGATCTTCAAAATAAGTTTATACTCTTCAAATTTTTTCTAATCATATTATATATGAAACGTATACCATTTTATTGATATTTATTATAAGATATAAGATTACTTGAGGACAAAAGATTATTTACATCTGGGGATCGTCTTGTACAATTCGTTTTTATTTGATCCCAATGAATGAGATTAATCACTGACAATATAAAAAACTTTCATCGTTTTTTCAAATATTAATATTTTTAAACCAATCGTGAAATGAAAAAAATATATCATTCGACGAAGATTTAATTACCTTTATAGATAGTGACTTTGATATCTTTCGACAAAACTTTTTTTCGTACTTTTCACCATTTTTAAAGTTTTTTCGTTTTTTTACGTTCTTGAAATTTCGTTGAAAAATCATATATGATATAACACTAATTTGATATTAGTGTAAAATCATATATGATATCAATATCATATGTGATATTATTGTAAAATCACATATGATATCACATGTGATATTACATATCATATATGATTTAACACTAATATCACATGTGATATTTAATTTAGTGTTTTATCATATATGATTTTTCATGCAAATTTCATAACGTAAAATAAGCGAAAAAAGGCAAAAACGTGAAAAATGATTTTTTTTTTTGAAAGTATATCAAAGTCTTGGCCTACATGAAAGATAATTAAATTCTCGTCGCGACATAAATATTTTAAGCAATGGTAAGCGGTTTAAGAGATATTTAAATTATAAAATGGGTGAAATAATAAAATCTTTTAATCTCACCATTGATTTTTTAGATGAATGGTGGAGATGAGTCATGGTATGTGAAAAATTTCAGTATGTAAAATAACCTCCTCTTATTATAATGATAACACTTTTATATATGCGAGCTTATTTTACATACTCAACTTTTCTCACATCTTAAAGGACTCATCTTCACCATCCATTTAAAAAGAATCGATGGATGAGATTAAGATTTTATTATTTCACATATTTTTATAATTTAAATATCTCTTAATCAGTTGTCGTTAGCGAAAATATTTACATCGTCGCGCGAAGATTTAATTATCTTTCATGGGCGGCAATTGATATCTTTTCGAGAAAGAAAAATTTCGTTTTCTTCACGTTTTCGTCTTTTTCGTTTTTTACGTTCTTCGAAATTTGCGTGAAAAATCATATATGATAAAACACTAAATTAAATATCAAATGTGATATCGGTGTTAAATCATATATGATTTGTAATATCATATGTGATATCATATGTATATCATATGTGATTTTACACTAATATCACACGTGATATTACATATCATATATGATTTAACACTTAATTGTGTTTTTATCATATATGATTTTTAATCTGAAATTTCGATACGTAAAAAAAAAAAAACTTAAAAAAAACGTGAAAATACGATTTTTTGTCGAAAGATATCAATCTTATCTATAAAAGATAATTAAATCTTCCGTCATAGCTTATATATTTTTTTCGCTTAACGATTAACGATGCGAAAGATATTAATATTTGAAAAGAATGATGAAAGTGAGATTTTTAAATTGTTGAGATTAATCTCATTCATTAGATCAAATAAAAATGAAGGGTGGAGATTGATTGTAAAGAATCTTTTTTCCTCAAATGATCTTAAATCTTTATATATTTATATGTATTTTGTAAATAGACATATAATATCAGGCAAACAAAGTACTTAAATAAGGTTGTTTTTTTTTTTTTTTTAAATAATCAACTTTATAATTATTAAAATGATCGGAAAAGGCAATAACTCATCAACCTTATTTCGGTGGTGAATTGCAGGTTTTCGACTCCTCAAATGGCGCTACCAGTATTCTCACAAACACCGTTTGTAATTTAAACTCAATGGTTTCTCCCAGAACATTATTTGTATACTATGGAAACTGTGAGTAATTTAATTTGATTTTAATGTTAGCAGTATGAATCAGAATAATGAAGCAGATGTCATTTTATGACATATGTTTTCGTACGGTCTCAACATTTTATCATATCTTGCAATCTTCTATTGAATATGATTACAAGCTTTGTAAAATGTTTATGATGAACGAGATTCTATGATCATATTAATCATCATACTTAAACAATCAACAAAACTTGGTTTAATCATCATTTGACTGTTTGAGCCGTATTTGTGATGTAGGTGAGAAATATGGAAAATGATACCTCTTCTTACAACTTATGCCTACGCATCCTACTCATAAAACAAAAATTATGACAAGCGGAATAATTTGTGTATGACAGATATTATATTTTTTCATGGATAGCCGAAGGAGTAGAAATAAAACGAGATGGAGACGCTCGCCGCGTTGCGGCGGGATTTTACCCAGTTGTTAAAGAACATTAGCAGTAACATGTGTAAAAACTTATCATCAACAACAATTATATTTCACGAATCAGTGCATCAAATTGCTGGTACAGTAATCAAAGTTCTTCTAGGACCTGATTAACGCTGATTTACTCGCTTGAACAAAAATATTGTCCTTTGATTATCAACATATGTCTGATGAACTTTTAGAACGATATTAAATAAAGGGTAGTTATTCTGTTTATACCTCGACAGTATCTGTAGAACCACACTGGCATCAGAAGAGGAAAGCGTTTGATGGTGGTGAACAATATCTAGCTAATACCCTGCACAGAATAGAGTGAACACATATTAAATATCCATCACTAAAACATGCAAGTATGATGCGCAAAGTAGAAGAGGTCGCTTTGTCAGCGTGTTATATACACCTAAGTCATGCGAATTAGAAGTTTTTGTACGTCAACCTAGCCTTACACGAAGTCAGTACTACCTGATTCGACAACTGCTGATATCAATAAATAAGTAAGTTAACCACCAACTTAAAATTTATAATAATTAAATAAATAAATAAATGACCTCCTCAAGTATTGTTTTTATCGAACGCCTTGGGCTTGTTGTTATCTCCTTTACCATCTTTTAATGCTGAAAACATAGCATGCAACGTGATTAAAGTTTATACTTTAATAGTGATTCACTGATTACGCCGTTAGGAAAAGATTAAAAAAAAAATCATTTGCTCACCGCACAGACTATAACGACACAACCCAGTACAACCAATGGTGATCGTTTGTTTAATTGCAATCTAGGTTTGTTGATTGGATGCCATGCTTGGTATCATCTGGTTGTAGCTCAGTTTTAATAGCCTTAATTTATAGACGATCACAGGTCTGACATGTCATTCAATCAACAAAGCTGGATTGCAAGATATATTACTCTCCATTCTTGGGATCCAATGATTCTCTTGAGTCTGAAAGTGTAAGAGAACCACACAACAACGTCAGCTAGCATGAGTTTATAAACATATGTAAATATCAGGGCACGACTATGTATGTTCTATTACAACATAATGCCTGTTACCTTCAACCATGATGTTGCTGTTCTGCTAACATATTTTTCACGTCTTGGCCTATTTTTGTCAATGTTTCACCAACCGGATGCATGCCACTGTAAATCACCCCTCCTTGTTGATGCTTGAAGCAGCTTTCTTTTTCGACAATTTGTAACCTTGGTTAAAAAATAAGAAAGAATAGAATATTAAACATGTATTAATTCAATGGAGATAAGGATTGCGGATCCACTTGCCTATAGTTAATGATTGTGTGCAATGATTAGGACGTTGCGAACTATTAGCTTGATACGCTTACACAGCGCGTTCGGGGTCAAAGGAACTTCCTTTTCGTCGAGCAAGTTTTTCAACACCCTAGCAGTGAATATAATCGTTGTAGTGTAGTATTAGGGTAAACCACGGTATTGATATCGTTCTCAGGGAATAGGAATGCTAGTGAGAAGTTACTACGCTAAGGTTGGGGTTGAGGAAGATTATTTTTATCTTTTTATATTTTTAGGAAATGGAAAGGTCACGAATCTCGGGGTTTGGATTTGGGGGTTGGTATTTCTACCGATTACTCTACTTATCTAATCTAATTAAATAAGCTAGGGGTAGTCTATGTCTATTGTTGTGTGCTCGTATGATAGTTAAGAATGAGTTTACTTAGATTTTATTACTCCCTAGTTATCTCCTATTGATGGTTGAATTGTCACGTCCTTATTCTTAACGCGTTGTGTTTCTAAGGTTGTAGGGTATGCGTTTATCCCTAACTCTTTGAAGCTACCAAAGGTTAATGACTACAAAATCTCTAGGATTTATAAACTTAACACTAAGTTATTCTTTGGATGTTTAGCCTACAATAACTCTAGGTGATTATAAACTAAGGTTCAACAAAGATTAATCAAGCATTAATAGCACAACGAATGACCTATCGCAATACTAGGTCAATCACAATTAAGATAAGAGACAACCAATCAATATTCAATAACTAGGTTTCATATTACCTAAGCAAACACACAAATAAATTAGCCGTACATGGAGAACATGTTGGGAATTATACTAACAGTTATCACTGATAGTCTTGTGGTTGACACTGCTTAAGAATACACTAGCAGTGGAAACTCATTCCCACTGCCAGTACAAATATTACCACTGCTATTAGATAATTGTTTAGCATTCGTATAATGATAAGTATAGAAAAGATTGTGTGTATATTCTATATTGTTAGGTTTATACTTATCTTGTAAATGACTCCTTGTGCTATAAAAGGAGATCCTAGGTCATTGTTTAGTATATACTTCAAGGTGTAACCTTAGTTATAAGCAAGATCACTCGTATTATTTATTAATAATATTGAAGCTTTGTGTTTATTGTTCTTGTCTACTTACTTCATATAATCTGTCTTCTAAGTATTGCTGAGTATAATCCGCGTGCTTAGTAATATAACTCAAAATATCAATAATACAAGGTGTGTGTTCAAGATCCATCAAGTGGTATCAGAGCGAAGGTTCTGATATTTTGATTTAGAAGACCCAAGGAATAAGCTTAACCTACTCACTAAATTCAATGGAGATGGAAAACAACCAGTCAAACTCTTCTACTCCAAGACTTCCTAAGCTCAAACTTAATGAGTTTGAGATGTGGAGGATTCTGATTAAGCAATACTTCCTCATACAGGACTATGCTCTATGGGAGATCATCCAAACTGGTGATTCTTTCAAGTCTGTGTCGAAGATTGTGAAGGTTGGTGACACAGATGTTGTGACACTTTCTGTGCCTGAGACTAATATTGAAAAAGCACTGAGGAAGAATGATCTTAAGGCTATAAGTTTGTTGTTGATGACTCTTCCTAGAGACCAGATCATAGAATTCAGCAAGTTCAAGACTGCTAAAGAACTCTTTGAAGAGATTTGCTCAGTGTTTGGTGGTAATGATGCTACAAAGAAGACTCAAAAGACATTGTTGAAGCAAAGTTATGAAAACTTCTCCGCTTGAAGCAATGACTCACTGATAGCATCTTCACCAAACTTTAGAAGATTGTTACACAACCGATCGTGTTTGGCATTGAGGTAGAAAAGGAAGACCTCAATTTGAAGTTTCTAAGAAGTTTGCCTTGAGTTTCAAACTAATGTTACCGTCGGGAAAACAAAGCGTATATTGAAACAATGAAGCTCAATGATCTTTACAACAACTTTAAACTCATTGAACAAAGACCGACAAAGGTGGGAAACTTAGTACAAGCTCAAGCAACTTGGCTTTGATGTCAACCTCATTGATAGTGATGATTCTCAAGATGACGGTGATGATGATATTGCCACTGCTTTGGTTCTCACGAGCTTCCACCGGTAATGTTAGCATTACCACCGCGCAGTTCAAAGAAGAAGATTGTTTGGTATTGGAGATCCTACCTTTTATGCTTTTATCTCCACTCAAGTGAATGGCTCTATATTAACTCATGAAGACATAGGGCAAATTGATGAAGATGACTTGGAGGAGATGGACATAAAATGACAAATAGCTCTTCTTAGCATGAGAGCTAGGAAATTCTACAAGAATATTGGCAAGCCTATTCACATCAATGGTAGTGAAACTGCAGGCTTTGATAAGAAGAAAGTGGAGTGTTTTAACTACCACAAGTTGGGACACTTTGCTAGAGAATGTAGAAGACCAAAGACCAAGGACAACAGGTCTACTTGGTACAAGCAAAATAAGGAACCAACTATGGAAGAACCAAAGGCAATGTTGGCAATTGATGGTGTTAGCTATGATTGGAGTTTCATGGCTGATGATCAAGAGGAAGAACCTTCAGATGCTGCTCTTATTTCTACTGAATTTTCTCTCATGGCTTTCTCTGACTCTTAGGTACAAAACTTTGAAAGTTGTTCTAAAACATGTAGGGCTGCTAGAGAAGTTGAAAGACTTAATGAGTCTTATGATAGTCAAAGAACATAGTTGTTTGCTGCTAATTATGCTGTGTCAAATCTTAGGAGAGCTATAGCTGTATTAGAAAAAACAACTAGAGCACTATAGAGAAAATGAATCAAAATATAATGATGATATGATTCTTTTTAGAAGAGAGGTAGAACATACGACAGCTGTGAATGTAGCATACCAAGAAGAGCTTGAAAAACTTAAAAAGAAAAATGAAAATGTCAATTTTACTTTAGACACATGTTATCATCAGTCTAAGTCAATTGATAAAATTTGGAATGCTCAAATACAAAGTAAAGTTAAGTCTGGTATGGGTTATAATACAGTGCCTCCACCACTAAAAGGTGTTCCATCACCTCCAGGTATTGATCTAGCTTATACAGGCTTAGAGGATTTTCAGGAACTTGAACGAGAATATGGTCCTCTAAAAGAAACATTTGTGAAAAATGAGGAACTGGTTAAGCATGAAACTGATGTTTTTGAGAGTGCTAGTGACTCATCTGTTGTAGATGAGGATGTTAAAAAGAATGTAGAGGCTTCTATCCTAAAAGTTGTTAATACTGTTACAGAGGAACCTAGGAGACATGCTAATAAACCTAGACCAACTGTAAAGTATGTTGAGATGTATAGGAATAAGTCACCAGCTCCTAGGGGTAATCAGAGGAGTTGGAATCATGTTAAATCTCAACAGCTAGGTAGTGATTTTGTGATGTACAACAAAGCATGTTATATCGATGGTAGCTTTTATCATTTACATGCTAATTGTGACTATCAATTTGGGAGAAGGGAAGTCCATGGGAATAAAAGGGTGGAGTCTAACAGGTTTCAAAATAATGTGCACCCTAATTCACACTGCAACATGATCCCAAGAGCAGTTCAATTGAGAAGTGCTCTTAAAACTTTTTCCACTGCAAAAACTGTTAACACTGCTCACCCTAAGTCACCTGTTAAAAGTGCAAAGTTCAAAACAACTTTTGCAAAATCTGCACAAACAGGAAAAGAGCTTTTCAAAATAAAAGGTTCATTATAACCAACAAATGGTACCTAAAACCAAACCAATAGCTTCCATCGCTCATTCAAAAGTTTCCACCGCAAGGGTTGTAAACAAGAAAAGGGAGGACATGGGCAATGTCATGAAGGCCTCAAAGACGCTGGGAATGGAAACCTAAAGGAACTACCTCATCAACCAATCCGATGGTGTATCAATGACCTTTGATAGATTTAACTATATTGATACACGAGGCGCAAGTCAATCATGGCTTGGGTCCCCAAAAGAAACTAACTCTTTCTTTTATGTGCAGAACATCCAAGGACAAAAGATCAGATCAAGGCTACACAGATAGTGGATGTTCAAGGCACATGACTAGCAACAAGTCCTATCTCTCAGATTTTGAACATTATGATGGAAAGTATGTCAGCTTTGGAGTAATAAGTTTAACACAACCAATATGATGCAAGGAATTTAAAGTTAAAAAGATGGATTCTTATTCATATTTAACAAATCTGAACTCTAAGTGCAGAGGTTACATCCATTGGGTTCATACAACCAACATCATTACATTACAGAGAAACAGAGCACAACATAAAACTACAAACTGATCACAAAAGCTTCACATCCTACCCCACTACCCCATCCTAACAACCATCCACCACCTATGGCTTCTTTGGTAAGGCCCACTTTGGCATCACTTTAGGAGCCCCTCGCATATCAATCCAGTTATACACCTTAGGGCTTGCTAATCCTATCACCACTACCCCAGCAGGTGGTGAGGATGATGGAGGACCTGCTGGTGGTGGTGATGTTAAAGGTAGAGAAGGTGATGGTTGCAGCTCTTCAAGAGGGTCTATTGCTGCAAGAGGGGGCACACTCAGGACTCTTCCAGAGGTCTCATCATCTGTATCTTCATATGGAGATACATAGGAGCTGATCTTTGAGCTATCCACCTTGATAAGTGCATCCTGAGGCACTGGCTGTAGTGATGAAGGACCAACAGAAAAAGGATTTGAGAGAACACTTGAATGCTTTCTCTTCCTGGAAACAACCTCCTTATACTCTTCTTTCTCAACTCTCCCTGGGTTATTCAAAACAAAGTTATCCCAAAAACTATCAGATGAACTGCTAGAAGAAAGATTTATTGGACTGGAATGACTCATGGTGTTGTTGGAGAAATGTAAGTATTTGAGAGAGAAATTTTTGGAGTATGTGATTTGGGTGGTTTGTGAGTTAAAGGTCCTTAAATATATGTTAAGTTGGATTCAGTAAGTTAATGAGGGGAAGGTGTAAGTGGTTGAGGAATAAATGAAGTCTCTTGACCTTGGTAAACGAATCAATGACTAGGAGTTGACCTAATTAACTTGGAGTTTTGCCACTGCTAATTTTGGAATCAGTCTTTGTTTTTATCTAACCACTGATACCTCACAAATGCTTTCAGTGTATGATTTTTGTTTGTGACAAGCAGATTTGAAGGATTCTTTGTTTACACTGAAGATTGTTGCTGTTTAGTGCTAGTATCTTTTGTTATCCACTGCATCTTATGAAGAAATTATGCCTAACAGTGGTAACTACAATGCAATCAGTAGTAACAAGTACTCTCACAGAGAAATCAGTAAAACAAAGAAATTTTATTCAAGTCATCATGAAGATTCATTACAACCAAAGATAAAGTGCTCCTAAACACAAACAAAACATAAAAGGCTGCAATCTAACACATCCTACATTCCTACACCCTACACCAGCTACTCCATTGGCTTCTTGCCTTTGCCCACATAGTCGTACTTGTTCTTCTGGGCTCTCTTCCTTTTGTTCTCAAAGGTTGGCTGCATTATTGGACAAGGAAGACCAAGAACTTGTGGAGGAGGCCTTGGTAGTCTTGCAGGCTTCTATGGTATTGCTATTTGCTTCATGTTTGAGAGAGCTGTCTTCAATGCTATTGTCAGAGCCTTTGGCAAATATTTGGCCAAGGAATAGGTCTCATCCTCATTCTCATCATCATCTGATGAGGTGGTGTAGAACTCAAGTGATGGTGCAGGTTTGGCAGTAGGTGCACGCTTGGCAGTCTCCTTTGTCTGCTTCTTGAAAGATGTGCTTGCATACCATGGTGGAAAGTATCCAGCCCACCTGATGCCTCTGAGGAAGACTCTGACTCGATCACAAACTCTTCCTCTGAATCAGAAGAGATGTTAATGGTGTTGGAAGGATTGCTCATGATTATATTTAGGGATTTTGTGTGTTTGAATGTGTTTTGATGAAGATTACAATACGCCAAGTCTCTTTATATAGGCAAAGTCGGTCTCAAGGGCTCATTAATGAATATATTTACTTTTTCCTATTTTGGTAGGTTAAAGAGTAAATATAGATATTATCGGGTTGACTTTGGAAGATATTTTTTAGATAGTGGTTTGGTTAATAGTAACTTTGGTTAAGAACAAGTTGGTTATCTCTACTCTTTGAATTAGGCTAACACATGCAGATACATAACCAATCCAAAGATGGGAGTTGATCTTAAAAGGTGTATAACTGAGATACACAACAAATGGTTATTGATTCACCATGTCTAATCCACATAAGAATCAACTAGTCCGTAGAAAGCGCTCTTGGTAAAGACTTGACAAATCCTTTATGGTTGATAGTTTACCAAAACTATATTGTTATCAACTCACCATATTCTTTATGATTAAGAGTTGGCTAGTCCATAGCAAACGGCTCATGGTAAAGACATATCAAATCCGTTGATAGCTGGTAGTTTGCTAAAAACTATGATAAGAGCAGTCAATGTACAATGTTTTTCTTTACCACTGCTCTTTTAAAATCTTTGTGAAAAATTCCCACTGCTAGTTCACAGTTTCCACTGACAGTGTTATTTTTACCACTATTGTTCTAGCCGTTACAACTGATTGTGTCAGTAAATAATTTTTACTAGCCGTTGAAAGAAACCATTGATTTCCATATATATAGGGTAAAATTTTAAGGAGATTATCTACTTTCCATATTGTTATTTATCCTCTTAAGATAAATATTTTCTAAAGATAGTCTTTCGTGCGCAATAATCTTAACCTTACCTCTATATATCTTTCTCTCTCAACTGGCTAGTTATTCCTTTAATTCATACTGACATAATACGATTTTTCAACATAAGATTCTATGGCACCAATCACTTTCGCAGATGAGCACAACCAAAGTGGCGTACTTACAAAAGTCAAACGAGAAGAGTGGCCTGTTTTTTCACCGCAGTTGTGGACTTTCTTAATACTACCCATATAAGGTATGCTTTTACTTTTAAATCCCACAGCCTATATCTCTCAAATCAAACAGTTTTGGACTTCGTCCCATCATCACAATTGAAAATAGAGATACACATGAAAACGATGGATGCTCTTAGAGCCACTGTGGATGGGGTAACTATTGATGTTACTGAGGCATCCTCGAGGAGAATTCTCCAATTGGATGATCTCAATGGTATCATCACATTACCCATGCCAGAAATTCATACACATCTATCATCCATGGGGTATGATACCACTGGCAAAAAGGCTACTTTCAAAAAGAGTGGTTTTTGTCCCCATTGGAGATTTTTGATACATACTCTTTTGCATTGCCTAAGTCCTAAGAAAACCTCCTATGAACAATTTAGTTCAACCATGGCTTACCCTTTGGTTTGTCTAGCTTCAGATTGGACTTTTAATTGGTCAAAATATATTTTTCAAAGTATGCAAGGCAATGTAAAGAGTACAACAAAATTTTTGATGTATCCAAGGTTTGTGCAAGCAGTGCTAAATGAATTTCAACTGCAACCCCATACTAATGTTTATAAAATCCGTTGCCTAAAGCCTAAAGTTTTTCAAAATATGAACAAAGATGGCAATATGGATTTCACACCTCTCTTTCCTCAAATGCTTGCAAAGATTTCACCTGAACAAAACTCACCCATATTTAATGTTCCAACCATTAATTATACTCCACCTATTTCTCACACCTATGAGAGGAGGCGCAAACAACCAACTTCTCTCATTACAACAAAGCATGTTTTTGAACCTTTTGGTCTAGGAACAAGCAGTGGTGGTTCTAGACTTCAACCTAGTCCAACTAGGGAGGAATCTGAACCAATGCCCCATGATTCACCTCTCCCAACAGTCACACACAGTTGGAAGTGTCGAGGCAGTGGGCAACAAATGGAATTGATGGTTTTGTGTACCAATTAGCCAAGCGTGTTGAATTCTACAAAAGGACCCGCACATGTAAAGGAACAAGATGCCAAGGACATTACATACTTGCAAGAGGAGATTCGGACCTTGAAAGAAGAGTTGTAGGGTTAAAAAGGAAGAAGAAAACTACAAAGCAAGTGATATCATCTTCATCCTCACCTAATGATGATGATTCACCGATTTTGATCAAGATTTGGGAAATTCTCCCAAATGGGGAGGAAAGCAGATGTCAAACTCGTGGGAGGAGAATTGATTTTGAAGATGAAGGTGTTTCTAGTAAAGGTGCGAGAGAAGTCGATACTCAAGAAGAGCAACTAGAGCAAGATATTTACAAGATCGCAACCGCAGATTTTACCATCGATACAATTTCCACCGCAGAGCCAAATATTCCTCTTCTTGGACATGATGTTGCCACTGCAAGTGAAGAAATTGAAAAACAAAAGAAGGACAAAGGTAAAGCTGTTATGCAAAGTCAGGAGCAAAAAAGAAGAAAGATTTCAAAGAAAGAACAAATTCATATTGCTCTTGATAGAGAAGTTGCTAAAAAGATTACTGAAGAACAAGTTGCTGAAAAGGAAAAGCTTGAAGAATTGGAAATTGCAAGCTTTATGGAGGCTAGAAGGCTGGATAGAATGGAAGATCCACTTTCCACTGTTCAACCTACAATATTTAAAGAGAAGACTCCAGAGTTCAGCTATGTGCCTACTAAAGAAGAAATTGAGTTCTTTATTGCAAATGATCCAGTGATCAAGAAGAAAGTAATTGACCTAGTTGCTGATAAGTCCTTAACTGAAGATCAAAGAAATGCTCAGTTAAAGGATTTTATCCAAATGAAGAATAATCAAGCACTTCAAGATGTAATTAGTTCAGTCAGAAAGGGTCAGAAGAAACCAAGGCAGCCAACTAAGGCACAAATAATTGCATACATGAAGACTTATTGTTGCAATGTTGGTGGGTGGAAGAGACATCAATTTAGAGGAATTCATGATGATAAAGTTGAAAGTATCAACTACAGAGTTCAAAGACAAGATAAGGATTTTATTCCAATGGATTCTGAAGAAGAAGCAAGTAGGTATCCTGATTTGAAGAGAAAGGCCAAAGACAGTGATTCTCAGACTATTAAGAAGACAAAGTTTGCTGAAGAACAAGAAGTTCCAACTGAGAAATTCACTGAAGAACAACTGACTGATATGATTGTAATTGAAGAAGAAGATTTTTATCTAGAACCACCGCAAGTCGACATCCTATCATTGATCGGAAGTTTTATCGCTAGCAACTTTGCTCCAACATGGAAGATTACTAGGCTAGGTGGTGAAACTTCATCATTCATTCAATTTGAAGATCTTATCAAAGCTTGTGACAGAGATGATCTTGATACCTTATGGAAATTAGTTCAAGAAAGGTTTGATGTCAAGATCTCAAAGATACAAAGGAGATGCAGTTATGGGTTAATCTTAGAAGGCTCTATGAACCGGATGTTAATGATGATTTACGAAATTCTCATGTTCATGTCCTCGGTACTAAATGGTTCAACTATGATTCATGTGAAGTTCATCATGTTTCTACAAAGAAATGGAGTAGATGCATTCATGCTTGTTTGAGAAAGAATACCCACTCGAAAGTGGAACTCTCACCGTGATGTCAGGTACTACTATAAGAGTTCATGAAGATAGTGAGAAAGTTAGAGCATTGTTACTCGTGCTTCAAGATCAATGTTCAAGAGCTATTCAAGCATTGAGAAGAAGATGAAGTGTTTGAAGAATTCCCAAATCCTTGCGAGATAATGAAGATTGAAGAAACTTATTGATTTGCGAGAAATCATAAGTTTGGGGAGGATTGTTGGGAATTATACTAACGCTATCACCGATAGTCTTGTGGTCGACATCGCTAAGAATACACTAGCAAAGGGAAACTCATTCCCACTGCCAGTACAAATATTACCACTGCTATTAGATAATTGTTTAGTATTCGTATAATGATAAGTATAGAAAAGATTGTGTGTATATTCTATATTGTTGGGTTTATACTTATCTTGTAAAGGACTCCTTGTGTATAAAAGGAGATCCTAGGTCATTGTTTAGTATATACGTATAACATAGTATTCATATTAGCTTCAAGGTGTAACCCTAGTGATAAGCAAGATCACTCGTATTATTTATTAATAAAATTGAAGCTTTGTGTTTATTGTTCTTGTCTACTTACTTCATATAATCTGTCTTCTAAGTATTGCTGAGTATATTCCGCGTGCTTAGTAATATAACTCAAAATATCAATAACACAAGGTGTGTGTTCAAGATCCATCAGAACATGCAAACATACACACAATCAATTGAAGACATAATTGAATTAATGAAGTAAAACACTTATCTTGATGTAAGATAGGGTATGGAATCCTAAATTCTCGTGACAAGACGACCTTGGTTCGGTTTAGGTTTTTACTCCACAAAACTACACACAAAACCGAAAAATTTGGATTTATATATAGTGTTACAAATCGCGGCGTCCACTCTTTAATTGTGACGCTGCTGGTCGTCACATTAGGTTTTCGCCTTGGCCACGTTATCATTGTGACGGCTTCACCTTATGCCCGTGACCCGCCTCTTCGGTCTCGACGTCGTCTGGATCAAATCTAGGTTGTCCGAGTGCGACACCTTACTCTTTAAAACCCGATGTCGTCACTTGTAAATAAGCAATTTGCTACTTGAGTCGTCATAAAAACTTGTTCGACGGCGCACAAGTAGAACCCGACGCCGTCCCCTTCAATTCAAGAAACTGAGTGTCTCGATTCTTGACTTTGGCCATTTTCTTTGTATATTCGCGCCTTTTCGTCCGAATAAGTGTCATTCTAGCAATTTGACCAATTAAGGGCTTAAATGACCCCTCAAAAAGGTACCTTTTAAATCCTTATCAAATATCTCTACACTTGGTATTTGCTTGTCCTCAAGCAAATGTGCTTTTAGAAATTGATTTATAATTTAGGGGTCATGAAGCATTAGTTTAGAACGATCCACAACACATATAAGCCCCGCAAAAGTCATAACAAGCACGGAAATTACATACTAGCACCTCACATGGGGTGTTTGGATACTCACATCTCTCGGGTGTATATGAAATATAACAAGTTGGAAATGGAAGATAAACACTCATTAATCGGTCCTAGCACATAGATTACCATAGGCTTGAGACTAGATCAAACCTCCATCGCTTACGTAAGCACCTAGGAAAGACTATCCAAGAGGTCTTTAAAGGGTTGTAATGTTAGGCTTACGGTAGGAAACAAAGGGTTTGGTTGGATAGGCGATTTAGTGGTGGCAAGTCAAAAATCTTTATGTTACAAGCATGCGAAGAATGGCGTTGCTAAGCAAAGACTCGACACTCTAAACTCTAGATAACTGAAATAAACAAACATAAATTTAAAGATAGATGTAGGATGGTAGCCCGTATGTTTTTTTCAGTTTTTTTCAACACTCTATTTTTTTTTCATACACTCTTACTCTACCATCCTCTACGATAACATAAAAATGATAGGGATTTATAGGCACATCCCTACACTTGAGTTTTTATTATTCTAACACTAATTTGACCCAAATTGAAAAGATCAAAACACTTGGAGTATATTATTATGCAAATAAAAGGAATTTGAATTTAACGTTCCCTTCCCGTCATTTCATAAAATTTAACTTTTCACATGAGTCCCAATCGTCCCAAAACTGTGTACAAAGGATATGACTCGACTTAGCAACTTATGCAAGCAACTAGATAATTGAACTAAGGGTTTAGTGTGATAACAATAATGCACTAAAAGTGAGCATACAAGGTAGGCTAAGGCGATTTGGGTGTACATTTGGGGGTAGATTGTTAATTGCTCTTCATTGACATTCCAGAAAACCAAAACATCACGAGAACTGCGAAAAGGATAGGCTCTGAGGGGTTAACTAGGGGTATCGTGTACTAAAAATGAGTACAACGCAAAGGTGTGGGGGAATTACTCAACCGATGTGGAAGAAGTAATTATATTACGGGTATCAAACAAAGGTTATCCTAATGCCTCTTATCATTTAGTTATTCCTAACTACACAAGTGTAGTCTTACTAGCGATCTCGGAATGCATCACAAAATAAGTTCTAGAATCTATTATACTACCGGTTCACACTCTAAGCATTAAGGATGAATGCTTTAATTCCTCCTAATCTAAGGGCGATCCTCACATTTTGGGTGGAATTTAAGTGGTAAAGGTTTTTGTGCTAGTCATATAACTTCCTATCCATGAGACGCTTTATTAAGACTAATGGCCCACCCTATATGTCATGAAAATTTTAAATTTGGTGCCAAAATTACCCTAACCGATATTTCTCATGGTTTATTACACAAATGAAATTGACAAAGCAAATATTCAAGGATAAGCATAGTTTCAAAGTTCCGTTTTATTTTCCCTCCTCACACTTAAACTCGAACATTGTCCCAATGTTCCCCGAAAGTATCAAAGTTATGATAATGGAGGGTAATTAAAACGAAAGAAACTAGTACTCCCAGACAGCTCAAGAGGGATCCGTGTGAAGTGGTGGTTACATCTTTCTTCAAGAAGAATGTTTGCGTGAAAAGCTCCTTCTCATCTTATGTATCTTCTTCTTGATAAATTAAACCTCGCACACTTGAAGAAAACAAATTAAACCTTCGTGCAAAATCGTGGTAATAATATATATATATATATATATATATATATATATATATATATATATATATATATATATATATATATATATATATATATATATATGACTCTACTAAACTAGGATATAATGCTTGTGGAATGGATGTTTACTGATTTTACGGAAAATTAAGTCCTAGAAAATTCCAAAATTTATAAGTAGCTCGAAAACGAGAAAAAGTAATAAAAAGTTTTCTCCTCCCCGACGCCGTCAGTTTCGATCCCGACAGAAACCGGTCACGATTTTCTGAAAAAATTCGGAACATTTTATCTTTAAAATCTAGAAAAGTTCCCCAAAAACATCCATTATGACTCGATACAAGCATTTGACTCAAACAAACACACATGTATATCTTTTAATTAATTGGAATTCTCATGTTTACGTTTCTTTTGAAAACGTGTGTAATCCTCCCTACACTTATCCCTTATGTAAAATACCTTTATATGTAATTAAGACGAGGTTAAAGACAAAATAAAGCATTTTTACAAGTATCCTGAGCCAACAATACCTTTATATGTAAAATACCCTTATGTAAAATACCTTCATAATGTCATTGTGCTATCATTAAGCCAACAATCCCTCCTCATATCTATAATCGCTCTACATGTGCGTAGGAAAGGTCTTCCAAGTAAGAGAGGTAGACTTTTATCAACCGGTATGTCCAAGACTAGGAAATCGGCCAAATAAGGTTGGTAGCCAATTTGCACCCTCACATTTTTCACTTCCCCCATAGCCTTAGCTTGAGAGTTGTCCGCCATGGTTAAATTAGAATGATTTGGTTGAGGTTTTCTTAGTACCAAAGTCTTGAATAATGGATAAGGCATAACGTTGACGCTTGATCCCGTATCCGCCAAAGCATAAACCGGAGTGGTGATGCAGGTTTTACTAACCAGGTCTTAATATTTATAGTGTCTCGCTATACCTATGGTCTACCCTAATGACTAACGGGCAGTGTACCCGGTCGTGTGTAGTGTAGTAAATGGTAAAGCCGAGGTCATCCCAAGAGCTATGTGTGTTGGATTATTACTAAGTCTAATTGTCACAGAATTATAATGGTTTCGATAGGTATTTAATTAATTAAACTACTAATGCAGAATATAAAATGAAAGCAAATAAATGGTGAAGGGGAATTAATTAAGGAATAGTGGTGCTAACCTAGTCAATCCTCCTAGCTAGTTATGTCTACGTCTACCTACTTCCAATTACTTCAGGTGGGGTCAAATTTGAGAGGACAACATTTGGTCAATTCGCCTAACCTATCGCCAAAGATGCCACCACAGGAGAAATCAAGCGCATCATCATAAGTCCCGTTGTTCCCGGTCCCTAAGCCGAGTCATTAAGTACCGCTACATGCTAGATTCTAAATAGTTAGTGCCCGACCGTTAGGAACTTAGACACTACACCCCCAATTCTTAAGTTCATCCAAACGATAGGTGATCAGCTTGGTCAAATCGCACAAGAAGAAAGGGTCGCCGTTGGTCATATCTTACCCTTCCGTCTCAATCCGCTCACCTAGGGTCAGTTGGTCATATCTCCTAGGCAATTGGCCTCTATCGCCATTCAAAACTACCGAACCAAGGGTGACTACCAAAGAACTATGCATGCATACGCTTAGAAATAATTGTACGGAAGTAAAGGTAAACGCTGACAAAACAATTAAGGAATCATAACTAGGCTAGCACCAAAGGGTTCTTAGCTGCTCATATTAATCATGCAAATCAATTCAATATTCAAAGGTACGATATACATGAATTGAAAGTAAAATAAATAGTAAACGCTAAAGCTTATCGTAATGGTGTGACTTCTCCCTTGGAAACAGCTCCGTATGCTTCCCTAGACATGCCTTGAGCTTTTTCCCACGTTCTCAGAGTGTTGTGTGTAGAATGGGATGCTTTGAAATGCTAGAATTCGTAGGGTATTTATAGGCGGTGCGGGTTGCGTGTAACCAATAGAGGAGTTACGCCAGAACCTTCTATGTCTTCGTAAATGCACTAGATCGCTGGTTACTGGCGTAACTATATAAGCGCTTACGCCATAGTCTTCAATAAACTCGGTTACGTGTAAGTGATGCAATAGTTACGGTGTAAGTATCGCGCTGAACCTCTTTTGACCTAATGGAGTTACGTCAGAACCTTTGGGAAGAGTTACGCCGTAACCTCTTGATAAGTTGGACTTGGTCACGATAGTTATGGCGTAATGTGAGATGAGTTACGCCAGAACTTCTTCAAAATAAGCATACTTGTGATAAATCTTTAGTAATGTTTCCATTTCCGCCTCTTTAGCTCCAATGCTCATAATTTAACCGAAAGTGGAAAACAATGAAAACAAGCGTAAATCCATATAAATGATATAAATAACGAGCATTATCGGGAAATTGACACTTAATATTCGTGACTATTTGATGTTATCAAATATCCCCACTCAACTCTACTTGCCCTCAAGTAGACCTTATTAGATTAATTCCTAAAAGATATCTCCCAAAACCGGAAAATATGAGTTTACAAACCTTTATGCTAGAATAAAACAAAGCCAAACACCTCACCTAAAGGGGAACAAACACTCAAATCTCTCAACTATTCTAAGTGTCAATTTCGGGTGATCACTCAATCGCACAACATAGCATGTATTCTATCATAAGCTTGGCGGTTACACAAATCTCCACCACTAGAGTTAAGGGCTAAACAATTCTCGAAGGCAATATGGGTAGACACGACAAAGGTTAAGGGGTGACTCGTCATTACTAACATGTCATGGAAAAGTGGACAAAATCAATGATACATGACCAAATCCATGGCCAAGACACCAAAGATTGCTCGCTGCATCACCTAGACACGCTTCATGACTAAAGGGTAGGATAAGACATGGAATATATCATTGGTGTAAAATGAAAAACAAGTAGGTAGTCTAAATCAATAACTAAGTCATCACCACTTACCGTCCGCCCAAAGTTCAAGCTTAGAAGTCTAGAGACTGGATCATGAAATGCAAGGTAGATGCGTCATTAGAGGACGTCGTGATGGGCACACTACCTTTTCTTCTTCAGTTGGTATAACTCCAACTCCACTCTTCTAATGTGACCGAGGTGGCCTCCTCGATACTAATCAATAAAGCTCATACTACAATGCTTATAACATCGCACTTTACAATATCATAACTCAATCAACTTTTTTTTTTCCTCGAATCATTCATTTTTTTTTATTATTTTTTTTGAACATAACATAATAACATAACATCTCCCCACTTGAGATGAACAAATGGAATTTGGGGGGTCTTCAATGATCTTCATAATTGTTGTCGATGAAAGCGTGATTTCCAAACCTTTCCACTCGAACCTTGAACTTAGGCAAATGATGACTTCCAATTACAAATAAAGACTACTGGTAGCTAAGGTGTAAGGTGTAACGAAACAATATATTGGGTTGACAAAATGAAAGGAATGGCTCGTAAGGGTGTATCTAGGGTATCTTGCACTAAAGGGAGTGCAACAAAGGGTTTCACATGGGGGTCGAAAAGTCGAGGTGACTAATCGATAGACTCACAATGGTAGGTCGTTTGGGTGATAATCCTATAATATTGCCTTCTAAAACTGAAAAGTCCAAATACATCGAGCTAACTCAACATACATCGTCTAGGGTCTCGAAATGATGCAAAGGCCAAGTTCTAAAGTTTACAAGCTACCGGCACACTCATAATTTGGTGGATTTGGGGTAAAATATTGAAAACGGATAAGGCTAATCTCACCATGTAATTTCAAGGGTTGTATGTGCTCGGCTAAGGTCTAATCTAGTTAGGTTTGGAAAAACATGTCAAAATTTTAAAATGGCATAATTTTTCAAAATAAACTAGAAAATGAGGGCGAAATAAAGTACAAGAGATAATTCTACTCCCGTCCCCTTGAATTGTACAAAGTCCCTTTGTACTAGGCATTAAAATAAAGGTGAAGAGAAAGGTAGAATTAGAGCGAGAACTTCCCGAATTTGCTCCAAAAGAAGAAGGCCCACGAGAAAGAACTGTGCCTTCATTTAAGCGTCATGAACAAACTTCAATCCCCGAAATCACAATACCGACAAGCATAATTCTAAAAGAAAATAAAATAAAAGAAAACAAACCTAACTCACTTTCAGGAATCACGGTTGCATTTAGCGAATGCAACAAGTTTTTAAACCACTTGGTGTCCCAAGTGGACGAGTGAAGTCTCGTGAGGGTTTACTGTGAACACACCCACAAAGTTCATTTAAAAACTAATACAAGGTTACCGTGTTTTAAAATGAAAGAATTAAGCGAGAGAGTTACGCCGTAACTCCCATGAGGGAGTTACGCCAGAATCGCAAAACCCGGTATGAGTGTGAGCGGTAGTTACGACGTAACTCACCGAGATGGTATTACCGTAATTGGTAATAAGTCAAGAATTCTGCTAAAATTTTGGTTACTACAGTAATCACCAAGATGAGTTACGCCATAACTCTGTTCAGATTAGCAACTGCAAAGAAGAATTAGTTCCTCATTTCGCAAAATGGTTAGAAACACAAACCCAATGAAGGAAATAAAACAAAAGAAAGGGATAATTCGGTTGTCTCCTAAATAGCACTTTCTTTATTAACGAGTCTTTGTTAGACTCGAGTCAGAGGGCTCCTATGGGGTCTTTGAACATCCCCGACTTTTTCAATTGAATAAGGCTGGTCCCAAACATGCGGTGAAACATAATGAGCCATGGAGTACCTTTTATGTAAAAAAATTAGCTCGTGCCCATTCGAAATGAAACCTAGCCTCTTCTTCCTCATCAAATTTTATCATACCCAAACTTTACTCGTAACCAATCTTCAAATGAGATCCCCTTGTATCCTACATTGCTCCTCTTATCTTCGTCAAAACATGCCCATTCCTTGCGTTTGAGCCATTTAGGTTTAGGGTATTCTCCTCCATCGCAAATCTTGCGATTGGGGTTACATGTAGGCCATGCCAAGTTGTATTCATCGTGCATCATAACTGGTTCGCAGAAATGAATGGTCCAGTCAATGTCGGAGAACCATTCGCAAAAAGCACTATGCTCTTGTAACCACTTTTTCTCGATATCTTCTTCATTTTCCCGCACCACCAAACTTTTACGCCTTCTTTAATCATCCGAATGAGATACCCTCTTCCATTACATCTTTTTGGAAAGGGAACATGTGGAAATATTACTCGGTCCCTTCGTAAAGGAACACAACAGTGAACTCTTCCTTTACAACGTAATCGGGAACAAACGGATCTCTTCCTCATCATCTTCATCGCCTTTGGATTCGACTCGCAAATGGATAAAAGATGAAGGTGGAAACCTATCAGAGTCATCTAATTCTATTTTTGGTGGTTCCTTGTAACAATTTCATCCGGCTCAAGGCTCAAGGTTTTATCCAATTTAAACTCCACTATATCTCCATAGATTCCACCGTAACGTGCTAACGTGTCAAGGAATGGTTTACCAAGAATCAAATGCTCCTTTTTGTCTTTCACATTGTCGACTACCACAAATTCGGGGGATGAGGTAAATTTATCGACCTTTACGCACGTACCACCTGTAATACCTAAAGGGGTGATCTTAGTTTTAGTTGCTGAACCAATCACGATATCTGTTTCCCAAAGGTGGATCATCTTTAGTTTTAAGAATATGGATAGAGGCATGATGTATACGCAAGATCCAAAATCTACTATCCCCAAAATATCAATATTACCAGCAGAACACGGAATGATTACCCCGCTTGCACTAACATCCTTAACCAAGAATAAACTAGATCCTAACCTGGCTATGCCTCCTGGAGCATAGTTATGCCGGAACTCAGGTAAGTAGTTACGGCGTAACTCTTCCTGATTGTCGGTATTCGCGACATCCAATATGTCGATTGAAGAAATACATTCCTTAATCATCTCCTGAGAATCATTGGTGAAAACAGCATTGCATTCCTCCTTGCGCTTGGCTTCATTAAGTTCAATTTCATCAATCTCAGCACTGAGTTTTTCGATCATTGCTCCAAGATTTTTTAGGGTTTTTTGGTGCCTGGAAAGATTCTTATTGGTGTTTTCCTGGAAACCCTTTAACCAAATATCTTGTTCTTTTTGTTTCTGGGCCTAAGTTTCCAGGAACTTATTAATTGTTTCTTAAAGACTGGGCTTTCTTTCTCCATAAGGCCCACGGTTGTAATTCCCACGATAACCATTACTATTTCGATTATCACCGTAAAATGGTTGATTTTCTCCATACTTAGCTTCTTCAATATCCTCTTCGTCCATACGAGGACAATTCTTCAGAAGATGTCCTCCTCCATGCCTTTCACAACCCACTTGGATGGCATGAACGGTTTCTCGACCTTCAAGATATCTCGATCGAGACTTTCAATTTTACTAGCGATTGCCGCAATTCTGTCGAAACTTCCGCCTTGGTTTCTTTTACTCCCACCGTCGTGCCATTTTTGAGAGTGGTCCGCCGCTTTTGAATGGCTTAGAGTCATATTCGGATAGGTCCTCGATAGTCCAACATCCGCCTTGTAGTTACATTTATTCCTTTGTAGAAAATATTGACCTTCTGGCGGTTATTTAGATCATTGGTAGGACACTTATAAAGAAGATCGTTGTATCATCCCAAGCTTGATACGAGTTTCGTCGCCTTCTTGTTTGAAATTATGGATCTCCGTGAGTCGATTAGAAATCTTTGATGGCGGGCAATATCTTTGAATAAAGTGTTTCTTTAGTAGCGCCCATATCAACCGCCCGGTGGGCGGTTTTCGATCCATCTTCCGGTTGCTCCAGTAAGAGTCATTGGAATACCCTAAGCATGACAAAGATCATGAGACACTCCGGAATGTTGAAAAGGCTAGCGATGTATAGGACATTTTCAACGTGTTCATATGTCTTCGTCCCCTGCTTCCCAAAAAGGGTTAGCGAAGCTCCTCATAAATTGGTCTTTAATATCGAAACGAACATCCGCTCCGATTGCTTGGTCTTACGAGACCCGACCCTTGATTTGCTCTAGTCAACGCCAAGTATTCCTCAAGAGTGAGGTCATCGATGTTAACAACTTCCATGGTACCGAAAACTTGAAATATGATCATGAGAAAAGTTTAAAATGAAATGAAAGACTTAATATTAATCCTAATATAACTCCCGGCAATGCACCAAAAACTTGATGCAGTTTTACCGACTGTGTCTTAATATTTATAGTGTCTCGCTATACCTATGGTCTACCCTAATGCACTAACGGGCGGTGTACCCTATCGTGTGTAGTGTAGTAAATGGTAAAGCCGAGGTCGTCCCAAAAGCTATGTGTGTTGGATTATTACTAAGTCTAATTGTCACATAATTATAATGGTTTCGATAGGTATTTAATTAATTAAACTACTAATGCAGAATATAAAATGAAAGTAAATAAATGGTGAAGGAAATCAATAGAGGAATAGTGGTGCTAACCTAGTCAATCCTCCTAGCTAGTTATGTATACGCCTACATACTTCCAATTACTTGGTGGGGTCAAATTCGAGAGGACAAAGATTTGGTCAATTCGCCTAACCTATCAAAGAAAGATGCCACCACAGGAGAAATTAGGCGCCTTGTCATAAGTCCCGTTGTTCCCGGTCCCTAAGCCAAGTCATTAAGTACCGCTACATGCTAGATTCTAAATAGTGAGTGCCCAACCGTTAGGAACTTAGACACTACACCCTCCAATTCTTAAGTTCATCCAAACGATAGGTGATCAGTTGGTCAAATTGCACAAGTAGAAAGGGTCGTCAGTTGGTCATATCTTACCCTTCCTGTGTAGGATCGTTATTTTTATTGTGTTAGATGATTCGGGTGGTCTAGGGAGATCAAAATACATGTTTTCCATTTTAGAGAGAGAAAGTAGAGAGAGAGAGTGTTCTTGCTAGAGAGTTGGTTTACAAAAAGTGAAAGATTAGATTAGAAGCACCACCCCTTCCATGGATGGAAGGGGTATTTATACTTACAAACATAACGACCTCCTATCGGCCTGTGGATCAGGGATACAGTGGGTAAAGACCCGTCCTTCCTCCACGGTGTTGCACTAAGCTATACTACGCTACAAACTAATAAATAAACTACTAAATATCGTAACTACCGACACGTCTACGAGCTAACATATGCTAGACCTTAATTGGGGTGACCGACACTTTAACATGGAATTTTCTAATTCCTAACAATCTCCCCTAAGGAGGTCACCCCATGATTTACATTTTGAATCCTAGCATTCTATTCTTGACTTCGTTCTTGAGCTCAGAGACTACAATTCTTCAAATCTGCAATCTTGTGCATTTGTAGCGATTCTTCAAAGTCCGCATTGATTTGTACATTAAGTGGAGGCCTTTAATCGATCCACATCTTTGATGATCTTTGAGCTTTCTTTGAGATCATCACCACGAGAAATCTCGGATCACCCTTTATTGTGTTGCCATCATGTGAAGTTGTGACTTTCGGACCGACATGCTCACACTTTTGAATCATGACATCTTTCCATCGAGTAGCGGAAGCCTTCATCGGTTCATGATATTTGCGAGCAAGCGAAGCATAGTATGAAATATCGAGCCAGTTATGTAGATATGCACCACCATGATTTCTTCAAATTAAGTGTGGATGCCGTGAGCATGCGGCTTTGGATTGACTCCTCAATTACGATCGGTGCAACCACCAAGTGTACCGCAAACAATAGTTAGCATAAAACACACGAAAGTGTCTTTGACCACTTTCGCTGAATTGAGGTACACGCCCACGGTTCCCGTTGATCGATACAAGTACCGTCAGTGATCGGTAGGATTCTAAGAATCTCCTTGATGGGTTTCGCACTGTTTCTAGCTGTTCTCAAACCGAACGTCTCAAAGAAGACAACACGGTGAGTGAACCAACAAATTGAGATTCACCGATTGATGGAAAATGATTTGAAAACAATCGCGTATTGCTTGAAGAAAGAGTTTTGCAATACAACGAAGGTTTTATGAGAAAGATCAATTTTCAATCAAAATACTTTTGTATTTGAAATGAATACACATTGACGTGCTAGAGAAAAGAAGGTTTGCACATCGAACGGTTTTTCCAAAAGTATTCGCCAATTCCATTCTCGGACCAAGGTTGATTCAAGAATGAATCTCCCATCGTTTCTATCCAGCTGTCACAAGCTTGATCTTACGAGAAGATCTCACATGTCACCCACCAAGAGCTTGTTTGATGTTGGCTCTAGAAGGATTTCCATCTTCATCGTGAAATTTTCATATCACTCGGATGTTACGGCAATACCGCAAGGATAATGCGTGGGACTCTTAATATATACTTACTTTCCACATTGTGTGAAAAGCAAGTCTTCAAGAATTTAGTGTCCTAACGAGATATTGTGGATGATCTCTTGGCTCTAGACTCAATAGTGCACATTTGGTTCCTCGTCTTGAGACTGGGAGAGGGTCTCCTTCTTCAATATCAACAATCTCTAAGAGAAAGTCGATAGATTATGTAGGTTCCTGTGAGAATGAAACAAGCCCTTTTAAGAGGAACTTGAGTGGTTTGGGAAGTTTAGTGCATTGCATCACTTTGGGTCCATGATGTCTTGTCTTCAATACGGTGTTACCTTAGTAACCACCAAGACCATATGAATTGAACCCTAGCATCGCCTCTAAGGTTGAATTGATGGAGGGCTATTTCTTTTCACCCTTTATCATTCATTTCTTTTTCATTCTTCAACCCTTCAGCTTACCGAGACTTCATAACTAGAACCTTGTTGGGTTTATTCCAAGACTAGCTCGCCTCTCCGCACTCTTCCCATTCCTCACTTTTCTCCTTTTTCAATATACCTAAGGACTCTACACTATCTAGTGGATTGTCCCTCGGTAGATCCCTCCGGCTTACGGCGGATCGTGGGAACGAATACCTAACCTAACCATCCTTATAACTTCATGCATAAAGTAAATTGGTCGGTCTTTTGGTATTGTTCTTTCCTTCATGAAACCAATTGAAAATCATTTGGAAAAACAATCAAGGTACTTGTGATACGAGATCAAAGCATTTTGTACCTTAATAGTTTTGATCATTTAGAAACCTCCCCTCAACATGTGCTTATGATTTAGAAATTGTTCAAGACAAGGAGGCAAGAGGACTTTGAAATATTTTCTTTGATCACAATTTTCATACGAAAAAGCCATTTGATTTTCATGGTAAAATTCTCCCCCTCAATATGTGCATAGGATATTTAAAATCAATTTTATCACATAGAGGCAAGAGTTATTTTGAAGCACATCCACGATTACAAAAGCCATTAAGAAAACCATTTGATAACTCAATCAAGGTACTTTATAGATCTCTTTTTTAAAAAAACTTTTGTACCTCGATGGTTTGCTCCCCCTCAATATGTGCTTCGAGATTCGAAATCGTTAAGCACATACGAGAGAGCAGCCTGAACAATTGAATCCAAACGATCACCTTTTATCAAATTTCATTATTAAATCACAAATTCTCCCCGATCAAAATATCAAACCCTTTGAGATTTTGGATCCCAAGTGATTTAATACGGTTTATAAAACATGGAGAATATGGCTTTGGTTTAAATACTCATCATGTTTTGGATAAATCCTCCTCCTCAACATGTGCATTGTGTATGAAATCGTTTGGCACATGGAGGCAGGAGTGCCTTTAAAGGACTAAAACCAATTCCATTTAAACAGATTTGAGATTTAAATCACGATCTCTCCCTTGATCAAAACTTTCAAATCAATTGAGATTTGTGATCCCCATTGATTAAAATCATTTAGAAAAGTTTGGGGACAGACGTGGCAAGATTCAATTTTGAAAGATGACAGATATGGACCATTTTAAGACATTAAAGATTGTTAGTGTCAGGTATGATAGTTTTTAAGAGATCTTTTTAAGTAAAACAAAACAATTTCATAATCAAACAAGAACGAGAAAAATTTCATTTTGAAAGACCTTGATTCTAAAGAAAAAATCATACCATGACATAACATTAAATCTTTAGATCACCACTTATATTGTACAAACGGACTTTTTGTGAAGAAATATCATTTGAAAATATTTTATTTTAAATCACTCTCCCCTCAATCCATGATGTAAGTCAATAATTGAGTGACTTAGGTTTTGATAACAAGAAGTCCGTGATTTTCAAAAAATAGTCCAATATATTTTCAAACAATATTTTCCATTTTCAAAACAATTTAGTCAAATTAATCAAAATTGTTTAAAATGGTATCCTCGCACAAAGATATATTAGTGGTTGAGAAGCTTTTGTTGTTGCTTCTTTGAGGGTTGGAAGAAAACCGTCTGCAATGCAGTGGAGACTTCTTCTACGTTGCATTTTGAATGCCAACGAGGTCCAATTAAGCTCCATTTCTTCAATCACTTAGAAGAAAACCATCCGCTAATGCAGTGAGACCTCTTACGTTGCATTTATGCCAACTCTCCATTGAAGTCCAATTAAGCTCCGCTTTTCATTTGTCAACCCAAGAGATAGTTACCCTTTCCTTTCGCATCCAATCATCATCAATAGTGGGATCCGGATCGGAACATCTTTATAACCAATATACCGCATACGTTAGTGAACACACATACAGATATATGGTGGTCGACATCACCCATAACAGCAATCGACTAATTAAAGTCAATTCAACATAACAATCAGATCATGTAAGGTATGGGAATAATGTGTTTCTCAAACTCTAATCATCTAAACCTAACAATCATATCCTAGAAACCTAGTCCTTCAACATAGGCAATTATATTTTTTCAGATAAGCACGTAGGATAATTAAGAAAGTCCGTTAGATGATATAAATTTGAAAACATTCTCCCCCTCAATCAATGACTCTTTTCTTGAAAAGGTTTAAAGTCTTAAGTCATTGATTGAGTTTTTAATGTCTAAAACTCGATCCCGATTGAATTTTCAAGCAACTCATTTTACCACCATTTTAGAAATACAACAAATATTTTCTCAAGAATTTTTAGACGGAAAACATTTGTGTAGAACAGCAGTCCTTTGACATACTTTCCTTAATATATTTTAGGATAAGTGCATGAAATATTTGAAAAACGTTTAAGCGTAGCACTTTCCTTCTTTTAAAGAGCGGGTTGCTATCTGAAATGATAGCAAGCCATGGTTTACACGGGTTGCGATCAAGTAACGCAAGCCATAATTGAAGACATGTTTTGAAAAGAATATTTACACCTCCTCGCTCAACTTCATCTATGGTCCCGTGCCATTATTGAATGACATTTCTAAGACCGTAGATGTTATCGATACCAAGACATGTCATGAGAAAACATATTTTGGTATTTTTGAAATTTTCCGATTTTTATGGGTTTTTGATGGTTTTATATTTTCTATTTTCTTTTTGTGGGTTTTATATTTTGTATTTTGTTTCTTTGGTTTTATATTTTTGTATTAGGTTTTAATAAATATATACAAAGATAGAGAAGATGATATAGTAAAGAAGATGATGATACGAGTACCGAGATAAGGATATCGAGCAAAGACGTCGAGAAGAAAGAAGTCATCAACTCTTAAACATTCACCACCAAAGCTTCCAGGCTCTTGAATCAAGAAAGAAATTGAACCATCCGAAGTGAGACTTTGGCGACTTCCCCAAACCGAAAATCCTTTAGCCGAGCGATTCAAGCTCTATTTCAAGCTTGCATTAGCAGTGCATGAGTAGCACACCATTATCATAAATCCGCCGCTCCTTTCAAGAATAATCACCGTGATTCTTCGCTCGAGGTTATATCATCAACAAGAACAACAACGTATCATCCCAACGTATAAATAATCTTCTCAAATTTCTTTTTCACTCAAGTCTCAAGCGATCCATTCCAAAAGGTGTCAAGAGAACAATTTCCCAAGTAGTTGAATTGATGCGATCGGTCTCTTTATATAATGCTCAAGAAATCTCCCAAATACACATCATGAGGGAATGAAAACACCTTCCCATGTTCACAATTTTCTTCCGGATGATCGTGTATGAAGCTCAAGAACCCAAAGCACACCAATACCCAAGAGCTCTCCGAATACACATCATGAGGGAATGAAAACACCTCCCATGTTCACATTTTCTTCCCCGATGATCATGTATGAAGCTCAAGAATTCAAGTATACCAATACCCAAGGAAGGAATAACGATAACATTGAAGAAGCAAGCCAAGTCACGATTATCTCTGCGGAAGACAATCTCTGCGGATGTCAACTCGGAATAAGTGATTATATCTCTCGAATCACCGATTAAGCCCTCAGTGAAACAATTGCGCCTCCAATGTACACAATTCTCTCTCCGATGATTGTGATAACATCGAGATCATCACGCACTTGTGTACCTATTTTATCTTCGAAACTAACTCTTCCATCGCTTCCCCACATAGTTGGAATAAGAATAACACCATAAGCATTGATGAGTAAAACCTTGAGATTCTCTCGGTTATGACAATTGTTTTCCGGATATCTTCAAACACTTGAAGAATTAAGTCCATCAAGTTTACTCGCCATGAGTCAAACATTGAGTTTCTCTCATGGTAATAACATTTGTCTTCCGGATATCTTCAATTACTTAGAAGTATTAAGTTCATCAAAGTTTACTCGCTTAGATGCGTGTCTCTTCCCCTTTCTCGAAATGATACTTCAAAATCAACAACTCTTTGTAAGCCCGTATACTTGAAATATTTTGAGAAGGACACATGTAATTATGTGGGAATCAACTTGCTGAAGACTCTCTCTGACTATTTATATCAACCCTTCTGTAGACAATTTGAAGTGACCATCAAGAAGAAAACCCGCTATACCATACTTGAAACTGAAGTCAACTTCCCACATTTGTATCTTAAGCTTGCACCTAATGATGGAAGAACGGTGTAGAGAATTTATGCTTCCAAGAAATCTCTAAGTACTCACTACCCAAACAAAGTATGAGACATTAACACCTCTTGCGCTTATCCACACCGTCATATGTGTGTGACATCGAGTAAAACGAAGTAACTCCTAATAGTGATAGTTAACCGGTCTTCAACAATCCACCTCATCACGGTAACTAGATAAGCCAAGTCTTCAACTCAAATTCTTAAGCCCGAGCAAGTTATCAAATAAGAACACATCTTTGTGAAAGTCAACTTCAATATCAAATAAGTGATAAATGATTATCTCGAAGTAATCACCTTGTGTCAAATGTCCAACAATAGTCAATATCAACGCCTCGTAGTCGCTAAAGAATATGAGCAAGTATAATTGGGAATTGAATCGACTTATAACTTTCTCCCAATTAGTGCTCTCCCTAAACCGACAATCTGTTTGATAAATGCCAGTTAAGAAGAAGTCTTTAGATCGTTAAATGCAACTCGCCTTTAGTCTTCTAACATGTAGCGTAAAATGTAGAAACAGTGTCAGACTCGACCTTCTTCAAGATTGTGCGGTTGGGAATAGATAGTTAACATCTTCAACTCACACCAAAAAGGATCTCACCAAAAAGCATCCCAATTAACTTACATCTTGCAAATCCCTTAACTAAAATCCTCCCAATCAAACAAGAACGAAAGATGTTCATCAAGGAAATCGAAATCAAAGCCGAACGAAAACACAAGATGGTAACACCAAACTACCAATCACATCAAACAAGAACAGAGATTGTTCGGAATCATCATGTTGATGTATACGTGAGGCATTAACCGGAAGCACTTTGTCGATAAACTCATCAATCCGGTGAAGATGTCAACCAACGGCTCTTAGAAGAAAAACTCCATGTGAAGATGACCCGATAAGAAGAAGCTCGGTTCTTACATGAGTTTAGAGCCGTATGACCATTTATATTCTCAAATAACAATCAACAATGCAAAAATTCACACTTCTTCTCCCCTCAAGAATTGCATACGGAATTGCCATTCTTGATTAAATAAGTGAAAATCATCCGAATGTTCTATTCACACTTCTCTCCCAAAAAATCAAGACATGATGTCGCCATCTTCATTATAATCGAGCAAGTGGAATGAGAAAACAATCGGTGGTAGCCCGGTTCACTTGATGATCAAGCGCATGGAAAAGTATGAAGCATGTTGATGAGAATGGTCATAAATGAGAAGATTTCTCTTCTTCCGAAGATAAAGCGCCTCGAAGCGCATACTTTTCTTTTCTTTGAGGTACGAGGCTTGAACTGTTGTGTTCAAACATCATAATCTCTCTCTTTTCAACATCTCTTTAGGCAAAACATGTAATCAACCCCATTATCATTCAGTAGGATATTTGTCGTGACAGCTGATGAAGAAAACCCAATATGATAAATTTGACCCTGAAGTAAACTAACCCGAACTCGTGACTTAAACTTGCACATATGTAACAAAGAGCGGTGCGAAAATTCATGCTCCATTGAATCTCTTAAGTACTCTATACTCTTCAACCAACCAACCATCAAGTAATAGACGACATTACCTCTTGAAAATCCACAATTGAATGTGACATCGAGAACTACAACGTAACTCCTTAAAGTGATAGTTATTTTGAGGTGATAAGAGCCCAATTCCCCCAGTGGTAATGAAAAGGTAAAAGTCACTCAACAATAACTAGATTTCCAAGTCTTCGTTTTTTAAAATAAGTTCGAACAAGGATCCCAAGAATCTTCATCCATCCATCCCGGATACCTTCAGATACTAAGTACACTCGCCCGTGATATTTTACTTCAACCTCAAATAAATAATAGTGAATTAACCCCGTTGTCACATCTTCTAGATAACTGCTCAAGTCTAGCCTCCTTTAACGTTTTAAGTGAACTCTGATAATGGTTTCATCCCGACCATGGTTAAAAGCACATAACCCCGTAAAACCATGTAATAACCAAACTGCCATGAAGACAATCCAAACAATCACCCAATTCATGAAGTACATCCTTTTATCCCTTCCTTGAAGCAGAAACCGTAGCACCAGCATCAGAAAAGATCCCGAAATACATTTTCCATTACTCCAGGATGGTTCCATCATCACGGATTTTACAATTCCATGGTTTAAATCGAGAAATAGATTCTTTCGCGGGATTTTACAGAACCAAGAATAAACCGTAAGATAGATCCGGAAATGCACTTTACGATTACGAGGATGTTTCCATTGTCACGGATTTTACAAGTCTATGATTTAAACCGAGAAATAGGTTCTTCGCGGGATTTTACAAAATCAAGACAAAACCGTAAACAATGTCAGCTTGAACGTGTTATGACAACTTTGGTTTCGGTGAGTAACTGTTTTAGGGGAACATGCAGCGGTTCATCAACGATTCATCCACCAACATCAACACCATCATCAACCATCCAATTAAACAATTTGGTAAATACATCAATCACGCATACTGTCGGCTATTAAAACATACTCGATCCATATAAACTTATGACCGGTATTAAAACATATCAAACCCCAAATATTTCTCACAAATAACCTAACCCTAACACTCATTTCTCAAACAATCCGCCCCCCTCTTCCTTTCTCAGTCATCAAACCCTAATACAACCCAACAAAAATCCGCCCCCCTTTTCTTCTTCTTGCTTCAGTCATCACGCCACAGGGATGGCTTCGGTGATTCGTGACAGCCACATGGATGGTATAGGACCTAAGGATGAGGCTTCAAAAATCAAACCAAGGTAGGTTTAATTTCTCTTATGTTTCCTTGTGTAAACCAATACTCTATAATCGATAACATTCTTGTTATTGGTATTTAGAGATTCGAATATTTAACTCGGATCATATTCCAAAATTGATCTATGAGGCATACGTTCTTGTGTGAATAGATCGTTTGAGATCTATGTGTTTGTAGAACCACTCACATAAGGAACAAGGCTGAGATCGTAGTCATGTTTAAACTATTAAGTTTGGGTCGATCTATGATGTTAATTCTTTTGTGTATAGATCAGTTTAGGTCTATGTGTTTTGATAAACCACACACAAAAGAAACAAGACTGAGATCATTTGTTTTTTTTTTGCAAATCATTTGAGTCTTCTGTATCATGATCAATGAGGAAACATGTCATGTAATTTTACCTTGAGGTGCACATGTACTTAGGGTTTACATGAATATTATGAGATTTGTTAAATTTGTGTTTATTGTATGTGTTGATGTAGATGAAGATGCTTGTTTGTAGATTGTGGATGAGTCTTGTCATGGATCTGTGATGATGTGATTTCGTGTGATAGACCCATGGTGGTCTTGATTTGTTTCTTTCACACACACGAATAGATCTGAGATCGTTTTATGATTTCCTTTTAATCTTTGAGACTTGTTGAGGTGAATGAAATAGTTAAAAAGTGATGATGGGTTTTGATTGAGTAGTGTTGGTTTAGAGTCTGATAAGTTGTTTGTCAACATGATTTGAGTCGAATCTGCAAGTAGTTTCTTTACCAATCGAACATCACTTGACTGATGATGGTTGACATAAACTGAGGTCGAGATGTTGGTAGATTGAATTTGGTAAAATGGTATATGTTCAGATCTGTTATGAGTCTTTTGCGTGGTCATGGACAAACTCTTCTTCTTCCTTTCTGTCACTAAACCATTTTTTACACAAGTCACCACGGCCAAGTCGCCACGGCCAAGTCGCTAGGCTAACTCGCCACGGCCAAGTCGCTAGGCTAACTCGCCACGACCAAGTCGCTAGGCTAACTCGCCACGGCCAAGTCGCTAGGCTAACTCGCCACGACCAAGTCGCTAGGCTAAGTCGTAGCGACTTGTAAAGACAAGTCGCTATTTTGAAATAACTCACGCCTTTTCTCGTCATTAAGTCGCTATTGACTTTCAAAAAGTCAACGATATCTAAGTCGCTACTGGAGATACGGTGAATCGAAATCTTTAAATGATAACTCGCTAGCAAGAAATTATGAGTTTTCCGACCTCTTTTCCGACCATATTCATACTAACCCGTAAGAACTCGTAAAACAAAGATAAAACTATCATTAAGACCTGTTTTGACCTTGAAAATTCAGACTATATGACCATTTAACATCAACTGCAGTTACGACAGAAAAACAGATTGGACCAAGGACAGAAATAGAGAATACCATACCAACCATTTACAAACTGTTTTGACTAAGATAATAAGAGGAATAGATTTCAACCAACAAACTAGTACAAAAACAGTTTACAACAAGATTCAAAAACCAACATAACCATGATACAAAACCACATTAAATCAAGGATAACACAATAACCTTGGCTCTGGTACCAATTGTAGGATCGTTATTTTTATTGTGTTAGATGATTCGGTGGTCTAGGAGATCAAAATACATGTTTTCCATTTTAGAGAGAGAAAGAGAGAGAGAGAGTGTTCTTGCTAGAGAGTTGGTTTACAAAAGTGAAAGATTAGATTAGAGCACCACCCTTCCATGGATGGAAGGGGTATTTATACTTACAAACATAACGACCTCCTATCGGCCTGTGGATCAGGGATACAGTGGGTAAAGACCCGTCCTTCCTCCACGGTGTTGCACTAAGCTATACTACGCTACAAACTAATAAATAAACTACTAAATATCGTAACTACCGACACGTCTACGAGCTAACATATGCTAGACCTTAATTGGGGTGACCGACACTTTAACATGGAATTTTCTAATTCCTAACATCCTGTCTCAGTCCGCTCACCTAGGGTCAGTTGGTCATATCTCCTAGGCAATTGGCCTCTATCGCCATTCAAAACTACCGAACCAAGGGTGAATACCAAAGAACTATGCATGCATACACTTAGAAATAATTGTACGGAAGTAAAGGTAAATGCAAACAAAACAATTAAGGAATCATAACTAGGCTAGCACCAAAGGGTGCTTAGCCGCTCATATTAATCATGCAAATCAATTCAATATTCAAAGGTACGAAATACATGAATTGAAAGTAAAATAAATAGTAAACGCTAAAGCTTATCGTATGGTGTGACTTCTCCTCGAAACGACTCCGTATGCTTCCCTAGACCTGCCTTGAGCTTTTTCCCACGCTCTCGAGTGTTGTGTGTGGAATGGGATGCTTTGAAATGTCAAATTGTGGGGTATTTATAGGCTGTGTCCAGGTTACGGCGTAACCAATAGAGGAGTTACTCCGTAACCTTCTATTTCTTTCGTAAATGCACTAGATCCGCTAGTTACGGCGTAACCATATAGCGATTCGCCGTAGTCTTCAATAAACTTCGATTCACGCCGTAAGTGATGCGATGAATTACTGGCGTAAGTATCTGCGGGCGCGAACCTCTTTTGACCTAATGGAGTTACGTCGTAACCTTTGGGAAGAGTTACACCGTAACCTCTTGATAAGTTGGACTTCTGGGTCACGCAATAGTTACGGCATAATGTGAGAGATGAGTTACGCCGTAACTTCTTCAAAATAAGCATACTCGGAAAAATCTTTAGTAATGTTTCCATTTCCGCGTCTCTTTAGCTCCGATGCTCGCAATTTACCTGAAAGTGGAAAACAATGGAAAACAAGCGTAAATCCATATAAATGATATAAATAATGAGCATTATCGGGGGAAATTGACACTTAATATTCAGGACTATTTGATGTTATCAAGTGGTCCCGTTAACTTTTATAGGCAAAACGAAGTTACCCGGGTCACTCTCTTTCCGTGGCATACCCCGAAATAAGATCCTATCCCTATCCTCATCCTAAAGATCCTTATCTTCCAATATCGCTCTAGCTAACATAACCGCATCTAACTTTTTGCGGTATAGAACATAATCTTGTAGCACTTCAATCATCGATTTCTTCTCGTTAAGTTCTAGGAATTTTTTTTCAAGGTTTGCTAGGATGGCTTCCTTTTGATCTTGAGTTAAGGGTTTGAAGGTGTTTGGTGAATTTGGTGGTGATGGTGTGTAATCATGGGTCTTGTTGGTGGTAGAGGTGGTGGGAGTTAGTTGTTTTGATGAGGTCTTCTTTCTACTAGCCTTTCCCATTTTCACAATTTCCACATTCTCCTTCTCCTTGTTTGCACACAATTCCACAGACATTTCATTCACTTCCATCTCTTCCTCCAAATCGGTAATGTTGATTCTCATCTCACCTAGAGAAAAATCCAATTGACATTTTGTAGTCACAAGGAAATCTCGCCCAAAGCATACGCCCGACTCATCCGCGTTCCCTTCTTCCAAAACTACAAAATCGGCCCCGAAAATATGACCATGGATATTAATCCGAAGATTCTTAACCATTTTTACCCCATAAGCTTCATAATCCAAACGAACGTGGCCAATTTTATCAATAAATTTGTGGAAAACTAGAAGGGGGTTGAATAGTTTTGCCGATTTTAAGTTAGTTTCAAAAACTTTAGATTCGGTGTTATGTGAAATCGTATGGATGAAGAGAAAGTATAGATCTAATAGTAATGCAAGTAAATAAAGAGTAAGGGATAGAAATGACACAACCGATTTATAGTGGTTCGGCTACAAGGACACCTAGTGCAAACAATCCCTTTCAAGAAATCCAAAACTTTGTCCTCCCACCTTCCAAAATACCACAACCAAAATCTAGGAAATCCGCGCGGATTAGCATCTGACTTTGTTGCTTAGCAAAACCATCATCAAATGGTTTATCACCAACCACTCATTCACTAACAAATGCTTCCATTATAGCACCTCCTTCATCACCAACAAGTACACCAATCTCATCACCCATCAAATCACCACCTAAGGTCACTCTTTTGGAACTCCTTAAGACTCCAACAAGATCTCAACAAACAAAGCAAAAAGAACTAGTCTTTTTGACACCTCCCACTTCTCCAAAAACAATTTTCAAAGACCTTGAAACCTCACCACCTTTAGCTCCCATTATATTACAAGAACATCTAGCTTCTTTTCCACCACCACTTTCAAACATTCCAGACTTTGATCCGTATTTTCCAACTTTTCCACCACAACTTCCGCATCTCACAAGTCAAAGTAACCCGGAAAACTTCCGCACTCATTACCCACATCACTTATATTGTGAGCATTGCCAATCCACTAGGGATATTGCAATAGAAATTAGGGAAGAAATGCGAATCATACTTAACCTCATCCTTGATCGCATCAACATCATTACTCACCAAAACTTCCATCCATAACCTTATGCAAGCATGGAAGGAATCATCTTTATTTTAGTATTTTTTTTTTGAGTCATTTTTTTAGGACAAGTATTGTTCTTAATTTTACATGCTTGTATGTGGCATAAATACCACTACATTTTATTGTTTTATTACAAGGCCTTGTTTACATACCTTGGCTCCCAATCTTGATTCTCGTCAATCACAAGATTATTTATGCATGTTTCTACTAACCCTTTCTTTGTAGGATTTGTTTCTCACTTGACGCCCCATTCTAAGGGGAGCTACCGTCAAGGGGGAGTTAGAGATACGTGGACTATGTTTCCATGTTTTATTTCTTCATTGGGGTAACTTTTTGTTTCGACAAAAAGGGGGAGAAGAAGTAAAACTTAGGCTTTCAAAACATACATCTAATCTTAAGTTTTACACATCATAACATTATGTTTTGTCATCAACAAAAAGGGGGAGATTGTTAATACAAATAAACCGTAAAAACGGTTATTAATATTTAGCGATCTCTTTGTGTTTTGTTGATAACAAATATAATGTTATCATAAGTAAAATTATAAGGATACATGTTATTCTTGTAAAACACTTACATATAGTCATTTAATACAAATTGTTGCAATAAAACATTTGTTGTAATAGTTTATTAGGATGGGTAAAAACCACAACCCATGGAGCATATCCATAACCCATGGTATTAACCCATATCCATTTGACTAGATGCATTGCATCTATTTAGATACATTGTATCTAATGAAATACCCATGGACCAACCCATAACCCATGACCCATAACCAAAAAACCCATGGGCAAAGAGGAGCGTCCCACGGATCCCTGGTATTACACTAGACAGATCCCTTAAGGGAGGGATCCGTGGGATCCGGGCTGTAGTAGCAAGAAATTGCCTATAAATAGAGAGTCATTTCTTTATGTTTACTCACCGCTCTTCTTACTAATTCTCTCATACATTCTTACACTCTTTTAACAAAAGATCACTTGATCTAGAGAGTTATTTTTCTTTCTTTTATTGTGATTCTCATATAGGTCCTTCTCAAAGGCGAGATCACGAGCATCATACAAGTCATCCAAGCAAGGGGTCCTTGATTGATTTGTTCGTCCACAAGATTTCTGTAGCAAAGATCTTGTATTTCGTATATCACATATTTGTTGTGTTATAGTAGTGTTGGTTTGGTCCTCCGTGTTACGGACTCGGTATTTAGCTTTGTACCGGAAAAAGGTGTACGCAACGTTGTGAAGGCTTCTCCGCTAAGTTGAAGGAGTTTTTTGACATAGTGCTTGAACTCTCGAGTTGGTGACTCGGGGAGTGGACTAGGGCAAGGAAGGTGTCCTTGTAGCCGAACCACTATATATCGGTTGTGTCATTTCTATCCCTTACTTTACTTTATTTACTTGCATTACTCTTCATCTATATGATTTCACATGACACCGAATCTAAAGTTTTTGAAACTAACTTAAAATCGGCAAAACTATTCAACCCCCCTTCTAGTTTTCCACAAAGTTCTTGATAAAACTGGCCATGTTCATTTGGATTATGAAGCTTATGGGAGAAAAATGGTTAAGAATCTTTGGATTAATATCCATGGTCATATTTTCGAGGCCGATTTTGTAGTTTTGGAAGAAGGGAACGCGGATGAGTCGGACGTATGCTTTGGGCGAGATTTCCTTGTGACTACTAAATGTCAATTGGATTTTGCTCTAGGTGAGATGAGAATCAACATTACCGATTTGGAGGAAGAGAAGGAAGTGAATGAAATGTCTGTGGAATTATGTGCAAACATGGAGAAGGAGAATGTGGAAATTGTGAAAATGGGAAAGGCTAGTAGAAAGAAGACCTCATCAAATAAAATAACTCCCACCACCTCTACCACCAACAAGACCCATGATTACACACCATCACCACCAAATTCACCAAACACCTTCAAACCCTTAACTCAAGAGCAAAAGGAAGCCATCCTAGCAAACCTTGAACAAAAATTCCTAGAACTTAACGAGAAGAAACCGGTGATTGAAGTGCTACAAGATTGTGTTCTATACCGCAAAAAGTTAGATGCGGTTATGTTAGCTAGAGCGAGATTGGAAGATAAGGATCTTTCGGATGAGGATAGGGATAAGATCTTATTTCGGAGTATGCCACGGAAAGAGAGTGACCCGGGTAACTTCGTTTTGCCTATAAAAGTTAACGGGACCACTCCGGTTTATGCTTTGGCGGATACGGGATCAAGCGTCAATGTTATGCCTTATCCATTATTCAAGACTTTGGTACTAAGCAAACCTCAACCAAATCATTATAAGTTAACCATGTCGGACAACTCTCAAGCTAAGGCTATAGGGGAAGTGAAAAATGTGAGGGTGCAAATTGGCTACCAACCTTATTTGGCCGATTTCCTAGTCTTGGACATACCGTTGATAAAAGTCTACCTCTCTTACTTGGAAGACCTTTCCAACGCACATGTGGAGCGATTATTGATATGAGGAGGGGGACTATGACAATCGATGATGGGATCTCAAAGCAAACTTATTATCCCAAGCCTAGGGGTAAAGTGTTAGAATTTATGGAGGATTTGGAACTATTTGATGGGGAAGATGATTTAACTTGCTTCGAAGTTGGGCGTAATGCCCACGGAAACCCTATGTATGGACCGCTTGCCCCACCATATTTTGATATTGATGATGAAATGGAACGTGCACTTGCTCTGGAAGCCTTCTACAACCCATTTAAGAACATCCTTGTTTACAAAAAGCTCACGAATTTCTTAGGATCTCTACTCGTACAATTGAAAATTTTGGAATGGGGACCCGAGGGGTCGAGTGTATAAAAAAGAGATGTGGGAGACGGGGAATGGCATCTCAAATTCGATATACTATGCCAGAATGGAAGGAGATTTGTTAGAAAGTTCAAAACTCATGAAACATATCGTGAGTTGACTGGAAAATTCGAAAGCGAGGACATTTTGAGGCATGAATATTTTGAGGAGTGATAAGGAGAAGAACAATGTAACAATAATAACAAGCAATTATTTGCTTGATTTTCATCTTTTGATGAAATTTTATTTTATGCACTTAGGGATTTTGTTTTCATTTGGTTTTTATTTCTATTTTTATTTTTATTATGGTTTGAAGTTATTTTAATCAATTCATTTTGAGTTTTAGTTTAAGTTTATGATGATAAGTATGATGATTCAGTTTTTGAGTTAGATGTTGTTGAAATTCGCAAATGGTCGGATGAATGTTGTGTGCAACTTTAATCGGATTTTTGAGTAAACAATTTTTGCTTGGAAGGTAAAATTCCCAAGTAGTTAAAAAGGCAAAATTCTACAAAAATGCAAACCGAAACGGTTGTGTCCATGACTGAATCCGTTGGATGCAAGTATAAGTACCAAAAATTCATTTTTCCAGAAACACACACACACACACACACACTAATCCTCCATCTGGGTTTCACAAAATTCGACCACTAGAAATTGTTTGAAGATTGTAAGAGTTTTAGAAGTTCATCATGGCACTTAAACAAGTAAGTATCTGCAATCAATTAACTTAATTAGGGTTTAATTTGAGTATTTGATTCGAATTGCAAATTAGGTCACTAATTTGGGAGTTTTTGATAGGATTCGAATTAAGTTGTAATCTTTTAGAATTAAGTGGGTAATTGATATAGGAATGCATTGCAAAAAGAATTGTAGTGATTGATTTCAACATGGAATGAGTATTAGATGATTGAATTTTCAGATTTAATTAGGTTGTGCCATTGAATCAAATTAAGTTGCAATTGATAATTCCTAGTTGGTAGATGATGCATTTTCAGTGAATCTTAGATGCCACATTGTTGATTAGAACAAGTGATTGATGAATTGAAGTTAAGATTGTAAGTTCTAAGCATGATGAACATGTGATGATTGGAAGTTTTGAATGCGAATTAATAGCAATTTGAGGTTGTGGAAATCATTGGTGATGTTAGAATGAAGTTTAGGAGTGAATTGGAATTGGAAGAATCTAGTGGGTAATCGATTGGAAGGCCATATCCTTCTGCAGAACAGGTAACCGATTCAGTTGTGTATCGCAACCAAACGGTTGGATCATGGTCATGAGAGGAGCCGGATCAGCTGCCCCTCAACCGATCCAGTTCCAGGTTCTGATGTCGGAAATTGCAAAATTTTGAACTAGACCCTAGAGGCTTCTATAGATCTTATCGTTTGTTCTAACACTCTTATGTTGACTTATATTTGTGATTTCTATAGAGAAATGTTGTAGGTTGTTCGAGTTTGCCACTGAACCCGATTGTTACCAAGTATTGCCAAAGGAATGCAAGGAAGAAGGTTACATATAGCTTGAAATCTGAAGGGAATGCAAACTTGAAGTTTAAAGATCTCACCAATGAGGAGAAACATGCTTTTAGGGAACGTTTGTCAAAGTTGCAAAATAGGACTGTTTCGGTTCCTAGGTTGATAGATTGGGATTTGTTTAACGAATATGAGTGTGAGAATGAGTTGCGGGGTATGATGCGGATGTATTATGTCTATCCGGTTGATGGAGATTCGTTTGATGATTTTTTGTGGGAGATAGCTTTTAGCATTAATGAAGAAGTTTACCGTGAATGGTGTATAGAGTTCTTTTTGACTATGTACTTTGAAAGGAAGGTCAATGTTCAGAACATCATGAATGAAGTTTGTGTTTGGTTTAGGCTTTGTGGGTAGGATCACGCATATACTTTTTCGGGTTTTGCAGTTGCTCTTGGATTATATGATCAAGATGATGTTGATCATCGATTGTTTGAAGCTCATTTTTCGAGGCTGAGGAGATTTGAAAAAGATTACCCTAGTGTTCCTGCGTATTGGAATCGCTTGGGAGATCCTTCTTGTACTCGACGGAATTCTGAAACTATTAGGAATCCATTGATGAGAGTTCTACACAAGTTGTTAGTATGGGGGCCGTTTCACAGAATTGCAAGCCGGGACAAATGCCATAAGCCGGATTTGTGGATTATGATGTTGTTGGAAGAGACTAAGGATGGGAATGCGGCTTGGCTCATAGCCGAGTATTTGTCTAGGAAAGCCCTGGGTATCAAAGGTAATAGCAACATATGTGGAGGCCATTATGTGACGAGGTTAGCAAAGAATCTTGGGTATTACAATAGCAATGAGTTGGCTAAGTGTGGAGAGCCACATGTTAGTGAGATATGGAATGCAATGAGTTTTGGAACAACTTTGAATAGAAGGACAAAGACGTTCGGAGCATGGATTGAACCACAACCACAACAACCACCATAGCAGCAGGGCAATGTGCCAATGGGCAATGTACCGATGGGTAACGTGCAAACGGGTATGACTAGTAGTTTTGACTCAGGTTGGGGAGATTGGAACCGACATTTGAATGAAATTGAGTGTAGGGATATTTGGAGAGATTTAATGATGTTGAGGAACAACTACATTAATGATTATTCGATTATGTTCTTTCAACACATGGCTCAAGAAGCCAATTATGAGTTGCCGCCCTACAACCCACCCAATGTTCCACCATATCCTTCCCCTACACCTCGTATCCTGGACCGTATCCGTACCCATATCCTGGCTATGCACCATTTCCAGACCCAGTGCCTGCGTATGGTAGATTACCTGAGGTTGGAGGATCTAGCTATGATGTTGGAGGATCTTCATCGGGAGCTGGAGGAAAGAACAAGAAGAGAAGAGTTCGTTCAGAGTTTGTAGACGAGCACTATGAGTCCGAAAGTGACGAAGATGATGTTGATGAAGGTGATGAGATGAGTGAGGATGACGAATGATCGTGGATCATTCTTTGGATTGTGATTTCAAAAACAATGCTTATGTGTGTCGAACAATATTATCTCTATCTCTATCTCTATCTCTTAACTATTTATTTAGGATTATTATCATACTTTGTATATTTTTATTTTTAAGTAGCATTTGGATCGTTTTTAGTTTGTTTGTTTGTTTTGTGTATTGTGTATATTTTGCAGTTTTGTTTGCAGGATGGATGTGACGGAAGCTTATTGTTGGTCAATATTTGGAGTTGGATAACTCACATGCGTGCCTATGACCCAATATGCATATTGCATATTCTATCATGTGGTATCTTTTTGACTATTTCTTTTTTCCATTTTCTTTACTTTGAAGTTAATTTTATTACATTGAGGATAATGAAAAACTTAAGTACGGGGGAGGGAAGAAAATAGGAAAAATGATATGATTTTTAATTTTATTTTTTGTAGTTTTTAGTCTTATTTTTGAATTTTTTTTAGGTAAAGCTTTTGGATTCAAGTAATTAGTAGAAAATCGCCCTTGATTGTCTAGTTGTTTTCACACGTTATTAAGATATATTTAAAAACAACTTGGGTATTTCAATGGTAAAATGAGGTTTTGAAATTTTTGATTTGGACCAAATTACAAAGTAATTCATTTTGGATTCGATAGCATTTTCTAGCACGCATTGTAGCATTTTTCCACTAAATTGTGAGGATTCTTTTGTATAAAACATATCTTTTGTTTTATATTCGCTATGAGTGTGCCGATGATTATGTCGATTCTAGAACTTGTACTTGTTATGCATTACGCTTAAAAATCACTCTCTAGTGATAAAATATGTTCAAATGATAAGAGGCATCGAGATTTAACCCAAATGGCCTTCCATTTTACATCTAATGTTTTTGCTAACCACATCGGTTAGTTAACCACTTTATATGGACCCATTTATTAGTGCTCATTTTTAGTACTAGATACCCTTAGTTACACCCTTCGAGCCAATCTTTTCATTCTTGTTAAATCCAGAAAAATACAAATAAATTTTACACCTTAAACCCTAGCCAACCCATGTCAATGTCTATTGGTTTGTTGCTAGTTGTTTGGAGTTTTGGATTGTTTTTGATAATTATGAAGAAGCTACACTTTGTCATTTGTGTGTACCATTCTCCAACAAAGATGAAGGAGACGTCTTTCTCATTTGTATATTTTGTGGTGTATGCTTATACTAAGTATGGGGGAGTTGAAAAAAAAAAGTTATGGTTATAGCCAATGTGCTATATGGAGTATGTTGATTAGCCAATGAGCTAACTTGAGTTATATATGTTTGGAGATCGATATGTGAAGAAGAGGAAAATATAATCATTTTCGGGATTGTGGTTTGTGTGATGGCTAGCAACATGGAGGTTTAGACTTGACTTTATTTTTTCTTTTAAAACCAATTTCATAAACCATCCCATGCCTTATCCATACCATTTATAAACCCAAAGCCTTAACATTATAACCCGAATAAAAGCCCTCTTTGATGAATTTATTTTATTTGCCTTGATACTTGTACAAGCTTATGGTAAAAAGCATTGATCATGACTAGGCATTGAGTGATTTACATATACCCACCAATATATGAGTGTTGAGTGAATTCTTAAAATCATTTGCGAGGTGTTTAGTTATGTTATCTAAAGTTGTTTGGTTCATTTTAAAATTTTCACATATTAAAAGCAAATTAACAATTATTTCTCTTGAGATGATTGTTAGATTTTTGGAACCACGTATCGAGACCATTGAAATCGATTTTAGAAATGTTAGACCTACTCGAGGGCAAGTAGAACTTAAGTATGGGGGAATTTGATAACGCTCAAAATGAGTATGTTTCTAGTAGCGTTATTGTTGGTTTTGTGTATGATAATCGGCTATATTTACTCATAACTGTTGCAAAAGTGCAAAAGAAGCGTATTTGTATATGAATGTAGCCAGGTATCGAAAAAGGTGAAGAAATGAAGATTTCATGCACATTTGGATAATTCCTAAGGAAGGAAGTCAAGTAAGGTAGCTCTTGGACTCAATGATTAGGAAGCACAATGATTTCTAAGTGTCTACAACAATTAAAGATCAAGTTTTGTCTTGGAAATCAGCATCGAAAGCAAAGAAAAAGGCGCGAAGCAAGAAAAGTCAACTGAAGTCAATGATTGGGTGTATGAGAGACTCCCAGCCGATCGGTTGGAGCCCGCAACCGATTCGGCTGGGCTAATGGTCAAAACGAAACCGGATCGGCTGCGTCGCAACCGATCCGGCTGCGAACCCTGGAGTTACACTTTTTGTCATTTAATGTTGCCTTAACTTCCATTAATCATTAGAGGCCGATCATTTCCAGTTAGGGACGTTTTTAGCCTGATAGTTAAGGGTGTTTAGCTATCTAGACTTAGTAGTCTAGGTGTGACACAACCAAAAAGTTTAATAGTTTACACCAAAGCTATTACCAACCCTTATTATTCATCCCAAAAGTCTTGTTACTGCTGTAAAACGTCAAGGAGGGTGGAGAGACGAATTCTCATCCATTGTTTGATCATTCGGAGTTGTACGGTTATGCTAGACAATTGGAGGCGTGTGGTTGCTATATTCCACGATTTCTAATTCTTGTAATCCAAAAGCTTAGGTATTCTATTGAACTTTGTTAGAATCGATGCTCTAGGTTGTTTAGACCTTATCTAGGATTATCAATAAAGCACAAATAACAATGAACAATATGTATGCACAGCGGAATAAATCAAACTATCATTGTTATTATTAAGGTTTCTTCGTCATCATCATGTGATCTACAAAACACATTCACAGCCCCAATCCTAGACGATCAACTCTAAGAAGGTTACACAACAGGGATCAATGATCCTTGAGGCTAAACACTAGTCGACTATCACCTAGTCTAGGCGTTTACAAACTCACACCCTAGACACACACACACACTTTGGTGTTCACATGTTTGACACACAGTAAAACATACGACCTATGATCTCTTTATATAACAGAGAACTAGGTTTACAAAGGGATAAAAATAAAAGAAATCTTCCTTGAATATAAAATATGTCCTGTATCTTCTATTAATTGAAGTATTCCTCCTTGTCATAAACAGTCTTTCATCCTTCATATTATTTTGTCTTATCAACTTAATTGTAATTCCCAACAATCTTCCCCTAGCTGATAATGACGAAACCACATAAGCATGAACTTCCCCTGAAGCTAATATGAATGAAAGATAAACGAACTTCCCCTTAAACATGCAATATTACCAAGGATCTTTAAGTTTCAATCTTCTATGTAAATATTCTTCCCCTTTTTGTCATCTTCAATTAGGGGACATAAGTGAGCAACCTTGATCTTCACAACTACGAATCAATATCATACGTCCAATCCATCCTTCCAATGTTTCAAATTACCCACCATTAAGTTTTCCGCATCTAAAATGAACTTGAAACAAGAGAAATCAAAATCGAAGTAGTAATAACAACTAGCAGTTGTAAAAACCTTCACCTCGAATGATGCATGCAAATGGTTAAACATTTTAACATTAAGCTTCCCCTGAAACCCATATGTTAACCATTTGAAGAATGTAGGCTCTATGTAATGATTACTGATGAAGAAAACCAAGTATAACGAACTTGATGAAGAAGTAGAATAACCCAAACTTATGTCTTATGTCTTGTACAAACCACATAACTCCGAACGTATACCCATGTATAGGGAGACCGTAATCCCTTGACAATAATCACTGATCACAATAACGTAACTTCTTCAAGTGTTTTGCCAATTCTTTGTCACAATAAGAAAGCACAAAAGTAAGAACACGCATTAAGAAATCCACTTCATCTTCAAATAAGTGATAAATAACCATCTACGTAATCAATTCTTCAATAGAAACCAAATACGAGCCTTTTAAAACCTTTAAGAATAAATTCCAAACTTTCTGTGTGTGTGAACCAACATCCATAACAATCACCATGCTCGACTTCCCCTCAAATTCAAAACCATACGAGAATCAAAAACCATGTACCGTCCAATATCGAGCAATGCTAGCAGTACAAAAATAGTTTCAGGGACGCCACAAGCAGTACTAACCGGATTACATTCACAACAGTTTGAACCCCTCGTTGCAGCATAAAATAATCAAACAATAATGAGTGTTGTAGCAGCAGAAACGAGACAGCTAGCAGTGGAAACTATCACAAGCAATGGTAACAAAATAATCTGTAGCAGTGGTAACAAGCTAGCAGTGGAACCGAGTACTAACAGTGGAAACGAGTATGCTAGCAGTGGAAACGGAACACTAGTACTGGTAACGTATCATGAAGGCAGTGGAAACGAATGTAGCAGTAGCGACAGGTTCCAACAGTAGTTACAAACAATCTTGAATATTCCGAATTGACTCTTAGAGAAATCACAAGGCAAGAATCACAATCATAAGAACCAAATAGTAATATCATTCAATCAGCCTTGATTTTTTCTTTTGTCTAGGGTTTTCTTTATGCTGAATATAATAAGCATGAATAGTAGCAGCAATCAGGTATGAAAAACGAGTTGTAGAAAACCCTAATTGCAACCAATAAAGACGACACTTTTTGGTCTTTAGTGACACTTTTTAGTGTCACTAAAAACTTGAAAAATTCAACTTACATGATGGTGTCTGCAGTAGTTTTCAGGCACGTATATCTTTTGACCGGGACGTCAGATCAACGATCCCTCCGGTGGAAACTTAGATGGGTATATAAAGAAGCTCCAGCCAAAATTATAGCCCGATCCAACGGTTCACAAAAAAGTTATCGCCTCTTGAAAACTGTGTTGCAGAAACATTACGAATTTTTAACCTAACTGCGAAATTTTCTTCTTCTTCAAGAAACCTTGCTAAATCCTAGATATCAAGAGTAACCCGCTCTGATACCACATGTTAGAATCGATGCTCTAGGTTGTTTAGACCTTATCTAGGATTATCAATAAAGCACAAATAACAATGAACAATTTGTATGCACAGCAGAATAAATCAAACTATCATTGTTATTATTAAGGTTTCTTCGTCATCATCATGTGTTCTAAAAAACACATTCACAACCCCAATCCTAGACGATCAACTCTAAGACGGTTACACAATAGGGATCAATGATCCTTGAGGCTAAACACTAGTCGACTATCACCTAGTCTAGGCGTTTACAAACTCACGCCCTAGACACACACACACTTTGGTGTTCACATGTTTGACACACAATAAAACATACGACCTATGATCTCTTTATATAACAGAGAACTAGGTTTACAAAGGGATAAGAATAAAAGAAATCTTCCTAGAATATAAAATATATCCTATATCTTCTATTAATTGAAGTATTCCTCCTTGTCATAAACAGTCCTTCATCTTTCAAAGTATTTTGTCTTATCAACTTAATTGTAATTCCCAACAAACTTGTCATGAATTTCTATTCTCTTGAATTATTTGAATTACCTTGTCACTACTTGTGTTTTGTTATGATTGTCATGGAGTAATTCTTGAATATACTTGTGTGTAAGGATATAGGAAATCATAGTAGTGTTCTTATGTGATGCATGTAAATGATCTTGTTTAAATGAGTTTGTTGGAAAACTACTAGTCTTGTTTGATTTGTCGGTAAAACATGTTTAAGAAAAAGGACCGAAAGGATTTCTCTTGTGTTTTATTCCAAAAAGCTAAGTGACAAACTAGTATGGGGATATGGTGATTGACACTCACCATGTTTACTTATTGAAACAAGACTAGAAACATTTTCATCACGAAAGGTCAAAATATTCGTAGGAACAAGTTTAATAAGAACCTTTTACATACAAATGGATTTTCTAAAGGATAATCATTAGGATAAGGACCGAAAGGATTACCTACATGTTATTGTTCTTAAAATAATTTTACAAAACATAATCCATGGGTTGGAAATCATTTACTTATGATTTGTGCATCACATAAAGAGTTTACACCAAGCCTTCGTGAACACTTTCTATGATTGCCTATAGACTTCACTCAAGTATATTTTTCTTAATATTGATTTTCACTAAACCATAATTTTGAGGAAGCCTTGACAAGTTTTCTTGTTACGAGTATTTTAAAAAAAAATTAAAACGCAAATCTCTTTGGACGATCTCGACTTACCCACCTTTGCTATCGCGAACGAGTATACTTGCTCGTATGTGTTTATAGTAATTGCAGGATAATTCCTGTCTATAAATTTTTAAAACTTGCTCACGGTTGAGTACATCAAGTATGTTGTACTTTAAAGACTTGATATGATCCGTGTATGATTGAAAACTACAAAGAAGGAAATCTTTTAAAACACATGTTGGATATTGATAGACTATTCTAACATTTTTTTTTGTCTCTCAAGAAATCTTCATGCTAGGATCTCTCCAAAGTCTTCATTTCTAATCAAAGAATAATGAAGTCAACGGTCAAGGAAGAACCTAAAAGTAATCACAACCTACTTATTCTAAGTACAACTGATTACTTTTAAAACTCATGAAGTATTCTCGGTTTTATGGTCTCCTTAAACCATACCAAGAGCATAGAGGTATGTTTACTTTTCATTAGCTAGCTTACATCTACATGAATATGTTGATACCATCATTTATTTATACGTTAATAATTGCTAGTCTCTAAAAAGTCTCTTTTCGCCACTTTCCAGACTTACTCATCATCGGGAATGATATTCCTCCGTGATCTCGTCAAACTAACGTCGCCGTCACAAATAGATCCTTGATAATTAACCTATCAAATCCCGTTAACCAAACATCTTTTCAATTAGAAACCTCAAAACTATTTTTGTTCCATAAGCTAGTTCATAACTTATTACAAAAATAACACCCTTTTTCTCGCCCACAAGAGCGGATCCTCTAGTTGTACTAGCCGGATCCCTAATACTAGAGATCCGGGGAACCGTGTGATGTAAACCACTATACGCCTTTCAAAATCAATTCGCTCTTTTTCCCTTTCCTCACAAAACACAAAAATGACCCAAGTGCTGGTTTCATCTCCATAGGACTCCATATCCTCAAGCATCCTTCTCTAGAACATCATTTTAAGTAATTACACTAATATGTTCTAATCTTCATCATCTTCATCCTAGGGTTTATGGTTTTTCAATTTTTCTTAATCAATTGATAAAATTAGGTTTTGCAAAATTAATCACTAGAAAAGGTTTTCACATAACTAAGATTACATTATGCTTACAACATTGTTAATACAAATCAAAACTATAAAACCATCTCAACAAATTTTGCCTAATTGGAATATTTGTTTTTTCTAGGACCAGCCATGCCTAAAGCCACCCAACAAGACCACCATGATACCGTCCACTACCTCACCCAATACTATCGAAAAGAGGAGTTGTCAAAAACTGATAAGGTTTTAAAATGTACCTTTTTGAGGGGTCGTTTAAGCCTTTATTTGATCACTTTTGTATCCATTATTACTTAATATCGTGCCTTTTCACTTTTTAAGTCTCTTGAAGGCAAATTGCTGGAATGACACTTATTCGGACAAAAAGGCACGAATATAATGAAGAAAATGGCCAAAGTCAAGAATCGAGACACTCAGTCTTTGGAACTAAAGGGATGGCGTCAGTTCTAGTTGAGACGTCGGGTTCAACAAGAGACGCCGTCGGACAAGTTTTGTGACGACACAGAGCTAAATTGCTTATTTACAAGTGACGGCTTGTGTTTTAAAGGAGTAGGAGTCGCAATGCATTTACCTAGATTTGATCCAGACGACGTTAGAGATCAAGAGGACGGCTTCACAAGCATAAGGTGACGCCGCAATACTAACGTGCCAAGACGAAACCTTAATAACGGCGACCGACGCGCCACAAATTAAAGGGTGACACCGTCAGCTTGTAACCTTATATATAGAATCCGAATTTTTCAGCCAGGTGTGTAGTCTTTTGGAGTAAAACCTAAACCGAACCAAGGTCGTCTTGTACAGATTTTAGGGTTCCATACCTACCTTACATCAAGATAAGTGTTTTACTTCATTAATTTAATTATGTCTTCAATTGATTGTGTGAATGCTTGCATGTTCTCCATGTCCCATAATTTACTTGTGTGTTTGCTTGGGTAATATGAAACTTAGTTATTAAATATTGATTGGTTGTCTCTTATCTTAATTGTGATTGACCTAGTATTGCAATAGGTCATTCGTTGTGCTAATAATGCTTGATTAATCTTTGTTGAACCTTAGTTTATAATCACCTAGAGTAATTGTAGGCTATACATCCAAAGAATACCTTAGATTTAAAGTTTATAAATCCTATAGATTTTGTAGTCATTAACCTTTGGTAGCTTCAAAGAGTTAGGGATAAACGCATACCCTACGACCTTAGAAACACAATGCAATTAAGAATAAGGACGTGACAATTCAACCACCAATAGGAGATAACTAGGGAGTAATAAAGCCTAAGCAAATACATTTTAACTATCATACGAGCACACAACAATAGACATAGACTACCCTCACCTTAGTTTAGATAATTAGATAAGTAGAAGTAATCGGTGAAATACCAACCCCAAATCCAAACCCCGAGATTCATACCTTTCCATTTCCTAAAAAATATAAAAAAGATAAAAAATAATCTTCCTCAACCCCAACCTTAGCATAGTAACTTCTCACTAGCATTCCTATTCCCCTAGAGAACGATATCAATTCCCGTGGCTTACCCTAATACTACACTACAACGATTAGGTTCACTGCCTAGGGTGTTGAAAAACTTGCTCGACGAAAAGGAAGTTCCTTTGACCCCAAACGACGCGTGTAGCGTTATCAAAACTGGTCGCAAAGTCTTCAAAATACTTGAAAAATGACTTATTCACGAAGGTCGTGTGGTCAAGGAATGTTTCCTTGAAAATACCGACATTTGTCAAGTCTTCTCGGCAATCAACTTGGATTGTCTTCTTGATATTGATGAACAAATTTGTTCGATTTTCATCTTTGAATTCTACAAAAGCGTTAGGATCATTCAAAACACCGATGATAGCATTTCAATCGCCTTTATCATCAATAAACAAAACTTCACTCTACCCCACAACACATTTGCTCAAATCCTTCACATTCCTTGTGAAGGAATTTGTATGTACTCCCAAGATTGGGCAATATCCACTCAATCTTTTGCACTTGATTCCAAACCAATCTACCATACTCCTATTGATGAACTCGCAACCGTTCGAGACACCATTTTCCAAATTAGAGCCGACCAATCCCGTTTCAACCGCAACAAAGAGCTCATTCACCATGATCCCTTTCAAATGGAACTTTTCGAAATGCACTCCATATATAGAAAATGGGAAGAAATCCTTAGGGATAATGTCATTAGTTTGGTAGGAAACAAAGACCATCCAAATGCATGTATTGTGCAAATGATTTATTGCCTCATTCACCAAAGGCCATTTAATCTCGCCTATTACATGGTGAAGAGAATGGTCAGGGTATTCAAAGTTGCCAACATGGTACTTCCGTATGGTATGCTCCTAACATGACTCCGTGAGTATGTTAGTGCAATGCAACCATCTCCAATCAATGATGATCATTTCCTCTCCGATCACGTCATGGTACCACTTACCAAACAACCCTCTAGATGGTTAATGATCAATGGAAAAAGACCTAAGGCTCTCTCGGACTCATCGGATGAAGAAGAAGTAGATGTTAACCCCGAATCCAACGTCGACTTGGATCCCATTACCTTCTTTCAACAACTTCCAACTCTTCCAAACGAGAGTGCGGAATTCAAACAATTGAAGGGTACGATCAAATGCCTAACTAACTACGTTGTGAAGTCGGGAAAGAGGAAGAGAAAGGATTGACAAAAGAGACATTAGGATTGTGTTTGATTTTTGATATTTTGGTTATCTATTTACAATGATTCCTTATGTTTGTGAAGCATTTGAATTTGGTTGTTTGGATTTTATCATTACTACTCTTATCTATGATATGGTTTATGAGATATCACACTTGTTTTGCTGTTATTTGGAGTAGAATTTGGTAGAAATTGGCATACATAGTATAGTGCATAATTTGCATCCCTTTCTGTGATGCTTCTGATCTGCAGTTGCCGGATCCCTAAAAATGTACTAGACGGATCCCTCTTTCTAGGGAACCATGGGATCCGTGTTGACAGATATGCAATACATAATCCTACACACCTAAACAGCTCACTAGATCACTTCAACACTAGCTAAACATAAAGCCTTAGGACCACTTAAGTCTTCTTCAACTGTTGGATCGGTGTACTCTAACCAAACTAACTATATAGCTTGTTAAGGGTTTAACAACTTCAGATAAATCCTAAGTTATTAACAATGAAACACTGAGCAATCTCTATTAAGTATGCGGAATTTACTTAACAAAGCTAAGAAGAATATAACTTTAACTTTCAATGATTTTATTAATAACTCTAAATCTGCTTGTTATGCAGATTCTTTAAACAACTCTAAAACACTAATATCGAACTTCTCTAAAACTCTAATAATGCACGTATATAGTCGTAAGGTATCTCTAATGCCAATCTAGGGGTCCTTTTATAGGCTTAAGGATAACCCTAGTCGATTTACAATTTGTATCCTTGTACGAAAAGTAATCTAAACAAAGAATATTCTAGAATAACAAAGCTTTCCATAAACGAATATAGCAGCTTTAGCTTTGCAAGATTTTGACTTCGACATGCTTTTGACTTCTTCTTTAGCAGTACTTTGACTTTTTCCAGTACTTTGTCATTCTTTAGCACTTTCATATCCCAACATCAACTCACCAATATTTTCTGCTCCAATGCTCACACATTGCTCCTCACATCTCTAAACACTTAATTTGATTTTTCTATCAATTTTAGTAAATTGATTTTAGTCATGTTTACCTTAAAATAGGCTTAATACTAGTTTTTCATTTTTCTTTATTTTTTAGGAATTTTTCTAATTTCTCTTGAGTCATCATCTGATCTCTAGGATCATTTAACATGACTTGACACCATTAAAATTCCTAGTGTCATCCTTGAACACCCATTGGTGATCATAAAGTTCCATTTTCCTTCCATAAAAGGCAATCATTATCTACCTCCACTCATTACCCTTGATCATTTAAGTCACACCTCATTTAAAACACTCAAGAAGACTAAGACACTCAAGATGTATAGGTATTAGATTATACCAACATCATTTTCTTCTTTTCTTGACTGTTGATAGCCGGATCCCTAGGATTAGCCTAGACGGATCCCTCATTGGAGGGAACCGTGGGAACCGGCTGGCAGATTCAGTAAATCTTTCCTAAATCAATCATTTCAAGCCCTCTTGGCTAACTTGAATACTCCATCCTGCTTTAAATAAACACATAGATCAGTGCACAACTATATTTGACCTTTGTGCCTGCAAAATCATCACACTTCTAAGGATTTTAGTGGTTTAAGTCTTAAATGCACTTCTCAAATCCTTTCCTTTATAAGTCACCTTGTTAGAATTTCTTAGTCATCAACCACAACACAATTTTCAGCATTTATAAACCTTTTCCTTAGTCACTTCATCATGAGAAAAGCTCCTAGTGCTAACTCATCCACCAAAGAACCACCGAAGAAACTTACTCGTGTTGTACCGAAATTTCCTCAACCGAATCATCTCCCGTTAAGTCCACAAATGCTAGAATTTCTCCTCCACCAACTCAACCAATGAAACCAATCCCCAAAAGGATTGTTCCCACAAAGATATCATCACCAAACACCACAATTCCTACTAAGCCAAACACACCCATTTCCACCCAACCATCATCTTTGGCTCCTAGAGCCATATCATTTGCCACCTCACAATTAGAGGACTTGCCTCCTAGGCCATCAAAGATATCATCCTCCACCATTGCCGACACTTTCTTCAATACAGAAGAATGCGCAACAAACCCAAGGTGTTGAATCAACACTTGCACCGGTATCCTTTTCTCCATTCCCCTCAAATGGTTCATTTTGGATTATGAGGAATCATCAAAGTCAACCACCCGACCACATAGAAGTTGACACCTCTTTACCTCCACCATCATCCCTTGTTGAGCCATCAATGAATGTGCCTCCACCAATCCCTCCTTCATTTGAGGATCCTCAACCTCCTTCACTTGAACCTCTACATCAACCCGCTCCATTTTTACCACCACCTTTTCCAAGCCATGACAAGGATTGCTATCATTGTCAACACGTTGAAGGCTTGATACATGAACTACGTGAAGAGCAACGTTTCATGTTTTATCACCTCCTCGAACGTTTCGATGAGGTCAACAAACCTAAACAACCGTGAGCTTAAGGATTAAAGTGGTGTCCTAGTCTTAAGCTTAACTTACATCTTTTAGGAATCACATTTCATGTTTAATCATTCTCTTAGTTTTAGAGACTTGTAGATCATATCTCGTAGTTTTATTGAATGAAGTTACATGTTTTATGCCATGTTGTTTTGAGTATATGTTTGTTGCTTGAACACTTATCTCACTTTGATGTTAACATCATTTGTTACATCACCATTGTTGGATTCTGTTTTCAGACAGACGGATCTCTCCATTATGCTTAGACGGATCCCTCCAAGGAGGGAACCGTGGGATCCGTGCAACAGAAGACCTATTTTCTACTAACTTGAGTTTTATTTGCAGGAAATTATGCATTATATACTTGTTTTCTAACCTTTGTTTGTAGATTTTCAATATACACATGAAGACCTTGACACCCTAAGCTAGGGGGAGTTTTATGTCAAAGCATTACATTTCAAAATCATTTGCAATATACTTTAGGATCACGTTACATAACGTCCCTTTGTAATGTTGCAATCATCAAGGGGGAGCATTATCGTCACAAAGACGAAACCTTTTGCACACATAGTTGCAATGCATTAATGTAGTAGTTTTTCATACTTGACGCCCTCACAAAGGGATGGACTCGTCAAGGGGGAGTTAAGACAAGAACTCTTCCCGTCACTTTCTCTCTATATTTTCTTTTTACACGTTTTTCTTAAAACAATGTGTTAGTTTCTTTTTGACGCTCTTTTTGTTTCGACAAAAAGGGGGAGAAGAGAGTAAAAACTCCAATTCAAACTTTTATGAATTTTAGTTTTTCCTTAAAATAATTTTATGTTTTATCATCAACAAAAAGGGGGAGATTGTTAATACAAATAAGCCGTAAAAACGTTTATTTATATTTTACGATCTTCTAATGTTTTGTCAATAACAAACGTAAAATCATTTTAACAAAACGAATAAATACATAAATGGTTTGAGCCAATAGCTTACTAACACACTTACGTTTTCACATAAAACATTAAATAAGTAAAAGTGATTTTATGACTTAGTAATACATATGTACAACAACTAGTGTTTACATATTGGGCAAATATATACATAACTAGTATGTATTATAATGGGTAATATAAATGGGTAGAAGTTTAAGTATTTGACCCATTGACCAAATACATTGAATGTAGTTGGGTAAAATTCAAAGTCCATGACCCATACCCATGGATCATAACCCATAATCCATTGCATGACATCATGAATTAGTCATCTATGGATAATATCCATGACCCATGGTTTTAACCCATAACCCATAGACTAGATGCATTGCATCTTGTAGATACATTGTATCTACTTGGATACCCATGGTCCAAAGTCTAGGACCCATGACCCATGACCCATAACCCATGACCCAAAACCCATGGGCAAAGGGGAACGTCCCACGGATCCCCAGTCTGGACGGATCCCTCAAGTGAGGGATCTGTGGGATCCGGGGAACAGTAGCTAAAATTCTTCTATAAATAGTGAGCCATTTCTTCATTTTGGGTTGCCACTCCCACACATATTTTCTCCTTGTATTGTAACCCTTCTAACCTCAGATCCTAAGGATCTCTCTATGTAGTTTGTTTCCTTTTTTTGTGTGATTCTCTAGGTTCCTCTTAAAGGCGAGATCACTACCTCTTGAAGTCGAGCAAGCTCAAGTCCATTAGTTGCCATGCTTCGTCATCATCAAGACTACTGAGGTTCTCTTGTTGATAATTCTTTCTTCCTCCATAGAAGTATTGTATCAAAGGCATTAGTGAAAGATCCCGAAAGAGTCAAGACGAAAGCATTAGTGAAAGATGCTTAACGTCCGTGTCAAAGGCATTAGTGAAGAATGCTAAAGGAGTCAAGACGAAGGCATTAGTGAAAGGTGTCAAACGTCGGTGTCAAAGGCATTAGTGAAGGATGCCTAGAAGTCAAGTCAAGTGGCATTAGTGAAAGATGGCAAGGGCATGTATTCGATGAGGTGCATCGATGTACAAATAGAGATAGGTTGAATCCAAGGATATTGATATCCTTGATGATGTTGTAATAAGGAGTTGGTCTCCTTTGGGCTAGGTGTTGTGTAGTGTTGGGTAGTAGTTCCTCCATTGTAATGGAACTCAGTATTTAGCCTAGTACCGGATACAGGGTAGGCGACGTTGTGATAGGTGTGGTTCTACCATGTGGAAGAACCCGGTGGTTAGCCAAGTACCAGAAAAAGAGTAGGCGACGTTGTGCAGGTTTCTCCGCCAAAGGAGTTGGTGTCGTGTAGTGTTTATGAACTCTCGAGTAGGTGACTCGGGGAGTGGAGTATGGCAAGGAAGGTGTCCTTGTAACCGAACCACTATAAACACTTGTTTCGTGGTTATGTGTTTCTTACTTTTTATCTTTCATTACACATTTATATATCTATCTATCAATTTCCAACATACACATTCAAATAGATTTTCATAAGTCGATCTAAATATTTTAAAATGAAGTTTTAATTGGTAAAACTATTCAACCCCCCCTTCTAGTTTTCCACAAAAACTTTAACAACATAAAAGGATTCATGGAGCATCTATAACATAAGAACATACCTTTAATTTGATATTTACACTAGTTTGACAATATAAATGCTATGGATCCAAGCTACTATTACAAGCTCCAACAAACTATAACAAACAATCAATAGTTCATAATTAAACTCAAAACAACATAAACCCACTATACTTACCTCCAATTTGCTCAATAGATTTTCTACCAAGTAGAGTCACAACTCCCTTAAGCTTCCTAAACATTAATTAATCTTAATTAGAGACTATGACTATTAATTTCAATGAATTGGACATCTTCTATTACTACTTAAATTTTCTAAAATTCGAAACCCTTATCATAAAAATTGGGGAAGAGACTTACTTGGTTTAGAGGTATGAGATTAAGGGTCTAACAACCTTGATAGACACCACCACAAGCTCAAATTAGACTTAATTGATGATTCTTGGTATATCTTCTTCTCCTTCCTTATCACTCTTTCTTCACCTCCAGGTTTCCTTAGAATTTCTAGATATATCTTCCAATATATCATTTTCTTCTTTTATTTATTTCACTTTAACTTTAATGACAACATTAGTCCTTCTATTCCAAAGATCTTATACATTGGCCACTAATGTTCCTAATTTATTTATTTAGTTGTAACTTTTAAAAAATTTAGAATACTAATATGACATAAAGGACCAATACTAATATGAGATACTGGTGTAACAATAGTATAGTTGCTAGCATCACACGTTAATTCAAAAGGCATATTCCAATCAGGGGAGATTATAATAGGTGCAATAGTTAGTTTTCCTTTTAGTATATTAAATGCCTTTTTGCAATCATCAGAAAAATGAAACTGTGCATCTTTTAATAAGAGTTGAGTCATTGGTCTAGATATCATGTAAAAATCTTTAATGACTTTTTCCTTAGTGGGATAAGGTAACTTAGCAATAACATCAATTTTAGCTTTATCAATCTCAATCCCTATCCCAGAAATTTTATGTCCCAGTATAATTCCTTCTTTTACCATAAAATGATATTTTTCCAAATTAAGAACATGGTTAGTTTCTTCACATCTATCAAGCATTTTATCAAGATTTGCAAGACAATTATCGTAGAGTTACCAAACACCGAGAAGTCATCCATGAAGACTTCCATAAAATCTTCCACCATATCATGGAAGATTGCTGTCATACATCTTTGAAAGGTTGCAAGGGCATTGCATAATCCAAACGACATTCTTCTGTAGGTGAAAGTTCCATAAGGGCAAGTGAAATTTGTCTTCTCTTGGTCTTCTGGAGCAATTGTTATTTGAAAGAAACCTGAAAAACCATCAAGAAAACAATAATACTCATTCCTCGATAATCGTTCTAACATTTGGTCGATAAATGGAAGGGGAAAATGGTATTTTCGTGTGGCATCGTTGAGCTTGCGGTAGTCAATGCAAACTCTCTACCCATTCATGGTTCGTGATGGGATTAGTTCATTGTCGTCATTCATAACTACAGTCATTCCTCATTTATTTGGGACAACATGAATAGGGCTGACCCATGAGCTATCTGAAATTGGATAGATAAGTCCAGAATCAAACAATTTAACAATCTCGTTTTTCACAACATCTTGGACTTTCTGATTCAAACGTCTTTGGGGTTGAATAGTAGGTTTGAATTCATCTTCCATAAGGATCTTATGTGTGCAGAATGACGGACTAATTCCTTTGATATCCGACATTTTCCAAGCTAGTGCTCCTTTTCGTTTTCCTAATACTTTCAAATGTAAACCCTTTTCTCTTTTTGTTAAATCAATTGCGATGATAACAGGGGAATATTCAATATCATGCAAATAAACGTATTCTAAATTGGAGGGTAAATCTTTAAGTACTGGTTTGATTTCATCAATTTCATTAGCACTAGCGGAATAAACTAGTTCCCTTTTAGAAGGATCACTGATCTTAGCTAGATGCGTCGCATCGATATTATCAATACGCCGTATTAAATTACATACAACAGAATCAACATTAAAATCATCAGAGAAAGGATTATCATTAACTTGATTTTCAATGGCTATCATTTCTTCTAGATTTTTAAGCAGAAGAGAATCAAGTTGATTATTTTTTAACAACACTTGAGTAAATTGGCTAATAGTTGCATCAGCAATATCAAAACTATAACATTCAACATCATCTGAAGATGAGTTTTTCAAGGATTCTTCCATATCAAATACTATTTTCTCATCTCCTACCTTAAGTGTTATTTTCTTGTTAAAGACATCAATCATCGTTCGGGCAGTGGCTAAAAATGGTTGACCTAATATTATAGGTGTCCTAGAATCCTCAGGCATATCAAGTATGACGAAATCGATATGTAAATCAAATTTATTGACTTTAGTTAAAACATTCTCAGCTATTCCTTTAGGGCATTGTACTGATCTATCTGCGAGTTCTAAGCACATCCTAGTAGGTTTGGGTTCCCCTAGACCTAATTTCTCATACATAGCAAGTGGCATTAAATTAACACTAGCTCCTAGATCAACTAAAGCATTTTCAAAATGCAAATTATTAATTTGACAAGGAATAGTAAAACTTTTTGGGTCCTTTTCTGTCGATGGTATCTTATTGAGTAGTACAGCTGAGCATCTCTCATTCATCGTTACCGTACAAGCTTCTTCTAGTTTGGATTTGTTTGTCAACAAGTTCTTCAAAGACTTGGCATACTTAGGCATTTGTAAAATAGCTTCAATAAATGGGATGTTGAGCTGGAGTTGCTTTAAATTTTCCAGAAGTCTTTTCTAATATGCATATTCTTTCTCTTTCCTCAAACGGTTGGGAAAAGGAAGAGATGCTCTTGTCGGTTCAATAATGGGCTCATTTCTGACTTCTGGTTCTTTGGCAATTTCCTGCTGCACCTCATGTTCAATATGTTGAGACCCAGGAGACCTATCATCATTTTTGCTAACTTCAACAGTCTCGTCAATTTGAAAAGTAGATTTGCCACCCCTAGTTATTATTCGTTTCAGATCATGCTTTTGGAACAAAACGTCTTTCACTATGCCTGACAATTGGTGCACTTCAATTGCCAATTCACTTATCATATTGTTTTGTTCCACCAGCAAGAGTGATGTGCTCCGGTTGGTGCAAGTTTTAAAAATTTATAATCACGAATTAACCGTATAACCTTTTAACACATACGAGCAAGTATACTCGTCCGCAATAGTAAAGTTTTGTAAGTCGAGATCGTCCCAAGGGATTTTGTTTTGAAATAGTTTTTATTAAAAAGTTTCTAACAAGAAAGCTTGTCAAGGCTCTCTCGAATAAGTGTTCTAGTGAAAATATGAAATCAAGAATAAAAATATATACTTGTGTGAAGTCTCATAATCAACCATAGATAATGTTCATAAAGGTTTGGTGTATACTCTTAGTATGATGCACAAATCATAAGCAAATGATTCCCCAACCATGGTATTTGTTTGTAAAATCATTCTAAGAACAAAACATTTAGGTAATCCTTCGTCCTTATCCCAATGATTATCCTATAAAAGTTTCATTTGTTTGCAACATGTTCTCCTTAAATTTGTTCTTACGAATCTTTCGACCCTTCGTGATGAAAACATTCCTAGTCTTGTTTTAATAAGCAAAACATGGTGGATGTCAATCACCATATCCCCATACTAGTTTGTCACAACACTTTTTGGAATAAAACACAAGAGAAATCCTTTCGGTCCTTTTTCTTAAAACATGTTTTATTGACAAATCAATCCAAGACTAGTATTTTTCCAACAAACTCATTTAAACAAGATCATATATACATGCATCACATTTTGAGAACATTATTATGATTAATCACATTCCAACACACAAGTATAACACAAACTACTCCATGAAAACAATCATATCTAAACACAAGTCGAATAAGGTAATTCAAACAATTCAAGAGAATAGATTTCCATAACAAAGTTCATAGAATACCTAATCTTTTGTGATTACAAGAATTAGAAATCGTGGAATGTAGCAACCACGCGCCCAATCACCTAGGATCACCGCACAATTCCAAACTATCAAACAATGGACAAGAATGGTTCCTTCCTTGCTTACGGACGCTTTCCAAGAACTACTAAGCTTTTGGGTTGAAATAAATGGGTAAGTATGAGTTTTGGTGTAAACTAATACTCTATTTGTTGTGTCACACCTAGTATACAAGTACTAGGTTCTTTAAATAGCCAAAGCACTTGCTTAATCGCCAAAAACGTTCTCTCCAAGTTAATATCAAGAAATGATCGGACTCAATGATTATGGGAGTTAAGACAACAATAAATGCGAATTGTGTAATCTGCGCGCGTAAACCGGATCGGTTTCTTCATCGACCGAATCGGTCACAGCTTTGACCATTAGCCCACCGGATCCGGTTGCGGGTTGCGACCGAGCGGCCGGGTTTTGCTCCTTTGACTTTTGTCGACTTTTCCCTTTACGCTTCATTCTTTGCTTACGTTGATGATTTCCAAAGCCAAACTTGATCTTTCCTTGTTGTAGATGCTTCAAATCACTATGCTTCCATATCATTGAGTCCACAAGCTTCCAATCTCAACTTCCTTCCTTTAGATGCTTCCAAATGTGCATAAAACTTCATTTCTTCAATATTCAAATACCGCTACATATACATACACAAGACGCATCTTTGCACTTTTGCAACAGCTATGAATAAATATAGCGAATATCATGCACAAAACCGACAATAACGCTACTAAAACATGTTCATTTTAGACGTTATCAAATTCCCCACACTTAAGCTCTCACTACCTCGAGTAGGTCAAACATTTGCAAAGATTGATTTCAATGGTCCATAACACCATGTTTGAAAATGTAACAATTACCATAAAAGATAACTATTATTTTGCTTATAATATGAGAAAATCTTCTAAAATGAACCAAACACTTTAGATAACATGACTAGGATACCTCACAAGTGGATTTAAGATTTCACTCAACACTCATATATTGGTGGGTATATCACTCAATGCCTAGTCATGATCAATGCTTTTTACCATAAGCTTGTACAAGTATCAAAACAAAGAAAATAAATTCATCAAAGAGGTCTTTTATTCGGGTTATAATGATAAGGCTAAGGGTTCATAATAGGTATGGATAAGGCATGGGATAGTTAATGAAATTGGTTTAAAATAAAAATAAAATCAAGTCCAAACCTCCATGGTGCTAGTCATCATACAAACCACAATCCGAAAAACGATTATTACTCCTCTTCTCATATCGATCACCAAATATATATCACGCCTTAGCACATTGGCTAATCGATAACTCAAACATACTTCATCTTCCTTCATCTTCATAATAATATAGCACATTGGCTATAATTGTCATCACTTTTTTTTTTTTTTTTTTTTTTTTTTTTTCAACTCCCCACACTTCGCATAAACATCACCACAAAATACAAAATAAAGTATGCATCCTTCGTCTTTGTCGAAATGGCACACACGAATGGCAAAGTGTAACTAACTCATAATCATCAAAACAATCCAATCATTCCAAACAACTAGCAACAAACCATTAGACTTGATAAGGGTTGGCTAAGGTTTAAAGGTGTAAAATATTTTGTATTTTTCTCGGTTTTAACAAAAACGAAAAGGATGGCTCGGAGGGTGTAACTAGGGTATCTAGTGCTAAAATGAGCACTAACAAAATGGGTCCATGTAGGTGGTTAACTAACCGATGTGGTCACTAATATATCATTAGATGTAAAATGGAAGGCCATTTGGGTTATTCCTAAAATGCCTCTTATCACTTGAAAATATTTAGATCACTCGAAGTGATTTTAACCATAATGCATAACTAGTACAAGTTCTAGAATCGACATAATCACCGCACACTCATAGCAAATATAAAACAAAAGATGTTTCATACAAAAGAAACCTCACAAAATGTGGGAAAAAAAGCTATTATGCATGCTAGAAAATGCTATCGAATCCAAAATGAATTATTTCAAGAATTTGGTTCAAATCTAAAAATTTTCAAAACCTCATTTTACCATTGAAATCCCAAATTATGTATTTTAATAATCAATAACGCGAAAACTATTAGACCATCAAGGCTAATTTCTTCTAATCACTTGCATCCAAAAGTTATCAAAAAAAAAATGCGATCATTTTCCTATTTTCTTCCTTCCCCCATACTTAAGTTTTGCATTGTCCTCAATGTAATGAAAAATGAACTTCAAAGTAAAGAAAATGGGAAAAAGATAGTTAAAAGATACCATGGAAAAATATGCAATAAGCACATTGGGTCATTAGCAAGCCTGTGAGTTGTCCAACTCGAAATATTTGACCATCAATAAGCTTCCAACATATCCATCCTGCAAACAAAAACTGCAACACAAAATGCACAAAACAAACAAAACTACTAAAAACTAGATAAAACCAAAATATACCAAACATCCTAAAGAAAATCAATCAAAAGATAGAAATAGTTTAAAACACATCATGACCATTGTTTTTGAAACCATAATTTCCCGAATGACCCATAATCACTCGTCATCCTCGCTCATTTCTTCTCCTTCTTCATCATCAAACTCATCATCATCATCACTTTCGGTTACATAGTTTTCGCCTATGATTTCGAACGAACTCTCCTCTTTTCTTCTTGCCTCCAACTCCGATGATGATCCTCCACTTCATAACTTGTTCCTCCGACTTCGTGCAATCGACCATATGGGGTATTGGATCAGAAACGGTGCGTACCGTGATATGGATACGGATAGGGTCCGGATAAGTGTAAGGAAAAGGATATGGTGGAACATTTGGTGGATTGTAGGGTGGCAACTCGAATTGGCTTCTCGAGCCATGTGTTGAAAGATCGGCATCGAATAATCATTGATGTAGTTGTTCCTTAACATCATCGAATCTCTCCACACATCCCTACATTGAATCTCATCTAGATGTTGGTTCCACTCTCCCATCCCGAATCAAAACCACCGACGTACCCATTTGCACGTTCTCCATTGGTATATTCCTCGTTGTTGTGGTGGTTGCTGTTGTGGTCTTGGTTCAACCCATAACCCTACGGTTTTCAATCTCCTATTCAAAGCATTACCAAAACCTTTCGCAGTCCACGTTTCACTATACTTTGGCTCTCCACACTTAGCCAATTCCTCATCAACATAATATCCAAGATTCTTCGCTAATCTTGTCACAAAATGTCCTCCACAAATGTTACTGTTGCTCTTGATTCCCGGGGCTCTCCTAGACAAATATTCGCAACCCTGCCAAATAGCATTACCATCCTTAGTTTCTTCCAGCAACTTCAAAATCCATAAGTCCGGTTTCGACATTTGTCTCGCCCAAATCTATTAAATGGCCCGTCACAATCAACTTGTGAAGTATCCTCATCAACGGATTCCGATGGTTGAAGCATTCCTCCTAGCACAAGTAGGATCTCCCACTTGATTCCAATAAGCGGGAATACTAGGTAATCTTTTCAAACCTCCAAGTCTAGAAAAGTGAGTTTCAAATAATCGATGATTTACCTCATGTGGTTCATACAAACCAAGAGCTACACCAAAAGTCGGTAATGTGTAAGCATGATCCCTACCACAAAGTCTAAACCAAATACAAATCTCCGACATCAAATTCAACATCTACTTTTCTTTCAAAATACATGGTTGAAAAGAATTCCATACACCATTCTCGGTGAGACTTCTTCATTAACACCGAATGCTCTTTCCCATGACAAATCATTGAACGAATCTCCATCCCCGGATATACATAAGACGTTCGATCATACTTCTTAACTCATCTTCACACTCACATTCGTTAAATAAATCCCAATCAATCACCCTTGAACTAAACATTGCCTATGTTGTAATTTCGACAATCTTTCTCAAAGCATGTTTCTCCATCGGTGAGATTTTGAATTTTAAATTAGCATTTGCTTCCTTCTTCACACTATACTTAACCTTCTTCTTCTCGCTCCTTTCACAAAACTTCGTAACAAGCGGGTTAATTGGAATTTCCTCCCACTCGAGCTTCCTACAATAATTCTCTCAGAGAAATCACAAAATAAGATCATATAAGAGTGTTAGAACAAACAAGAAGGTTAGAGAACCCTACTAGATATTTCAAAATTTCACAAAAATTCTCTCGAGAACCGTAACGGATTCGGTTGGATCACCAACCGAATCGGTTTCCCATCGACATCGAGCAACAACCGTTCGGTTGCCATGCGAACCGAATCGGTTGTCAGATCGCATAAGGTATTTCACCTTCAAATCCTCAACATCTCGAATTTCTAACGCTCAAACCACTTCTTAGATCGCATTCTATCATCCTCAATGATTTCCCACATCCTAGAATTACTCTATCTTGTTTCCAAATCATCAAACATCTTAGAACTCATCTCAACATTCTTAAAATCATAAGCTCTAATAGTGTAGCATCCATCACTCTTAAAAATCAAACATATCATCCATCAAATGAATCAATAGTTGTAACTTATCTCATCCCATAAGCATAACCAAATTAATTCAAAAATCTTATCATCTAAAATCCATTCTATGGTGAATCAATCAATCAATCACTTGTTGTAATGCACTCCTATCTCAATTACCCACTCAATCCTAAAATATTACCACTTAATTGAATTATAACAAAACCCCAAATTGGTGACCTAAATCCAATTCAATCAAATGTTCTAATAAAACCTTAATTGAGTAAATTGAATGTAAATGCTTACTTGCTTGGGTGCCATGATGTTATCCTACAATTCAAACAACTTCCAATCTGCTTCTTCTTGATGAATTTTTGCAAACCCACTGAAAATTAGTGTGTGTGTGTTTTGGAAAATGAATTTTTTATTTTGGTGCAACCGGTTCACCAAGGACACAACCGATTCGGTATGCTTTTGCCAAATTTGCTTTTTTTTTACTTGTTACTTAGGCATTTACCTCCAAGCAACATATTTTTACTCAAAAATTCTCGCTAAAAATTTTCACACAACATTTATTCACCAAATGAAATTTTAACAATCATTCAATCCAAAAAAAACTAAACTCTTCATATAAATGAACTAATCCAAACTCAACTCAAAATCATAGTCATAATGTATTAAAACCAAATCTCCTCAATCATAACATGAAAAATAAATAAGAAAAAAAATCCTAATGCATCAAATCAAAACAAGATAAAATAAAGCATAAAATTCAAGCAAATGATTGCTTGTTATTACGGTCTTTCCTTTCCTCAAAATTCCTCAAAATATTCTTGCCTAAGAATATCCTCGCTTTGAAATTTTCCGTCAATTCACGGAATGTTTCAAAGTTTTAAATTTCATAAATCTTCGCCCATCCGGCATAATATATCAAACTTAACATGCCATGCCCCATCTCCGCTTTGCCTCTTGTAAGTCCCCAATCCTTCGGGTTTCCACCCAAATTCTTAAGTTGCACCGTAAAGATCCTAAAAAGTCGGTCAACTTCTTGTAAACAAAATGTTTTTGAATGGGTTATAGAAAGCTTCTATCGCGAATGCACGCTCCATTTCGCCCTCAATATCGAAATAAGGTGGAGTTAAAGGTCCGTACATTGGATTACCATGGACATCACGTCCCACTTCAAAACAAGTTAAATCATCATTTGCATCCATCCATTCCAAATCTTCCATACCTTCCAAAATTGGTCCTCTTGGTCTTGGGTAGTATGTTTGCCTCGAATTCCATCGTCAATAGTCATGGTACCTCTTCCCATGTCTATAATTGCTCCACAAGTTCGTAAAATGGCCTCCCAACAATAGTGGTAAACTCTTGTCCACCGAATATCTAAGACAAGAAAATCGCCAAATACGGTTGGTAGCCAATTTGCACTCTTACATTCTTAACTTCCCCATTGCCTTTGCTTGAGTGTTATCCGCCATAGTGAGCTTAGAATGATTAGGTTATGGATTACTTAGTCCCAAAGTTTTGAACAAGGGATACGGCATCACGTTAACACTGACCCGTATCGCCTAAAGCATAAACCGTGTAGTTCCATTTACTTTGATTGGCAACACAAAATTACCCGGATCCTTTTCTTTCCTTGGCATGCCTTTAAACAAAATCCGATCTCGATCCTCATCCGTGAGATTCTTATCTTCCAACCTAGCCCTCGCTAGCATCAATGCATCCAACTTCTTTCGATAAAGCACATAATCTTGGAGAACTTCAATAACCGGTTTCTTTTCATCGAGCTCTAGAAATTTTGTTCTAGATTCTCTAAGATAGCTTCTTTTGGCTTTCGGTTAAGGGTTTGATAGTAGTAGTAGGTGACAATGGTGTGTAATCATTTTTGGTGGTGGAGGTTGTTGTTGGGGTTAATTTATTTGATGATGGTTTCTTCGGTTTGCTTTCCCCATTTTCACCACTTCCACATTTTCTCCTCCATATTTGCACAAACTTCCACTAGCATCTCGTTGATCCCTTTTCTTCTTCCAACTCGGTTATGTTAATCCGCATTTCTCCCATACCAAAATCTACTTGACACTTAGTTGTGACAAGGAAATCTCTTCCAAAACAAACATTTGGCTCATCCGCATTACCTTCCTCTAGAACAACAAAATCGCCTTCAAACATATGCCCATGAATATTGACTTTCGATTTTGACCATCTTTCTCCCATATGCCTCATAATCCATACGAACATGACCAATCTCGTCAAGAACCTCTTCCAAGATATAATTCTCCATATGCCATATTGTCAGGCATCCCAAGCACGCATTCTTCCACTTCACAAGGTGTTCCAAATCTCATCATCGGTGAATCATACACCGTTGACGGTGCTTGTGTAAACACTACCACTCTTTTGCTTTTAGGTAGTTGAACCTTGTTTTCACATACTTCTTCCATATCACCCGTGTCAATTCCCAATTCTTTCTTGCTTTCCTCCAGAATTTCTCCAATCTTTTCTAATGAACTTCCCGTATCCTTGAACATGTTATCCAAAGTACGAAGGTATTCCGAGATTCCGCTCAAACTATCCATATTACTAGACAACTTAACAAAGCAAAACAAAACCCGAATGATTAGCGTTAACGTTAGTAAAACAGGAACAAACTATATAAAAACAAACAAATAAATAAACAACTAAGACATCTAACAAAATTAAGAAATCAAAAAACTCAAAACCTCAAAATGAAAAACTCTAAGACGTAAACTCCAACCGGATTCGGTTGGATCACCAACCTAATCGGTTGGTTGAAAATTCTTGACAGAACACGAACCGGATCAGTTGCGGATTGCGACCGATCGGTTTGATTGAAAATAATTTTTTTTTTTTTTTTTTTAAACAAATTTAATAATAATAATTGAAAGCAAATAACTGTTATTAAGGATGTACTAACTCTAGTTAATTAAATAAAACTCTTCATAAACTTATAATTAAATAACTCATTAACTCTAATTAAAACCAAAATTAAAACTAAACTTAAAACTAAATAAACTACTAATAATTGCTATCATAAAATAAACTATAACTGAAAATAAGATACTCTTAACCATTACCATCAACTATAAAATTAAAATAAATAAAACTAGATTAACTAAATAACAAATGTAAAGAAAAGAAAAATAAATAAAGACAATAAATCTAAGAACTGATTAAACCACACAATTACTCTAGAAATCAAAACACCATAAACTAAATAAAGATAGATATAAAATTCGAACAAAAAAAAAAAAATTTTCACAGAATGTCTAACCGGATTCGGTTGGCTAACCAACCGAATCGGTTAGTTTGTAACAAAACTTTTTTTTTTTTTTTTTACTAATTTCAAAGAAAATTATAGAAAAATCCCGGCGTGGCGCCTAAAACTTGATGTGCTCCGGTTGGTGCAAGTTTTAAAATTTATAATCACGAATTAACCGTATAACCTTTTAACACATACGAGCAAGTATACTCGTCCGCAATAGTAAAGTTTTGGTAAGTCGAGATCGTCCCAAGGATTTTTGTTTTGAAATAGTTTTATTAAAAGTTTCTAACAAGAAAGCTTGTCAAGGCTCTCTCGAATAAGTGTTCTAGTGAAAATATGAAATCAAGAATAAAAATATATACTTGTGTGAAGTCTCATAATCAACCATAGATAATGTTCATAAAGGTTTGGTGTATACCTTAGTATGATGCACAAATCATAAGCAAATGATTCCCCAACCATGGTATTTGTTTGTAAAATCATTCTAAGAACAAAAACATTTAGGTAATCCTTTCGTCCTTATCCCAATGATTATCCTATAAAAGTTTCATTTGTTTGCAACATGTTCTCCTTAAATTTGTTCTTACGAATCTTTCGAATTCTTCGTGATGAAAACATTCCTAGTCTTGTTTTAATAAGCAAAACATGGTGGATGTCAATCACCATATCCCCATACTAGTTTGTCACAACACTTTTGGAATAAAACACAAGAGAAACCTTTCGGTCCTTTTTCTTAAAACATGTTTTATTGACAAATCAATCCAAGACTAGTATTTTTCCAACAAACTCATTTAAACAAGATCATATATACATGCATCACATTTTGAGAACATTATTATGATTAATCACATTCCAACACACAAGTATAACACAAACTACTCCATGAAAACAATCATATCTAAACACAAGTCGTAATAAGGTAATTCAAACAATTCAAGAGAATAGATTTCATAACAAAGTTCATAGAATACCTAATCTTTGTGATTACAAGAATTAGAAATCGTGGAATGTAGCAACCACGCCTCCAATCACCTAGGATCACCGCACAATTCCAAACTATCGAAACAATGGACAAGAATGGTTCCATCCTTGCTTCGGACGCTTTCCAAGAACTACTAAGCTTTTGGGTTGAAATAAATGGGTAAGTATGAGTTTTGGTGTAAACTAATACTCTATTTGTTGTGTCACACCTAGTATACAAGTACTAGGTTCTTTAAATAGCCAAAGCACTTGCTTAATCGCCCAAAAACGCTTCTCTCCAAGTTAATATCAAGAAATGATCGACTCCAATGATTATGGGAGTTAAGACAACAATAAATGCGAATTGTGTAATCATAGCGCTGTAAACCGGATCGGTTTCTTCATCGACCGAATCGGTCACAGCTTTGACCATTAGCCCAGCCGGATCCGGTTGCGGGTTGCACCGAGCGGCCGGGTTTTGCTCCTTTGACTTTTTCTCGACTTTTCCCTTTACGCTTCATTCTTTGCTTACGTTGATGATTTCCAAAGCCAAACTTGATCTTTCCTTGTTGTAGATGCTTCAAATCACTATGCTTCCATATCATTGAGTCCACAAGCTTCCAATCTCAACTTCCTTCCTTTAGATGCTTCCAAATGTGCATAAAACTTCATTTCTTCAATATTCAAATACCGCTACATATACATACACAAGACGATCTTTGCACTTTTGCAACATTATGAATAAATATAGCGAATATCATGCACAAACCGACAATAACGCTACTAAAACATGTTCATTTTAGACGTTATCAAAGAGTTTGTTAGTTGTCTTGAATTCTTTGATAAAGGTTTCATGAGTGTGCAAATACTCATCATTTTTGCATCGTTAATGCCAAAACATCCGAAACACTTTAAATGCATCAAAATAATAAAATATCACAAATAAGTGTTTTATGTGTTTTAAATGCAAAAGCATCAAAATCGGTGAAAACGTATCAAGTTTGCATAATTGGCGCTTTAGTCCCCAAGTTTCAAAAGTTGTCAAAACAGTCCGTAAATCAAAATAAAGAAAATATCATTTTAAGTCCTTAGGGATTCATAAAGTTTTCAAAACAAGTCCTTGAAATTTAAAATTACAAAATTACAACTTTAGTCCCTCAAGTTTTGAAAATGTCAAATAAGGTCCTTGGATATTTAAAAATGGAATTTTATGCATATTGGTCCTTGTACTATTCACATTTGGCAGTTTTGGCCCTTGTGATAACTTTGGAGAAATTACTGGTTTGGTCCCTCAAGTTTGGCAGAATTACATCTTTAGTCCTTATATTAAAACAAGCCAATTGGACCCTTTTGTGTATTTAGAACCCACCAACCAAAAGACCCCCACAAACACCTTGACCCCCATTGTGAACCCCTTATTAATATCTACGGTCAAAAGTCAAAAACGCGCCAAACAGCGTTCATCAGACATCTCCTCACCAACACTGCAATTCCAAAACCAAGAATGGTTTTATCCACTTTTTCAACACTCCACCTGCCTTCCCACAGATACCAACCCCATTCCACCTCCACATCCATCCAAGACCCATTAATTAGAAAAACACGTCAGATGAAATTTGGCGCCAAAACTGACATTTGGCAATTCTGATGATTTGGATGAATCCAACGGTTCAAGATTGGTGGGAAATACTCATAGATGTCGACAGAGATGAAAAAGATATTTATATACAAGTTTGAAGCAATGTAATAAGATATCTAGTGTCATTTTTATTTCATGTATGTCGCTTTTAATATTTTAAACTTTCCAAGATATGTTTAAGCTTTGAAAGACTTTGTAATCAAATTTCAAAGTAATAAAACTTTTTCCATTTTCAATTTCATTTAAGGTTCACGAATTCGCTTTATGCAATTTTGAGCAAAATCTCAAATTTAGCTTAAGTTGTTTATGGTTGTTGTCTTGGACTTAAAAGCTCATATAAGCTCTTAAAAGCTCTTATAAGCTTTTAGAAACTAAAAGAAAGCAAGTTTACAGATTAAAAGAAAAATTTCCAAAATTACTAAAAATTAGTGAAAATTAAAAAGCAATGGAAATGAAGATGGAAGTCAAGCAGGTAAGATTTTGGATTGCTTATTGGTTTAGAGCTTCTTGGAAGCCATAGGAGTGATCTCATCCTTGGTTCTCATCTTTCACTTGAAATCATCTTGTAAGCTTGTTATTTCATTTTGCGCTCAACGCTTAAGTTGTTAATTAGCCTAAATTTTTGTATTTCTATGTTCATGAGTTGTAGTTGAGTAAATATAACCAATAAAACTAGTTGCTTGTTTTTAAAATTTGTAGTAACTAAAAATTCTTATTTTAACAGCTTATAATAGCTTAATTGTCAATTCTCGCTTTATGTTGTTATTATGGTTGTTTAAAGCTTCATTAGTCCTATTAAGTGATAACATTAAATCTTAAATCAATTTCTTGGTCCTAATCTGTAACTCTTTGAAAATCTTTAAAACAGCTTTTTAAAATGTTGTTTGGATTTGCCTTATTAATCTGTAATAGAGGTTATTAGTAGTTGTTACTTGTTATTGTTACATGTTCCAATAGGTCATAATAGCTCAATCAAGTCATAAAACTAGTTCTCATTAGTTAAAAGTCAAAATCAAGTTTAATCTTGTATTGCTTGTTAACTGTTGGAATTTAGAATGCATAATCATACATACTAGCTTAAAGTTGTTTATCTAGCTAAAATCGGTCTCATATTAGCTTAATATACCAAATTAGATCATCTAGGACCATTAGAATTTCATCAAAGTCAACTTTAGTTCAATTTAAAAAAGTCAAAAGTTTTCCTTGGTTAGTTTTGAATTAACTTAAGAATTTTACTGCAATTAATACTAAGATTTAGCTTAAACTTTTAGGATATTAAAATTTAGCCGCTAAACTAAATTAGAAAATATTAATTTACTTTTAATCACCTTATAAATAGCTTATTCATTAGCTTCTTTTGACCCCTTTTCTCAAACATGTCCTCGCACATGTGTTTCACAAGCTTTTCACAAGCTTGTTAAAAGCTCTCTAGTACCCTAAGCCTGTGTAATTTAGCTTTTAAGAAACTCATTGGTCAACTTGTTAGTCCAAGTGTTTATTTTTAATTCCTAGCTTATCTTAGTGCTTAAAAAGTAGCTTAAAGTGTCCTGTGCAAACAGTTATACTAAGTGCTTATTTAAGATTTTGCTCAGTGCTTATTTCTTAATAATTGTGCTTATTCAGTTTTCATTTTAGCTTAAAATCAGTTGTCTAGCTTATTTTCATTTAACATTTTGCTTAATTATTAGCTTATAAGCCATTTAGCTTTAATCTTGTGCTTATTTCCAATTCTAGTTAACTGTTGAGATACATAAGCTTATTCAGAGCTTATTAGTACTTTTCATAAAAAGTTGTAGTTATAGAAAATGCTTATTACATAGTACTTAATAAGTTTGTAAAATAAAAATCAAAAAATAAAATAGTTGCAAAAAGCAGTTGCTGGGATTCGAACTCTGGCCACCCAGCTCACCACACACACACACTACCACTCGCCCTTGGGTCTTTTTCTGTTTTTCTTTACAATATTTAATATATACTCCTTTTGTTTCCAATTAGCTTATACGTATTAATCAGCTTATTTCCAGCTTATTTATAATAGCTTTTTCAACTTTTGTATTTTTCATAGATTTGTATTAGTATAAAGTATTTTATAAAAAAGTTTCAGATTTTTCTCAATAGTTTTAGTATTTTTAAACATTTAATTAGTATAAAATCGTATTTAATTCATAATAAAAATATAAAAGTCTAAAAATATAAATCTTTTTCTAAAATTTTCTTTTGTCATATAGTAGGTAAGAAAATTGTTTTTACATTCAGAGGACTTTTATTTCACAAATTTTACGTTTTGCTTACTTGACTCGCGTAATTTTTATAAATAACGCTGCTTTCATTTTAAATCACGCTTTTAGATAATTTAAGTATTCGCTTTTAATTAAAATAGTTTATTTAAGTTATTTTATTTTATAAATTAAGAAAACATCATTGTAAAAATAGTGATAGCGTTTATTTAATATATTTTAGCTTTTAATTTTCTTTAATTTGCATTTAAGCCCACGTAATTTACAAAACTTTTCTTTAGGTATAAATAACTCAAAATCCTTACCGATCACTATCCTTAGTGATTATTCGACATCCGTCGTGTTAAACACCATTCATCCTCCGTGGGACTTAACGACCAGAATCCACTATATTCCTCCGATCTTAATCGATTTGCCTTCCGAAATGCTTTTAAGTTTGTTACGGTTGACCATTCACAAGTGGTCGACTTGAGTGATTAAACTTGACCGCTTGGGAGCGAATCAAATTTTGGCGCCACGCCGGAGGTCAGTAAGCGTGTTCTAAGCATTTTCGAACCCGTGCTTGCACATATACCACCGCTTGTAAATGCTTTTTATAAAGTTATCAAAAATCAAAAGTTCATTAACACTTTTCCTAAAGTGTTAACAACACCAAACAAAATATAAAACAACAAAACAATCGTAACGTTTTCTAGCTTGTGTTTCTTTTAAGGTGATTCTTAAAGAAATACGATTTGGTTAAACGAGACGATACCAAAAATATTGTCCAAAAGTTTTTAAACCATCAAGACATATCCATACCTACGTCTTTTCGGTGGTACTTAAATTATACATAAAATCAACCACCGCAAATCAAGGCAAGACACCTACTAACCGGGGTGTGACCATAATAAGTTCCCGAACCACGATTTAAAACTTGCCTTTGTGTCCTTGTGATTTGGTGTACCTTTTTCAAAGAAGCCATTTCATTTGTGATTATTGGTTAAGTTCACTTGTCGCTTTGCCTCACATTTGTTTTGAAAATTGATTTTTATACTTAGTGCATGCGCACTGCGTTCTTCCAGCCTCTACAAGTCCACTTTCGAGCTTGCAAATATTCCTCGTAGACGTAGAGGACGCTCGCTCCTTCACCGTGATCGAGGCGCCTACCACCACCACCGTCGTAATGGCGTAAGACAAGCCGATGAATGAGCTTCTCCAAGCACCCATCGAGGGTTACGGAGATGCCATTTGATAACGTCTAAAATGAACATGTTTTTAGTAGCGTTATTGTCAGTTTTGTGCATGATATTTGACTATATTTACTCATAACTGTTGCAAAAGTGCAAAGATGCGTATTGTGTATGTATATGTAGCCAGGTATCGCGAATAATGAAGAAATGAAGTTTTTATGCACAATTGGAAGATTCTCAAGGAAGGAAGTTGAGATTGGAAGCTTGTGGACTCAATGATATAGAAGCGTAGTGATTTCTAAGCATCTACAGTAAGGAAAGATCAAGTTTGGCTTTGGAAATCATCAACGTAAGCAAAGAATGAAGCGTAAAGGAGAAAGTCAACAAAAAAAAGTCAAAATAGCAAAACCCAGCCGATCGGTCGCAACCCGCAACCGGATCCGGTCAAGGCGATCGGTCAAGCAATAACCGATTCGGTCGGCCAAGAAACCGATCCGGTTTCGCATGCAGCTACATAAAATCGCATTTATTGTTGCCTTAACACTCCATAATCATTGAGTCCGATCATTTCTTGATATTAACTTGAGAGAACGTTTTTGGGCGCTAAGCATGAGCTTTGGCTATATAAAGGACCTAGTACTTGTATACTAGGTGTGACACAACCAAAAGAGTATTAGTTTACACCAAAACTAATACTAACTCTATTATTTCAACCCAAAAGCTTAGTGCTTACTGAAAAACGCCCAGGAGCAAGGAGGGAACCATTCTTGTCTATTGTTTTGGTAGTTTGGAGTTGTGCGGTGATCCTAGGTGATTGGAGGCGCGTGGTTGCTACAATCCACGATTTCTAATTCTTGTAATCACAAAAGTTTAGGTATTCTATGAACTTTGTTATGGAAATCTATTTTCTTGAATTGTTTGAATTACCTTGTTATGACTTGTGTTTAGATATGATTGTTTTCATGGAGTAGTTTGTGATATACTTGTGTGTTGGAATGTGATTAATCATAATAGTGTTCTCAAAATGTGATGCATGTATATATGATCTTGTTTAAATGAGTTTGTTGGAAAAATACTAGTCTTGGATTGATTTGTCAATAAAACATGTTTTAAGAAAAAGGACCGAAAGGATTTCTCTTGTGTTTTATTCCAAAAAGTGAAGTGACAAACTAGTATGGGGATATGGTGATTGACAACCACCATGTTTTGCTTATTAAAACAAGACTAGGAACATTTTCATCACGAAGGGTCGAAAGATTCGTAAGAACAAATTTAATGAGAACATGTTGCAAACAAATGGAACTTATATAGGATAATCATTGGGATAAGGACCGAAAGGATTACCTAAATGTTTTTGTTCTTAGAATGATTTTTACAATCAAATACCATGGTTGGGGAATCACTTGCTTATGATTTTTGCATCATACTAAGAGTATACACCAAACCTTTATGAACACTATCTATGGTTAATTATAGAACTACACACAAGTATATATTTATATTCTTGATTCAGATTTTCACTAGAACACTTATTCGAGGAAGCCTTGACAAGCTTTCTTGTTAAAAACTTTTAATCAAATCGATTCCAAACACAAAAATCCTTGGGACGATCCCGACTTACCAAACTTTGCTATTATGGACGAGTATACTTGCTCGTATGTATTAATAGGTTAGACGGTTAATTCATGTTTATAAATTTTAAAACTTGCACCAACCGAGCACGCAAGTTTTTGGCGCCACGCCGGATTTTTCTTTAATTTTCTTTGAAATTAGTAGTTTTGAAATATCTAAAAAAAAAAAAAGTTTTTGTTACAAACTAACCGATTCGGTTGGTTAGCCAACCGAATCCGGTTGGACATTCTGTGGAAGTTTTTTTTTTTTGTTCGAATTTATTTGTCTATTTTTAGTTCATTGTGTTTTGATTTCTAGAATAATTCTTGTGGTTTAATCATTTCTTAGATTTATTATTTTTTTATTTTTTTTCATTTTCTTTACATTTGTCATTTATTAGTTAATCAAGTTTTAATTAATTTTAATATTAATAGTTAATGGTAATGGTTAGGTAGTAATTTTATTTTCAGTTATAGTTTAATTTAATAATAGAATTTATTGGTAGTTTATTTAGTTTTAGTTTTGGTTTTAATGAGATTTAATATGTTATTTAATTATTAGTTCATGAAGAGTTTTATTTAATTAACTGGAGTTAGTACACCTTAATGACACTTAATTTGCATTAATTTTTTTTTTTTTTAAAAATAAAATAAAATAAAAAAATAATTTTCGATCAAACCGATCGGTTGCAACCCGCAACCTGATCCGGTTCGTATTTCTGTCTAACATTTTCAACCAACCGATTCAGTTGGTGATCCAACCGAATCCGGTTGGATTTTCTGAGTTGATTTTTATCATTTTTAGGTTTTGAGTTTTTATTTGAGTTTTTATTTTGTTAGATGTCTTAGTTTGTTTTATTATATGTTTTATATAGTTTGTTCTTGTTTTACTAACTTTAACGCTAATCATTCGGGATTTGTTTTGTTTTGCTTTGTTAAGTTGTCTAGTAACATGGATAGTTTGAGCGGAATCTCGGAATACCTTCGTACTTTGGATGAAATGTTCAAGGATACCGGAAGTTCATTAGAAAAGATTGGAGGAATTTTGGAGGAAAGCAAGAAAGAATTGGGAATTGACACGGGTGATATGGAAGAAGTATGTGAAAACAAGGTTCAACTACCCAAAAAGAAAAGAGTCGTAGTGTTCACATTAGCACCGCCAACGGTGTATGATTCACCGTTAATGAGATTTGGAACGCCTTGTAGCGTGGAAGGAGTCAGTGCTTGGGATGCACAGCTTAATATGGCTTATGGAGAGAATTATATCTTGGAAAAGGTTCTTGACGAAATCGGTCATGTGCGTATGGACTATGAAGCATATGGAAGAAAGATGGTCAAAATCAAGGTCAATATTCATGGACATATTTTGAAACCGATTTTGTTGTTTTAGAAGAAGGAAATGCGGATGAACCTAATGTGTGTTTTGGTCGAGATTTTCTTGTCACGACCAAGTGTCAAGTAGATTTTGGTATGGGAGAAATTCGGATTAATATAACTGAGTTGGAAGAAGGAAAAGGAGTCAACGAGATGCTAGTGGAAGTTTGTGCAAACATGGAAGAGAAAGAGGTGGAAGTGGTTAAATGGGAAAAGCAAACCGAAAGAAACCATCATCAAATAAACTAACCCCAACAACAACCTCCACCACCAAAATGATTACACACCATCGTCACCTACCACTACTATCAAACCCTTAACCGACAACCAAAAAGAAGCTATTTTAGAAAATCTAGAACAAAAATTTCTAGAGCTCAATGAAAAGAATCCGGTTATAGAAGTTCTCCAAGATTATGTGCTTTACCGAAAGAAGTTGGATGCATTGATGCTAGCAAGGGCTAGGTTGGAAGATAAGAATCTCACGGATGAGGAGCGAGATCGAATTTTGTTTAAAGGCATGCCAAGGAAAGAAAAGGATCCGGTAATTTTGTGTTGCCGATCAAAGTAAATGGAACTACACCGCTTTATGCTTTAGCCGACACGGGTCGAGTGTTAATGTGTTGCCGTATCCATTGTTCAAAACTTTGGGACTAAGTAATCCGCAACCTAATCATTCTAAGCTTACTATGGCGGATAACACTCAAGCAAAGGCAATGGGAGAAGTTAAGAATGTAAGAGTGCAAATTGGCTATCAACCGTATTTGGCAGATTTCCTTGTCCTGGATATTCCGGTGGACAAGAGTTTACTACTATTGTTGGGGAGACCATTCTTACGAACTTGTGGAGCAATTATAGACATGGGAAGAGGCACCATGACTATTGACGATGGGATTTCAAGGCAAAAATACTACCCAAAACCAAGAGGACCAATTTTAGAATGTATGGAAGATTTGGAATGGATGGATGCAAATGATGATTTAACTTGTTTTGAAGTGGGACGTGATGTCCACGGTAATCCAATGTACGGACCTTTAACTCCACCTTATTTCGATATAGAGGACGAAATGGAACGTGCATTTGCGATAGAAGCTTTCTATAACCCATTCAAAAACATATTAGTTTACAAGAAGTTGACCGACTTTTTAGGATCTTTACCGGTGCAACTTAAGAATTTGAGTGGAAACCAAGGGTCGGGACTTACAAGAGACAAACCGGAGATGGAGCATGGCATGTTAAGTTTGATATATTATGCCCGGACGGACGAAGATTTGTGAGAAAATTCAAAACTTTTGAAACGTTCCGTGAGTTGACCGGAAAATTTCAAAGCGAGGATATTCTTAGACAGGAGTATTTTGAGGAATTTTGAGGGGAAGGCAAAGACCGTAATAACAAGCAATCATTTTCTTGAATGTCATAAACTATTTCTTTTGATTTGATGCATTAGGATTTTTGTTTCTTATTTATTTTTCATTTTATGATTGAGGTAATTTGGTTTAATGCATTATGACTATGAGTTTTGAGTTGAAGTTTGGATTAGTTCATTAGTATGATGAGTTGAGTTTTTTATTGGATGATTGTTCAAAATTTCATATGGTGAATGAATGTTGTGTGAATTTTTAGCAGGAATTTTTGAGTAAAAAATGTTGCTTGGAGGGTAAATGCCTAAGTAACATGTTAAACACATAAAAAGCAAAATTTGGCAAATAGCATACCGAAACGGTTGTGTCCTTGACTGAACCGGTTGCACCAAAGTATAAAAATTTCACTTTTCCGTAAACACATACACACACTAATTTTCCGGTGGTTTGCAAAAATTCATCCAAGAGAATGATTGAAGGTTTTTAAGTTGTAGGAAAACATCATGGCACCCAAACAAGTAAGCATCTACATTCAATTAACTCAATTAAGGTCTTATTAGAACATTTGATTCGAATTGAATATTAGGTCACCAATTTGGGGGTTTTTGTTATAATTCGAATTAAGTGGTAATATTTTAGGATTGAGTGGGTAATTGATATAGGAGTGCATTACAACAAGAGATTGATTGATTGATTCACCATAGAATGGATGATAGATGATAAGATTTTTCAGAATTAGTTGGGTTGTGCTTATGAAGCGAGATAAGTTGCAATTGGTGATTCATTATGATGGATGATATGTTTTTAAGAGTGATGGATGCCACATTATTAGAACTAATGATTTTAAAAAATAGGATGAGTTCTAAGATGTTAGATGTTTGATGATTTGAAAGCGAGAGTAGAATAATTCTAGGATGTGGGAATCATTGAGGATGATAGAATGCGATCTAAGAGTGGTTTGGGCGTTAGAGATTCGAGATTATGAGGATTCAAGGCAAATGCCTTATGTAGTCAAGACAACCGATTCGGTTATGCATTGCAACCGAACGGTTGGTGTTGGACAAATTGAAACCGATTCGGTTGGTGATCCAACCGAATCCGGTTGTGGTTTCGTGTGGAATTTTTGTGAAATTTTGAAATGTATCTTAGAGGGTTCTCGACCTTCTTGTTTGTTCTAACACCTCATATGATCTTATTTTTGTGATTTCTACAGAGAATTATTATAGGAGCTCGAGTGGGAGGAAATTCCAATTAACCCACTTGTTACGTAAGTTTTGTGAAAGGAACGAAGAAGAAGGTTAAGTATAGTGTGAAGACGGAAGCAAATGCTAATTTAAAATTCAAAAATCTCACCGACGGAGAGAAACATGCTTTTCGGAAAGATTGTCGGGTTACAACATAGGACATGTTTGGTTCCGAGGGTGATTGATTGGGATTTATTTGCGGAATGTGATTGTGAAGATGAGTTAAGAGGAATGATGCGAACGCCTTATGTATATCCGTGAGATGGAGATTCGCTCAATGATTTGTCATGGAAAGAGCATTCGGTGTTAATGAAGAGGTCTATCGATAATGGTGTATGGAATTCTTTTCAACCATGTATTTTGAAAGAAAGGTGGATGTTCGAATTTGATGACGGAGATTTGTATTTGGTTTAGGCTTTGTGGAAGGGATCATGCTTACACGTTGCCAGCTTTTGGTGTAGCTCTTGGTTTGTATGAGCCACATGAGGTTAATCATCGATTATTTGAAACTCACTTTTCAAGACTTCGGAGGTTTGAAAAAGACTACCCTAGTATTCCCGCTTATTGGAATCAAGTGGGAGATCCTACTTGTGCTAGGAGGAATGCTTCAACCATCAGGAATCCGTTGATGAGGGTACTTCACAAGTTGATTGTGACCGGGCCATTTAATAGATTTGGAAGCGAGACAAATGTCGAAACCGGACTTATGGATTATGAAGTTCTTTGGAAGAAACTAAGGACGGTAATGCCATTTGGCGATAGTCAATATTTGTCTAGGAGAGCCCCGGTATCAAGAGCAACAAGAACATTTGTGGAGGACATTTTGTGACAAGATTGGCGAAGAATCTTGGGTATTATGTTGATGAAGAATTGGCTAAGTGTGGAGAGCCAAAGTATAGTGAAACGTGGATCATGAAAGGTTTTGGTAATGCTTTGAATAGAGATTGGGAACCGTAGGGTTATGGGTTGAACCAAGACCACAGCAGCAACCACCACAACAGCAAGGTAACATACCAATGGAGAACGTGCAAATGGGTACGTCCAATAGTTTTGATTCAGGTTGGGGAGAGTGGAACCAACATCTAGATGAGATTCAATGTAGGGATGTGTGGAGAGATTCGATGATGTTAAGAAACAACTACATCAATGATTATTCGATGCCTATCTTTCAACACATGGCTCGAGAAGCCAATTATGAGTTGCCACCCTACAATCCACCAAATGTTCCACCGTATCCTTTTCCTTACACTTTTATCCTCGACCCTATCCGTATCCATATCCCGGTACGCACTATTTCTGATCCAATACCCCATATGGTCGACACCAAGTTGGAGGATCATCATCGGGAGTTGGAGGTAAGAAGAAAAGAGGAGAGTTCGCTCGAAATCATAGACGAAAACTACGTGAACCGAAAGTGATGATGATGAGTATGATGATGAAGAAGGAGAAGACATGAGCGAGGATGACGGTGATTATGGATCATTCGTGAATTATGGTTTCAAAACAATGGTCATGATGTTTTTAAACAATTTCTATCTTTTGATCCATTTCTTTAGGATGTTTGGCGACTTTGTTTGGTTATATCTAGTTTTTAGTAGATTTGTTTTGTGCATTGCGTGTTGCGCTTTTGTTTGCGTGATGGATGTGTCGAAGCTTATTGATGGTCAAATGTTTGAGTTGGATAACTCGCAGTTTGCTAATGACCCAATGTGCATATTGCATATTCTATCCCGTGGTATCTTTTAACTATTTCTTTTCCCATTTTCTTTACTTTGAAGTTCATTTTTCATTACATTGAGGACAATGCAAAACTTAAGTATGGGGGAGGGAAGAAAATAGGAAAAATGATACGTATTTTTATTTTTTATTTTAGATAACTTTTGGATGCAAGTGATTAGAAGAAATTCTCCCTTGATGGTCTAATGGTTTTCACGCGTTATTGATAATTAAAATTAAAATACATAACTTGGGATTTCAATGGTAAAATGAGGTTTTTGAAAATCTTTGGATTTGAACCAAATTACTGAAGTAATTCATTTTGGATTCGATAGCATTTTCTAGCATGCATATTAGCCTTTTTCTCACATTTTTGTGAGGTTTCTTTTTGTATAAAACACATCTTTTGTTTTATATTCGCTATGAGTGTGCCGGTGATTATGTCGATTCTAGAACTTGTACTAGTTATGCATTACGGTTAAAATCACCTTCGAGTGATCTAAATATTTTCAAATGATAAGAGGCACCTTAAGAATAAAACCCAAATGGCCTTCCATTTTTACATCTAATGATATATTAGCTAGCCACATTGGTTAGTTAACCACCCACATGGACCCATTTTGTTAGTGCTCATTTTTAGCACTAGATACCCCTAGTTACACCTTCTGAGCCATTCCTTTTCATTTTTATTACATCCGAAAAATACACAAATATTTTACACTTTTAGCTTTAGCCAACCCTTATCAAGTCTATTGGTTTGTTGCTAGTTGTTTGGAATGATTGGATTGTTTTGATGATTATGAGTTAGCCGCACTTTCCCATTCGTGTGCCATTCCAACAAAGACGAAGGATGCATACTTTTATTTGTATTTTTGTGGTGATGCTTATACTAAGTGTGGGGAGTTATGATGTATGAAGAAGGATAAGTTTGATATTAATATATATATATATATATATATATATATATATATATATATATATATATATATATATATATATATATATATATATATATATATATATATATTATATATAGCCAATGAGCTATATGAAGGATATTGATTAGCCAATGAGCTAAATTGAGTTATACATATTTACGGAGAATCGATATGTGAAGAGGAGTAATAATCATTTTTCGGGATTGTGGTTTGTATGATGACTAGCAACATGGAGGTTTGGACTTGATTTTATTTTATTTTAAAACCAATTTCATAAACTATCCCATGCCTTATCTATACCTATTTTGAACCCTTAGCCTTAACGTTATAACCCGAATAAAAGACCTCTTTGATGAAATTATTTTCTTTGTTTTGATACTTGTACAAGCTTATGGTAAAAAGCATTGATCATGACTAGGCATTGAGTGATTTACATATACCCACCAATATATGAGTGTTGAGTGAAATCTTAAAGCCATTCGTGAGGTATCCTAGTTATGTTATCTAAAGTGTTTGGTTCATGTTTAGAAGATTTTCACATATTATAAGCAAACCAATGATTATCTTTTATGGTAATTGTTACATTTTTCTGGAACCATGGTGTTATGGACCATTGAAATCAATCTTTGCAAATGTTAGACCTACTCGAGGGCGAGTAGAGCTTAAGTGTGGGGAATTTGATAACGCCTAAAATGAACATGTTTTAGTAGCGTTATTGTTAGTTTTGTGCATGATATTCGACTATATTTACTCATAATCATGCAAAAGTGCAAAGATGCGTGTGTGTATGTATATGTAGCCGGTATCGCGAATAATGAAGAAATGAAGTTTTATGCACAATTGGAAGATTCTCAAGGAAGGAAGTTGAGATTGGAAGCTTGTGGACTCAATGATATAGAAGCGTAGTGATTTCTAAGCATCTACAGATGAGGAAAGATCAAGTTTGGCTTTGGAAATCATCAACGAAGCAAAGAATGAAGCGTAAAGGAGAAAGTCAACAAAAAAAAGTCAAAATAGCAAAACCCAGCCGATCGGTCGCAACCCGCAACCGGATCCGGCTGGGCAGTTGGTCAAGCAATAACCGATTTGGTCGGCCAAGAAACCGATCCGGTTTCTGGCACTGCAGTTACATAAAATCGCATTTATTGTTGCCTTAACTCTCCATAATCATTAGAGTCCGATCATTTCTTGATATTAACTTGGAGAGAACATTTTTTGGGCAGTTAAGCATGAGCTTTGGCTATATAAAGGACCTAGTACTTGTATACTAAGTGTGACACAACCAAAAGAGTATTAGTTTACACCAAAACTAATACTAACTCTATTATTTCAACCCAAAAGCTTAGTGCTTACTGAAAAACGCCCAGGAGCAAGGAGGGAACCATTCTTGTCCATTGTTTCGGTAGTTTGGAGTTGTGCGGTGATCCTAGGTGATTGGAGGCGCGTGGTTGCTACAATCCACGATTTCTAATTCTTGTAATCACAAAAGTTTAGGTATTCTATAAACTTTGTTATGGAAATCAATTCTCTTGAATTGTTTGAATTACCTTGTTATGACTTGTGTTTAGATATGATTGTTTTCATGGAGTAGTTTGTGATATACTTGTGTGTTGGAATGTGATTAATCATAATAGTGTTCTCAAAATGTGATGCATGTATATATGATCTTGTTTAAATGAGTTTGTTGGAAAAATACTAGTCTTGGATTGATTTGTCAATAAAACATGTTTTAAGAAAAGGACCGAAAGGATTTCTCTTGTGTTTTATTCCAAAAAGTGAAGTGACAAACTAGTATGGGATATGGTGATTGACAACCACCATGTTTTGCTTATTAAAACAAGACTAGGAACATTTTCATCACGAAGGGTCGAAAGATTCGTAAGAACAAATTTAATGAGAACATGTTGCAAACAAATGGAACTTATATAGGATAATCATTGGGATAAGGACCGAAAGGATTACCTAAATGTTTTTGTTCTTAGAATGATTTTACAATCAAATACCATGGTTGGGGAATCACTTGCTTATGATTTTTGCATCATACTAAGAGTATACACCAAACCTTTATGAACACTATCTATGGTTAATTATAGAACTACACACAAGTATATATTTATATTCTTGATTCAGATTTTCACTAGAACACTTATTTGAGGAAGCCTTGACAAGCTTTCTTGTTAAAAACTTTTAATCAAATCGATTTCAAACACAAAATCCTTGGGACGATCCCGACTTACCAAACTTTGCTATTATGACGAGTATACTTGCTCGTATGTGTTAATAGGTTAGACGGTTAATTCGTGTTTATAAATTTTAAAACTTGCACCAACCGAGCACATCACCATTGTTGTTCCACCATTGTGGCTGATACTTTTGAGCTCAAAACCGGTTGCTTAACTGCAACCCAAAGCCAATTCTATGGTTTTGAGTGGGATGATCCTCATGCACACATTCGATGGTTTAACAAGATTGCATCTACCATCAAATACAAGAATGTCCCACATGAAGCAATTAAGCTTCTTCCTGCCCATTCTCTCTGAGGACAAGCCGGAATTGGCTTGAGAAACAACCCCTCGCTCCATTGAGACATGGGAAGATCTAGTCACCAAGTTTGTTAACGAATTCTATCCTCCATCCCGAACTACAAGTCTTAAGAATGAGATAATGAAATTTTCTCAAAGATTTGATGAATCATTCGGGAGGCATGGGATCGTTATAAAGAGTTGCTCCGCAATTGTCCGCATCATGGTTTTACCGAGTTAATGCAGATGGATACTTTCTACAATGGTCCGAGACAAGTCACCAAGACTCTCTAAATGCCTCCGCTGGAGGAAATTTCTTGAGCAAGACCACAAAAGAAGCCTTGCAAATCATTGAAAACAAGTCCAAGGTCCGTTCTTTCCGCACAAAGACATATCGACTCGCCTAATCTTTGGACCTTCTACTTCATCTCCGTGAGTACATCTAGCACCGATGCTAAGATTGACAAACTCACGATATTGTTCAGCTTTGGTTCTTGCTAAGCAAAGAAAGTCACTTTCACTCAAACACCATCACATGGTGAAGTGAAGAAAGTTGAAGTTTGTGTTACTTGTGGTGGTCCTCATGCATACTACAATTGTCTTGCCACCGATGGTAGTTCGTTTGAAGCCAATGCTATCACGGTACTCCAAATCAAGGAGGTAATCAATACCGTCCTCGAATGAACCAAACTACCGTGCTAACACTTATCGTGCACCACCCGTTTTAACCGAATCCTAACATACGTAACCGAATCAAAACCAACCTAGAATGAGCCAAGGTTATCAAAACCAATGTAATCTCTATCCCGGACCTAATCAAGGTTTCCAACATCAAGGGAACCTTAATCAAAACAATTTCAATCGAGGGAATCAATTTCATGGGAATAGGAATCCTAATCAAGGGAATTTTCAACAACAAGGTCATAATCAAAACATCCGACCTCGAATTTCCCTCCACATCCTCCAAGACCATCATCGATGAGTTATTGAAGCAATTCATGAAATCCCAAGATGAAATGAACAAGGTTGTTGGTCGGTCGATCACGATCTCAAGAAGTCTTTAAATGATCAACCCTCGGGCTCGGAAAACTTCCGAGCAACACGATCGCTAACCCGAGGGAAGATGCAAAGGCGATCACAACCAGAAGTGGTGTTTCATACAATGGACCCGCTATTCCTACTACCTCTTCTTCTTCTCTCCTGAAGGTAGTGGAAAGTGAACCTGAGGCAACAAAGGACAAGGAACTTCCTATTAATAATTGAGGAACCAATGATGTCCATCCTCAAGTTGTCCGAAACCCAAATCTAGTCCAGAGTTGTTTTGAACCACCAGTAGCTCCGCTGAAAATACCAAATCCAAATCTTCTATTCCTTACCCATCACGTTTGAATGAGAAAAGCTCATGAAAAAAGCTACCATCAAATGGATAAATTTTTCAAATTTTCAAAGAACTACATTTTGACATAAGCTTTGCAGATGCTATCATGATGATGCCCAAGTTTGCATCAACTCTCAAACACATGTTAAGCAACAAGGAAAAGTTGTTTGAAATGGCTAAAACTCCTCTTAACGAGAACTGCTCGCATTTATCCCAAGAAGCTTCCGAAAAGCTTGGAGATCCCGGAAAATTTCTCTTACCTTGTGTATTTCGTGTATGGTTGAATGCTTTGCCTTAGCCGATCTTGGTGCAAGCATCAACCCGATGCCTTATTCAAGATGGAAGAAACTTTATCTTCCGGAACTTACTCCTACATGCATGACTCTCGAGCTTGCGGATCGTACAATATCCCGTCCTCTTGGCATTGTCGAGGACGATTTGTAAGTAGGAAAGTTCCATTTTCCAAATGACTTTGTGGTTGTTGATTTTGATGCCGATCATTGGGTTCCTCTCATTGTTGGACGAGGATTCACGAGAACGGGCCGTGCTCTCATTGATGTATTTGAGCAAGAAATCACATTACGTGTTGGTAATGAAGTCATACCTTTAACCTTGATCAAACTTCGAGATACTCCGCAAACTATGATTATGAGTCGGTTAACCGAATAGATATCATTGATGTTGCTTCTGAGGAGTACTCTCAAGAAGTTCTTGGTTATGATCATAATTCTTCGAGTGATAATCTCACTCATTCATCTCAACCTATCATCGCCAATTCTACTCCTTCTCTCACTCCTTTTGAGGAAAGTGACATCATCTTAGAAGAGATTGAAGCCTACTTGTATAGTGATTTTGTTCCATGGGAAATTGATCAAGCTCCCATCGACATTGAGGGGGACATACTTCTCATTGAGAAGTTGCTTAATGATGATCCATCATCACTCCTCCCGTCGAACTTCATAACAAGGAAGTCAAGTCATTGATAAAATGAAAAATTTCAAGTCGAACTTAAGGACTTACCACCTCATCTCGAGTATGCATTTCTTGAAGGTGATGATAAATTACCGTCATTATTGCTAGAGATTTGAGTAAAGATGAAAAAGTCAGCTCTCATAAAGGTCTTGAAGTCACACAAGCAAGCAATTGCTTGAAACTCTCCGACATTAAGGTATCAACCCGAATTTTGTACTCACAAAATCTTGATGGAGGATGACTTCAAACCAATAGCTCAACATCGAGAAGAGTGAATCCAAAAATCCATGATGTTATCAAACAGAGGTTATCAAACTTCGATGCATGATTGATTTACCCGATCTCGAGATAGTCCTTGGGTTAGCCCAATTCATTGTGTTCCTAAAAAGGGTGGCATAATCTGTTGTCACAATGAAGATAACGAGTTAATTCCAACTCGATTGGTTACGGATGGCGTGTTTGCATTGACTATCGTAAGTTGAATGACGCTACTCAGTAAAGACCATTTTCCTCTACCCTTCATGGACCAAATGCTTGAGAGATTAGCAGGAACGAATACTATTGTTTCCTTGATGGTTTCTCGGGTTATTTTCAGATCCCCATTGATCCAAAGGATCAAGAAAAGACCACATTCACCGCCCATACGGAACTTTTGCCTACGGGACGTATGCCTTTTGGCTTATGTAACGCCCCGCACGCTCCAACGATGTATGATGGCCATATTCCACGACATGATCGGGGAAACAATGGAGGTGTTTATGGATGACTTCTCGGTCATTGGGGACTCGTTTCAAACATGTCTCTCCCATTTAGAAAAAATGCTTTAAAGGTGTGAAGACACCAATCTTTGTCTAAATTGGGAGAAGAGCCACTTTATGGTCAAAGAAGGCATAGTCCTTGGCCATAAGATTTCAAAAAATGGGATTGAGGTAGATAGAGCAAAAGTTGATGTTATTGCTAAACTACCTCATCCTACTACCGTTAAAGGTATTAGGAGTTTTTTAGGCCATGCCGGTTTCTATCGTAGATTTATACAAGATTTTTCTAAAATCGCCAGGCCTATGACTCATCTTCTTGAAAAGGATGCTCCTTTTATCTTCTTACCCGAGTGCATCAAGCTTTTGAAACATTAAAGAAAAGCCATCAAGCACCCATTCTCGTTGCTCCCGACCGGGACTTGCTTTTGAGCTCATGTGCGATGCAAGTGATTTTGCTATAGGTGCAATCCTAGGGCAACGAGAGCTAAGCATTTTCACCTATCCACTATGCAAGTAAGACTATGATCAAGCTCAAACTCATTACACTACCACGTAAAAGAATTATTAGCCGTGGTATATGCGTTTGAGAAGTTTCGCCATACTTAATCTTAACCAAATGCTTGGTGTATACGGATCACTCGGCTCTCAAATATCTCTTTGCAAAACAAGATGCAAAGCCGAGATTGTTCGTTGGGTTCTCCTCCTCCGAATTTGATATCATCATACGTGATAAAAAGGAGCCGAGAACACGGTCACGATCATCTGTCTCGATTAGAGAACCTCACCAAGATGTTTTCGAGAAGAAGGAAATAAATGAAACATTTCCTCTCGAGACACTCAATGCGGTTTCTTTTTGTGGAACTCTACTACCCCATGGTTTGTCGACTTCGCAAATTACCATGCGGGTAACTTCATAGTGAAAGGGATGTCGACCCAACGAAGAACAAATTCTTTAAGGATGTTAAACATTACTCGGGACGACCCTACTTATTCAAAATCCATGATCAAGTCATCCGACGGTGTGTTTATGGACAAGAAGCTCTTGACATTCTCAAAGCTTGCCATGCCGACCCACCGGGGACATCATATTCCAAACTATACCGCCAAAAGGTGTTTGATTCCGGTTTTATTGGCCCACAATTTACAAGGATGCCCATGAATTTGTCAAAGCCTGTGACGCTTGTCAACGTCACGGAAATATCTCTCAAAGAAATGAAATGCCACAAAATGCCATTCAAGTTTGTGGGATCTTTGACATCTAGGGTATTGATTTTATGGGGCCATTTCCATCTTCTCGAGGTAACAAATACATACTCGTGGCTGTTGACTATTTGTCAAAATGGGTTGAAGCGAAAGCTTTACCTACAAATGATGCCCGAGTAGTTGTAAAATTTTGAAATCTCTTTTGCTGTGTTTGGAACTCCACGTGCTATAATCGGTGATCGTGGTACGCATTTCGCAATGATCAATTTGATCGTGTCATGCAAAAGTATGGTGTTACCCACCGCCTCTCTATCGCATACCACCCCAAACAAGTGGGCAAGTGGAAGTTTCCAACCGTGGTATTAAAAGAATTCTTGAAAGAACAAGAGGCGAAAATCGTGCATCCCGGTCGATAAACTGACGACGACTGGGCCTTTCAGATAGCTTACAAAACACCCATCGGGTGTACTCCATACAAGCTAGTGTACGGAAGGCATGTCATCTTCCGATTGAACTAGAGCACAAAGCCCATCGGGCCTTGAAGCATGCAAATTTCGATATTCAGACAGCTGGTGATCACAGAAAAGTTCAAATGAATGAACTAAATGAACTCCGTGATCAAGCATACGAGAACTCTTTGATCTACAAACAAAAGACAAAGAAGATTCATGACTCAAAAATCAAGAACCGCGTTTTCAACGTTGGTGATCGAGTCCTTCTTTTCAATTCAAGATTGAAGATTTTCTCGGGGAAACTTAAGTCCCGTTGGTCTGGTCCATTTACTATCACTAAGGTTTATCCTTATGGCACCATTGAGTTATCTCAGCCTGATGGTCCAAATTTTAAAGTGAATGGTCATCGATTAAAGAATTATTTTGGAGAGGACATTCCAACTGTGATTGTCCCGGATCTACAAACTTTCCCCATGAACCAATGAATGCGGGGATCGAGTCAAGCTAGTGACTCGGTAATCAAAAACAGTAGCACACACCATATGGGTTTTCACCCATGTTTCGTCTTCTTACCCTATTCTACCACCCTAGTGTGGGGGTTGCCTACATTGTTGTATATAAGTTTTCTCCATTAAAAAAAATGTGATATATCAAAAATAAAATAATGGCCGTAGTATTTCCCTTTTATGTTCTATGTTTCGCATAACAGTAGTACTTTGAATATTGAGGGCAATATTCATTTCTAAGTGGGGAATTCTCACTAATTTTATCATATAATTATTCCACCCAATTCCCCATTTTGGCCAAAATTTTTTTTGGAGTAAGTGTTTTCACTTACTCAACAAATGGTAATCATCCGCCATGTCTAACCCACATAAGGATTGGCTAATCCAGAGCAAACGGCTCTTGGTAAAGATATCTCAAATCCGTTTATGGCTTGCAATTTGCCTAAAATTGTATGGTGTTCAACTCACCATATCTTTAAACTAGTGAAAAGTTGGCTAGCCCATAAGTTTATGGCTTGTGGTAAAGGCGATTGAAATCCATAATTGGTAATCGGCTCACCAAAAATAATATTGATAATTTATCTAAGAGTTGGCTAGTCCGTAGCAACGGCTTCGGTAAAGACAAATCAAACCGCTTACGACTAATGATTTGCTCAAAATCATTTGGTTATCATTGTACCAAAGTTTTTACTTGAACTAAAACAATTGGCTACTCCGAAGTAATGGCTTTTGGTAAAGAGATAAAATCCATTAATTTTTCTCAAAACATTGCTAGGGACTAGCAATATCTTAGTGTGGGGATTGATGAGTGTGCAAATACTCATCATTTTGTATCGTTAGAATGCCAAAACATTTGAAAACACTTTAAATGCATCAAAATAATAAAAATATCACAAATAAGTGTTTTATGTGTTTTAAATGCAAAACATCAAAATCGGTGAAAACGATCAAGTTTGCATAATTGGCGCTTTAGTCCCCAAGTTTCAAAAGTTGTCAAAAACAGTCCTCGTAAATCAAAATAAAGAAAATATCATTTTAAGTCCTTAGGGATTCATAAAGTTGTCAAAACAAGTCCTTGAAATTTAAAATTACAAAATTACAACTTTAGTCCCTCAAGTTTTGAAAATGTCAAATAAGGTCCTTGGATATTTAAAAATGGAATTTTATGCATATTGGTCCTTGTACTATTCACATTTGGCAGTTTTGGTCCTTGTGATAACTTTGGAGAAATTACAGGTTTGGTCCCTCAAGTTTGGCGTAATTACATCTTTAGTCCTTATATTAAAACAAGCCAATTGGACCCTTTTGTGTATTTAGAACCCAGCCAACCAAAAAGACCCTGTCAAACACCTTGACCCCCATTGTGAACCCCTTATTAATATCTACGGTCAAAAAGTCAAAACGCGCCAAACAAATTGTCGACATCTCCTCACCAACACTGCAATTCCAAAACCAGTAATGGTTTTATCCACTTTTTCAACACTCCACCTGTCTTCCCAGCTGTATACCAACCCCATTCCACCTCCACATCCATCCAAGACCCATTAATTAGAAAAAACCGTCAGATGAAATTTGGCGCCAAACCGACATTTGGCAATTCGATGATTCGATGAATCCAACGGTTCAAGATTGGTGGGAAATACTCATAGATGTCGATGAGATGAAAAGATCTTTATATACAAGTTTGAAGCAATGTAATAAGATATCTAGTGTAATTTTTATTTCATGTATGTCGCTTTTAATATTTTAAACTTTCCAGTATATGTTTAAGCTTTGAAAGACTTTGTAATCAAATTTCAGTGTAATAAAAACTTGTTTCCATTTTCAATTTCATTTAAGGTTCACGAATTCAGTTTATGCAATTTTTGAGCAAAAATCTCAAATTTAGCTTAAGTTGTTTATGGTTGTTGTCTTGGACTTAAAAGCTCATATAAGCTCTTAAAAAGCTCTTATAAGCTTTTAGAAACTAAAAGAAAGTAAGTTTATGATTAAAAGAAAATTTTCCAAAATTACTAAAAATTAGTGAAAATTAAAAAGCAATGGAAATGAAGATGGAAGTCAAGGTGGTAAGATTTTGGATTGCTTATTGGTTTAGAGCTTCTTGGGAAGCCATAGGAGTGATCTCAGTCCTTGGTTCTCATCTTTCACTTGAAATCATCTTGTAAGCTTGTTATTCCATTTTGGCAGTTCACTGTTTAAGTTGTTAATTAGCCTAAATTTTTGTATTTCTATGTTCATGAGTTGTAGTTGAGTAAATATAAACAATAAAACTAGTTGCTTATTTTTTAAAATTTGTAGTAACTAAAAAATTCTTATTTTAACAGTTATAATAGCTTAATTGTCAATTCTCAGTTTTATGTTGTTATTATGGTTGTTTAATGCTTCATTAGTCCTATTAAGTGATAACATTAAATCTTAAATCAATTTCTTGGTCCTAACTGTAACTCTTTGAAAATCTTTAAAACAGCTTTTTTAAAATGTTGTTTGGATTTGCCTTATTAAGCTGTAATAGAGGTTATTGTAGTTGTTACTTGTTATTGTTACATGTTCCAATAGGTCATAATAGCTCAATCAAGTCATAAAACTGAGTTCTCATTAGTTAAAAAGTCAAAATCAAGTTTAATCTTGTATTGCTTGTTAACTCGTTGGAATTTAGAATGCATAATCATACATACTAGCTTAAAAGTTGTTTATCTAGCTAAAATCAGTCTCATATTAGCTTAATATACCAAATTAGATCATCCAGGACCATTAGAATTTCATCAAAGTCAACTTTTAGTTCAATTTAAAAAAGTCAATAGTTTTCCTTGGTCGGTTTGAATTAACTTAAGAATTTTACTCGCAATTAATACTAAGATTTAGCTTAAACCTTTTAGGATATTAAAATTTAGTTGCTAAACTAAATTAGAAAATATTAATTCACTTTTAATCACTTATAAATAGCTTATTCATTAGCTTCTTTTGACCCCTTTACGTAAACATGTCACGTACATTGTGTTTCACAAGCTTTTCACAAGCTTGTTAAAAGCTCTCTAGTACTCCTAAGCTCGTGTAATTTAGCTTTTAAGAAGCTCGGTTGGTCAACTTGTTAGTCCAAGTGTTTATTTTAATTCCTAGCTTATCTTAGTGCTTAAAAAGTAGCTTAAAGGTGCCTAGTAAACTAATCGGTGTCCCGTGCAAACAGTTATACTAAGTGCTTATTTAAGATTTTTCTCGATGCTTATTTCTTAATAATTGTGCTTATTCGCTTTTCATTTTAGCTTAAAATCGGTTGTCTAGCTTATTTTCATTTAACATTTTGCTTAATTATTAGCTTATAAGCCATTTAGCTTTAATCTTGAGCTTATTTCCAATTCTAGTTAATCGTTGAGATACATAAGCTTATTCGAGCTTATTAGTACTTTTCATAAAAGTTGTAGTTATAGAAAATGCTTATTACATAGTACTTAATAAGTTTGTAAAATAAAAATCAAAAAATAAAATAGTTGCAAAAAGCAGTTGCTGGGATTCGAACTCTGGCCACCCAGCTCACCACACACACACACACTACCACTCGCCCTTGGGCCTTTTTCTGTTTTTCTTTACAATATTTAATATATACTCCTTTTGTTTCCAATTAGCTTATACGTATTAATCAGCTTATTTCCAGCTTATTTATAATAGCTTTTTCAACTTTTGTATTTTTCATAGATTTGTATTAGTATAAAGTATTTTATAAAAAAGTTTCAGATTTTTCTCAATAGTTTTAGTATTTTTAAACATTTAATTAGTATAAAATCGTATTTAATTCATAATAAAAAATATAAAAGTCTAAAAAATATAAATCTTTTTTCTAAAATTTTCTTTTGTCATATAGTAGGTAAGAAAATTGTTTTTACATTCGTAGGACTTTTATTTCACAAATTTTACGTTTTTGCTTGCGCACTCGCGTAATTTTTATAAATAACGCTCGTTTTCATTTTAAATCACGTTTTTAGATAATTTAAGTATTCGTTTTAATTAAAATAGTTTATTTAAGTTATTTTATTTTATAAATCAAGAAAAACATCATTGTAAAAATAGTGATAGCGTTTATTTAATATATTTTAGCTTTTTAATTTTCTTTAATTTGCATTTAAGCCCCTGTAATTTACAAAACTTTTCTTTAGGTATAAATAACTCAAAATCCTTACCGATCACTATCCTTAGTGATTATTCGACATCCGTCTGTTAAACACCATTCATCCTCCGTGGGACTTAACGACCCAGAATCCACTATATTCCTCCGATCTTAATTGCATTTTCCTTCCGATGCTTTAAGTTTGTTACGGTTGACCATTCACAAGTGGTCAGCTTGAGTGATTAAACTTGACTGTTTGGGAGCGAATCAGTTTCGATTTCATACTGCTCTCTCACACTTTCACTAGCAAACCTTGCAAAAATCTCGCTGATTGTCATCTTGATTTGCGGATATCCGAACAAGCTTGGGTAAATGTCAATCATGATTCCTGAGACAGAAGATGGAGAAATATCAAAGTAAACAATTCCTAAAGGACAGGAAAAAATGAACACGGAATAAAAGCTGCTAATATCTGCAGACGATACGTTGTATCCAGTTTTCTGGATACGACGTATACTCAACAATAAAAATATAATCAGGCTTCTAATCAGATAAAACAATACGTCGTACTGACAAGACCCAGTGCGCCGTATATTTAGATTTTCTAAAATAAAGTTGCTTGTTTAAATAATATAAATACACCGTATAAGCGAAAGCTTATGCGTCGTACTTCCGTTACGTTTAAAATATTAAGCCTTTAGATTTTAGAAAATAGATATGCCGTATCGAGGTTAATCGATACGTCGTACTTAATTATTTAAAAATTCGGATATGTTTTAAAAAAATAAATAATACGTCGTATAAGCATAAGCTTATGCGCCGTATAACTTTTTAGGGTATTAATTAATTCGGGTTAAAAACAGAATACGCCGTATCTATGATAGTAAATGCATCGTACCCGAATATTAAATAAAATATGTTTTACGAATAATAGAAACGCGCTATGCCGTATCTATGAGATTAGATACGCCGTATCATTCAGATCAGCAAATTACAGCAAATAGCAAATATGCAAAAAAAACAAAACAAAAAAATGCAGAAATCAAATAAAAACAAGAAAAATAAAAATGCAGAAAAACAAAAATATAAGCAATACAAATATACAACAAAGTTAGTAAAAAAGAAAAAAAATTAAACTAAGGTTAAAAAAATAAAAACACTAACGAATATGCAAGTAGTAAACAATTCACTCCCCGGCAGCGGCGCTAAAAACTTGATGTGTTTCGTTGTGTATAGGAAAATTATTATTATCAAGTTTTACATTTATAGTTAGCCGAATTATCCTATAACAAACACTAACGAGCAGTATACCCGATCAATGTAGTTTAGTTGGTAAGTAGAGTGTCGATCACTAAGTGTGGAATGTTAACACTTAAATATCTATCAGTAATTTAATCCTAAAGTTAGTCTATCTAAACCTAATCTAACGCAAGGGGGGTTCAGCCTGAGAGACTGGCACGGTTGTGTAGATTAAATAAACAGTAAATAAAACTGACAAGACGACAGGCACACATACACAGATAGAAAACAGATGGAAAATAAGAGGCCTTGCCAATAGATAAGTAGATTGTCACTTCGTTTAATTGCTAGTTATATAGGATGAGTACTAAAATCTATTCTCTCTCGTTGGTTGTTTAATACAGGGGTGTAAACACTTAATCATTACTAAGTTTAAATTATTTATCCCGTTAGAGCTTACATCAACTATGCAAACAAAGCTAATGAAATAATTGTGGGAGGCGAATGTAATCAAAGCACATGCATTAATAAACCAAATGAACATCAAATATACTTTAATCGATGGGAAAGCAGATTAAATGCGAGTCATATGATGGTGACAAGGCACGCAATCCTGACGGATTAAATAGTACTAATACAAATAAACGAATCTACTTATGAATTAAAGTACTAGCAGGACCTACTTATGCCTTTGATACCTTCTTCTGGTTGTGTCTAGTGTGGTCTGGTCGTCCCCTTTTTTCTCTGTATTCTCTGGTCTCCGGTATATATAAATATTTTTATGAGGCTGTCAATCTAGTATTTATACTTTCTGGAAACGAAATCGATACGGCGTATCATTTTGCTTGATACGCCGTATCTAGGTAACTTCTTGTGGGGTCCAATATTATTTTATTCTGGAATATTCGTACACTGTCTTAAGATACGGCGGATCTTCAGTCTTCAAACGGTGTATGTACCTTTTAATCTTGGAATTACGTGGTGAAATCTTCAGGTTGATACGGCGCATGTCAATGAGTTTATACGGCGTATCTTGAGCAGATAAGTCAGATCCTTGTGTTGACCAAGGCTTTATATACGGTGCATGGAAGAATTCCATACGGCGTATTCTTCAAAGTCAGGCAATGGTCTTCACATTCGTCTAAGTATTGATGTGCGGCGTATCTATATAGAATGATACGGCGTATCTTCCTTCAGTTTAGTAGACTTTAACAATATGACCAGTTTTGCTCCATTTTACGTCCAAAATAGCTAACTTTCACCAAATGCTTGTTTTCAACTGAGAATTACAAAAGTAAGCGATTACATCATCACTTACAAAATAAACTGTTGTTATTTGATATCATCTGATCCCATTAAACACAAACTAAATCTCACTTTATTTAGACTTGGGCATGTAACCGTTTATCACACACGACTCAACACATTCAAATTCTTACAATATAAATTTTTTGAAGGGAAGACTACATCATCACTTACAAAATAATTCAAACACACTCGTGTGTGATATGACTACGCAACCGAGACAAACAATCTCAATCTGTGAGCACAAACGAGCACCCTACTTGGGTGACTCGTTGAGTCGAAACCAAAGAAACACACCCCTAGCGGGTCGTGTTGAACCGAGACAAAATCTAAATCGTACGGTTCGTAACCGACTCGAAACTAAACCAAGTCAATCATACACCATTTTAAAACAATGATACCACACGGGAACGTTTTAACCATCAAACCAAACAAACACACTTAATTCTGTCTCATTTGCTATCGAGACTAAACAACCACCCAATAAACTTTTGAGCTTCTTAATAATCCACATGAGTTATAACTTGTAACTCACCGAGTCAACCCGGAACCCAAACGGGTTTTATGACCCGACCCGTGTCCACCACAAACCAAACACCATTTTAATCAAATCTTACCACACTAAAGTTATTATCAAAAGTATTTTATTCCGGTTTATCCATGAAAACCATAACACTCATTTTATAATCGGTCGAAAAAAAAACAAATATGTAAACGCGGGTTTCACGGTTACCGTATCAAAAATAAAAGAAGAGGAAGAGAGAGAGGTGGGAACGATGGTGATGGCAGCGGTTTTAACTCGAACAAAAAAAAACTAAAGAAAACCCTAATCGTGACCATAACACTAAATCCGCATCTAAAAACACGAGCACCTTCTTGATCTCCTCCCGATGGTGGCTTCAAAACCACGACAGGTGGCAGGAGGTGGCGTCGTAGGTTGTGGCAGTGGCAGCTGCCGAATCTTGAAGGGAGAAAGGAGAGTTCTTGTAAGGGTTGTGGTGTGTTGATAGTGGCTGTGTTAGTGGTGGCCAACGATAGCAAAGGTTGGCCGGAAGTTGGTCAGAACGGCGGTGCGGCGCCGAAAACCTAGAGAGAGAAAGAGTGATAGTTGTGTGTGAGAGTTTAGGGTTATGAGAAAACCCTAATTCTTTTTGCTTATATACCCCAGCCGGGACCGATCTTGCCAATCTTTATAGCACCAGGGAGTGCGGCGTAATTTACCCCTCCACGGACCATTGTTGTAATTTTTGCAATCTTTCTTGATTTTACCGTTCAGGGCTCATTTAGACTAGTAAACGGCTGATTTAAGACACGAGAATTACACCATCTTGCATCCAAATATTTCTCCAATCAAAACACTATCCATACGCCTAATTTCCCGTAAATATAAAAATCCAAATCAAATTTTCGGTTGTGCCATTATGTGTTGTGTTTAATTTTCAGGTTTCATGAGATAACATCTCGTTTTCACGTCAAATGAGCTTGGAAATGATCGTAAATGAATTATAGGCATAATTCTTCGTAAAACACATATCTGGAAAAGTGCGGGTTGTCACAGCATACGTGCACACTAAAGACAATGTTGCAAAACATGGTGTTTACACATGTGCATCCTCAATTAAATTCGTTTTTTTTTTTTCTATTAATTAAGCATTTGTAATGAAGTAGAAATTTTAGCATGTATTAGATTTTGCAAATCATTAACTTGTGCAATTTTGAGTTATTATTTATGTTGTTGATAAGTTCGTAGAGATGTTTTAGTTATAAGAGAGTTAGTTGCACGTGTGCACATATGCTCATACATTAGAAGTTTGAAAGTATCCACATTTTAAAAATCTTCTCAGTGTCTATATTGAAAATTTAATTTATCTACTATTAGAAACACATATGCACCTTACTAAACATACATGCTGGAAATAAATATTATTCTAAAAAAAATACTAATGTTTAGGAAAAAAAAACTTTTTTATTTAAATAATTAAAAAAGAAAATAAAAAAGTAATTTTACCATTATACCATTTTGAATTAAATAATAAAAATTAATATAAAAAAAATATGATTGGTTGATGATCGTTCTCGCAATTCCCGCAATTTATTTGGTTCTCGCAATATACTTAAGTGTGTGAATGTGAAAATTCGTGAAAATTTTTTAAAAAACATCTTTATGGAAATAAGAATTTTTTTTGACACCAAAGTATCGTAACTTTTTGAAATTTTAATTTCTGAGAACTTTTTATTATGTTAGAAGACTTCTCACTAAAGGATTTGGAGTTTCACACAAATTTTTATGCTAAAATTACAAAGGTGTTTTCAAATATACTATTGATTATTTCACCAACTGTGGTTGTTTTGGTGGCGTGCGGGCCTTATAAGATTTCTATTGATCCGTCCTCCAAACCGATAAAATGATAATGTTAGGAATTAGAAATTCCGTATTAAAGAGTCGGTCACCTCAAGTATATGTAATCGTCGAAAGCTCGTAGTCATAGTTATTTTATGTTAAGTAGTATTTAGTTAAGTAACACCGTGGAGGACAGACGGGTCTTTACCCATGTATGCCCGATCCACACCGTTGTGTGGCGTTTATGTAAGACTATAAATACTCTCTACCTCCCAAGGTAGAGAGTTGAGCTCATAATAATATCTTTCATTTTCTCTCACTAAGTTCCCAAACCTCTAACTTTCTCTCTAAAACCTATTGTACGCCTACTTTGATTATGGTTTGATGTGTATGTGAAATCCAATATGTTACAAATGGTATCAAGAGCCATGGTTAGATCATCTCTTACATATCTTTGGATTTCTAGTGGTTTTTTGGTGGTTTTGAGTTTGAAAAAGTTTAGTGGTTTTTGCATCATTTGGTTGATTTCTAGTGTTAAAGTTTGGATTTTGATTGTACTTTTGCGTTTAGAATCATCACAAGTGTTTAGGTTTTGATTTAGAAGGCTTGAATCATCATGGTTGGGTTGTTTATGGATTGAAAAGTGGTGTTTATGTGATTTTTCTTACTAGCGACTAGAGCCACGAAAAAGTTTTCTTGGTAGCGACTTGTTTTGTAATTTAGTAGCGAGTTGTAGTTAAAGGAATTAGCGAGTTGAGCTAGTGACTTGTCTTTTGAGACAAGCCGACAAACAGTACAGTTAGTGGACTCTCCACTACTTGTAGCGACTTGGTGGAAGTTAGCGACTTGTACTTTATATTGCTAGCGACTTAGTGTTAGCGAGTTGATGCCTAGCGAGTTGCTATTTAGCGACTTGACAATTTAGCGACTTGGTTTGTAGCGACTTGCTTTCAAAATTTTGCTAGCGACTTGATTATTAGCGAGTTGTTATATAGCGACTTGGGATTGTAGCGACTTAGTTGTTAGCGACTTGGTTCAAGATTTCCTAGCGACTTGGGTGGTATTTACTTATAATACGGTTTCTCTTGATTTAGTAAAATCCGTGAAAGAATCTATTTCCGGTTTAATCATAGAGTTATAAAATTCCGTGTAATCTGTTAACATGTCTACCAACGTACTGCAATCATCTCTCATCGTGCCGAGGATGTTCAAGCAAATGGTTCGAGATACTCGTCCACCCATGCTTGATAGAACTGACTATGACTCTTGGGCTCAAAGAATCAGATTGTACTGTCTTGGAAAGGAAAATGGGGTCAACATTCTCAAATCCATTGATGAAGGGCCTTATCAAGTTGAGACGACCAGAGATGTTCTTGAAACAGGCACAGATGGAAATGTGATATTAGGCTTAGACAGACCAAAGACATATGATGAGCTAAATGATAAGGAGAAAAAGAGATTCGATGCTGATATCAGGGCTTCTAACATCATACTTCAAGGTCTTCCAAAAGACATCTACAAGCTTATCAATCACAACACGAAGCCAAAGCGGTGTGGGATAATGTCAAGATGCTTCTCTCGTGGTCCGAATTAACGTGGAAGACAGAGAATCACAACTCTATGATGAATTTGAGCACTTCAAGATGAAACCTGATGAGAGTGTTTATGAATACTATGTGAGATTTCACAAGCTTGTCAATGATATGAGGAATATCAAGATGACCATGCCAAACATTCAGTTGAACTCAAAATTTGTGAACAACATGAATCCCGAATGGCACAAGTTTGTCACCTCTGTGAAGCTAACCAAAGGTTTGAAGAATACCAACTATGAACAACTATATGCCTTCCTGCTTCAGAAAGAGAGACATGCCATGTTTGAAAAAATGATTCTTAATCAGTTCAAAACGAAACAGGGAGACACAAGTTCATCAAATGATTCAACTGCATTTTACACCAATGTTGGGATTACAACCAAAGCTTCACAAGTCATACCCACTGGTGATGGCAATTACAAGCTCATTCCCGACCCATCATATAAGCCTCCAGACTCTAATACACTCATGGAAAACTTCATCAACCAACTGTCTCTCATGGTTAGTCAAAACATGAACACTCTACCAAGCACCAACAACAACCTCAGAACTGCATCCAATCCACACAATCAAGCTACTGTCAGAGATGGAAGGGTTATAGTGCAGCCAGTTCAAGGAAGGCAATATGAATAGGGAAGAGGTGGAGTAGGTGGAAGGTATGTGGGAAATCAGAATAGGGGAAGGAATGGAAACCAGGGACAAGCAAAGCCAATCAAATGCTACAATTGTGGTGGTGAGGACACATTGCTAGGAACGCACATCTCCAAAACGTCCACGAAATGCATAATACTTGAGATAAGATGTTTTCGTCCAAGCTCGGGATAATGGTGCAACTTTGGATGAAGAGGAGTTGTTGTTTCTTCTTGAGGGCAATGCCAAGACATATGATGTTGATGTTGATGAGCAAATGATATAGGATATAGGTCACAATCATCAAAATGTTTTCAAGTCGCCGACTGTGATTCATACGACTCTGATGTCGATGATGAACCTACTTCACAAACAATTTTCATGGCTAGCATCTCTCCAATGGTCTCTCCAAAGGTCCCCTCGTCACAGCAAGCTGGTCCATCCAAAGACAAAATCATCTCAGAGGTATTAAAACTATACGATGATGTTGATGAGCAAAAGATGCATGACAAAGTACAATCAACTGAAACTATTGAGTCAGATATCGAAAATATGGGTAATATCAATGTTGTCCCATATGATCAATATGTGAAACAAAGTGAGAGTGAGATTGTACCAAGTGATGCATCCTCTGCGATCAATGATGACTTTGTTTTTGATGAATACACCGCATGTGCCTCGATGATTCTGTTATTTCGAACTTAATGCCTATAAAGAACGAGTTGCCATTTATGAACAACGTGCTAAGTTTGAGTTAACTACCCGTGAGCAGGAAATGGATGACCAAATGTGTACAATTATTAGAAAAAGTAAGTTTAGAGAAGAAGTGTTAAAACAAGAGTTAAACTCCTTACAAGAAAAGTTTTCTAAAACGGTTAAGCAAAAGCAAGAGCTTCAAGATAATGTTAAAGTGCTTAAACAGGAATTTCATGCTAAGGAATCAAAACTTTTGAATGACTTTTCTAATCTAAAAACATTGAAGAACAAGCTTGAAAATAAGTTGTACATACAAGGGAATACCATTCAGACTGCTCACATGATCACTAAGCATAGAGTCTTAAGCGATAAGCATAGTGTTCCCATTATAGGTAAGCCCAATCCTAAGTATGGTAATATAGCAAAGGCTGCACAAAGTGTAATCTATGATGGAAATGAAATCCTTAAGCCTAGACAGAAACCTAGTTGCGCTGAGTGCACTGAGGAAGATAAGAAATCAGATGAAGTTACTAGGGAAAAGATGAATAAGAAACTAGATGATCCTAAATGCAAAGAAAAGAAAATAACTATCACACCCCATGATTACAAGAAGGAGAATTGTATCTCCTTGAACAAGTTTAAGCCTCAGACGCTGTTAACACCCGAACAAGTGTTCTAGAAAAAGGATTTAGATAAGCTAAAAGCAGAGAATATTGTTGAAACAAACCCTCCCCTTAGGAAAATGCCTGCAGCAACTGTGTATCCTCCGAATACACCAATGCATTTAGTTCCTAGGACTATTGCCACTAAGAGCAAGACCTTAATCAGTCAATATGTGATTTTTCAACTATTTGTCGATTTTGAGAAAACTTGTAAGAAAAGGATCACACCCATCGGGATAATCAAGGGAAAGGGTTTTGAACAAACAAAAGAATGCTATTTAATTGAGGTCATGCCTTTCTTTAAAATTCTAAAAGATCATTTTGAGAGTCTTAAAAAGGGGATTGATACTGATATTAAAGGAATGGAAAAGGAATTTGATGCAATGATTGTTGAGGTTAGTGACTATGAGCGAGCATTAAAATATAATGAGATTGAGAGGAAGAACTTGCATACCTTAAATGAGAATCGATTTCGAATGTATCTCTCAAGATGTGTTCTACATCGCTACTAATTGTTCTATTATCGCTTCTCAATTTCATGAATTGTCTGTTGCTTTGAAAGTCTCCCATGATCGTGTCATTGAGCTTGAAATCAAAACTCGAACTAAGTGAGAAAATTGATCGGGATGATCACGATAATTTGGTAAAACATCTTTCTAAACTAGAAGTTGAACATTTTGATTTACAACTTAAATATCAACATCTTAAAGAAAATGTTAAAACCTCAAATATCAAGATATCCTCGGATGTTCCGAGTTTGATGCGCTTTTGAATTAAACAAACGTGATGAACATATTCAAGCTCACCGTAACACGATCAGAAAGTTGAAAGCCCAAATTTCTCAATTAAAGGGTGAAAAGAACAATGTGACTGACTCCCAAATGCCTCCTCCTTTAGATTCTCGGAATTCTCAAAATTTTCATCTTCAAAACTTAGTTAATGCTTTACAAAAGGAAAATGAGAGTTTTCTTGAAGAAAATGAAAAGGTTAAACGACATTTCAATGAGTTATTTGAGTCAATAAAGGTCACTCGTAACAAAAATAACGAAAAAGTAACTTCGTTACAAAAGGAAATTGAGAATCTGAGGAGATTGGAAAAAGAGAAAATGCCACTTGTCTTTAATGAGAATGTTTCATCAAATTCATCTACTGATTGCAAATATACTGTGACTGTTAAATACATTCCTCCTCATCTTAGAAACAATGAAAGTGTGTTTCATGATTACTTTTATCATCTTAAGGATAATCTAGAATGTCTTCGTGAGATTGTAGAGGAAGATTACCTAAATAAACCACATGATAGTGAAGTTAGGTATGCTTGCCTATATGCCAAACGATCTCAAGAGATTTTAGAATGTTTAAGAGCAACATGCCCAAGATCCTTTTTTAAGAATGATAAAGTTCTAATGCCTTGTTCTATGCCTAATGCCAAGTATACAAACCATTCTGTGCCCAATAATAAGAAAGTGAACTCTAATGTGCCCTCAAGTAGTTCAGATCCCAGCACCTCTAGTGTTAAGAAAGTGAACTTCTAGTGTGCCCCATGTAGTTCGATCTCAAATCATCTAATGTGCAGTAATGCACATCAAGTAGCAAAACCAACTAATGTTCCCATTCCTCTACAGAGTAATCGGTGACATTAAAGCGGCGGGTCAAAGTCTCAAGACAATACCAGGAATGATAGGACCTCACAAGCTAAGAATGTGCATTGGAAGAAAGTAGAAGATCACCCTAGGAAGAATTTGAATAAAAAATGAATCGTGTTGATTCTAGTATAGCTCTAAGCGCATCGTAATTAATGCGAATTCTACTACTTTTTGCAAAACATGTAATGATGATTGCTTGAATTGCTATTAATCATGAATGTGGTGTGAATGCTTTGTCTAATGTCACAAATCCCCGCTTAATCTTGTTAATGCAAAAATTCATGCTAAGAAGGCTAAAAGGCAAAGGCGAAGAAAGTTAGAAAACAGTGGAAACCCACAGGAAGAACATTTAGTAAGATAGGCTATCAATGGATACCGTTGGCCATAAGGTTAATCCGACAATGCCCACTAGAAAATGGATGCCTCTTGGTAGAACTATTCCCTTAAGAAGTGAACATACTTTGAATAGGTCAAATACGGACACTAGTATCGCATCTATTCATAATGATTCCATTGCTTCAATTTCGATATGAATGTTTCTATTTACGATGTGGGTGTTCCAATCATCATTACTAACCAAGTGGAACCCATTATTGCATGGGGTTCCCAATTATCCGATTATCCATTCTTGTCTCGTGTTCAACCGCAGATCGTTCAAATCGCTCGTGGTACCGGACTCAGTCGTTCCAAGCATATGACTGGAAACCGGTCGCGGCTCATGAACTTCGTGAGTAAATTCATCGGGACTGTTAGATTCGGGAACGACCATTTCGGTGCTATTATGGGTTATGGAGACTATGTTGTGGGTAAAAGTGTAATCTCCAGGGTATATTACGTTGAAGGACTCGGTCATAATCTGTTTTCAGTTGGTCAATTCTGTGATTCCGATCTAGAAGTGGCTTTTAGAAAGCATACTTGTTTCGTTAGAGAACTTGATGGTGTAGAATTGTTAAGAGGAACCCGTGGTTCTAATCTATACACCATATCTATCGAAGACATGATGAAGTCCTCTCCAATCTGCTTGATGTCAAAGGCTTCAAAAACAAAGTCATGGTTATGGCATCGCTGTCTCAATCACTTGAACTTGGCACCATTAATAACCTTTCCGAAAGGATCTTGTCGAGGATTACCCAGTTGAAATATGAAAAGATCATCTCTGCTCACTTGCCAATTGGGAAAAAGCACGAAATATGCTCACAAACCAAAACCCACAAACTCGAATGGAAGTTCTTCATACCCTTCATATGGATCATGCGGACCAATGAGAGTGCAAACAATAAATGGGAAGAAATACATTCTAGTAGTTGTTGATGACTACTCGATTTACTTGGGTGAAGTTTTTGAGGACAAAGGATGAAACTCCGGATGTCATCATCAAACTTATCAAACACTTTAGTTCGACTCAACAATACGCTTAGAATTGTTCGAATGCACAATGGCACGTAATTTGTCAACAAAGACTTAATACGCTTTATGAAAGTGTTGGAATCACCATCAAAGAAGTGTTCCACGAACTCCTCAATGTAATGGTGTAGTTGAAAGACTAAATCGAACTCTTGTGGAAGCCGCAAGAACAATGCTTATTTATTCAAAAGTTCCAATGTTTCTATGGGTGAAGCCATTGCCACTGCTTGCTACACCCAAAATCGTTCCCTTATACACACCTCTCATGACAAAACTCCATATGAACTTGTCCATAAACGAAAACCTGAACTCTCCCACCTTCGTGTGTTTGGTGCTTTGTGCTATCCTACGAATGACGGTCAAGACTTAGGGAAATTAATAGCTAAGGCAGATATTGGAGTCTTTGTTGGTTACGCATCAAACTAGAAGGGTTACCGAATCTACAACAAACGAACTCGAGATATAATGGAAACTATTCACGTTACGTTCAATGAGTTGACCGGGCAAATGGCTCCTGGACAATCCAGTTCTGGACCCGCACTTCAAAACAGTCCCATTGGTTCATCTCTTGTACCAAGCTCCTCACCAGTAACTCCATATGTAACTCCGTCAGAAGACGATTTGAAGAAATTGTTTGATCCAATGTTTGATGAACTTTATGAGCCAAGTGCTAATGATCCTTCAATTCCATCAACAGAGGTCGCTTCTATCCTCATCAATGAAATTAACCCTTCGCTTCTATATCATTAAGTCAAGAAGCGCCTCACGATCAACTGTCTCATCAACAAACCTTCAATCACCGAGTGTACATCATGGAATTGCTTCGTTCCCATGATGAAGTAAATCCTTTGCTACTCCCAAGATGCTCCATTTGAAAACATATTTGCTCTGAATCATCATCGAACCATCTTCATCGAGATCCAAACTCGCTACTTCGGCCCACAACAACAACCACATGAACACCTTAGAAAGTGGACACATGATCACCCATTGGACAACATCATTGGAAACCCTTCTCGTGCGTATCCACTCGAAGACAACTTGCTACTGATGCCTTATGGTGCTTCTTCAATTCAGTACTCTCTAAGATCGAACCCAAAGATGTTAAAACCGCCATGAATGAAGACAATTTGGTTCAATGCCATGCAAGAAGAAATTCATGAGTTTGATCGATTAGATGTATGGGAATTAGTACCGCCTCAGATCGTGCTATGATCATTGCTCTTAAGTGGATCTTCAAAGTGAAACTTGATGAGCATGGAGATGTTCAAAAATAAGGCTAGATTAGTTGCAAAAGGATACCGTCAAGAGGAGGTATAGACTTTGAGGAATCATTTGCTCCGCTTGCTCGCATCGAGGCAATCGAAATCTTCTTGGCTAATGCTTTGCTAGTAAGAATATGGTAGTCTATCGATGGATGTAAAGACGGCATTTCGAACGGAGATCTTAAAGAAGTCGTCTCACGCCGACCAACCTGAAGGCTTTGTGAATCCGAGCATCCTACTCACGTCTATCGCTTGAAGAAGGCTCTTTATGGTTTAAAGCAAGCTCCAAGGGCATGGTATGATACGCTATCAAAGTTTCTTCCTCTCACCGGCTTGAAAGGAGCATTGATCCAACATTGTTCACCGTAAAGTCGTGCAAACATTTAATTCACGTTCAAATTTATGTTGATGATATCATCTTTGCCTCGACTGACCCCAATGAGTGTGACCGTCTTTCAAATGAAATAGGTTCTAAATTTCAAATGTCAATGATGGGACAAATGTCATTTTTCTTGGGATTACAAATTTCACAAAGTCCCAGAGGCATTTTCATGAATCAATCTAAATATGCAAATGAGATTTTAAAGAAATTTGGATTTGTCTCATGTGACACCGTTGACACTCCCATGATTGAACGAACCAAGCTTGATGAGGACCACTCAAGGATCATGGTAGACCAAACGAAATACCGTAGTATGATTGGATCCCGATGTACCTCACGCCTAGTAGACCGTACATCTTGTTCGCTATGTGCATGTGTGCTAGATATCGCCTAAGCCTACTAAAAGCACCTTGAAGCGGTTAAACGGGTCTTCGGTATCTCCAAGGAACCATCAATATGGGACTTTGGTACCAAGGACACCGGTATGTCACTAACGACCTATGCGATGCCGATCATGCAGATGTCAAGATACTCGTCAAGTACGTCCGGAGGTGCTCGGTTTTTGGGTGATAAGCTTGTGAGTTGGTCTTCAAAGAAGCAAATGAGTACTTCTATTTCCTCTACATAGGCAGAATACATAGCCATGTCATCTTGTTGTGCTCAAATCCTATGGATGAGATCCCAATTATCTGACTATGGCTTTGACTTCAACAAAATCCCTCTGTATTGTGATAATAAAAGTGCTATTGCTCTCTCATGCAACAATGTTCAACACTCAAGAGCAAAGCACATCGACATTTGACATCATTTCATCCGGGAGCAAGTGGAAAATGGTGTGGTGGAACTCTACTTTGTGAAGTCAGAATACCAGTTAGCAGACATCTTCACCAAAGCTCTTCCAAGAGATCGTTTTGAGTTTATTCTTCCACGACTTGGCATGAAAAGCCTTCAACCAGAAACACTCAAACGTCTTCAGGAGGAAGACGAGGAGTAAAGGTCTTTCTTCATCTATCTTCTGTATATATTTATTCAAAAACAAAATACAAAATTACAAAACCTTCAAAAAGCAAATAGAAAAATATAAAATTTTCAAAAATCCATAAAAATTTGAAAATCTCGAAAATCTTCAAAAAATATTGTCATTTTTGTCACGCTTTTCTCGATTCGATATATATCTACGGTCTTTGTGCTGTCATTCAAAGAATGACACGGGACTTTAGATGTTGTTCGAATGCTCATTAAAAAAATCAAAAATCAATAAATATAATTTTGGGAGAAAGTGAAAAATGGTTTATTGTCATTTCAGCAAGAACCCGCTTTTCAAAGAAAGAACGAGCCATGCTTTAAATTGTTTTCAAATCTCATGCTCGATTCTATAAAACAATTACTTACTATCTAATGAAAACTAATTGCTTTGAAAAATTACTCGGACTCTATTTTTGAAAATCATCCGATTTAACGGTTGTCAAAATATCTATCTCTCAATCAACAACTTATGTCATTGATTGAGGGGAGAATGATTTTCAATTAAATCAAAAGTGTATTTTTCAAACAATGGTACCAGACCTTGGTTACTATTATGTTTTCATAAGATAATCATGCATGTTTAATCAATGGAGTTTAAAGTCTCAAAATTCGATCCTTATCAGTTAAAACGCTCTCATAATCAAGTCACAATTCTCCTTAAAAGCTTTCAAAATCAATTTAAATCTACTGAGATCACAAATCTCAATGATTTGATAATTGTGATCGGGGAGAATTTGTGATTTAAATTGGATTTAAACCGATAATTCTATAAATGGTTTTATAAGGATGTACAAGTTATCCTCCCGCATGTGACAAACGATTTCAAATTTTCCTTGCACATGTTGAGGGGGATCATCTATCTTAAACCACAAAGATTTGAAACGTGATCAATGTGCAGGTTCCCTCTTGTATGTGCAATAACTCTTTCAAACCTCGAGGCACATATTGAGGGGGAGCAAACTTTTGAAAATCTCATCCTTCCAAAATACTTTATCTACTTGATTTGATCAGGGAAGTGATGTTGATGTCTTTTAGAAAATGGAAATCAAAGAAGTTAATTCTTCCTCTTTCCTCCGTGTGCTAAACGATTTCAAATACATGATGCACATGTTGAGGGGGAGCTCTTTTTCTAAAAATATCAAAAACAATTCAGGTACAAAATGCTTTGATAATATATCACAAGTATCTAGATTGATTTTCAAATGGTTTTCAATTGGTTCCTATGGCGATGAACAATACCAAAAGACCGACCAACTTTACTTTATGTATGGTGATATAAGGATGATAAGGTTAGGTATTTGTTCCCATGATCCGCCGAACCGGAGGGATCTACCAGGACAAAACCACTAGTTAGTGTAGAGTTCTTAGGTATAATGATAAAAGGAGAAAAATGAGATATGGGAAGAGTGCGGACTAAGACTAAGCTAGTACTCGAATAAACCCAACAAGGTTCTAGTTATGAAGTCTCGTAAGCAATCAAGGGGTTGAAGAATGAAAAGAATTGAATGAGAAAAGGGTGAAAAGAAATAGCCTCCATTTATTCAACCTTAGGCGTAAACCGGTTCAATTCATATGCTACTTGGTTACTGGTAACATCGGTATTGAAGACAAGACGTCATGGACCCAAAGGACGACCGCACTAACTTCCCAAACTACTCAAGTTCCTCTTAAAAGGACTTGTTTCATTCTCACGGGAACCTACATAATCTATCGACTTTCTCTTAGAGATCGTTGATATTGAAGAAGAGACCTCTCCCTAGTCTCCGACATAGAAACCAAAAGAGCACTAATTGAGTCTAGAGCCACGAGATCATCAATTAATCTCATTAGGACACTTATTTCTTGAAGACTCACTTTTTCACACAATGTGGAAAGTGAGATTATATCTTAGAGTCCTACGCACTATCCTTGTGGTATTGCCAAGACTTGATTGTGTCATATGGACCTCATCAAACAAGAGCGATTCAAAATTGAATCAATCCAGTCCAAGAAAATGGATTGACGGATGCCTTTGAAAACCGGTCGTTGTGTTTAAAACTCTTTTCTTTAGCACATCGACCGTACAAATATTTCAAATCAAAAGGTGTTTATGATTGATAAATGATTTTCATTAAAACCTTCGTTGTATTGCAAAACCAATTTCTATTGAGCGATACACGATTGTTTTCAAATCTCTTTTCATCAATCGCTGAATCTCTATTCACCGGTTCACTCACTCCGTGTTGTCTTCTTTGAGACGCCCGGTTTGAGAACGGCTAGATCATTCGCGAAACCCTATCAAGGAAATTCTTCGAATTATACCGATCACAGCGAGACTTGTAATCGATCAACGGGAACCGTGGGCCGTGTACCTCAATTCAACAAAAGTGATCAAAGACACTCTTGTGCGCTTTATTGCTAATCGCTTTTATGCAGTGCACCCGACGTTTGCGGTGATCGAAATGGAGCGGTCAATCCATAGCCGCATGCTCACACAACACATTCATTTCTAAAGAAATCATGATTAGTGCATCAATGACTCGATATTATCACTCCATGCTTCGCTACTGTTGCCAATATCATGAATCAACGAAAGCTTCCGCTACTCGATGAAAAGAAATCATGATCCGAATGTGAGCATGTCGGTCCAAATGTCACAACATCACATAATATTAACACCACAATGGATGAGTCGAGATTTATTGTGGTGATGATCTCAAAGTCGGCTCAAAACTCATTATCACGTGGATCGGTTAAAGACCTCCACTTGGATTAACCAAACATGCAATGTGAAGAATCAATGACTACGAGCTACGAGCAAAGTACATGATCAAGAAGTGCAAGAACAATTTATAATGTAATATCCGTTTGTATTCTATGTAAGTTTAATGTGTGTTTGAGGTGACCTCCTTGGGGAGATTGTTAGGAATTAGAAATTCCGATTATTAAAGAGTCGGTCACCTCAAGTATATGTAATCATTAGAAAGCTCGTAGTCATAGTTATTTAATGTTAAGTAGTATTTAGTTAAGTAACACCGTGGAGGACTGACGGTCTTTAACCACCGTATGCCTCGATCCACACCACAAACCTGGCATTTTATGTAAGACTATAAATACTCTCTACCTCCCAAGGTAGAGTTGGAGCTCATAATAATATCTTTCATTTTCTCTCACTAAGTTCCCTAAACCTCTAACTTTCTCTCTAAAAAACCTTCTTGTACGCCTACTTGATTTAATGGTTTGATGTGTATGTGAACCAATATGTTACAAAGAAATAAGCATGAGACAAATTACTTATTTTGGCCATATAGAAAAAGCTTCAATGGGACAACAGACGTTGATGAATTCAGTAAAGTGTGACACAGCTTAATGAAAATTGAGTGACACTAACTCTCAGTGGCACTATGTAACATTGATTACTTCGCATGTTGTGGTTTTTTATAGCACGGAAAAAGATACAAACGGACGATGAAAACATATAAAAACTGACGAAAACATATAAAAACGGACGAAAACGTATAAAAATGGACAAAAACGTATAAAAACGAATAAAAGCGGATAATCACGTATAAAAACGTATAATACGGACGAAAACGTATAAGGAATGGATAAAAAAAATTACGGATAGTGGATGCAAATTTCTCCAAACGACGAGGACCATTTATGTAATTTACTGTGGGAACGGTGGATGCAATTTTCGCTAACCAACAAGGACCATTTATGTAATTTGGAAGGGTAAATTGGTCATCACTAATCATCAGTACCCACAAAAGTAGGGTGAGCATGGGGCGGGGTGGGGCGGTTTTATGGTAAAACCAAACACCGAACCGTATATTTCGTTTTGAAACTACAAACCGTTTAGTTTCGGTTTTTCGGTTTCGGTTTTTCGGTTCTTGACATTGAATCGGTTCGGTTTGGTTTTGTTCGGTTTTCTTATTTGAAAACAAGCAAGTTTAATCTTATATGAAGTTTACAATTCTAAGTTTCAAGCAAAAATATTTAAACAAATATCAATAATAGCGTATTATCTAAAGAATCCAAAGCGTCTAAAAATGTACAAAACAACCAATCATCAATCTAAAATATAAAATGCACGTCTTTGCGGCTTTGCACTTTCGTTCGCTTACGAGAATTGTAGGGGAAATTTTCAAAAAACACTATTGTTGAAAGCAAAGATATATATCTATAAATAAAACAAATTTTAATGTACAGATAGTAAACAACACATTTTTTTAATAGATAAGGTTTTATACTTAAATCTTTAAAATTAAATAGCAAATCTTTTATATAGATAAAATTATATAAAACATATAAAAAGGTGGGCGGGGCGGTTTTTTGGTTCGATTTTTAACATGAACCAAAACCGCCCAAACATTCGTTTATATAAAATTCAAAACCGCCATCGGTTTGTCAAATGGGCGCTTTTTGAGGTTCGGCTTTTTCGGTTTTTTTCACTACCTTGAAAAACATACGATGACAAGTATGATACTTTTCCAATCATTTGCCATTTTTTAATTTGTGTGTTTTTTTATCGAGGGACAATTATTTTGAGAGGAGGGGAGTACGATTTTAATTGATTTAAAATTTTTAATAGCTATTTTTGCGTTGGAGTAAAAGCTTTTACGCTTTTTGATAGAAGAAGTTACTGCATTTGAAATGCCCTTGTAAACAGGTTGAGGACTTGAGGTAGATGTAGAGGAAGCTGTTGGTTGGAATGGGTCAACACCCTGTCTTTAGCATGGTATTTAATTATTTTTGTCATCTGCCATAGAATAATTCACATCATATTGGAATTTTCGATACATATACATCTATAGTATTGGCTTCAATAGAAGACTTGTGTACTTTTAAACTGGTCAGTATCCATTATAACAACTTGCTAACATGGCCCTTGATGTATGTATGCCCTTTGTATACTTGTAAACCCGTGTTTTGTGGACGAAGAAGATTATTATCTCATTATCTCTTAAGGCGGCCGACTCATTCATTCAAATTGGAGTCCCTCATTTACCAAAATGCGTGTGTCACAATGATATCCTTTGTTATGTGAGAATCTCCTTAACCAAATGGTTGTGAGTTCAAAATCCTGATTAGGACGTGTGAGATAGTTTGTTGTGTAAATATTGTGAGATAGTTGTCGTTAAAAAAAAAAAATGAGGAATCCCTAATTAATTTGACTTTATCATATTTTCTTCGAAATTCAGTAACCCGGATCAGTTTGGACATGCTTTTTGACAAACACGAACATATGCTGATGACCTTTATATTGTTTTTGGACAACCATGTTATTACACATTTTATCGTTGTAGTTTTCTGTTTTTACAATTATTTATCTAAAAAGATCAAATCAAAACTAATATGATTATAAAGAAGGAAATTTACCTTCCACTAAAGTCAACTAATTGAAATACACAAACTAAACATCATGAAACATTTTTTTTTTCTTTATCTAAGAAATCCGTTGCTTGTGCATGTGTTTCTAACAATTGCCACCGTAGGATATTAGGAGCAAACTTAAACGTAGTTTAGAGACTTAAGTGTACGTTGTAATATGGATTAGGATTAGAGTAGAACTAGGAAGTGTTTAGCTAGGCAAAGAATTATGGCCGGTTTCTTAGAGGTAAGTTAGGGAGTTTCTTAAACCGACTCTTACATGGTTTCATACTCCCTAATCTCTATAAATAGAGGTGAGGGTGGATGCTCGTTTTTCAACATTCTTCTTGTCTCGATGTAATCATTTAATGGTTATTAATAAAGGGGGTTTGAGGATATATATCGTTTGCATCTTGTTCTTTTCTTTTGGTGATTATCTTGTGATCTTGAGGTGTCGATTTTTCTTGTGAACTGTTTGATCAATTTCGCGCTAAGCTTCAGGTTTGTTGGAGATTTTATCCAAAAACCACGATATGCATGAATGGCTGTGATTTCATTCAAATTTCTCTTTTGAAGTACTTCTTCATCACTTATTTTTTCAAGTAAGTCAAAAAATCCACATGGCCCCTTCCAACCGCTACGTGAAGTATTATGCTGCCAATCTACCACCACCATTGATTCTTTGTATTTATTTTTTCATATTTTCGATACTTTTATGTCTTACATGTAAAACCATGTCTGGCGGAGAAAAGGTAGCTCTCAAAGAACTTAAGGAGACCAAAAGTAATTAATTAAACTTAAAAAAGTTTGCAAAGTTCAAGAGGTGGACATTGACTGGGTTTGACCAAAACCGGTTCGAGTTTGAAAACCATACCGGTTTCTATAAGTTTTTGGGGTCAACAAACAGGAACCTATTGAACCGGTTTGGTGGTTCAATGGGTTTGAAATCGCTTCAACCGGTTTGAAAAAAGGCAAAAAATGAATACTGACCGTTTTATTGCCATAGTTCTCTTTTATTGCCCATAGCCCAATACTATAAACTTTATAGTATATGGGCAATAAAATAACATTGACTTAGGTGTCTTATATAACAACCGTAAATTTTCGAGGTCTTTACTCAACCTTAAGTTCAGATTTTTTTTAATTTCTCTAAGTAGGCGTACTGGTTTTATGTTTATCTTTTAAGCTTAATCACAAATCGTGAAAATAGCACGCAACGCATACCGGTACGATTCGAAACCTAATAATACATTATTTAATTTATTCACAATATTTTGAGCACATAGTCGTATAAATAGTCATTTTTAATGGAAAAATGATTTTAAAATTTATGGCGCAAGTTAGAAAGTCTCACGCAAATTTTTACTAGCCTAAACGAGCCCGAGAGTTAATATATTAAAAGATTAGCAAAGTTACACGTATAGTCCCTGCGTTAGTTTTATCCTCGCCCCCTTTAACTTTCAAAATTGTTAAAAATGGCCCGAAACCTAATATAAGTCCTCTCCTTCTCATTTGTAACCTAACCCTAACCCTAACCCTAACCCTAAAGGTGATAACTCTCCTTCCTCCCTCTTGTTCCAACCGCCGGCCACCCTAGATCCGCCACCACCACCATCTTACACCGCTAATATCACGACAAACCACCACCACTCCAACCCTTATAACATCACCCTTGTCTTAAATCGGTGGTGTCACTGCGTCTTTGAACACCCAAACCCAAGCGCGAGTCGTAGTGTAACACCGATGACACCACCACCAACTACATCATCAATGCGCATCCACATCCATCTTCCTTTATACTAATTTTGTATTATTTATAAACCCTAGCCGTGAAATTCGTGTGTTCCACCACCGTTGCTACTTTTTCTTGTTTATTGTTGGAGAGTAAGGTAAAAATTCAAACAAATCAACAAGGGTTAATAAAACATCGATTCACGTTTTGTGTGAATCGGTGTGGGTTAAGATCTTACGGGAAATGAAAGTGTTAAAAAACGCACCATATATATGCTTTGGTATCATCATTTTGGTTCCATTTGTGTTTTCATGTCGAGTACCATATGTCAATAAGCTCACGAAGAGCTTATTTGATTTGTTATTGTCATTAGTTGTGAGTTTTGTTTTGAGTCGCGGTTGCAACCAACCCGCAAGTGAGTTTTGATTTATTTTCGTTGTTTTGGTTCGTTTGGTTTCTTACTCGCGACGTCTAATCACAGTCGAGACCATAAGGTCTCGGCGAGGTAAGCGTTGTTGGTCCATTTTGGTCATGGTATATGTTTCATAATTCGTTGGTTAATTTAGACTTGATGGCGACTTGGAACTCGAGCCGTAGGATTTAGTTTTGGTCGAGGGAATTATGATGATTTAATTTGGATATTGAACTTGGATTGAAATCGTGATGTTTTTGCTATACGAGTGTTAGTCGGGACCTTGTGGTCTCGGTGTGACCTCGACTTGCCCATACTTGGCTTGAAATATTTTACTTGGAGCGAATGTTGGATATGATTGACTTTTGACCCGGCCTTGTGACCAAGGGTTTATTTGGTGGGTTAAGGGATTCGGGATTATAAGTTTTGACCCGATGGATTGATAATAGAAATTGACTCGAAACGGATAATAACTTGAGATTTGACTTATGTTTGACTCGAAATGGACAAAAAGGAAAAGATAATATATTTTCTATTTAGAAATATTACCAAACAAATCTTAGTTTGTTATTTAATATAATAATAACAAAAGTACCTTTTAAAGTATACGAGTTAATTATATTTTTATATATAGAAATGGAAAACACGAAATTTTTTAGATGTTTCGAGACATGTTACCCGTTGGATACCGTATTTTGAATTATTGGATTTCTTGTTGGATTATTTATTTATTTGGTTATTGATTGGTAGTCGGATTACTTGGGATTTTGCAACACCAAACTTAGGAAACATATTCTGACTTGGGATATTATTGAACCTTGGACATTCGGGACTATTGAGACACGATACGACAATAATACATTAGACTCATGATGAGTTTAATGTATTCGAGCTGTAACGGATAAACAATAGAAATAATGTCTAATTAAAAATAATATTTATAACATTTGTTGACTAAACTTATTTGAAAATTAATAAAGTCGTTCGACTTGGGAACGTCCCATACATGGACGACTCATGGCGAACTTATGTTTTAAAAAATATAAAACAAATATGTTTTATGAAAATAAGTGGGATTATGGGAAAATACCGATGACTACCAACCCTTTTATCCATTTTGTGCATTTGTCATTTGTTATTCGTCATCACTTTTTGACTTCTCCTCTTATTTTTCGCGTCGACTCCGTTGTTTGTTTCCTTTTTTGACGTGTGTACTCTTGAGTCAATATCCTCTTCCATTACACAAATGATGATAACAAACTCTCATATAAGGGCTAAAATAAGATTGTTTTTTTAAAAAAAAAACATAATTGATTATTTTTGGGAATGGAAATGTTTAAATTTTGGAAATTCATGCGCATCTAATTTCTTTTATGGGGTATATTTTGAGACAAGTCTTTATATTATTAGGCCATGCCGAGTCCGTTGTGCCGTGACATTTTAGTTGCCGTTGTGCTATACTACTCTTGAATTGTTTTGTTGTGTATTGCTTGACTAAGGTAAATTTTCATAGCCCCTTTTTCATTATATTTTCCTTGGGGAAAAAAGGTACTCAAATGATATTTTAAACTGTTTTCATGCTGTGATTTAGTGTATTCATGATTTTGGACAATACGTGCGTTTGATTATAATATGTGCTTTTTTGTGTGAATTCTATTTGTGTGACTTGTTTTGAATGTGAGAAATTGTTACTCATGCATCGATAGAGTGTAGTTTTGGGAAGTGGCACCCAGTATAGTGTTGGAAAGTGGCACCCAGTATGACTTTTTGGAATGTGACACCCAACATATGTGGATAATTTATGTATGTTTTTAGTCTGAGGTTCAGTTGTTGCTAGCTTGCGGTTATCGTTGAGTGCTTACAATTGTATAACTTGCTCACTATTGTCCTACACTATATTATTCACATCTTCTTGGTTTAACTTTTAAACCTACGAGCTCACCAACTTTATGTTGACATTTTCGAGTATCCATTTTCAGGTGCTAAGAACGAAGTTGCTTAGAAGGTTGACTATTGGCCTGGCTTAGCAAGACTTAAGACAAGACCCTCCCGGGGTGTATCCCGTGGAGTTGCTGTTTGATTTTTTTTCCTTATGATGTAGTTTGAATTTGAGACTTATGTTTGGATTTTAGATTTTGTACTTATCCTGGTTGTGGGGGTTTTGCGTCTGTGATCTATCGTATGTTATGCATTTTTGTATTTCTCTATGTAAACACCTTGTGTTGTTGATCATGGAGTCATACCCTGTAAATGCCTTTCCGCTGCGCCATTTTTGGGGTGTGACAGATTGGTATCAGAGCCTTGGTTATAGAGAATTAGGTGATTTAACCTAGACTATAACCTAGGAACCTTCATGTATTTTTTCCTAATAGAAAATAGGTGGACCCTAGAATCGAGTTCATTTCTTCAAGACTATTGAGTTTCTAACAACCTCTGACTTAGCCTCAAGACAATTCTTGTTTGTTGAGTTGCAAGGTTTAGTTGAGCTCAAGTTGTAATTAACTTAAGGGTTTCGAGGAAATTGCTCAAGTATGGAATAGGTTAGAATGGCATGAAGTGATGATGATAAGAAAATGCGGCATGATGCTATCCTAAAAACGCTTGGCCAACGTTTTTACAATAACATGATGTGGCGTGGACTTATCAAATTCATAGATGGCCAGATAGGAAGTTGAGTATAGTAGCACGTCACTTATATCGACCTACCCTACCTATCCCCTTTCTAACGTTTATCAATGTCCTTCCTTGTAGAAACATGCCTCCAAGAAGATCGGCACGAGTTAACCGATATGTTCCAGCCCATAGGGGTGGAAGGACTGGTGGACGAGTAGGTAAAGGAGGAGATCGTGAAACTGGAAACAAAGACAATAATGACGCAAATCCCGACAATGTGGAGAATGATAACACCAAAGATAACAACGGAAATGGAAAAAACTATAACGGTGAGAAAGGGTGTTTATACAAAGAATTTACAGCATGAAAACCGGTGGACTTCGATGGCAATGGAGGAGCGTTAGTGTACACCAGGTGGGTTGAGAAAATGGAGGCAGTAATTGTAACAACTCTTAAATTTCCCTACTGATTTTTCGCGGCTATATATTTTTTTTCTTTCTTTTCGATCTATAATAACTTACCAGTCACGACTTAAATATAAAAATGAACTAACAAAATTATAGACATTATTTTTATATCAGATTTTTGAAAACGTGTCCAAAAATATAATTTTTATATTTTTAACTATCCGAGATGTTGCGTTTACAATTCAATTAGCGGGACACGGAGTAAACACGATACCCTAAATAATTCAAATGATAAGTAATAATACAAAACCTAACACTACCTTACACCCCTAAAATGCACGCTTCCCCGCTTTCTTTTCACTTCACCACTTTCCTGTGCTCCTCGATTCTCCTCTACCTTTAAATTAGAGCTCGCCTCTTTCCATCTCAAAATATCAACCCACCATCATATATGATCTATCACTTTCCTAGCCAAAAATCTACTGTCTACTTCTCCCCCTCACATGTCGACACAAGCAAGAATTACAATCACCACTATGGATCGATTACCTTCTTTAAGGAGTCAACACCAAGTTCCATCTTCCCACCATACAATAAATAGCTATCTACAACAATTCAGGTCACGAGAAAGTGTTAAGGAGCGGCAGTGGACAACGATGTGAGCTAGGAGGAGTCTCACACCACAACCGAGAGGGGAAAGAGGATTCAAGGCCTTCCTTTGTTTCACTTATAAATAGAATTGGGTTTCACATTTTCTTCACTGCACGCAAATTTCACAAAATTAGGGTTCATCTCAATGTTGGGGGTTTTCAAAATTGATTAGAGGGTTTTGCTATTTGGAATATAGAGAATCCGTATCAAGTTTCGATTCATCCAATTTTATTCCAAGTTGTCCCAATTGGAGCTATGGGTTTTAGGTTCTTCGCCAACTCGACCCACCGATTGTGTTTTTCTAAGATTGATGTTTTTGTTAATTTAGAATGTTAATTTAACTTTTAGTATATTTCAAATTACTTTTTATGTCGAATTGATATTAGTGTAGATGGTTGGAATTGAACATGTTGTTGCTAGTTGTTGTTGTTGCTGTCGTGAAATGAGAAAGGACAGAAAATACTAAATTTCGATTTCTTAAATTGTTGGCTTAATCAGAATGCTTATCAGCTTATCTTTCGGCTTAATTAAATCGTTTACTAACTTATTTTTTTGGCTTATTGAATCTGCCTATATTTCTTAAGTATTTCGGCTTAGAAAGCCCAGCGACTTATTTTGATGTTCGGCTAAGTTTCTGCTCATTTCCGAGGGTATTGTTATTCCAACTACCAATAGGCCTCTAGAAAGACCCGTAAGAGCCTCGTTATGTAGGAATTCAATTATCATTTTGTGCTTTCATTTTGATTATACCTCTTGCGTCAAAAGCTATGTTCAGAAACACCCTTAAACTGCCTTTGGTATAATTTAAACTTGGGCCTCAAGCCCCGATAATAAGATGGGATCCGTTTGGTTTACTTTGGAACTGGGCCGAAGCCCACGAGTGAGGGTCCGTTTGGTATGAATCAAACCAGGCCGCACCCCCCCCCCCCCTTCTTCCTTTGTTACCATTTAAACTTTTTGTCTTGCCATATAAACTCGACTCGTGTCTCGGGCCGCAACCCGAACACGTTGACTAATCTCGTCCGACCTTCAAATATCTTTTACTACTCGTTTATCCGTCATTCCCGACTCAATATAAAATTTACGACACACTTTATACATTTGTTACATTTAAAGAAATAAATGGGTAACTTCTATATTAGAAACATTTTGATAAATAAAATTCTATGATAAAGATTTCGCTATCGTGAGATATGTATAAACCGAGTATTTTATTCCAAAAACGATTATTAACAACTACGTCAACCTAAGAATTTTCCAAAACTATAAATAATAAACAAATATATATATATATATATATATATATATATATATATATATATATATATATATATATATATAGTGAAACTTTATTTTGTAACCTACTTTAAACGCGAGAATCATGGTAACCAATATGAACCAATTAGATCATCTTGTCAACGGATGAGATGACTTGCGCTTATTTATGTAATTAATTAAAATGTTTGGGCAATAATTGTAAAGCACAAAAGGTATTATAGTAATCTTATTCCTATTCAATGCTCCCACTAATTAAGGAATTAAATCAATTAATAGTACTCCATAAAACTAGGTAAAAACACACGACCTCTCTCTCTCCTTTGAAAATTGCAGCCGGCCTATCACATCAGATCTGTGGTTTCGCCTGAAAAATCACAACCGCCACTATCATCTGCACTCTGTGTTCTACCTACAGCCGCTCCTTCATCATCTTGTGTAACCATATCCAACGTTCAAGGTTCGTACAATAAATTAAAAGATAATTCATTTTTTGTTTAATCAATTTATGAATCTGATTTTAGTTTTGAATATCAAAATCTTTAAGCATGGCATGGAATCTTTATTTGTTGCATTTAGGAGTAAAATACTGATATCGTTGTTCTCGGTGTCAAAAGGAAGTCTATTGTTAAGATTCAGGATATAGGTATTCACTTAATTTTATACATCATTATACATCTTAATTTAAATTTAACTTTTATTAGACCTAGACCTGAAGCTACGATAATGTTAATTGATGATTATGTTATTTGTCGGTTCTTTTGTTAAATTTTAATTCGTCCACAGTTCTAATGAATACGGAGTATGTTTTGTCAAGTCAATTTATGTAATATTATTGAATCAGAATTAGACTCCTAATTTGTTGATGTGTTGTGATTAATTTGTGTACAAAATGACTGTTGAAATTAGGGGTGTTCATTAAACGGTTCTAACTGAAAAACCAACCGATCCAAATGAAGTTGGCTCTGCTGGATTTGGCTTAGTTGGTTTTGGTTCTAGAAATTAGTTAGTTTTAGTAAATTATTACTGGATTTGATTGTATAATGGTGCATACGTGTTTTCGGCTTGTACAAAATCAATAAAAGATTCAAGGATAAATGGATGCATATATGTTTTAAGGTTAATATAGATTCAAGGATAAATGGATGCATATATGTTTTAAACTGTGCTAAACATATATGTTCCAAACATATGTTCAAAACATATATGTTTTAATTAATGGATTTAACTAATTTTTTGTGCTTCAGCTGATTGATGAAGATTATATCATTTAAGACCTAAGTGGATGAACACGATTATACATGGAGATAATTTAGACTTTTTGGAGATATATGATTATTGCATGTGTTTTGTACTTATAATCAAGTGAAATGTAACATTTAAGATATCAATCTTGTTTTTCTTTTATAATGATTTATGTTTTTAATTTGTATTTCAAAATTTCAAAAAATAACGATCATGTAAAAATATTGGTATGTTGATAAAAAAAAGTGTTAGCTAAAAAAACATGTATACTTTTGACTAATTAAAACACGTATGCACCTTGGGAAAACACGTATGCACCTTTGCCTATTTGAAAAAAAAAAAGAAGAAAAAACATGCATGCTCCTTGAGATTTCAAAAAATAATGATTAGGTATAAAAAACATGTATGCACCATGAATATTTGAAAACATGTAAAAAAAAAGAAAAAAAAAAAAAACCAATTTTAAGATTTATAAAAACAGGAATTATAATAAAACAAAATAATATGAAAATGTTTTCGACTATTATAATTTTGAATTAAATAAAATAACAAAATACTTATGGGCGTTAAATGATGTCGTATATTATAGTTATTAAAAAGGGTTTCGTAGCTTCTACACTTAAAGTGGGTTCAAAATAAAGCCCTCTATATATATATATATATATATATATATATATATATATATATATATATATATATATATATATATATATATATATATATATATATATATATAGGGGAGGGTTAACGTGAGATCAAACTTAAAGTTGTAAAAATAAGATCAGTCTAAAAAACCATTAAAACATTTATAAATAACAATTTTAGAATAATACACATAAAATAATATTTTAATACAAATTAACATTTTAGAATTAATAACCAAACGATATATTTAGTTTGGATTAGTGATACACCGACATCAGATTCTGACTAATAAACATTCCAAACCACGATACACATACAAAAACGGATACACATTATACTTAATCATCAGTGTATCATCTAGGTTTCAGAATTTTAAAAAGAAATCATCGAACTTTAACATTTTAGTTGTAGTTGATAAAAAGTTATTTTTATTTAGAAGGAGAATGTCGACATCAATTTTAGTTTGATCTTATTTTAACTTTAAGTTTGATCTTATTCGATCTAGATTCGGAGGTTAACGAGATCAAACTTAAAATGTAAAAAAAGATCAAATCTAAAAACCACTAAAACATTTATAAATAACAATTTTAGCAATCATACACAAAAAAAAATTAATACAAATTAACATTTTAGAACTAATAACCCAAATGATACGTGAGTTTGGATTAGTGATACATTTGAAACACATTACACTAATAAATATTCAAACCCGACACATTAAACTTAATCAAAGTGTATCACCTAGGTTTAGAAATTTTAAAGAAATCTATCAAAACTTTAATAATTTTAGTTGTAGTAAATAAAAAAATTATTTTATTGTAATGGTAGATCTCGTCAAATTTTAGTTCGATCTCATTTTAACAACTTTAAGTATGATCTTATTGATCTAGATTCTATATATATATATATATATATATATATATATATATATATATATATATATATATATATATATATATATATATATATATATATATATATATATATATATATATATATATATATATATATATATATATATATGAGAGGATCAAATAAGAATAATAAAAATAAGCATGAAGGAAGAACTATAACCACTCATTTTAGATGCACCTCACAAAATGGATGCATCTTCATTCAAATTTTCCTCCCATATTAAAATGTGTGGTGTAATTACTTCTTACCCTTCCCATTTTAATTATTCTTCAATGGATCCTTCCCTATATATATATATATACTAGTTTTGACCAATGATATGGCATGACTTATAATTAGTTGTTTGTTGTTTTTGTTAACGAAATGATTTTTAGAATTGTCTAACAATATAATAAAACAATTTTTTTTTTAAAATTATAAATAATTGTATGATTTCGTGGATGGTTAATAACACAACATATATAATTTTTACAACATTATGAATTTTATGTATGTTTTAACCTTGAATTATTTTGACAAATCACCCATTCGATCATTTAGGCACATCCACTATAAGGACCTGGCTATCAAACACCGGAACCTTATGGCTTTCAGACACAATCGTTAAACACATTCAAATCATTAAAATTTAGCTCTATTTTATATAAATGACAAAGAAAATCCATAGCTTACATGGCATCTGAATACCGCTACAGACTTTATCAGGTTAAGTCAGTGGCATTTCTAGGGTGCAAAATAACATAATTCTAGATTATTATTATTTTTGCAAATTAGTATATACATCACCTAATTAGCCTCAATACCGAAATAATTGTGAGTTTTGAAGAAGTCACGTCTGGGTCCTTTATTAAATGGATTGATCACCATGTACCAATGTATCAACACAACATTACTTGCATAAGTAACAAATTTAAAAAAAAAAAGAAAAAAAAAATCGTTAGTGATCAAATATGTAAACGGTTATCGAATATGAGAGGGAAAAAAGTTTCAAAGTCGTACGCAAGAACAAAGTATCAAAGAAAATAGCCTTATGAATATCGTTAAAAAACTTAAGTTAACGAAAATAAGTTATAAACATACCAAATTATTTATTGATTGCATTAAAAACGAAAAAAAGAAAACGTTTATAAAATTTGATGAAAAAAAAGGTTACAAAATGGTACACGAGAACAAAGTATACAACCAAATAGTAGGAGGTCGAGTTATCAGGTTTAAGATATGTGAATAACACATTTAAAAGAAGTGCAACTCACTTAAAGAAAAAGAAATAGTAGTAAGCCTATTTTTACTAACATAGTAACAAAATAATACATAAACTAATATTTGTCAAGAACGAACCTTATCATCACAACTTAAGCTTGTGTCGATACAAACTATGAGATAAACCCAACATACACCGCTAATAATGAAAGTGGTGAAACTGGTTGGAAAATTTCTATAAAATAACCTTATGTTTTTAATACCTTAAAATAAAATTTGTGAAGATAAACTTTTCACATGCCATGACCCGAATAGGTTATGGCCACCCACCCGCTTTTGATAGGCAACTGAATTTGGTCATGTGTTGACGTAATTGGATTAAAATGCATTTATCGTATCTTGATATGTGATGTACCAATTTTGATCAAGGAAAAGAAATGTGTCTGTAATGTACCAAATTTGATTACATTCACCTCGATAATCCTGTGATAAACATCATTCTTTTCCTCTTGCTTTAAGGGATGTAATTATTTTTGAGCCCTTAACCTCAAATTGAAGCTTAACTATTACTCTTCAAACTTCAAAGAAACAATATAAAAACATACTCGTAAAAGTTATATTAAAACATTGTCATGTAGCACGTCTAATATCTCTAACAACCATTACAATGTCTTTGAAAAAAAGTTATGACATTATGTTTGTTTACCCGTTTAAGATTTGAGAAGTTTGCCCAACACGTTCAAAATCTAAGAAGTTGAAGTATTCGCCTATTCATAAATAAGGGATCAAGTTTCTCACCATCACCTGATGCATCTATTTGTTCTTGTGCCACAGACTAACACAAAGATTGCAAAACACATGCTCGTACTCATGCCAAGAAAAGGTTGCTACTAATAAACCTAAGACAATCAAAGTTAAGAATCCAATTGTAATGAAATATGGATAAGATTATGATATGGGATAAACACATGTGTGAGTCATAAGCTTGCAAAGACAAACCATAACCCCTCAATCAAACACCCTTAAACATGTCAGGCAATAGTTTTTATAGACTTAAAATCTCACCCTAAGCAGTTATTAAACAACATTGAAACATTGTGTGATTAAATTAGAATACTATTGTAGCAAAATAATTTCGATCCCTGATTCTTTTTTATCAATTATATCTTCATTTTCTGTTAAACAATAAGATGCGTTGAATTTGGAACCGTATTAGAATGTTACCCCTTATATTACTTGCAAAGTTCTTAATAAAAATTCTTGTAGCTATTAAATTTTTTTCCCAAAGAGAAATACGAATATAACCATTATTTATTGCAATCTTATAACTACGTTTGACACAGTAATTGCTTATTACGAATTATGACTTGTTAACCATCCCACCCGACCGAAAGAGCTAAATTACTTTTGAGTTAGCTAATTCTAGTTATTTTTAAGTAATTGTATCTTAAAGCAAACGGTTATAGCATCATTAATTATTGCAGCCATGTGTAAGCAATAATTGACACACTACTTACGAATTTTGACATGTTATTAACCATCCCACCGACCAATCATTTTTCCACATCATAAGTAAACAAATTACCTAGAGGTCAATTATGATACCAAGAAGAAGTAAATGCCTCGTAGGATTTGAAGCTTACATCAACACCCAGCTGCTCGCAATATTCTTTGGCAACCTACAGTCACAAATTCAGCACGAGTATCGAGCACCCTACAGTCACAAATTTAGCACATGATCACCTGGTTTAATAAGACTTCAATATTTAATAGTAGATAGTTTAAATCCAAAAGGCAGTTCATGAGTATCGAGTGCCCTACATTCTTAGAATTTAGCAGTACCTCTGGTCTGGTGTAGCATGACATCAATATCATCCCCATTCTCCATTTCTAGCTGTGGCAACAACATGATAGATTGTTAACCATTAGTATCTTAAATAAACTGATGTTAAACATGAACATAACTTAGAGTGTATGTGACAATTAAAGAAACTCTCAATTTGACAAAACGATTTAAGATCTTGTATGTTTTAAAGATAAATTAGGCCCATTTTCTCCTATTTGAACCGTTAAACCAGCTGAGATATAATGCAACACAAATTAGCCTTTATAAAGTGAAATTTCTTGAATGGGTTGGAAGTTTTGATTACTGTATAGATTATGCAGAAGAGAGTAAACCTCATCAGGTGTCTACTCAGCTTGCAGACGACGACCATCAAACAATAATGCAATAAAGTTGATTTCAACCAATTGTGGGTCACGATATGCATTCATCAGCTTCTTCCATTGTGTGTTACACTTGATCATAAAGATTACTTCATTTACTTCCTATAAAAAAATGAGAATTGGTTACTCAAATCAGAAAATCCAATAGGTGATATGATGTTGTGGTAAAGCATGTTGCATAAGTGAAATAAAAACGTTACAGCCATGCTAGTTGGCACCATTCAAAAGCTCGTGAACACCTAATGATAAAGAAAGATGAATATCTGTAGAATCTCGTTATTATTCTAAGATATATTTAGATCAAAACCATGAAAGTGATAAGTTACAATTGCAATAATGTAGAGTCGGTATGTTTATAGTCATATCAGGGATGAATGTTACAGAGAAGTATTGCGTGTGGGTTCACAATGATGTCGGGACATATACCTTCAAAGGTCCATGGCATGTCCTCTTGTGTGTAAGTCATCCCAACCATTCCTTTCTGTCCATGAAACTGCTAAATTTGTATCCTATTTGATGGATTCGAACTGATCTCATTCGGATTTTAACAAACTTTAATCCATTTGCATTTGTTGTCAAACACACCCACCATTATATATGTAGCATCGAATCAGCAGTAAAGATTATAACAGGTAATAAGAATTGAGTGACGCCGAACAAACATATAAAAACTAAGGAACAAATCCTGTGGAAAAGCGCTAGCTTTTCTGTGACGTGTGCTTGTCGATGGTACTGTCGCACATTCTGTCATGGACCCTGCAGTCTTTAAAAGCAGCAGATGAAAATTTTTACTACATGTCATATGATAATATCATTATATTACAGCCACCAACTTGCCGGTAACTGACGGCCCTGGTTGCGCTTTATCCGAACCCGATAAATTACACATATACGCCATCCCTGTACATACGACTTTGTAATTATGAAAACCAAAAATGTCAGCATGTTTAGGACAACATTGACTGATACATTAGAACCGAAATAAAATAAATAAATAAACAAAAAATAAATTAACTTTTTTTTTAGAAGCTCTTCATACTCCCGCTGCAACATGAGGAGAGCTATAATTAATATAATCCCTGGCCTAAAAATGAGTGCATAAATCTTTGGGCTTAGAAAAGTCAACGCTAAAGTTTTCTATATTGGCAGTATTTTGTCAGAATGCTAACACTTTGTGCAGACATGCAGTATATTTCTCTAATTTGACACCATAAAAAAATGTTACTTAACAATGTCTTCTTTTAGACTATTTGTTCGAGAACACTTGAGGCTGATTTGGTCTCCTTAGTTCACCCACACTATAAAAAAATGTTGCAAAATATTACAGTAATAGCAAGTACATATGTTGATCAAATAATGAGTATATATGATAATACGCTTGCTCATACAATGTCTAATAATTTCAGGATTTTCTCCATGCTAGATAGCCCTGCAAATAGAGTAAATGATTTGCAACTTTCATGGATTTCTGATGACAATTTGGTTGTTAAAATTGCTTATTATAAATGTCAATGGATAAACAATAGAGGTGGCAAAATGTGGCTGGGATAGGTAACGGGTCAAAATGGGGCAAGTCGAGTTAGCATACCAAACATGTGCCCACTGGGCACTTGTTAGCTAAACCCACATGCGTTATTCTTACGGTCCACCTCCTTTTAACCATAATGTTGGAGTTTTCAGTTTTGACTCATTGTCTAGAAACTTAACTTTTGAAGTTTCCCTTTCGACCCGCTGAATTCAACTATTAAGACATTCCCAAACACCCGTTTAAACTTAATAAGTCTTAGAAAGAGATGTCAATGCTATTTAGCATTCACTCAAACAATTGTTGTGGGAATAGTTCCAAAGCTGCTTTAGCTTGTTTGTATGTCATGCTCATTAACTTGTAATTTATTGTTATTGTTTTGGCCCTATCTCAAAGTAAGACCATCAAATACACAAATTCCTATTATGGATACCTAGGTATATATGTGCTACTACACAAATGAAATAGAAAATACCTATGCTGCCATATTAAGTCATAGATGCAGGTGTTTTGGAATCGAGAAAAAAGATGCAAAAGTTAAATAAACAACGAAAGATTAGCTCTTTAAATGTTTCTTATCAATGAAGAAAGCAGCATTACTTCACTGCTTATGTGCCCATGAGAATTGTTAAACAAAAAAGATTACCTTCGCACTTGTTGACCCACTGATGAACCACAAAAGTTCCTCCACAACACCACGCCAAAACCCTTTATATATAGACAAATAAGAGACATAAAAGTCACTAAATTAAAAAGATTAGGACTATATATTCTCGGTCACGTGTGTCAAACCATTGGTGATTAAGTCACAGCGATTACTCTTTGGATTTTCTTTAACTAATAAGTTAATGTGTTATTTAGAGATATGCAACAATACCTTGGTCATGAGGAGTGGAAAGATTTTCATAAATTGAATCACATCTATTGGCAATAAACAAACATCATACAGATAACATAATTAGTCTTTTCACGTGTATAAACTAGTTTAAATGAACTTAAATGCACCTGGCAACCAAATTTTGACAAAGTACCAGTCCCAGTGCGGTCACCCTTTAGAGCACCATCAGAGATGATGTCTTCCACGAGTTTCAAGTAAAGGTACTCCTCATGGTTCTCAAATATATTTTTGGGCAGGAAAGAGAACGTCCTTGCATCAAACTTTTCAGGTTCCAATTTAACATCAGACAACATGCCATTAACCTTAGTAGGAGCTTCAACTGCAGAGTTCTTCACACGAACATCTTTGTTCAAAGAAGAAGTGACGTCCTAGATCCATGCATGCACACAAATCAACATGTGTTCAAAGAAGAAGTCTAACCTGCAAAGACGATGTCTAACCTCAAAAAAGTTGCAAACAAACCAACATATGCATACACGGTAACAAAGTTTCATCATAAGGGTTTTGAGGGAAAAGAGGCATACCTTTTTCTATCAAAAAAATCGGGTCATATGATCCATTGTTTATACTCTGAGATACCTGCACAAAAACACATTAAAAATCAATAAAACCCTAAATCGTATTTGCTTATGGTTTTAAAAGAGGCGTATTTTTTTTTAAACAAACCGTATATAGAGAAAATATAAATATGGGATTTATAAATCAATATAATCATATGCATTTATAGATTATAATATGCAACATAATTATCAAAATAACTTGTTGCCTAAGTGGTAAACACACAAGTTATTTATCCAAATGACTAAGGTTCAATCCTTGCAATGCTCCTTTTTTATAAATAATTTTCAAAAATATTTATTAAAATCCGAAATTTACAAAAAAATTATTAAAATCCGAAATTTATATAAAATCTAATTAAATTAAAAAAATTAGTGCGGTGGACAAGAATATTGCTTGGTTGGACAACAAATGATTATGTGGCATGAAAAACAATTACTTAGGCGTTGAGGTTGCATTAATGTCAAATGCCTTTATAATATATATATATATATATATATATATATATATATATATATATATATATATATATATATATATATATATATATATATATATATATATATATATATATATATATATATATATATATATATATATCCCTTTATTTTAACCCACCTTATCTGCGAATCATGGAACCACTTACGCACTCTTAATAATGCATAGTGTGCAACATATTAATGCAAATGTCATTTTGAAAATATCTATATTTTCTTTAAATATTAAACTTTTTATTTAATCCAAAGGGTATAGTAGTAAAAGACAATTTTTTTTTTTTTAATTTATTTTACAAAATCCTTTTTTTTTTTTTTTTTTTTTTATTATTATTTTCCAAATTTAGTGCATATATGTTTTAAGTTAGAATATTTAGCGCATCTATGTTTTTTTTAAGATAGCATATTTTTAGATTTAGTGCTAAAATATATGTTTCTAGAAAATAGTTAGGTGTTTTTTAATATAATGAAATTTATAACAAACCAAGAACATAAATGTTATATACAAACTTCGATATATGTTGAAATACAATTAAAATACAAATTTCTACTTAGCATAAATACATGAATCTAATCGATCTATACACGTGAGCACTAATAATATTCAACACAAATGGACATATGTGCACACTCGTTGGTATCATCATTTTTAGAAGTCGGACATATATGCACACGCGTAGCCGTCAATATTTTTTCAAAAGTCGGACATATATGCACACTCGAAGCCGTGAGCATTCTTATAATTACACCTGATACAATAAAAAGTACAAAAGTTAGCAACAATAATAATATTAAAATAGAATTGTATTGAAATACATATATGCAATTACTAAAACATGTATGCACACTTGTTAAAACATACTTGTTTGGCAAATACGAAGTCTTTGAAAAAAAAATAATTACACTTACTAAATAAAAAACATATTTGTTTTTAAAACATACATGTTGTAAGCATTCCGTTTATAAGCAATCGTTTTTTTAAAACATACATGTTTTGAACATCCATGTTTAAAACACATATGCACTTACTTTATTGATTTTGAATATACATGTTAAAACACGTATACAAACCACTTTTTTATTGATTTTGTACGAGGCCAAAAACACATATTCACTATTCTAATGATTTTAAGTTAACTTTAAAACACATATACATCTACTTACAAAATATCAGTATGATAATTAATAAAAGACACTAATATTTATATTTAATAGAATTACAAGTAAGACACAAAAGAAACTCACAAAGGATCTCATTATTCTAATATACGTTAAAATAAAAGCAGATGCAACTACGCTGGTTTTTGCTTTGATTATTTTTTAGTGTTTCTAGATTCACTTTCGAGTCCACCATGTTATAAGACCACCATGTTTTTGTAAATGGTTTTTTTGTAACAATATTCAGTAGTGGGCTCCTAAAACCAATTAATTGTTGTATATGAACATGTTTCATATCTGACATCTTTTACTAACAATTTTTTTCTTTTCCAAAATGTACTTATCATCAGATCTAACCATACTATTTCTTTACATATCCAAAACCATCTTTTTAGATCTATTATTTTTTTTCCAAATCGAAACCAATATTTCAAAACCACAAATATCAACCTATTTAACTAAAAACAATGAATCAATATAAATAAATAAAAATAAAGCATATAAACAAAAACCAACCTCATAACAAGCGTATTTATTTAAAATAAAGAAGATTCAAAATGGTCGATGCAGGGTGGGAACGCGAGGTGATGAGACTCGAATATTAGATTGATCATTGATAGAGAGCCAACCTGGGTACGATACAAAGAGACCATAGGATTGGCGTGATTTTATGGTGACGAAAGAGGGCGGCATAGCAGATCTTGGGGTAGCAACTTATGTTTTGAAAACCCTATTCATACGGAGGAGGTGGCATTGGAGGGGCGGTGGTGAATTTTGTAAGGGCGGCAGAGAATTTGGGAGAGTGTGTGTTTTTTAGGTTAAAGGAAAATCCCTACTAAGAAGTTAAGGACGGTTTTTAAAACATATTTAAGTGTGAAATCCCTTAATTACCCTTATACTAATTACAACAACCAATATGATTTTTTAGTTATTGACATAAATGACACATTCATTTTGACCTTGATCAACTAATCCAATGGCTAAAACAAAGTTCTCGATTTAAAGTAGGTTCTCAAAATAAAGTTTCACTATATGATGATATATATATATATATATATATATATATATATATATATATATATATATATATATATATATATATATATATATATATCTGTGTGTGTGTGTTGTTTATTATTTATAGTTTTGGAAAATTCTTGGGTTGACGTAGTTGTCAATAGTCGTGCTTTTGGAATAAAATACTCGGTATATACATATCTCACGATAGCGAAATCTTTATCATGGAATTTTATTTATCAAAATGTTTCTAATATAGAAGTTACCAATTTATTTCTTTAAATGTAACAAATGTATAAAGTGTGTCGTAAATTTTTATTGAGTCGGAATGACGGATAAACGAGTAGTAAAAGATATTTGAAAGGTCGAACGAGATAGTCAACGTGAATCGGCCGCACCCGAGACCGAGTCGAGTTTATATGGCAAGACAAAAGTTTAAATGGTAACAAGGGAAGAGAGGGGGTTTCGCCTGGTTTGGTTCATACCAAACGGACCCTCACCCGTGGGCTTCGCCCGCCCAAGTAAACCAACGGATTGATTTCGTGAACTAAACACGTCAAGTTTAACTCACACAAGCTAGCCACTTGTGAATGGCTAACCGTAAGAAACTTAAAACGGCCCGACACCCACCAATAATAAGAAGAAGTAGTATATGGGTAACTCAAACGTGTTAGGTTTGAGCACCGAGATCGCTCGTAACGAAGGTTGAATGGAATTTCAACTCACGCCTCGATTAGCGGGATTTGAATGAGAAAAGGGGATAATATGATATATTCTAAACTACGGGATAAGAAAAGCATATAGGATTAAAATCATGGGGAAAACCTAAGAACTAAGGCAAACCACGCATTTACACTAAAACGCAAATACGAAATTTAAACGAAACGCGAATGAAATACAACTACTTAATAATCTAACTCCTAAAAATAACCTAAAATTACTTTTACACTAAAATTATATTTAAAACTATTTATGAATTAAAACTATTTTTAGGAATTTTCTTGATTTTATTCTAATTAAAAACTAATTATTAACTTTAAAAAATAAAACTAAATAACTAAAAGTTATAAAAACAAAGGGGAAAATTATGAAATTACTTTTCAAAAATCTAAAATACCATAAGAGAATTTTCAAAACTATTTTTGTATTTTTCTGATTATTTTTCTATTTTCTATGAATTTAAATCTATTTAAATCTATTTTAAATTGTTAAAAATACCAAATAAAAGGAGAAAAATAAGGAAAAATATTTTTTATGCTTTTTATATTTACCTTAATCTAGGAAAATTGAAAATTATTTTTTGGAACTTTTTCTCAATTAATTGCAATTAAAGCTAATTAAAATGATTAAAAACTATTTTTAATAAAGAAAAATACCAAACAGTGTCTAAAAATTATGAAAAATTCAGGGAAATCCTAAAATATTATTCTCAATCTATGAAAATAAGAAAACATGGGCTTATGTGTGAAATTTTGAAGCTGCAATGCAAACCGAAGGAAATAAGCACTTGAAAATAAGCTATTAAGCTCTAAACAGCTCCAAACTACTACAGAAGCTAGAATATCCTATAACTACTCTAAAGCAACTTATAGCACCTACTCCTAACTGCTAATGTAATGATTACCAAGGATAGAGCTAACTACCACTTAAGCAAAACAGTGAAAATGGTCCTTACTTTAAGCAGTTCTATAAGCTTAACCAATAAGCTAAGGTGAAAACTAAAAGTATTGGACTCAAGATAACCTAGCAGAGAGCATATATCCAAAGTTTTAGCTAATAAGGACTAGTATTCAAGAAGTTAGAGATCACAACAAAATAGCATAAATGGACATCAAGGCTGCTGAGACATTAACATATAAGGCAAAGAAAAGCTGTTGCAGACCTGATAAACTAACCTATAAGCTGAAAAGGGTCTAGACTAATGTAGGGATGCAAAAACCGGGACTAAAGCTACCTAAACTAACTATTACTAACCAAATATCTTAATGGAATAGGCTGCAAATCAACTAAAAATAACTGTAATGGAAGGACTGATATGGACATTAAGACTAAAATATAAGCAAACTTTAAGAACCTAATGATATAATGAGCTAAATATAATGAATAAAGATGCACTAACAACACTAGAAACTAGTTTAAGCAAGATTAAAACCTGATTGAGTCGTTCAACTTGACTGCCGGATCATGACTGTTTGGGACAGAAGCATTTATATGACAGAAAACAGTGAACCAAATGAAATCATTCAAACTTTTGACTAACTGAACATAGTGATTGAAAAACCTTTGAAATCAGTAGCTAGACTTGCTTAAATCAAAATCAGCTTGAAAACGAAACTTAAATTCCAAAAACAAGTTAAATCCAAACACCCCTTTATCAAGTAAAATGCATTTTAACTTTAAAACTAAGATGAAATTTGATGGAATCTGAATCATAACCAACAAAGTAACATTATCCTCAACTTTTTAACACATTAAAGCTAAAAATTAACCAGAAATCGATTTGACTTTGAAATTTTGACGAATGTTGACTATTGTTGACTTTTTGCACAAAATTGAGAATTAAGAAAATTTAACCAACAATAAACTCAAATAAGCTGTAAATAGCTTATTTGAGCTTATCAAAACCGTAAAACAGTTTCTAGGACTAGTTTAACAATTACTCACTTTAGATGACAAGAAACTAATTAAAAGGAAATTTCATTAATCAAAAAAAACTGATTACAATGCTGGAAAGTAAAAGATACACTAAGTGAAAACAATTAAAAGACAAGTAAAGAAAATGGCCTAAGTTTTCTAAAACGTAAAAACTGGACAAGCTACAATGTGACTGAATGGGATCTTTTATAGCTGAGCAGATGGCTAGGATGCTTCTGGACTTTTAATCACGACCCTTGATCTCTTCCCACATCACATCTCTTAATCACATCCCTTGGATCAAATAGGTGAGGTGTTAGGACCAATGAGGTTGCTCCTTTTTGACACCTTGGCAATCCTGACATCTATCCTTCTGACACGTTGTCAGAAACCTTCTAGATGGTACTTTAAGTTGGGTAAATCGTGGGTTAGAAGGGTAAAAGGTGAAAGGAAAGGGTGACAGTAAAAGGGTTTCAGCTTTAGGCGCGTTTGGTTTGGGAGAGAAGGGTTTTTGGCGTTTGGTTTTTAATATAGTTGTTTGACCGGTTTAAGTAAATGTTGACTTGGGTTGTGTATATTACGGGTCAAGTGAACGGGTTGGCTGGGATTGGACGGGTATAAGTGTTTAACAGATTTGGGCTTGAACCGGGTAATTGTATTTTTGGGCCAAGAGTCTTTGTGTTTGGACTTAGGATATGCAAAGTGATCCAAGTAGTAATTTAGGGACTATTAGTGTACAAAATGAAATTCCAGGGATCAAAACTGTAAATTCTGAAAATGTCTTTCAAGGATCATTCTTGTCATTCTCAAATAAACCAAGGACCAATTTTTCCATCTTTGAAAATTCCAAGGACCAAACATGTCGCCTCGATTCTTGTGGACTAAACTTGACATTTTGAGAAAATGATGATCCAATCTTGCAAATTCCTTTCCACCTCGCCTTTTGCACTCTTCTTTCTCTCGTGCCGGTTTTCTTGGTTTTGGCTTCTTTTTGTCTGCTTTTATATCCGCACTCGCATACGCAAAACTCAAGAAACACGCAAATATTAGAATAAACCATTTTTCTGCTATTTTGGGTCTATTTTGATAATGAAAAGGTATGTGTTTTAGCACATACCAAAATACCCCGCAGACGAGACCATTGTCGTGTCCTCACGTGTCGCAATCAACTCACGCTTAAAACCAAGGATTTCAATCTCTTTCTACTAAACCTATGAAGAAGTAGCAAAGATTCCTCAAAAGAGATTAAGAAAGCCTTAATTCTAAAACGCCTGCTTACCTTTTAATTCATATGTAGATATAACGATTAAGCACATTCCAGGTTATGAATGACGGTTTGTTGAACTTTCATGTCGATCAATAACCCAACATTTTTCAAACGACACGTTAGGATCACGGAGTAGAAAACACAACACGCGTGAAGTGACCATACGGATAGAATACATCGCCCCGATTTTTCACAAGTCCCAAACTAAGCGTAAAACCAAAATCATTGTTACAAACGATTCTAGATGCTAACACTACCCATGGAAGTTACTTGTGTAATTACCTTTTGTTCCCATTTTCCTATTTCCTCTAGAATTTTTATTTTGGTGAGAAATGAATTTCTTCAAATTCTCGTTCGATAACTTTTATTCCGATAAAGATATAAAGCTAAGTCGATAATTAGTTATCCGCTTCTCTCAAGAACCATTGTCGTAAAATGAGGTCCACATCTAGGAATTTTTATTCACTTATACTTTTGACTTTTCAATTTTCATTTTCATCATTTTTTTTTTTTTCCACATGAACTTTACTCTTATTTATATGAGTCAGTGAACCACGGAGCTTCACGGGTAATTCCAAGACTATAGGCTTCATGAAACGAGGATCCCGGTGGCTAGGCTAAGACCTCACTCAATCCCGCTAAAGATCCAAGGTCCGATCTCGACAACACATGACTCACAACTTTACTTATTACATTATCGCTATCACCGACACTCATTTGTTTATTACGGATCCTTGATGTGTACCCAATTTTAAAACAAAGATTCTTTCAAGAAGATAAAGAACTAACCATCGCCAAAACTCGACATCTCTAATTATTTAGACAGACATGGGTGAAACAATTTTGTGGGAACAAAAAGCCATAAGTACCTTCATGGGCTCTAAAGAGAACCAACTACTCCACGCTTAGCATCTAAACTCATAAGTAACTCTATCATTTCGATCTCTCGCAAATTTAAAATCCCAAATAATGAGATCCGCAGATGCTTAGCCGATAATTTTAGATTATCTATGGTTATGGAACAAGCTAGGCTCAACACGCCCATTCAAGTCGAATTTATTCCTACTCTCACCAATGGAAAGTCAACAAGGTGTCAAACATATATTAACTTAGCAAATGTTTTGCCTAATGAAATCAAGTTATGCATATTTAAAGTCACTCAGTGAAACTTGCAAAATCTTGGCCTCATGAGCTAGAATTGATTTTATAACTTCTTATCTAAGAGACTAGCAAAACTTTACAATCAAAAGACTTAACAAAGCTTACAAAAATTTTTAAATTTTTCTCATTTTGCACAATTTTCTCATTTTTAATGAAAACGGGTCATGAGAGAACACATTTAAAATAAGCAAGTGCGGTCAAATCAAATCGAAGATTACCCTACCCCAGACTAGAACGAAACATTGTCCTCAATGTTTAAAGCAAGGTATCAATTAAAATCTAAAAGCCGTTTATTAAGTATGCTAGAAGATAAACGTTAGTCGATAAGATTAGGATATCGGATTTCATCAAGATCGATCATGAAACTCGAGTGGAGAAAGACAAACTTGAGCACGAGTCTTCATATCGGGAACATCCTACACAAAACATCACAAACAACCAAACACGAAATCGAAGAGGCGACCCTTCACGTCACTTATTAGAAAATAGAAAGAAGATAGAGATAAGCATGGGTGCCTCCCACGAAGCGCCATCTGTTTTGATCACCGAGTCGCTAGCCCCGACTCGTCTCGAATTCATTTGTCCTTAGGGAAGAAAATGGTAGAGATACTGTGGTCAAAAACGTGTCCTTATTCCCAAAGAATGAGACCGGGTGGGGAAGAAAATGTCGGCATCAAAGACAAATGGTATATCATGAAAGAATGATCCATCATCCGGTGGTTTTATGGTGGACGAATGAATGACGGATCACAATGAGAAAACTCCAAGAAAGACGGAGCTCATGGTAAGGAGGTGAAAGCTTAACAATGAAGGCATCCAAGAGAGGATCCTTTTCTAACAATGGTTTTAGCATAAAGCTCATCTATGAATATCCCGGTTTAAAGATCTTGTCTTCACATGCGGGCTCGGTACGGATAGGTGATGGTGGACTCATCGGAAGAAGGAGAGTCAAGAGAACCATCAAGAAACATCATATTCCCCTCGGATCATTTATAACAACATCCTCAATACCCGGTGGTATCAAGTCATCAAGAGCAAGAAATGAGTCGGCTTCCTCAATGATCGGGTCATTTATCGGAGTATCAGAAATCTCATTCAAAACTTTGCTCATATCAACATCAAAATAGAATCGCTCAAGAATCGGAGGATAAACATCATCAATAGTGGGATTGCCACTAATCTCTTCATAAAATCGGAAAGTCTCAAGCTCGGAGAGAAATCACTATCTTTAACGGAGATAGATGCGAACTTGAATTATCGTTAAGGGCTTCAATCTTGGAAATGAGAAGATAAACTCTAACAATGTTTCACGTAATGCCGGATCCTCGATCTCAATATCATCGGGCTCAATCTCTTCTTCTTCCGCTCGGCTCGGTAAATCGTCAACGAAATCGATGTCTCCATAAGAATCGTTATTTGAATCGGAGAACATCTCAACATGATCATTCAAATTATCAAGAGAAGGCTCATCACAAATATCAACAACCCTGACACGGACTCTCTTGGGCTTGGGATAAGGATCTCAAGATTAGCCGCTCGCTTCCGAAATAATACTAAGATGCTCATCCCCCATTATGAGAGAATCAACGGGTGCAATAATGTCTCGTAGCAATATGATCATCGACCTCTTCCAAAGAACGCCACTTCTCTCAACCGGCGTGAAAAGGGAAGGGCTCAAATGAAAGGATAAGAACCGAGGTGGGACAAATGGTGTGCTCTTAGAGTTAGCAAGTTCCACCACTTCCGCGTGGTCTCCGGTTCTTTCCTGCTTAGAAATCGTTTTAAGCTCATAATTTCGCCCGCTTTTGTTGTAACTGGACGAACTCGAATGATGAATCGTGAAAGATAAGGATCGATTCTAGAATTCTTCGGATTAGAGCCTAGAGTACAAACGGGAATCACCGGTTCGAGAATATGTTCCATCTCCTCACCGAGAGGAGTAGGAATCGAGGATTCTTTATACTTATCATTCATTTTCGATATTTTTGACAAGGCTTGAAGTCTTCAAGTTCGTGATTTAAAGCATTTAGTTCAAAAATCGATCCGTGACCCTGGGTGGTTCTTCGGTGGCTCGGAATGGTGTGATCATCTTCCGTAACTGAACGGGTTCTGCATTAATACTTTGTTGATATTGACTCATGAAAGTTATTAACATGCATTCCATTGCAATTCGATGTTGCTCAAAAGTGTCGCCAATCCATGAAAATCGTCCACCACGCCCGGTGGGTTCTTCAATTATGGAATCATAATTCTCAATCGGATTGGGTTCTTCATAAATAGGATGTATCTCGGCATACACCGTAAACAACGAAAATCGCTCGACTAGTCTACCATATCTCCACGCCCATAACAATAATATGGATCATAATGAAGATATCTCGGTCATGGAGGGTAGTCGGAAAAATTCTAAGGATTATTGAAGGCATTAGGGCACATATGATTATAACATCGATAATCATATCCCAAACGAGAATTACAACACCGATGTAAATAGTCGAAGGAGTCCATAAGAATCAAATATAAGAGGGATAAGAGGAAAGAATTATCGAATCGAGGCAAAAGAAGAATATTTTGGGTTTTAGAAAACATATTTTGAAAAGGAAAATCTTTTGGTTTTTATAAAGGGATATGTAAAAATATCAACGATAACTTCACTGGGAAGGATCTTCAAATGCACGCGATTCGAGACGGAATACGAAACTCGCTACAAGCTCCCCAGCAGCGGCTAAAATTGATTTCAAATGAACTAAACACGTCAAGTTTAACTCACACAAGCTAGCCACTGTGAATGGCTAACCGTGAAGAAACTTAAAACGGCTCGCATAATCGACCAATAATAAGAAGAAGTAGTATATGGGTAACTCAAACGTGTTAGGTTTGAGCACCGAGATCGCTCGACGAAGGTTGAATGGAATTTCCAACTCACGTCTCGATTAGCGGGATTTGAATGAGAAAAGGGATAATATGATATATTCTAAACTACGGATAAGAAAATCATATAGGATTAAAATCATGGGAAAACCTAAGAACTAAGGCAAACTACGAATTCTACACTAAAACGCAATACGAAATTTAAACGAAACGCGAATGAAATACAACTACTAATAATCTAACTCCTAAAAATAACCTAAAATTACTTTTTACACTAAAAATTATATTTAAAACTATTTATGAATTAAAACTATTTTTAGGAATTTTCTTGATTTTATTCTAATTAAAACTAATTATTAACTTTAAAAATAAAACTAAATAACTAAAAGTTATAAAACAAAGGGAAAATTATGAAATTACTTTTCAAAAATCTAAAATACCATAAGAGAATTTTCAAAACTATTTTGTATTTTTCGATTATTTTTCTATTTTCTATGAATTTAAATCTATTTAAATCTATTTTAAATTGTTAAAAATACCAAATAAAGGAGAAAAATAAGGAAAAATATTTTTTATGCTTTTTATATTTACCTTAATCTAGGAAAATTGAAAAATTATTTTTTGGAACTTTTTCTCAATTAATTGCAATTAAAGCTAATTAAAATGATTAAAAACTATTTTTAATAAAGAAAAATACCAAACAGTGTCTAAAATTATGAAAATTCAGGAAATCCTAAAATATTATTCTAAATCTATGAAAATAAGAAAACATGGGCTTATGTGTGAAATTTTGAAGTCGCAATGCAAACTCAAGGAAATAAGCACTGAAAATAAGCTATTAAGCTCTAAATGACTCCAAACTACTACGAAGCTAGAATATCCTATAACTACTCTAAAGCAACTTATAGCACCTACTCCTAACTGCTAATGTAATGATTACCAAGGATAGAGCTAACTACCACTTAAGCAAAACATGAAAATGGTCCTTACTTTAGCGGTTCTATAAGCTTAACCAATAAGCTAAGGTGAAAACTAAAAGTATTGGACTCAAGATAACCTAGCAGAGCATATATCCAAAGTTTTAGCTAATAAGGACTAGTATTCAAGAAGTTAGAGATCACAACAAAATAGCATAAATGGACATCAAGCGTCACGAGACATTAACATATAAGGCAAAGAAAAGTCACAGCACCGATAAACTAACCTATAAGTTTGAAAAGGGTCTAGACTAATGTAGGGATGCAAAACCGGGACTAAAGCTACCTAAACTAACTATTACTAACCAAATATCTTAATGGAATAGCCGCAAATCAACTAAAAATAATCAGAATGGAAGGATCGATATGGACATTAAGACTAAAATATAAGCAAACTTTAAGAACCTAATGATATAATGAGCTAAATATAATGAATAAAGATGCACTAACAACACTAGAAACTAGTTTAAGCAAGATTAAAACCTGATTGAGTCGTTCAACTCGATCACGGATCACGATCGTTGGGGATGTAAGCATTTATATGATGTAAAAACAAATGAACCAAATGAAATCATTCAAACTTTTGACTAATCGAACATAGTGATTGAAAACCTTTGAAATCAGTAGCTAGACTTGCTTAAATCAAAATCGACTTGAAAACGAAACTTAAATTCCAAAACAAGTTAAATCCAAACACCCTTTATCAAGTAAAATGCATTTTAACTTTAAAACTAAGATGAAATTTGATGGAATCAATCATAACCAACAAAGTAACATTATCCTCAACTTTTAACACATTAAAGCTAAAAATTAACCGAAATCGATTTGACTTTGAAATTTTGACGAATGTTGACTATTGTTGACTTTTTGCACAAAATTGAGAATTAAGAAAATTTAACCAACAATAAACTCAAATAAGTCAGTAAATAGCTTATTTGAGCTTATCAAAACCGTAAACAGCTTTCTAGGACTAGTTTAACAATTACTCACTTTAGATGACAAGAAACTAATTAAAAGGAAATTTCATTAATAAAAAAACCGACACAATGTTGGAAAGTAAAAGATACACTAAGTGAAAACAATTAAAAGACAAGTAAAGAAAATGGCCTAAGTTTTCTAAAACGTAAAACGGACAAGCTACAATGTGACCGAATGGGATCTTTTATAGTGAGCGATGGCTAGGATGCTTCGGACTTTTAATCACGACCCTTGATCTCTTCCCACATCACATCTCTTAATCACATCCCTTGGATCAAATAGGTGAGGTGTTAGGACCAATGAGGTTGCTCTTTTTGACACCTTGGCAATCCCGACATCTATCCTTCGACACGTTGTCGAAACCTTCTAGATGGTACTTTAAGTTGGGTAAATCGTGGGTTAGAAGGGTAAAAGGTGAAAGGAAAAGGGTGACGAAAAAGGGTTTCACTTTTAGCGCTTTGGTTGGGGAGAGAAGGTTTTTGGGGCGTTTGGTTTTAATATAGTTGTTTGACGGTTTAAGTAATTGTTGACTGGGTCATGTATATTACGGGTCAAGTGAACGGGTCATTGGGATTGACTGGTATAAGTGTTTAATGATTTGGGCTTGAACCGGTAATTGTATTTTTGGGCCAAGAGTCTTTGTGTTTGGACTTAGGATATGCAAAGTGATCCAAGTAGTAATTTAGGGACTATTAGTGTACAAAATGAAATTCCGTGGATCAAAACGTAAATTTAAAATGTCTTTCAAGGATCATTCTTGTCATTCTCAAATAAACCAAGGACCAATTTTCCATCTTTGAAAATTCCAAGGACCAAACATGTCGGCTTCGATTCTTCAGGACTAAACTTGACATTTTGAGAAAATGATGATCCAATCTTGCAAATTCCTTTCCCACCTCGCCTTTTGCACTCTTCTTTCTCTCGTGTCCGGTTTTCTTGGTTTTGGCTTTTTTTCTGCTTTCAGTCAGATCCGCATCTGAGACATGCAAAACTCAAGAAACACGCAAATATTAGCTATAAACGGCTCTTTCTTGGTTATTTTGGGTCTATTTTGATAATGAAAAGGTATGTGTTTTAGCACATACCATGGATCCCTTCTTATTACTGGGGCTTGAGGCCCAAGTTTAAATTATACCGAAGGCAGTTTAAGGGTGTTTCTGAACATGGCTTTTGACGCAAGAGGTATAAAGAAAATGCAACCCAAAATGATAATGGAATTCCTACATAACGAGGCTCTAACGGGTCTTTCTAGAGGCCTATTGGTAGTTGGAATAACAACACCCTCGGAAACGAGCAGAAACTTTTCCGGAAATCAAAATAAGTCGCTAGGTTTTCTAAGCCGAAATACTTAAGAAATATAGGCAGATTTAATAAGCCGAAAAAAAATAAGTTAATAAACGATTTAATTAAGCCGAAAGATAAGCTGATAAGCAATCTGATTAAGCCAACAATTTAAGAAATCGAAATTTAGTAGTTTCTGTCCTTTCTCATTTCACGACAACAACAACAACAACAACAACAACTAGCAACAACATGTTCAATTCCAACCATCTACACTAATATCAATTCGACATAAAAAGTAATTCAAAATATACTAAAAGTTAAATTAACAAATTAAATTAACATTCTAAATTAACAAGAACATCAATCTTACAAAAACACAATCAGTGGGTCGAGTTGGTGAATAACCGAAAACCCACGACCCAATTGGGACAACTTGGAATAAAATTGGATGAATCGAAACTTGATTGGATGAATCGAAACTTGATACGGATTCTCTATACTCTAAATAGCAAAACCCCCTTATCAATTTTGAAAACCCCCAAAATTGAGATGAACCCTAATTTTGTGAAATTTGTGTGTGAGTGAAGAAAAATGTGAAAAAACCCAATTCTATTTATAGTGAAACAAAAGGAAGGCCTTGAATCCTCTTTCCCCTCTCGGTTGTGGTGTGAGACTCCTCCTAGCTCACGTCGTTGTCCACTGCCGCTCCTCAACACTTTCTCGTGACCTGAATTGTTGTAGATAGCTCTTTATGGGTGTGGTGGGAAGATGGAACTTGGTGTTGACTCCTTAAAGGAGGTAATCGATCCATAGTGGTGATTGTAATTCTTGCTTGTGTTGACATGTGAGGGAGAGAAGTAGACAGTAGATTTTAAGCTAGGAAAGTGATAGATCATATGTGAGGGTGGGTTGGATATTTTGAGATGGAAAAGGGCGAGCTCTAATTTACCGTAAGAAGGAGAATCAAGAGCCCGGGAAAGTGGTGAAGTGAAAAGAAAGGAGGGGAAGGCGTGCGTTTTAGGGTGTAGGTAGTGTTAGGTTTTGTATTATTACTTGTCATTTGAATTATTTAGGTATCGTGTGTACTACGTGTCCCGCTAATTTAATAGTAAACGCAACATCTCGGATAGTTAAAAATATAAAAATTATATTTTTGGACACGTTTTCGAAAAACTGATATAAAAATAATGTCGTTGGTTTTGTTAGTTCATTTTTATATTTAAGTCATGACTGGTGAGTTATTATAGATTGAAAAGAAAGAAAGAAAATATAGCCGCGAAAAATCGGTAGGGAAATTTACGAGTTGATACAATACCTACCCCTTAAAAGAAACCACGTCCTCGTGGTTTAAGATGCGGGAATCATTGAGGTCGATATGGTGACGAGGTGTGAGTATATACTCTTAAAACGTGTCGTGGGAAAAAGGCTACTCGTTCAAAAAGGATTTAGTGACATGAGGCGATATTAAACAAAAGATAGAGGATTCATTAAACGGAAGATTCGGAATACAACGTGGTTACACAAAAGTGTACCATAGGAGTACTGGCGGGTCGGCCACGGGTGATCCTTGTTGACTTTCTCCTAGCCATCTTCTTCGGTATAAGAAAAGACGATAATTGCGTTTAGAATAGAAGAAGTAGTGTCGTATGAGGGTATGAAAGATAGAACGATGAGTGAAATAAAAGGATGTGACCAAAGGATGAGGTGGTATAAATATATGGGTGAAAATAATATAAAATAAGTAGTTGTATGTTACATAAAGAAATAACATAGAAGCAATTATGGAAGCATAGCATAGTGCGATATTGTAATAGTGGGCATGTTACGCAGCTTTAACATGGAGAGGTATCGAATAAGCATTCATAGTCTACTCTACACTATCCTTAAGTTAATTATTCCTTAATTTCATTCAGGTTTGTTACATCAACGTTATTCTCATTTAAACTTCGCACCCAATCAAACAAGAACAACCTTAAAGTTTAAATGAGAATTTATACACATTTAAACTTCGACCTAATCAAACAAGAACGACCTTAAAGTTTGAATTTGAGTTAATTAAAAACTTAATGACTTTGAGAAATAATTAATTTAAATCAAATAAGAGCTTATACAAATTCAAATACAGAAGTAACACATTGCACGACTACATCGTGTAATAGTAGGCAAGGCATAGCAGACATTGGCAGATATGGTGGTGTTGAAGTGTTTTTAGGAAAATTTGGTTATAGTTTAGGTTTTGAAAAATACCTAATTCTCTATAACCTTGGCTCGGATACCAATCTGTAACACCCCCAAAATTTGCACAGCGGAAGCGTTCGGGTCATGGGGTGCTACTAATCAATATACACAACACAAGGTAATAAAGAATGGAAATTCTATTCCATTTTCAAAATTTAGATTTATTTAAGAAATAGTTTTACATCATTGTTTCAAAGTCGAAGTAAAGCCCATAAAATATATGTTGTCCCATTAAAAGTTGTATTAGATATGCTTGGAAAACACTTCGGATGCCAGTCCTTAACGAATGCCTTTGCCAATGCCCACGCCAAGAAGTAAACCTGAGAAAAACATGCAAAAATGTCAACACAAAGGTTGGCGATTTCATAGGTTTAAGTTTAAGAAATCAAGTTGGACCATAGTTGCACATATAAGCATCTCCGTGAATGATACTATATGCAGTAAAAAGGCTATTACGCTAATACCAAGTTCATTCAACCGAAACTAGGACAATGTGCATGCAACTAGAAGCATGATAAAATAACGGCCCAGCAAGTGTATTTCAAGTACACTTGTAATCGATATGATATACGCTCGACGTTTGCCTATCCGGTCAAACTCGAACAGGGGTGTCATCCCCAATAGATCTATTCATAACAATCACGCTTCCCCGAAAGGAACTGACGGTAGCATAATAGGATTCAAGGTTGTTTCACGTAATATTGTAATTAGTTTCAAGTCTGAAAAGAGTTTTGCATGTTTCTCACCCCATAGTTTTATAAAACAAGTAATAAGAGTAAAAGTGGGGGTTATAAACTCACCGTAGCAGTTCGGTGAATAAGGCACAAAGAGATCAAGTAACAAGTGGCTCCAACACGCAACCCAAATTAGTGCGGTAAATATGAGTTTTCGATTCCAAGCTAAATAAAGTCTACCTACTTTATTTAATTTACATGTTGTGTTGTTGTTGTCGTTATGTCAAGATACTAAGTTTGAAAATACCATTTTCAAAATAATTGAGTATATTTCGCTTATAAAACTTGTTTTAAAATGATATCGAAATTAACATATTTCGCTAAAAGTCGGATAAATATAGTGTATGGCAAAAGTAATACAATAAACGTGACGTTTGGTCGATGAGAAATATTTTATTTATATATCAATACATGTAAAGTGCATATATAAGAAAAATACATTTTAATATAATAAAGTGTTTTTCATAAAAATATCAAGATGGGTTTTAAAGATACCTCTAATTGAATTTATTTAAGAAAAATAAGTTTATGTATATATATACATATCGTTAAAACTTGGTTTCCGTAAGTGGTTCTCGCAGTTCTCGCAGACAAGGTGGGTTCTGAAAATAAAGGGACTCTATATATATATATAGAGAGAGAGAGAGACAGAGAGGGTAGAGTTAAAATGAAAAGTTTCTTATAATGAAAAGAATGAGAAGGCATGTGGAGGTGACATGTGTCACCTTTGCCACATCACCATGCCATGTCATGTAACATCTGTCACCCCACCCCACCCCACCCCACCCACCCACCCACCCAAAAAATTTCCAAAAAAATTTTTTTGGGCAAAAATTTTTTTTCCCCGCCAAAATTTCCCGCCAAATTATTCTCGCATCACAATCATAATTGTGATGCAAGAACTTATAATCTTAATGCACTAAAATCATGATTATGATGCAGTAACTTTATAACCGTAATGCAATAACTTATAACCTTAATGCACTAATAAGTTTTGGTGCATCTTTATTATAAGTTAATGCATCATAGTTAATAGTTAAGTGCATCAATTATGATGCACTAAAATCAAGGTTATAACCTTAATGCACTAAAATCATGATTGTGATGCAAGAACTTTATAACCGTGATGCGAAATTTATAACCTTAATGCACTAAAATTATAATTGTGACGCAAAAACTTATAACCTTGCACTAATAAGTTTTGGTGTATCTTTATTATAAGTTACTGCATAATAGTTAATAGTTAAATGCATCTAGTATGATGCACTAAAATCAAGGTTATAACCTTAATGCACTAAAATCATGATTGTGATGCAAGAACTTTATAACCGTGATGCGATAATTTATAACCTTAATGCACTAAAATCATGATTGTGATGCAAGAACTTTATAACCGTGATGCGGTAAAAAATTTGGCGGAAAAAAATTTTTGCCCAAAAAAATTTTTTGAGGAATTTTTTTAGCGCTGGGGTCAGTGGGGTATGGTGATGTGGCATGGTGATGTGGCAAAGGTAACATGTCACCTCCACATGCCTTTTCATTCTAAAAACTTTTCATAATGGGGTGTTTCTTGAGAAGTCTAATTTTGTGAGAACGCGAGAAGAGATCCTAGCCCTCCATCTATTCCCATCTTTTTTTAGATCTAATGGCTAAGATTAGCCCACCATTTGCCCTAACCAAGGGCATTTTTGTAATTAACAAACCATATCCATACATAAGGAAAAAAACACACATTGACTACACACCGAAGGTAAAATAACACAACTTCTCTCGATTCAAGTAACTTTGACACAACCACCAAAGTTCAAACCACCACTTCAAACCAAATCGAACAACCACCACTCCAAATCCAAATCGAACAACCACCACTCCTCAACAATTATCGCTTCACCTCTTCACCTTCTACAACCTTCTTCCACCTTCGTTCACCGTAATCATCGTTGAATACTAATCACCACCGTCGTTAACCATTGATCAACCGCTCCACCATATTATGCCACCGCCAGATAACCGTTGTATATGACCGTCGATCAATCACATGAATCAACGGAATATTAATGAAGAAGATATGCATCTAGATGACTCTCAACCGTAAGAAAGCGAAATCATTGATGTCACCGAATACGAGAGATATCAAGTAATTATCATAATTTATTATTGTTTAATTAATTTTTATAAATAATTGTTTTGAATTGTGAAAATTATTAGAAGATTTAAGTTTATTTAGAGTATCTTCGCATGTGAACTAATTTAATTTTATTGTTGTATTAGTGTAATTAATTTTATTTAGAGCATCTTCGCATGTGAAGATTATCGGTTAGGAATGATGTTTTGATGCAATTAGCCGATTTAAGTTTGGATTACATTATCTTCACTTGTGAAAATATCGAAGTAATAGATTTTTAGGTTATAAGTGCATATAAGTTTAGTTATATTATCTTCATGTAAGATTATCAATTAGGAATCAAGTTTTGATGCAATTAGCCGATTTAAGTTTGGATTACATTATCTTCACGTGAAAATATCGATGAAGTAATGGATCTTTACATTATCTTCACGTGTGAAAATATCGATAAGTAATGGATCTTTGAGGTTATAAGTGCATATAAGTTTAGTTATATTATCTTCACATGTGAAGATTATCAATTAGGATGAAGTTTTGATGCAACTAGCGATCTAAGTCTGGATTACATTATCTTCACTGTGAAAATATCGTAAGTAATAGATTTTGAGGTTATAAGTGCATATAAGTTTAGTTATATTATCTTCACATGTGAAGATTATCAATTAGGAATGAAGTTTTGATGCAATTAGTCGATTTAAGTTTGGATTACATTATCTTCACGTGTGAAAATATCAGTAAGTAATTGATCTTTGAGGTTATAAGTGCATATAAGTTTAGTTATATTATCTTCACATGTGAAGGTTATCAATTAGGATGAAGTTTTGATGCAATTAGCCGATCTAAGTCTGGATTACATTATCTTCACGTGTGAAAATATCAGTAAGTAATGGATTTTTGAGGTTATAAGTGCATATAAGTTTAGTTATATTATCTTCACATGTGAAGATTATCAATTAGGAATGAAGTTTTGATGCAATTAGCGGTTTAAGTTTGGATTACATTATCTTCGCGTGTGAAAAATATCATAAAGTAATCAATTTTTGAGCTTACAAGAGCATATAAGTTTAGTTATATTATCTTCGCATGTGAATATTATCACTTAGGAATGAAGTATTGACGTTATTAGCGGATTTAAGCTTAGATTATATTATCTTCGCGTGTGAAAAATATTAGTAAGTAATAGATTTTTGAGGTTATAAGTGCATATAAGAGTAGTTATATTATCTTCGCATGTGAATATTATCATTTAGGAATGAAGTTTTGACGTTATAAGTGGAATTAAGGCAGCGAACAAAAGGTTCAAACAAGGAACCTTGCTCCGGTTGAGCAACGTTGGATGTTTACTGATAATGATTTCACCGACCGCACCTTTTTATTAGTTAGTTTTTAATGTGAAATTGAAGGTGTTTTTAATGTGTTGTGTGAATAGTTAAGTAGGATTATTAATTTGACACTTTCCGCTTATATGAACTTCTTATATAAAGCCGAAATTGTCAAAATTAGCCACAAAAGTGAAATGATGAAACATAAGCTCAAAACCAAATAAGCCTATATAGTCAAACAAACACCCTCTTACTATAAAATTACGCCTAATATGATGATATTTAAGATACTAAAATGTAGCTTAATTTGTGCTACTTTCGTAACCTAATTAAAAAGTAAAATACTTATCGTGAATTGTGTTTTAATACGGAAAATTAAGCATGTTTGGATAGAGTTACGCGTATCGACCGTTTAAGTTGTTTTGGACAAGATTATTTCAAATAAGTCGATAAGGCTATCTAGACACTATCTCAAGCATTGTGTTTGACAATCGGATAAGCGTTTGGTAGATAATAATAAGTCGCTTACATAAGTTTTCTACCACCCTTATGAAAGGAGATATGTTTTTGAAATTAGAGATAGATATTCGACGTTTGGAAAGTTTATATTGGCCTTTTACAACTTGTAAAAGCAGTTAGAAGTTTTTTAAGTGTTTGGGTCGTTTAATTTGCTTATTTTGAATTGAATTATGCACTTCTCAGTAGCACTATCTATATGTGTTTATTCGCTTTGCTTATGAATAGAAGTCGCATATAAGGAATTTTAAACATCCCTTAATACTCCCATTGTAGCAATCATGTAACTCGTAGTCATTGTATGTACTATATTCTTATGGTTTTAAGGCGTTTGGCATTGGGGTTTAAAAAGTGATTATCTAACACTTATTGCGCTTTCAAGTTGCACAAAAGGCTAGTTTTAGGGGTTGAGAGTACAGTGGATGTGTCTTTGATTATGCGATTATTTAAAGGTAAAGAAATTAGCATACGAGTAGCTACAACAAAACTAATGATCTGCTTATTGGATGATTATCTTTACTTTAGATCCTCATAGTTGTTTTGACCTATAGTAAAGTATGTGATGGAACTTAGCACACACAAGGTTTGATCAATTCGCATTATCCTTGTTGTTTATCTGACAAAGAATCGGAAATTTTGAGCTGACATCAAAGTATGAGATTTGAGCTTATGTTAAATTATTTTGATTTATTTACTATGTTCGCTGCCTTAGAGGATGAACGAGATTGGTCATGCTGTTATGAAGTATGCTATGCATCAATTTTAGTACGTCAATATATGCTAAATGATAATATTCACATGTGAATATTATCATCAAATCCTGTATAGGGACATTCCTCCAGCCCTTTCTCAAAATGGGTAGATCTTCATACGGGTTGAAACACTTTTTGTCCAACATGTATATTATTTGTAAATAAATAGTATGTTGAATATGATTACGTAAAGTATATTCATATATGTAATATAATAAAGCGATTTAGGAGAACATAACATAAACTGACCTGTTTTTAACTGGTATTTCCTTATTTGGTCCATTTGACCCGTCAGAGATAAAACATAACCAAAATGGACCCATTCACAAGTAACTGGGTCAAATTGTCACCTATGGTATCTTTGTATCACCTATGATTAAAGTTAGTTGCTCTAGATATTGTGATTGATTAGTGTTTCAATATATTGAAATATCTACATATTTACAACAGATATTGTGAAATATCTCCACTGTTTACCGCCTGATCTCTTACAACGAAGCTGGAATTATGGCTGTAAGTATTGTTTAGTGTGAACTTCTACTTATAATGGTTGTATGAACTGGAAAAATTATTTAGTGGATCATACGTGCAGGTGAGAAGAGGTCATACAAAAATCTATCAGAAGGATATTGCTAATGTGTTAGATTACTTAGATAAGCATCTTCTTGAGGGAATGGGTGTGCTCCTGACAGAAGAAGAGCAACAAAAATGTGAAGAAAGAGTACGCGTTTATTTTACTCTTGATGCATATTAGTCTTACATCTTCGTAAGGGTAATATAGCCATTATCATTTTTTGATAGGTGTCTATTGAAAAGAAGAGGCTGTTGGCCGTACATGAAGCTGGTCATATTTTATTGGCACATTTATTATCTTGATATGACTGGCATGCGTTTTCTCAGTTGTTACCCGGTGGCAAGGTAAAATCTCATAATATTTCTAGTGTTTGTCGACTTTGAGTTTATCTGTCCAGTATCTAACCCATTTTAGCAGGAAACAACAATATTCGTTTTTTACCCTAGAGAAGATATGGTGGATCAAGGTTACACAAACATTTGGTTACATGATGATGCAAATGGTGGTAGCTAATGGTGGGCGTTCTGCTGAACGTGTCGTCTTTGGTGATGATGTAACTGATGGTGGAGTGGATGATCTAGAAAAGATCACAAAGGTGGTGTATTGTTTTATCAAATACAACCAAGATTCATCTACCGGTCATTCATCCGATCATCGAACAAGGATGATGATATTTTACACACCTGGTCCATTCTCAAGATCGATGCATCTCATCAAGCTCGTGTGATTTGACTTTTGAATCATCACGGTTCATTATACGAAACCTAGTAATTTGCAAATTAAGCGATTTTAGACAACTCACATGGAAATTTTGCCTAAACTGAATGTTGCATGGTCTTGTTTATAAATTTCCTTAAGAATAGTCTATTTGCAAACATATAGCCAAGACGATATCCCTTAGGCGCATCACATTACATTGGAACGAGAAGCGATTTGATACCTTGAAAAGTCGGTGACTTGCTTGTTTGTATTATCTTTATAGTACGGACTTGCATGAGTAGAAAATGTATAGGTTTGTACAATAGATTGCTTGATAAAAACGCATAGTACATAATTCTAATTCACCAGTGAATGAACCAACTGCTTTTTATAAGTGAATAGTTATGTTATACTGCCTTTATGGTGTTTTAGTTTGACTCGATGCACCAAGAAGAGTCTCGTCCGTCATTAGTCTCCCCACCCCACCACCGGTGCTCATAACATAAGGTGTCGAATATTTAATTTATATCCGAGTCTTATCACCAATTTTAAAATATTACTCATCGCTAGTAATACCGCAATGTAACCCTCATGTCGAACCTCACTGATGGATTGATTGCTCGTTGCCTCTTTCATGTCCCGATATCTTGAAGATGAAAGTTACAAGAGGCTTGAAGAAGCTCAAATCAAGCCTATCTTATTCATGGGCAATCCGAGTTTTGGCATGACCGATCAACAACTCGAAAAGAACATGCCAATAGTATGTTGTCCCGACTCATGTCACTCTTTATTAATTTGTTTAATCGCATAATTTGTCAACGCTTTGTATTTGGAATCGGGTTCAAAATGCTTATGCCGATCATTACTTGAATGGCCTTTTCACCGGCTATGCACCACACCCTATGGTAACGATTTTTGTGATCATTTTGATGTCATTGAACACAAAAGAAATGTACTTGTTATGATGCAATGGATATTGGTGCATTGATCGATTCAACCTCATATGGTTCACATAGCTCCTGCTCGAGTTCCACTGCCTCTAGACCTATCAGAAGATTATCAGTGGAAGTTTTCAGGTTATAAGTGGATATAATTTTAGTTATAATATATTCGCATGTGAAAGTTAGGAATAAAGTTCTGATGTTATTAGCAAATTTAAGTTTGTATCACATCATCTTCGCGTGTGAAAAATATACGTAAGTAATGAAGTTTTAAGTAATGAAGTTTTAAGGTTATAAGTGTATTCGCATATGGGGATCTCTAATTGTTCGAATCACTCGATAACGCTTAATCGATCACCCACGCAGTACATGCAATATATAAATATAGGTTCTTGCCGAGGTATATATATAGAGCCTTTAACCATATTTCGTGTTTTGTATTCATTATCCGTTTTAAGGCTATTTGGTAACATGCTATTGATAACGCTTAATCGATCACACACGGACTTACGCTTCTATTTGAAACAGTTGAATCGGTGGGTTCAGTGCGATTGGCCATAGAGTGGGTGGTCGGCCGGTGGGACCCAACAATTTTCGATGCAAATTCACCAAAAGGTACTCTATTAGTCTATTTCAAAAGTAATCTACAGCTTCTTTGTAAGTTTGTTGTAAGTAAACACTTACGCCTCTGTACATGACATTATGTAATTGGATTTGGTTATAGGTTGGTCTTGTTGTTTGGTAAAGGGAGTGAGACGATAAAAATATGCAAGCCAAGACAGAGCTCAGATTCAGTCTGTTCAAATTCTCACTCGAGGAATATATTAGCATAATGTTATAGATTATAAACTTTGATAAGTAAATTCACGGAAATTACCGATTTCTGCCAACGAGGTTTTGTGATGCTTTATTCGTTATTCGTTTGTGTTTATGATTAATCTGTGAGTTCGCTGATTGAAGTTGTTTGATATTTGTATGTGTTGTTAATGAAATGATGCTTAAATATAGGGCTAGTTGATGATTATAGTGATAGTTATACTGAGTAGGTAGTTTGTTTCGTTGAGTTGTGGTTTTAAGGAACTGGTTAGGAGTTTGGTCGCATTTCATCATTTTGCATCAGGGATTGCAGTTTTGTTATGTTTTATTCATAATTCACGTTTTGTTTTTGTCTAATATGTAATGTTGCTGATTGAAGTTGTTTGATAGTTTTAGGTTTATTTGATTAAAGTTAGGGCTAGTTGATAATTACTATGATAGCTATAGTTCACCGCGTAGCCTTGAGTTGCGCTTTCTCAAAACTGTCTTGGAGTTTGTTCGGATTTTGTCAATTTGTTTATGGAGATTACGGTTTGGTTCGTGTTTAGTTTATTGAAGCTGTTTGAGATTGTTGTAGTTAGGAAAACCGTATGTGTTTAGGTTTGTTATAAGTTTGGTTCTTGGTAATTTGATTGTGAAGTATTTGTGTCTTTGATAAAATGATGCTTAAATTTAGGGCTAATCTATGATTAATGATAGGAGTGATAGTAACCGAGCATGGCTAGCTTTTTGTTGAGTCATTTTTGCATTTAATCATGAAATAATGCTTAGACATAGTGTTAGTGAGCGATTAGTGATCGATTGACAGCTTCTCGATTATGTGTTCAAAGACTGCATAGGATATCCTTCGATTTTTGCCAATTTACATCCGAGTATTGAGGCTGACGGCTAACATGAGACATTTAGCCTCTGATTAACTATTTGTTTGTGAACAGCTTCCATAGTTAATTACTAATGAAGTTTAAAAGTGATTCATACTTACAATTGGTATCGGCAAATAATTGAATTGACAACCTCCGTAAGAAACTTCAGTATGACTTCAGATTGTTAATGCAGGGTGAAGCTAGTGATTAAAGTCGACAAAGATAGGAAAATAAAGTTCATTCTTTGGAATATGGTTTTCCAACAACAGGCATAATGGAATCAATATATGATTCTGGATGGTCATCTAAACTCGTGTATGGACACCACGCTCATGACTTAATCGACCTCTTTAACATCCCATGAACAATGGGAATCCTATAAATATATGTGTAAAAGAATATGCGTGTGATGACTTCGAAATTCGTCCGAAACTGCTAAATGTAAGTCATCAAGAAACGTCATTGGATAGGTTAAAAGAACACGATCCAACTTGATTCAAGACTTCTCCACACCTCCCTCTTTCGCTCTTCTTTCACTCTTTTCTTCGTAAGTTGATCAAGAACCGATATAGGGCATCAAATGTAGATCGATGAGTCTCTGCTCGATTCATGGTGGCCAACATTATGGAAGTCAAAGTTATTATGATAAATTTAGAAGTCCTATGCCTTGATGAATGGATAATTACTACAAGAATTGTTTCATCGTTAAAAGTTACGCCTTTTTATTCATGTTCATTATAAAACGGACATCCTATCATGATTGAGATGTCTATTTGTGTGATTTATGTACGTAGGTTGACCGCAGATAGTAAATAAGGGATGAATTTATTTTCGTTCAAACTTCGCTCATTTTCTTGTTTTGTACTCTTTCCTTGGTCAACCCTTTTAGGCTTTTCAAGTTGTCTCGCATATATGATAAATTTGTTCGATTCGATTATGTACGACATCCCTAGTCCAAAAGGTCATCATCCGAAAGATGAGCGACAATGCTTCTAATCTTTCTTGACGATTATGTTGATTTTGTTTTTCCTCTTGTTATCCCAATATTCTTTTAGGTATTATAAGTACGTAGTTAGGAAGATACATATTTATAATAGCGATGTTCGCTTAAGAAACTCCTTATTTTCCGATCAAAATATTACAAGTTCAACGTTGAAAAGTACTCTATTAAAATGGTGCGTTTGTCATTATTAAAACTCCTTAATTTCAAGAATATCTCCGATTATTAAAACTTTTGTTTCTTGTCAAAACTATAACCCTTCTACATGGTATGGTTAAAGATTACTAATTTGTCATTATTGAAGTTTTATTGCGATAATCCTTCATCGATTATCGACCCTTAACTAGTTGGATAACTGCATAAGTTTTGCAGATGACCAAACACTAAAATGGGTAAAGTGTGTTGGAAATGTATATATTTACAAACATGTGAATGTCCGGATTCGAACTCGTGACCACGGATTGCACATTAGCGAATGAGAATTAAAGTTAATAATTAATGTTTATGTTTACGATTAATTATTACACATTAAGTCCGTTAACGATCGTTAAGTATTTAACGGAAAATGACTAACGACCGTTAAATGGAAAGAGAAGGACTAGAAATGGAAAACTTGGAAAAGTTATGGGTTTGGCTTTGGGCTTTCATGGTGGCGGCCATAGGGCCTCTCCTAGGCCTAATCTCCCAACTTGTTCCCTAAGTTTACCTATTAGTATAAATAGAGGATTAGGTTCTAGGGTTTCATACACTTGTGCATTGAATTAACCCTAGATCTCCTCTCTCTCTTGTCCTATATTCGCCGAACACCCCAAAGTAAGGGAGTTTGGTTTCGTTTTCACAAACGAGGACTTGTGTTAGATCTAGCAATCGCTGATTCGTTGGTTAATTCTGTGTATAAGAACGTGGTTGTAAGACATTATTCTTACACCAATAAGTACTTCTTTGTTTTGTTTTGCTCGAGGTTGTTTTGCTTTGCTCGAGGATTTGACATTTGCAAGAGGTACGTTACGCATACTTTCGCTAATTAATTTATTTGTTATGATCTTTAAGTCTTCATTGTACTCTTGATGTCTTTATGTTTTATTATATTTTATATATCATAAACTTAACAGGCATCACGAGCCTTGTATAACAAGTAATTAATTATCAAACACATAATTAAAATAAACATGAATGTGTTATTATTTGTATGCTTAGATCTAGGGTTTGCAAAACCTAAACCCTAATTTTGAGGGGGGGGGGGCGTTTTATTTGATGCCCTAATTAGGGTTTTGTAAACTATTGTTTTTAATTGGATTAGAAACCCTAAGATGCATGCAACTTTATGTGTATATGCGTAACTCTGTTTAATTGCATTAATTGTTAAGTGTAATTGATATCCATGATAATTATCTGCATGTTTTATCATGGATCTGCTTTTTATTGTATGTCTTTCATGTTTTAAGTGATATACATTAAATTATGATAGATCTTAAATTGGGGAAGACCTTAATAATTATTAATTTAATCAATTATGTGCTATGTGGTATATATTTAGTTTTGACTTACGCAATCGATGAATCGATGCATGTGGTTCACCTTGTACATAGATGAAAACGGGTGGAAGTCTTAATTAAATATATGCATATTGATAGATCTAGAATTGGTTATTAATAGGATTTATCAAAACCGCTTTGCATGTGGCTATTTGATATGCATGACTTTTATTTGTTATGCATTCATTGTTTATTTGTTTATTTTATAAATACTTGCTTGTTTGTGTTTTGTAACAAGGGTATTATTACAAGAAAATAAACCGACCTAAACAATGGTGAAACATGTATTTTTAAGCGTAGTAATCATAATCGCTTAATTGATCGATGACTTTGGTACAAATGGTCCGAAAGGCTCACCCATGAGAATGAACTAATAAAAGGGGTTTAAAGAAGTGCGATAGTCACACCGAATGGATGTCTAAGGTTGTGCTTTAGCTGCACAGTCCTCTCGCCTCGTAAGTTCGAGTGGAGCTACTTAGTAAGCCATTAAATGTGCAAGCTCATCTTAAGGGCGAATTAGTTTTAATTCCATGCGCCACTTCGGTGGTAATTATCCAAACACTAAGTGTTTACACTTATGCAAAAGTACGGTATAATGGATGATAATTAACACTAAATTCCTTGATTGGTGAATCCAATACCTCAATTAAAGTTTGATGATGAAAAGCTTATACATTAAAACAAGTTAAAATGTTTTAATAAAACCTATGTTACAAAGATGAATGCATGACATCTTTGTACATATTTGATTTAACATCAAAACTATTACCCTTTAATTTAAGTTATATGCCATCCAACGAAATGGAAACACCTGAGATTACCTTTTATTTGCGTGAGATCATGATTTAGATCGTAATCAAAGGGTGAAATATCCACGTGACGTGAGAACGGGCATGGATGATTTTGCAGTTTCTTAAATTGGACAACTTAATTGAGTTTTGTAGTGAGAACTGGCAACTCAAGGCATAAGATGGGATAAAACATGTTTACATGGCAATTGAAATTGGCTATATGTAAATCCCATAAATCTAGGAATTGCAATTGAAGTTGGCAATTGAGCAAAAGCTCGCCACTTTGTATAAGGTTCATTACTAGCAGATCAACTGATGTAATGAGATTATGACAATTTGGATCCTAGTTTTCGATGAAAATTAAATGGTTATATGTTTATGAACCATGGGTGTTTAATTTTCTTGAAAAGGTTAATTATCGAAAATACTAAAATTGAATTTTGTAATTCTTTTGAATGTATAATTGCAACATTTAACCAGAACTAAGTTTAGTCTTTGATCAATAAATTGTTCCATTCGCTTTCAAACAAATGTTTGATCGAGAATAATTCTTCGAAAAGACAAACGAAGTCTCTTTTCCATGGGAGAAGCATGAGACTCAATCCTATTCCTTTTCATGAATGAGAAAGGTATAATAGGAACATTTGAATTGTCTAAATTCTAAATGTAACTCATAGCAATAAATTGCACATCTTATTTTCCATAACGATTTCATTACCTTCATTTGGTGAATGAATTCTTTTGTAACAAAATGAATGTTGGTTAACTGGAAAATATGTATGTGAGTTACTAAATTAGAAGCTAGACTAATTACCGCGAAAATTGGTAAAAGGCAAACTAGCATATTTTATCTAGTTGTTTTGCTTTAACCTTTAAAGGTGCTACATACCATTATGGGCATGGTAGGCTCATAAGGAAGAAATTGCATACCCAATTTTTCGTTAATAACTTTGATGGATAACCCATCATTCATAGAGTAGAATACACCTTTTAGTACCTTAGTAATGATTACGTATGGTTCTTTAAAGGTGTAGGAAAGTAAAAAGCAAGCAAGTTGTTTTAACTGGTTATGCAACACTTACAATGTTGTCGATTCGGTGGGAGCATTTGTGTTGCATTCTTGAATAAGAAGTTGTTTTAATGATTTCTAATTCAGGTGGGAGCTACAAGCCTTATTTCCTGTGTAGTAACCCAGATTATCTTCAAAGATAATTACTTTCCAATTGTAGACACTTATGTTTTAAGGATAGTGGTATGCGTTTCCTTACTAAACAATATAGTTCTACATCTATTTGTTATATCTATGACACAAATCATATTAATCAAATAAACGAACGTGCATCGTGTTGTTTATCTGCTACATGATGTTGTTCCATGCACAAGTGGGAGAAATCTTTATTGTGTGCAAGATACAACACATATAAATATGATTTAAATGGATTCTCTTGATCGCAAGGTAAGAGAGTTACGTTCTAATAGGAATTATATATTTTATATGTATGATTGCCTTATTAAGACAATGTGTCAAGATGATAACAAAGACTACTTTATTTTTAAAATTTATGTCATTCAATATTTAAGAAACACTTGTAGTTACAATTTATGTTACGTGAGAACGTGAACTAGATTATAGCCCAGGTAAAATATCCACGCCGTGAGAACGAGCATGGATGATTTTGCGCTTCTTACGTTGAATTTTCATGGAATGACATAATTAAATGAAGTAATCTAATACTACTTTGAATTTAAGTATTCGTTGAATGACTTAAATATATGTAGTAAGTATTAACTTGAAATATTAATTGAAACACGAGGTGGTGTTCATAATTACTTTAATTAAAAATGTTTATGATTTTGTAAAGTCACAAACATGAAGTCTTTTAATACAAGACTTACAATATAAAGTAAGACGTTAACTTGCTATGTTTTAAGACATATGCATGAAGTCAATGAGGTGATCAATGACTTATAACGTATAGTGGGATTATAACTGATATGTCTTTTGACTTGGTCAAAAATACTTGTGTTATAATACATGCAATTGACTTGGTAGAATAATTGTACCATTAAGTTTTACTTTGTTGGTAAATAGATGAGCCAAAGAGTAGATGGTTATCTTAAATATTGTTAGATTATCTTACAATATTAATTCTAATGAAATACCATAGTTTTATGGTATGTTCAGTTAGAAGAATCAAAATCTATTGGCATGTTTGATTCAAGATAACTATAGTTTCTTCCAAAAGTTATCAAGGTTAGAATATTGAGTATAGATTGAATATACTCAATAAGACTCCAACCTAGAAGATTAATAAGACACCATTTGTTTATGGAATGTGATGAATCACATTAAGTCTTATAATGAAGTTCGAATTTGTTAAACTGCTTGTATAGTGAGTTGTAACAAAATAATGTTAGGAATCATCAATGTTTTTGTAATATCCCAAAAGAGAACAATGTATTGTTGCTCTGCTTGCTAAACTATTTAAAGGTAATCTTTAAATTGTTAAAGGCAAGTGGGAGTTTTGTTTAAGATCTTGAAAGATTGAATTACAAAATACATAATCTTCTAAAATACACTAGCAAACATCATGATGAGGTTAAACATGTAAATGATAGACCTCAATATGATGGAATTGTCGTTCATAGATCCGAAAGGATATCTCGGATATTTAATATCTTTGAGAAATATGAGTTACGTGATCATGGTAAGCTCGATAATCATAATGATGAATTTACCAAATGATGAATTGTGGTAAATCAATCATACTATGAATGTTGAGATGTCATCCATAAAGATAATCAACTTTAGATACTTGGTTTATCTTAATAATGAATATGAGTTTCTTCAAAGGATGGAAACCTTAGTGGTTTAAATCTTTATGTAGAAATCATATGGACAATATTGTACACATATTTAATGCATGTCTAGTGATAATAATATTAATCATATTTAAGCAATTAACTATGATTGAATATTCTTTCTAGATACATTAAATAGAAGTATAAAGATTATAATTGTATTACTTAGTTTCATTGATATGAAATTTTGACAATGAATATCAAAACTCTTTGTTGTGAATTACTTTTGCGAGGACGATAAGTAATACAAAGTAGTTTATGAATTCAAATAATCTTTGAATTTGTACAGACTGCAAGAATCCATGAATGGAGATATGCATGCATCTAGGAGATGATTCTTATGTTTAATATTAAATCTATGTTTGATTTAATAATTAAAATAAAATTGCTCATAAGTATTCCTGAAAGCTAGTGGGAGTATTATTTATTTTTCTTAAATCTTATATGTTGTATGGGCAACTACATTCCACTTAAATTAAGTTTTAGTTGGGAATGAAACTTCGTTTGTAAGATTTGAAAATAATATATACAACCTTGGAATATATGTTTATAAACATATGCGGTAAAATAAATGAGTCTAATAAAACATGATAAATACATATCTTTGACAAGATATAATATGAATGAGATCTTAAAGTTTAACTTGAAGATTCATCATGTACATCATGTTGTGTATAAGATTGTTGTGTCATGCTTGGTTAAAGATGATTTGACAACATTGAAAGTTGTTAGTGTAATAAATATTTTAAAAGGAATATGTTTGGATTTAGAATCTCATTCCACGATCGGATATGCTCCTAGATTCTATGGATTTAAAATATGGCAATTATTTCATAATTGTCATTGCCAACAAACTTGAGTTTGGTAGGCACCAACATTACACTATAACCGCTCAAGTTTACGGATGTTTTAAGAGCATATTGTTGTACACAATGATGCTGGTATAATTGAGATGACACTCAATTCTAGTCATGGTATCGTTGGTGATGACCATGTTGACTAGTTATGCTCATCTAAGAGCATAGTTGCATTATACATTAAAGAATAAAGAATACTTTAAACTTTAAAAGTTTTGAAAGATGATTGTCATATAAAGGTGGTTCATGTTGTCACGCACCTTATGAAATGATATGACAATATCAAGATATGTGTAAACACATACAAGAAATTCAATTATTGAATTTTCGAAATAAGTATTCTCAAAATTCTTGTAGATCAAAGTTAGTTGAAATTATGCCTTGTCAACAAGTATGAGTTTCATGACTTGAGGCAAAATTCATTAACTAAGAATTATCATGCATTGATCTATTTAGTATTTGGATAAAGGATGTTAAACAATTATTATTTATGAATTAAAGTACGATATACGTTTAATTTCATTTATAATATTGTGTCATATATTTGCATGTTTAAATCCATGAATAACTTAAGTTATTCTAAATAGTCCGTTGTCAATCAATAACATGGGAATGATATTGAATTAAGACAAATCTGAGTATTAGTTAGAATATACTTGAAAGTATATTGATGCGTAGCATGACTAATTTCAGATGATATTCAATGTATTGAGTATAGGACTTATCCCACCCGCATGATAATACTTTATGGATATTTGTCATTAAGTATATCATGGATATTTATCCTCGACTTGAGATACAAGAGATATGTCATGGATGTAGTGCATTTTGTGAGGCAATCTAACGCTACACGAATCGGTAGTTATAAGGGTTGTTTTCGAAGTGTTGCGAAATCTATGAATCTCGCTTGTAGTCAAAATGGGATTTGTTTCCTTCAAATTTATTTTGAAGTATAATCTTCTTGGGCCCCTCGTAGGGTTGTTAAGATGTTTGCATGGCCATGCCCAAGGTCTTTTGGAATATGTTCGTAAGAATTGGTAATCTTAATCAATCACATAAAGCGAGAAATGTAATAGTTAATTAAGAAATGAGTGAGATCCATATTCTTATTAACATGGTATTAGAAACAAAGGATGAATATGATGATGAATCATCAAACTTGGTTTTTCTCCAAAACCATACACGAGTTGTACCGGGGCATTGGTGTGTTGCTAGACGCTAACCAATGTCATTTCACATTTTGTAAACATATCCAAGTGGGAGTCGTTGGAAATGTATATATTTACAAACATGTGAATGTCCGGATTCGAACTCGTGACCACGGATTGCACACATTAGCGAATGAGAATTAAAGTTAATAATTAATGTTTATGTTTACGATTAATTATTACACATTAAGTCCGATTAACGATCGTTAAGTATTTAACGGAAAAATGACTAACGACCGTTAAATGGAAAAGAGAAGGACTAGAAATGGAAAACTTGGAAAAGTTATGGGTTTGGCTTTGGGCTTTCATGGTGGCCGGCCATAGGGCCTCTCCTAGGCCTAATCTCCTAACTTGTTCCCTAAGTTTACCTATTAGTATAAATAGAGGATTAGGTTCTAGGGTTTCATACACTTGTGCATTGAATTAACCCTAGATCTCTCCTCTCCTCTCTCTTGTCCCATATTCGGCCGAACACCCCAAAGTAAGGGAGTTTGGTTTCGTTTTTCACAAACGAGGACTTGTGTTAGATCTAGCAATCGCTTGATTCGTTGGTTAATTCGTGTGTACAAGAACGTGGTTGTAAGACATTATTCTTACACCAATAAGTACTTCTTTGTTTTGTTTTGCTCGAGGGTTGTTTTGCTTTGCTCGAGGGATTTGACATTTGCAAGAGGTACGTTACGCATACTTTCAGTTAATTAATTTATTTGTTATGATCTTTAAGTCTTTCGCTGTTTACTCTTGATGTCTTTATGTTTTATTATATTTTATATATCATAAACTCAACAAAGTGATGGGTTGTTTTTCCTTGTTCAAGTTACACGGCCTACCCGAGTTATCCCGGTGTCTGTTTCCGACCCTTTACTTAAGCCTAAACACTAGAATTTGAATATCTATGACTTGTAAAGGCAGCAACACCCCCTGAATAGTTATAGCCCTTCCTCTTTATTGTTAGTAGCACTGTTCCCCTGTGCATGCTCGTCTTCTATTGTTTCTACGCATGATCGTGATTTTTAATCTCTGGTATTTGTTTCTTCTTTCCATCATGTTACACGTTTTTGGTTTGAGTCACCAAGGTGCTATTTTCTGTTTTGATTCAGGCTATACTTCAGTTTTTCCTTGATTATGGAGAATTTGTTCTGCATGATGATGATCCTAGTCTCCGGACTTTCTTCCGTTCATGCTTAAGCCGGTAATATACACAATCTTTTGACGCTGCTATGCACTCTTGGTTTATTAAAATCTATTGTATTCACCACGAAAACTGTATTTGTATGTAATGATACTTATGCATTCATTGTCGTGACAAGTTTTCCGAGATTCATCTATAGTTATTAAAGATCTATTTCATAATTAAATTAGAAATCACCTTTGAATCAATCTATTATATGATTTTTCAATTGCAGCGAGTTTGCAGACCCTGTCGTTGCAGAAGCAACTCTAGATTTTCTGAACGTGAACAAGAAGAAAATATTACTCACATTTCCTACTTTACTCCCTCAGGTATGGTGTCACTTATGTATAAATGAAAAAACACTATATAATTATTAATGTGCAAATGTGGTATTCCGTTGATTGTTGAATGTTGAATAGGGACTTGAGCGAAAGCTTCTGTTTTCCATAAAAAATATTATTCATATATGTGTCTGAGATTAAATATATAATTCAACCATTCTTCTGTGTGCTTTCAGTTTTATCCATTGATGCTCAAGCTAATTGCATGGAACGGAGAAAAGTAAGTATTTCCATTATTTTTGATATTCTGTAGTTAATTCTGTTCTGTTTGCAACGAGTTATGATCCATAATTAGCATTGATAGTCGAATTGACTTTTCAGATTGTAGAGTAATTGGTGGGATTTGATGGTGGTCGTAATATGACATTTGGCTAATACTCATTGGTTTTTTGGCAATGCAGATTAGAAAAAAGGTTCCTAAGAGTGTTTCCTGGCTTGATGTCTCCCGGGTCTTTTCTACCTCTATTCATATCACTGGTTAAAGCGGGTTCAGTTCAAAATGAGATCAAAACGATTTGGTTAAATAGGAATACAATAACTATCTTGTATTGCAATAAGAAAATAACTTACTATATTTGAATGGGATGGCTTTTAAAGGTGGCAATTTTGGCGTGTAAGTAATAGGTCAAAGCAGGCTCGGGTTAGAATGGGTAGTTTTGTGCAGACTGAAGCGGGTCAGGTTAAATATGAATACAAAAACTATCTTGTTACAATTTCTTATCAGGTCAAAGAAGGTTCAGGTCGTAATGGGTAGTGCAGATTTAATTGGGTTGCCTCACAAATGATTACCAAAACTATCTTGTTACAATGATTAAATATTTGTAAAGAGAATGATTTTTAGAGCTGGAATAGGGGATGGTAAGTAACCCGTCAAAACAGTTTCATCCCATGGAATATAGGTAGTTTAATCGGGTTGAGATAGGACCAGTTAAGTCGTGAAGTTCTAGGGGGTTTATATCAATATTTGAAAGATCAAGTATGCTCAAATGACACTAAATCATTCTATTGAGACCGTGCTTGCTGTTTTATTTTTTTCTTAAAATGGATAAGATAAACATTGCCCATATGGCATATGCTGACATGTTGTTCATCCTTTGCCATAGATGAGATCCATGCATCTTCACATTGACATGCATCAACTCACGAAAAGTCAACTTCTCTTCTCTTATTAGGTGGTAAAGTAATGGGATTTAATTAAAGTTAAGTGGCACTGTGTTGTCGTTCCCAATTTGTGTTACTTTAGCTGATTGTGTCTTTTGCTAATTATCATGCATAGTGAAATACTGGATCTTAACTATTTGAAACTTGAATTGATTTGTGATGGTGAGATAAGTGAACTTATGCGATTATGTGATTTGATAGGATTAAGATGTCAGTAGTTTCGGATTACAAACCAGGCTAATTCCTATATAGCTTATATTATGTGTTTGACATACCTTGTGGATAAGACGCCCTCCTAACGAGTTGGACTGATGATACAGTGACAAGGATTTTGCATGTGAAGTTAGCGATAGGTATGTTGAACTGCAAACCATTTTGTTGTCTTTCGTTTTGAGTTTGTAAATGATTAGTTATCTACTTTGTTGTTAATAGAATGATTTGAAATTTATGTGCTTTATACACATCTTACTTGAGTTTTGACCATGGATCAAATAACGTATGGTGGTAAATGGTATAGTGAACCTCTTGGTGCATTTACAACCGGGCCTCCATACATTCAAGACTGAAATGAGGTATGTCTTTTCCATAATCTTTTTTTTAAGCTTTTGTAAAACGTTGTTTAGACCCAAGCCCAGTTTTATCTGTTACACAATCCAACCTTGCGTCCCGACCTGTGTATTATCTAAAAATCACCCATATTGATCTCAGCTTGTTTCAACTTTTTACCTGTTACACAAGTAACACATTCCTACCCAATGCGTTATTTGTTTCAAATAATTTGAGTGGATGAAGCTAGGCCTAGGTTACATCTCTCCTTAATTGTGATCGACAGAAAGACACAATTATGTGTATGTATAACCTTTGCACCGCTTAGTATCTGATTCGAGTTGATATTTCATACGTTACTTGTAATCATAAATTGGTGACATGTCTGCTCTAAACAATACTTATTATCTGCTGCCACTTACCATTTCTCATATTACTTGAACATGTTCTTTGCATGTAGGCAAGAATTAGAGCATCCATTGATTTTTATTCATGACAAAAAAATTTCAGACATGAACTCCCTTGTAAGAATCTTGGAACTCACTGTAGAGGTAACCAATATAGACACCTTATACCACTCTTTAGCCGGTCTTTTGCTGATTGGTTAACATCACAGTTATCATTTTTATTATTGTGACAGAAACGTATACCTCTCCTAATTGTGGCGGAAGATTTGGAAATTGAGTTGTTGGCAATGTTGAGCAGGACTTAAGGTAAGCATCTGAATTTGCTTTAGAGCCACTTGTTGATAGCTAATTCATAATAAATACTAAAGAGACATGTGCGTGATTTTATACTTGTAGGTGTGTGCGATTAAATCTCCCGGATTTGGAGATAATAGGAGAGCGAACTTGGAAGATATTGCGGTGCTTACCGGAGGGAGGTAGATAAACATCTATTTCCTAATTGCAACTATAGGTGGCAAAATGGGCAGGTGGCGCATGTCTAGTAATGGGTCATAATGGGTTTGGGTCAACTTAATTTCATCTACGTGTAGAAACTCGTTGGGGTGGGATAAGTTTTAACACCTTTTTTTTCAAATCTTTTGAACTTGTTATACGATTACATAGTTATTTCAGTAATAAACTTGTAGTGTGTTACTTTTTCATTGTCCCTTTTAGTCAACATATATCTTTTGTAATTTGAGTCATTGAAAGATGGTTTTATGTCCCGTGCGTGTCTTTTTGTAACTAAGAAACCTTACGATTTGGCTTTTTGTAGTGATAATGATTATATACAAATGTTGTGCATATACATGAGAGTTCGATTTATCTCAAGCATGTCAAATAAACAAATGTTTTTTTTAAAGGCGACAAGTCTTACGAATTGCACGCAGCATGTTGCCCAAAGCCTATTTTTAAGTCATATATAGTTACACGCAAAGATAAATGTATATAAGTGTACGTGCATTTATTAGTGAAAAAGATTTATTCACATGCAAAGAAATTTTTTTATACTCGTGTATAAATGTACGTGTATTTACTAGTGAATAAAGTTTATTCACACGCGAAGAAAGAAAGTATATAAATGTACATGTATTTACTAGTGAAAAAATTATGAGCAATGATTGAAACTTTGATCTTAATAGCATAATTTTTATACTAAAACTGCAAAAATAAGAGATATTGATGTTTAATAAACGATATTTAAGTTTTGTAAAAATATCTTCACATGTGAAAATTATGAGCAAATATTGAAGTTTTAATCTTACTAACATATTTTCTATACTAAAAGTGCAAAAATAGGAGATATTGATGTTTAATAAACGATTATTTAAGTTTTGTAAGTATATCTTCACATGTGAAAATTATGAACAAGGATTGAGTCATTTGTCTTATTAGCATATTTTTTATACTGGAAGTGCCAAAATAGGATATATTGATGTTTAATATACGATTATTTAAGTTTTGTAAGACTATTTAATATTTAATAGACGGTTATTTAAGTTTTGTAAGAATATTTTCACATGTGAAAATTATAAGTAATGATTGAAGCTTTGATTTTACTAGCATATTTTTCATACTAGAAGTGCAAATATAGAATATATTAATGTTTAATAGACGATTATTTAATTTTTATAAGAATATTTTCATATGTGAAAACTATGAGCAAGGATTGAATATTTGATTATACTAACATATTTTTTATACTAGAAATGCAAAAATAAGAGATGATGTTTAATAGACGATAATTTAAGTTTTGTAAGAATAATTTCACGTGTGAAAATTATGAGCAAGGATTGAATCTTTGATCTACCTATTGTATTTTTTATACTAGAAGTGTAAAAAAATGATATATTGAGGTTTAATAGATGATAATTTATATTTTGTAAGAATATCTTTGCACGTGAAAACTATGAGCAAAGATTGAATATTTGAACTTACTAGCGTATGTTTTATACAAGAAATGCGAAAATATAAAATATTGATGTTTAATAGACGATTATTTAAGTTTTCTAAGAAATATCTTCACACGTGAAAATTATGAGCAAATATTGAAGCTTTGCGTATTTTTTATACTGGAAGTGTAAAAATAGGATATATTGATGTTTAATAGAAGATTATTTAAATTTTTTAAGAATATATTTGCACGTGAAAGTTATGAGCAAGGATTGAATATTTGATCTTACTAGCGTATATTTTATACAAGAAATATAAAAATAGGAGATATTGATGTTTAATAGACGGTTATTTAAGTTTTGTAAGAATATCTTCACGCGTGAAATTTATGAGCAAAGATTGAAGCTTTTATCTTAATAGCGTATTTTTATGCTAGAAGTGTAAAAATTGGAGATATTGATGATTAATAGACGATTATTCAAGTTTTAAAAGAATATATCTTCGAGCGTGAAAATTATGATCAAGATTGAAGCTTTGATCTAACTAGCGTATTTTATGTTAGAAGAGTAAAAATAAGAGATATTAATGTTTAATGAATGATTATTTAAGTTTTGTAAGAATATTTTCACACGTAAAAATTATGAGCCAATATTGAAGGTTTGATCTTACTAATGTATTTTTAATACTAGAAGTGCAAAAATAGAAGATATTGATGTTGAATAGACGATTATTTAAATTTTGTAAGAATATATTCGCACGTGAAAATTATGAGCAAGGATTAAATATTTGATCTTACTAGGGTATATTCTATACAAGACATGAAAAAATAGGAGATATTGATGTTTAATAGACGGTTATTTAAGTTTTGTAAGAATATTTTCGCGAGTTAAAATTATGAGCAAGGATTAAATATTTGATCTTAATAACTAGAAGTGCAAAAATAGGATATATTGGTGTTTAATAGACGATAATTTAAGTTTTATAAGAATATATCTTGAATGAAAATTATGAGCAAAGATTTAAGCTTTGATCTAACTCGCATATTTTTATGCTAGAAGTGCAAAATATGAGATATTGATGTTTCATAAATAATTATTTAATTTTGTAAAATATCTTCACGTGAAAATTTTGAGCAAATATTGAAATTTTGATCTTACTAGTGTATTTTTATACTAGAAATGCAAAATAATAGATATTTATGTTTAATAGACGATTATTTAAATTTTGTGAGAATATCTTATACGTGAAAATATGAGTAAGGATTGAATATTTGATCTCATTAGCGTATATTTTATACAAGAAATGTTAAAATAGGAGATATTTATGTTTAATAAACGATTATTTAAGTTTTCTAGGAAATATCTTCATATGTGAATATTATGAGCAAATATTGAAACTTTGATCTTACTAGTATATTTTTTATACTAGAAGTGTAAAAATAGGATATATTGATGTTTAATAGACGATCATTTATATTTTGTAAGACTATCTTCGATGTGAAAATTATGAGCAAGAATTGAATATTTGGTGTTACTAGTGTATGAATATTTAGATTTTAGTAAATACACCTACATTTATACATGAGTATATATTTTTTTCTTCGCGTATAACTAAACACAAGTAAATACACGTACATATATATATGAACATATATTTTTTTCTTCGCGTGTGAATAAACTTTCTTAACTAGTAAATACACGTACATCTATACATGAACATGTATTTTTTTCTTCGCGTGTGAATATACTTTTTTCACTAGTAAATAAACGTATATCTATACATGAGCATGTAGTAAATTAAGAGGTCTCATATTTTACTCAATAATGGCCCCACAATTTGTTTTGTTTTAATCTCATTGGTTCAACATTACAAAACATGAGACACAAACATAAGAGGATCTCAATCCTTTGTCTTGCCACTACCTCCAACTCGTGATATCCTCTTCGGTATATTCAAGTTAACTTTGCATATGTGAATTATCTAAGCAATTGAGTTAATATCAATGGATTTCCTGTCACATTAGGCATTCATCAGCTTCTTAAGTTTTGTGCTTCTTTTATTTTCACGTGTGATGAAGTTGTTCACACATCTTTATAATTTATGAGTCATATACAGGACATATAAATTCACATGTAACCAAGTTGTTCATGCATCTTAGAAAGCTACGAGAAATATATTTTCACATTATTTTCACATGTGACCATGTTACGAGACATATATTTTCACATGTACTAAAATTGTCACACATCTTTATAATCTACGAGACATATATTTTCACATGTGATGAAGTTTTCACGCATCTTAATATGCTAGAGACATATTTTCACATGTGACAAGTTACAAGACATTTATTTTCATATGTGACGACCTTAAAAGATACGAGATACATATATTGTGACATGTGACCAAGTGATTCACGCATCTTAAAAAGGTACAAGACATATATTTTCACATGTGACCAAGATGTTCCATGTGTAACAAGTCTTTAGAAAGTAACAAAAGGAAAAGAGTTGTAGGTTTAACTATTAGATACAATAGTTATTATCTAAAGGTTCTCATGAAACGAGGTTTGACATGTTCATTCGTATCCATTGCTGAATTTGCAAGAAAAAGATTGACCACTTGCCATACAAAGAAATGTTAATTTCAAGACGACTTATTAACTTTTTTCACATATGAAGGTTAACAATAAATACTAGTAAAAGTAAGAAAAACTTGAAAAAAAACCTTTCATTCGAAAATATATTGATTGGGCTTGAATGAAAATGCATGACCTTAAGAACACCACTGAGACTAATGAAAGCATGTTGATTGATTTGAATATTCATTTTAGCTTGAATCTCAACCATTTTGTATTTGAAAAATGTGCATCAAATTAGGATTTCAACTGATAGATCATGTATACATTTAAGTTTGAATCCATCAAATGATAATGTTTTCTAAACAATCTATAACAAATCAAAGCAAGATTGGACATGCCATTGAACACCATGTTGTTCCTCGCTATACAGTACAAAAAAAAAAAAAAAAAAAAAAAAAAAAAAAAAAAAAACTTTGCTCATGAGCACATATACTTTTTGTTTGCTAGGAGTACATGTTCTCAAGCTTTCCAAACCAAACACCTGTAATGTGTAAATTCAGTTTTGTTCAAAAAATAAAAAAAATTTGATACATGAATTAATTATAGAAATCACAAAGATCAAACATGTGCATCACCCTTGAAAGCAAAGACAGGTGTCCTATAGGGTCGGTCATCCACATATGAAAAAGCTCCAACTTTCCGTTTGATAGAGGATACCAGAATTATCAGCCTTCCACTTCTGGGTATGTTAAAAATAAGATTAGTCTATAACAGATTGTTATATGAAACATGAATTTGCTGTTAACATAAAGCTTTGCATAACTACCTTCTAGATTAAGCTCAATAACTTGAGGCCAGTAACGAGGACCACAAACTCTAACCACATTTAACTGCAGCAGGTATCGAACATCAAGAAAAAGCTATAATAGCAAAAAGTCTGGCACATAATGCATATAATTACACTAATAGTATGTGAATATACCGTGCCTTGTTTCATAAATTAAACGATACACTACACCAATAGAAAACACTACTACAAAAAATGGCATAGAGCCGGTTAAAAGGTGCAAAGAGCCGGTTTGCGTGAGGCGCAAAGGGAGGACTATCATGAAAACAAATAGAGCCGGTTTGAAAACGGGCTGTATTATATGTTATAGAGCCCGGTTTTCTAACAAAGAACATGGCTCTATGTGAACAAAAAAAATTAAAAAAAATAAAAATCCAGCCATGAAATCCAATTCTTGGGGCCAAGTGAACACTATATTGATTCAGATAAGAAAAGATTCATTGATATTACAAGTTTACAACATACTTTCTATTGATACATTCTTGCAAACAACACATTTCAAAAAGTTACAAGCTACCTTAATTGACTACTTAAGTATAGGAAGATGAACTATTTTTTATTTAAAAATATGTACAGAAGAACATGAAGATTGTAATATAGGAAGATGTACTGAAACTGGTAGACCTTTTAGTTGTTGATGTCAAAGTACTTGGGATCTGATGGATAATGATACTCCGCTTGTAACTGCAGTTTCAAACAATGAATGCCTTGTCAGGAAGTTCACACTACAATTATGGTTAATAAGCACATACATATGCTTAAAGCCTCTTTTTCTTTTTTGTAACTTTTAGTGCATACATATATACTATTAGGTAACAGTAACACGTACAAAAATAAATTGGAAAAGTGGCATGATTCATGAACACAGAAAGTATGATACCAAGACATACCTTGCCTTCATCAGAATTAGAATGACGTTGAGGAAACACCACCCTCATGTCATTATACAAGTAGAAGCGTCTATCTCCTCCAATGGGTTTGTTATCCTTTTCCGGTACAGAAAAAGGATCCGATTTGCACCTCTGCATCATTTTTGAGTTTTTCTTGGATAATGGACAGAGGAAGCGAAGATGCAGAGCATGACGCAGGACCCCAGAGGTATCTGAATTATCGTTTGATTTTGGTGATTTTGGCACTGATGAAGGACTCTTGGTTTGACTAGCTCCACCATTCCCTGTTTTAGAAGCCGATGTTGGGGAAGCCAGAGTGACCTTTTGGCGCAGAAAGGTCTACGTTTTGAAAAATATAAAAAGTATTTAGTGTCCATGTAATACTTGATTTAGAAACATATGTGAGCAGCATCATTAACAAATATACCACTGACGCACTTCAAAAGATTATCACAAGTTTAAGCAGATATTTATTACTTAGATTTAACTGACCTTGGTGCCAGCTGGCATGTCACTCAAGTCGTAGTTACATAAGAAAGTATGAATTGGAGTCTTCTCGGGATTGCTGAGGACCTACAGAAACCAATTTACCAAACAAATGAGAAAACAATTCCTTGTGCACTACATAATTAACACTTCAATCATGTTCCTAAAATAAAGAATGCTAACATGATTTTTTTGTTGGACAGTAAAAGAATGCTAACATGATTATAATCATATTCTCGTTTAAACATGAAAACGTTTTAGCTTAACATGACATGGAAAATCAATCATGAATGTATTGGTTCAGCAATATCCATTAATCCATAAGACAGCGCTGAAACATTATTTTCTGTCTGCAATATTTGTTTACTACCATATTCATGAGCTAAAAGACATAAAAACAACTAAAATACCTCTGTAAGTCATGGTCATACAACACTGAGTTATCACCACTTGTACGATATAAAGGCAATCCGAGCCTTCCAATGAGAGGCGCCAACGGATTCTCTTTGCAAACTCCGTGCAACCTGCAACATGACCAAAAAAATAAATTCATTATAATTATACAACTACCATATTATAAATCGACATATCTCATAGTAGTCGATATTGTGAAATTAGTCCTCACCATGATGCCCCAAGGTCTACAGGAAAACCCAATGAGAAATCTGTACAAACTCGACCAATTCTTTCCCTAGACTCAAGTAAAATAACCTGAAAATGTAACTGAGATTAATAAATATCGCAGTTACAGCGCTATTTTGACAAAATATTTATACCAACTAATTTTTATTATATACCCAAATTAATTATCCATAACTTTTGAATTAACATTTGCATCAAAGCTTGAACTCAGATAACTTAATAAAAATTTAGTTTAATGGCACCTGGGGCGCATAACTGTAATGCTGAACGGAGTCATGGAAAAGTAGTTTCTTTTGGTCAGAAACAACGGCACTAGGTGCACAAAACTAAGTATTGTATCACTCTACCCTAAACATACGCAAGGTAGATTTAAAGACCTTAAAAAGTTCCTGATTTTAGATTGGGCACCTCTAATATTTTGGAACAAGTAATTAAGACTACCCCTTAAAGTAGTACATGACCAGATTGAATTCATGAACAACTTATTGCCAAGCTCACGCAATAAAGTCAAGTACTTTTTGATACAATTTACACATTTAATTGAGGCAGGGGCTCGTGTTTTACTTGTAAGAACAAAAACTGAGTCGTAACTAAAACCTAGGCTAATTAACGAATTCAAACTCGTATCATATGCAGGCATGCAGCCATGGTGGCATTTACCTGTTCAGTTGTTCTTATCTGATCCTTTGTCCGTCCAAGCAGATAATAACCACCTTCAAAAAATTTAAATGTATTTACTACTGAATCGGAAAAGAAGTTCATGCATATAAAAAATGTATTTTGCGTCGAAGTACCTTGATTTTTGTAGGTTGCAGGACATCATCTGTGATTTCACGAGTTTTTTGAGCAAATAAACCTTCGGAAATCGGAACCACCTGTTTATTAGATGCAAAAGAGAATTGTCATCATAAGTATACATCAAATTAACTAACAAGAGCAATTCCTGGTCGCACTAAACTAATGACTTGTAGAACGGAAGGAAGCTAGGAACATTTAGGTGAAAAGATGTTCCAAATCAACGAATTTTTGTAAAATTGTTAGCTAGTTTATGCACCAGCACAAAACATAACAATGCGTAATTACAAGTATGTGTCACATATCACAATTTTACTACTGACCCATTACCCTGCCTGCCCATTTTAAGATATATAAAAACTTGAAAGAGAAAAGAGAGAATGAGATTGAGGAGATGATGGAGTTTAAACCCAAAAAGATCGTCGAAAGGTTGAACCAATGGTGTACCCTTGATCAGTGTTCCTCTTTCCTATAATCTCATATATATGAACCTGAAAAGAAGAAAAAGTGAATGGGATTGAGGAGGCGATGAGGGAATTTAAACTACGAAAAGATCGTCAATTGGTTGAGCAAGTGGTTTACCCTTGATCACTGTTCCTCTTTCCTGTAATCTTCAATCCCATCTTGATCACGATCACTTGCAATTTTGTCCTAACTAAGAGGACTATCTACTGCACATCAAATTAAGTGTTGGATTAGTTATTTAAAGTGTTTTTTTTTTAAATAACTTGAGGATAATCGAGTAAACAATAAACGGATCCTTACGATCAAAGGTATAAAAGGTAGTCATATATAAGATCTCTAGCCTCCCCACAACTTATAATAATAAAGCATGAAAATTCGGAGGTTCCTTATTCAAGATAGAACACATCCGGTTACACTAGAATTCAAAGATATGTAATAGTAGTCATACAAAGATATAAGTTGTTTTGGATTTGGTTATTCCGAAGTGCTTGTACTGATAAGTAGTCTTAATAAACAATTCCAAACACCCACTCTAGAATGTAAAGTGATCGTGAATAATGCAGCTAATTCTAAAATCATTATATGCCCCCCAAACATAAATATTAGAAATTAGTCTCACTATCCCCAAAGACTAGAAACTACGAGGACAATATGGGTGTTGCGCTAATGCTCGTGACTGACTCAGTCAGCTCGCTTAGGAGAATGTTCGACAATGATGGGAACAGTGATTGTTTTCTTGAAAACTAATCTCACCCACAACCTACTCTGCTAAGTGTTTCAGGGCTGCCCTGGACCAGAAAAGTTGCAGCTTGTGAAAAATGAACTAGCCCACACCACTAGGCTCCCCTTTTGGGTTATAAACTAATCATGATAGCACAACAATCACATAATCACTTTTGAAACACAAAACCGAACACCCCTCGTGCCCCACCTTCTTAAATAAGTCAAGGACCAAAACCAAATAATCGCTAATCTCAATATTCTTCAAACGTACCTAAAATCAAAATATCAAAACTAAAAACAATGATTTATGCAATTTAATTCATCTTTAAACATCAAACACCTAATCCGTAAACTATTGTTTCACAAACGCATCATTAGATAGTCAATGTAACAAACAAACACTAAAAACAGTATCTAATAAATCAATTAAAAATCTTCACATGTGCAAAAATAGATATGTAATTAAAAACACATCATTAGATAATGAAAGTAACAAACAAACACTAAAAACAGTAACTAATAAACCAATAAACATCTTCACATGTGCAAAAAATAGATGTGTAATAAATCAATTAACATCTTCATGAGATAGTCAACGCCGGAGAAAAGTTGTTAAACAGTTAAAAACTAAATCAGATTTAAGCAGAAAAAGAAATTAGAGAGCGAATACCGGAGTCAAAGCCGGATATTAAGCGAAAGAGATGAAGGACATGACGTATATGCGGTGATGGAGATAACGCATATGCGTGACAGAGATGATGGAGATGAAGGAGATGACAAATATGTGGTTAATACATCTGGTTTGCTATTTGAGTTTGTGTATGTTTTTTTTTTTTTTTTTTTTTTTTTTTGTTTACGTGAGATAGAAGGAGAGAGAGAGAAAAAACGGGATAAGTTTAGGGGTGTGGAAAAACGAGGATAATTCATTTAGACCAGAAATTTCGTCCAATATTTACAATAATGACATTCCGCCAAAATCGATTTACTTGATCCTACGGTCAGGATCTCTTCGCGTTCTCAAAAAATGAAACACCGTTTGAGCGTTTGTCATATATATATATATATATATATATATATATATATATATAGGGAAGGATCTAGTGAGAATAAAAACTAAAATGAGAAGAATAAGAAGAACTTCTAGCGTTTCGTAAAGGGACGAGAATTTTAAGAGGAGATCGATCCATTTTGTGGGTGCATCCAGAATGAGTGGTTGTAGTTCTTCTTATCATTCTTATTTTAATTTTTCTTCTTATTTGATCCTAACTTTCTCTCTCTCTCTCTCTCTCTCTCTCTATATATATATATATATATATATATATATATATATATATATATATATATATATATATATATATATATATATATATATATATATATATATATATATATATATATATATATAGGAAAAGTGAATATGAAATTTGTCTACATCATCAAAACTTACATGCGAAACCATCAAAAATCCTTAAAAAATACATCATTTTGGTTAATATTTTTTCAAAATTGGAGTTTTGGAACTAATATATGCATAGTGAAACGCATTTTAGTGGTTAATTAAATCAAACAATTGTTGAATCTATAGCTAATTTGTTAGTTAATGAAATTACCTGACAATATGATGTAGAAAATGCATGTATCAACGTGAACTCAACTTAAGTGATGTTGTGATGAAATCAATAGAAAACATTAATATTGTGAAGGACATGATACAAATGAGGTAGATTTGATGTTTTTCTTGTTAAAATGACGTAATTTTTTATGGTTTCGCATGTAAGCTTAGATGTGAGACAACGCCATATTCACTATCCTCATATATATATGAATACACTTATCGGAAACCAAGTTTTAACGATATGTATATGTATACATAAACTTATTTTTCTTAAATAAATTCAATTTGAGATATCTTTAAAACCCATCTTGATATTTTTATGAAAAACGCTTTATTATATTAAAATGTATTTTTCTTATATATGTACTTTACATATATTGATATATAAATAAAATATTTCTCATCGACCAAACGTCACGTTTATTGTATTACTTTTGCCATACACTATATTTATCCGACTTTTAGCCAAAATATTTTTATTTCGATATCGTTTTAAAAACAAGTTTTATAAGCCGAAATATACTCAATTATTTTGAAAATGGTATTTTCAAACTTAGTACTGACATAACGACAAAAACAACACAACATGTAAATTAAATAAAGCAGGTAGACTTTATTTAGCTTGGAATCGAAAACTGAGATTTACCGCACTAATTTAGGTTGCGTGTTGGAGCCACTTGTTACTTGATCTCTTTGTTCCTTATTCACCGAACTGCACTAATTTAAGGTGAGTTTATAGCCCCACTTTTACTCTTATTACTTGTTTTATAAAACTATGGGGTGAGAAACATGCAAAACTCTTTTCGGACTTGAAGCTGATTACACTATTACGTGAAACAACCTTGAATCCCACTATGCTACCGTTAGTTCCTTTTGGGGAAGCGCGATTGTTATGAATAGATCTATTAGGGATGACAGCCCCGTTCGAGTTTGACCGGATAGGCAAACGTCTAGCATATATCATATCGATTACAAGTGTACTGGAAATACACTTGTCGGGCCTTTGTTTTATCATGCTTCTAGATGCATGCACACTGTCTTTTTACTTGGTATTAGCGTAATAGCCTTTTTACTGCATATAGTATCATTCACGGAGATGCTTATATGTGCAACTATGGTCCACCTCGATTTCTTAAACTTAAACCTATGAACTCACCAACCTTTGTGTTGACATTTTAGCATGTTTTTCTCAGGTTTACTTCTTGGCGTGGGCATTGGCAAAGGCATTCGTTAAGGACTGGCATCCGAAGTGTTTTCCAAGCATATCTAATACAACTTTTAATGGGAAAACATATATTTTATGGACTTTACTTCCGCACTTTGAAACAATGATGTAAAACTATTTCTTAAATAAATCTATATTTTGAAAATGGAATAGAATTTCCATTCTTTATTACCTTGTGTTGTGTATATTGATTAGTAGCACCCCATGAGACCCGAACGCTTCCGATGTGCATATTTTGGGGGTGTTACAGTAATGGACATAAGCGAGTGTGAACACACCAGAGGGTGAAGTATGCTGCAAGCTCGTTGACAGGAAAGGCCCTGACCTGGTGGAACACGCAAATCCAGGCCAGGGGAAGAGAAAGCGTCATGGGGATGAGTTGGGCGACTTCAAGGCACTGCTATAGGAAGAGTATTACCCAAGCAACGAAATGCAGAAGCTAGAACATGAGTTCTACAATCATGCTATGGTAGATGCTGGTCACGCGGCTTATACGGATCGATTCCATGAGCTTGCTAGACTAGTACCCCATATGGTCACTCCTGAATCCAAGAGAATTGAGAGGTACATCTATGGTTTGGTCACTGAGATTTGTGGGATGGTGAAAGTGACTGAGCCTGCTATTATTTTGAACGCGATATTGAAATCTGCAACCTTAACAAACGAAATGGTAAGGAATGGGACTTTTTCTAAGAGTGGAGATAAGAGAAAGGCCGTGAGCGAGTCAAGTAAGCATAGAGATACAAAGGGTGATAATAAGAAAGCAAAGTGGGGAAAAGGATTCGTGGCAACTAGTGCCATCAAGAAGGAGTATCATGGTTCTTACCCTAAATGTGCCAAATGCAACTACCATCACCCAGAGGCTAAGCCATGCCAGGTGGTCTGCTTTAACTGTAACCGACCTGGTCATATGGCAAGGGACTGTAGGTTAGGGATTAAGCAAGTTGCACCAGTGAATACTGTTAACCCAAGGGCTTGTTATGAATGTGGAAACCCGAATCCTCTTCAGAATGTATGTCCTAGGTTGAATGGGGCACGAGAACCAGGACAGAACAACCAAAACCATACCTTGGAAATTGGTGGAAACAATGCAAACCGTGGTAACAATGGTAACCCAGCTCGTGGTCGAGTATCTGTGATGAACGCAGAAGAAGGACGCCAGGACCCAAACATCGTGACGCGTACGTTCTCTTTAAACGACCCCTATGCTACTTTGCTTTTTGACTCTGGCGCCGATTATAGCTTTGTTTCCACTAAATCCATGCCTCTGTTAAATAGGGAACCCGATAGACTAGGTTTTAGCTACGAAATTGAAATAGCTAGTGGTCAAAGGGTAGAAACCAATAAGATCATTCGCGGGTGCCAACTAGAATTAGAAGGCTATACATTTAACATCGACCTAATACCATTTGGACACGGAAGCTTCGACATGATTGTAGGAATGGACTGGTTGTCCAAGCATATGGCTGAAATAGTGTGCCATGAAAAGATGGAGAATGACTTGAAGAAAAGGTGAAGCATCTCATGAACATGAAGGTAGATGAATAGAAACTAGAAGACATCTTCGTTGTCTGAAATTACCCTGAGGTATTTCTAGACGACTTGTCCGGGTTACCTCCTTTTCGAGAGGTCGAGTTTTGCATAGACCTAATTCCTGGAGCAATGCCAGTTGCAAAGTCTCCTTACCTCCTGGTACCCACTGAGATGGAGGAGTTGTCTAACCAACTCAAGGAACTCCAAGACAAAGGTTTCATTTGACCTAATTCTTCGCCATGAGGAGCACCGGTGTTGTTCGTCAAGAAGAAGGATGGTTTCTTTAGGATGTGCATTGACTACCGGGAATGGAACAAGCTAACCATTAGAACCGCTACCCTCTCCCAAGAATTGATGAATTATTCGACCAACTGCAAGGTTCACGATACCTCTCCAAGATAGATCTTCGTTCCGGCTACCATCAACTACGAGTACACGAAGATGACATTCCAAAAACCGGGTTCATAACGCGATACGGACTTTTTGAGTTTATGGTTATGCCATTTGGGTTGAAAAATACGCCTGCGGTCTTCATGGACTTGATGAACTGAGTATGCAGGCCATACCTGGATAAATTTGTTATCGTGTTTATTGATGACATTTTGATATATTCCAAGACTAGGGAGGAACATGAAATGCATCTGAAGTTAATCTTAGAGTTACTCAAGAACGAGAAGTTCTACGCCAAATTTTTGAAGTGTGAATTCTGGCTACAAGAAGTCTAATTCCTTGGACATGTGGTTAACAAAGATGGTATTCATGTGGATCCTAGCAAGACCGAGGCAATGAAGAATTGGGAAGCCCTTAAGTCTCCAATCAGAAGTCCGCTCATTCTTAGGGCTGGCAGGTTACTACCGATGATTCATCGCGAACTTCTCCAAGATTGTCAAACCCCTTACCTCGCTTACAAAAAAGAACAAGAAATACGTCCGGGATGAAGAACAGGAGGAGGCCCATTCATACATTGAAGAATAATCTGTGTAATGCACCAATCTTAGCTCTCTCCGATACACCAGAAGAATTTGTAGTATACTGTGATGCGTCATGCCAAGGTCTTGGGTGAGTATTGATGCAAAGGGGTAAGGTGATTGCTTATGCATCTCGAAAGCTGAAAATCCACGAGAAGAATTATAACACTGACAATCTGGAGTTGGGAGCTATAGTGTTCGCTCTCAAAATATAAAGACATTACTTGTGTGGGAAGTATGGAAACGGTAGAATGGGTGAATACGTTTCCGATACAAACTTAAAACTTTTGTAACAAATATAGTATAAACCATTGCATTTGCTAATCTCGACGCGAGGATGCATTTAACGCATTACGGCATGTGTGGCCAACCCCTTAATATCACATAAGATTCCGCAAGATTAACGGTTTATTATAAATCAAGTTTCACCATTATTAGTCCGATTTATTTTCCTTGATCAAGCATGTCATAATATGTAAAGTGTTGAATATTGTTTATGAATACTTGAAGGACCAAGTATACTTCACAATAATAAACATCAATCACATGGACAATCAACAATGTAAAACAAGAATAAAAGTAAAGCGCTAAGTAAAAGGATACACAAACCAACACGAGGATTTATAGTGGTTCGGTCACGAAGCTCCTCTTCGCCCTACTCCGCTCCCCGAGTATAGGCCTCGAGAGTTACTTCACTAGATCAACAAACTCTATTCTCGGTGGAGAAAACCTTACACAACGTTGCTTACACTTTATCCGGTACAAAGCTAAATACCGATTCCTTCACATAAGGTGGAACCAAACCTTGTCACTACGTCGCCTACACTTTATCCAGTACAAGGCTAGAAACCGAGTTCTTCCGTGAGGTAGAACCAAACCTATCACAACATCGCCTACACTTTATCTGGTACAAGGCTAGATACCAAGTTTCATTACAAAGGAGGAACCACTACCCGACCAACATGACACATCATGAGGGAGCAACTCCATACTACACCATTCTAAACAACACATCTATGACACCCGTTATGTTTTGTAGCCCAACATAACAAACCTTGTGTTTTATGGCACACATACATAAACCATCTAATCTAGTTAGAGATACAAGAAGATGATACAAGACAAGATCTAAGACAATGTGTCTAATGGATATGAAATCCTAAACCAAAAATCAAGAAAACAAAGCATGATGTGGTAAGTCTTCCATGAATGAAGATGAAAAGTTTCCCAAGCTTGTTGTAGAGGATCTTTATGTGCTTGTATGCTTGTGATGGAGGTTCACTTCAATAGGTAAGGATACAAGATCTCTAGGCTTTCTTTGGAGCATCACTTTGGGAGTATGCTTACAACAAATGAAAGTTAAAAGCATTATGATCATATGAGAAAGAAGGTGTTCTACATGTTTTCCTACTGATCTAAATGTGTTAGAAATGGTGGAGAGAAAGTGTGTGAAAAGGTGCAAGAAACAACGGAGAATGGTTGCTATTTATAAAAAATCAAAGTTTCTGCCCCAAGGATCCCTTCTGAAAGGGATCCGCTTGCCTAACCCAAAGGGATCCAGCAAAACCGGCCATCTAGGTGAAATATGGAATTTGGGTTATGGAATCCGGGTCTTGGGTTATGGGTTATGAACCATGGGTCATGGGTACCCAACAAGATACAATGTATCTAGACAATGGGTTATGAACATTGGGTCATGGGGCATGGACTTTGGATCATGGGTTTTACCCAACATAATTTCATGCATGATGTCATGCAATGGGTCATGGGTTATGCATCACGGGTCATTGCCATGGGTTATGGATCATGGTATTTACCCAACATATTTACTTTTGTTTATGTATTTTATAAAATGTAAGTAACCAAGATTACTTAAGTGTTTTATAAAAATTGTTTTAGTTTTATATAAACTATTTAACTAAACATGTTTAATGGTTTGTTAGGGGTTTGATCATAACAAAACATAACAAACATGTACGAACCAGTGTTGTAGCATACAAGGACTTGAGTCGTCAAGAGGTGTTGAAAGTATGTTAAAACAAAATAATATTACGAGTAACTTATACATTATACATTATGTATTACAAGTTACATGTTTGTCATCAACAAAACAAACGAGACTGTATAGATTAAATATCGTAATATTTGTACTAACAATCTCCCCTTTTTTGATGCTGACAAAATATATGTAAACGTAATAGATAGGCAAAATGGCAAAGTTACTTGTGTCCGTACTTCCTTTACATTACCTTCTCCGTTTACACTCTTCTCCCCCTTTTGTCGAAACAAAAAGGGTGTGTCCTTGGAGTTTAAACTTCATTTCTCCCAAGAATGGCGAGCTTGCATCATCCCTAGTGAAGTTAAATTGAAAACACCTATTGCTCCCATTGTTGTACACAATTGGCACACCACGCCAATACATTCAACATGACACACTAATAAAGGAAGAGAAGAATTATCAACAAGATTCACTTCAGTGATCTTGATGATGACAAAGCTTAGCAACTCATGACCTTGAGCTTTCACGTCTTCAAGATGCTGTGATCTCGCATTTAAGAGGAACCTAGAGAATCACACAAAGAGAAAAAATACACAGACAGATCTTTTGGATTATAACCATTGTTGCCAACGGATCAATGGATCAAATTTTGAGGTTTAACCTACATCAAGGTTAGTGTTGTGGAATAAAATAAATAGGGAAAAAATATATGATGAGAAAGAAATCTCCCTTTTGTCAAAACACTAAGGAATTTTGAAGAATGAATGTGTGCACGCTCTCCCTTGACGGTTGCTCCCCCTTGTTAAGAGCGTCAAGTATTTTAGGAAGGCTAAGATGAAAGTATTGCAAAATTGGAAATATTTTTTCTTTGACGAAAGCTCCCCTTTATTGAGGGCGTCAAGTGCTGCTAGTGTGTTTTGAAAATCTACAAAACAAAAAATTAGTGCAAAAATATATTCGTCCTTGGATGAGTAAGTCATATGATGCACTTTGTAGATGCTCGACGGAAGGTCCCCCTTGCTCGAGGGCGTCAAGAAGAACCTACAAAAAAATAGGTAAACCTCGTCCGGAGACAAGTGTGGCATATACAAAACCATGTATATGAGTGAACCTACAAATAAAAAATTAGTGTAAAATTTCTTCCATAGACGAGAATCCCATACACATCAAAGTGTATATATATGAACCTACAAAGAAAGGATTAGTGTCAAAAAGAGAATAATCCTACTACTTACATCATCATAGTTGGTTTAGAGGTTGTAAGGTTGTTCAAGGTAAGAAAAAATGTGTTGTGGGGATGAGACGCATTTTATTACAAAATTCACTTGACTTTTGACAACATAGATGTTTGTGGAGGATGGTTGAGCGACCATGAATTGTAGTGGTAGTGTGACACTTGTAGGATGTGGTTGACACAAGTAGGTTGTGGTTTGAGGTTGTGGTTGACATAAGTAGAATGTGGTAGAACATGAAACTTACTTCATCACGTAGTTCATGAACTAGACCTTGAACATATTGATAATGATAGCAATCATCATCATTACTTAGAGGTAGTAGTGGTAAAGGTGAACAGAAGTCAAGTTTTACTAGGTAAGAAAGAAGTTGACTCAAGAGTAGCAAGGGATGGTGATGAAATGTATCAAAGTGAGTATTTTTGTTGACTCGGTTGATGGCTTAATAAAGGATTTTTCACAAGTATTGACCTTGTTGGTTAATCAAGTACTTGAGGTGGTAGACATGATGACTTTGTGAGTAGTGACAGAAGTGGAGAAAGATAGTGAGGATGATGCAAGATGAGGAATATGAAAAATGTGCGAATGAGCACTACTTGACCTGATAATGAAATCGACCATTGTCAACCTACACAAATCTAAATGAGTTAGTACAAAAGGAAAACAATTATACAAACGGAGAAATTTCTCACATAATATCATGGAAACAAAAGAGAACACGTAAACAGTCACATACACGGAAATCATTTAAAAACATAAAAAGTTTCTGCTTCCATAAGAAACTGATAATCCGATGTGTTGAGCAAATGTTTGAGTGGAAAGAGAAAATTTGAAATGATTATCTCAAGTGATAATGCACCTTCTGTTTGCCCGGTTCCGGCTAGCTTTAGGCTAGGGATCCGGATAACAGATGATGTGAAAAGGAGATGATTGGGTTCTAGCAAGGTCTAGTACCTACATTTCCTAAGTTAGTCAGTCCATTAAGGTGTCCTAAATGGCATAAGACCTAAGTGGTCAAGGCTAGTGAGAGAGGTTTGTCAATGATGACTTTTATGGGGAAAATGGAGTTTAGAAAGACTAATGAGTGATCATGGATGACACTAAGTGGTTTGAAGGAATGTGGTTGAGTATAGAAACCAGAGAGTGGTCAAAGAAAAATTTAGAAAATTTCTTAAAAATTATAAGAATGAAAAACAAGATTTTAGAGCATTTTAAGGTCAAAATGAGTAAAATCAATTTGTTAAAAATGAGAAAAATATAAGAATAGGTAGTTTAAGATGAGAGAATCAATGTGTAAACATTGGATCGGAAAGATGGTAAGTTTTGAAGCAATGAAAAATCAAAAACACCTTAAACATGATCCTAAGTCATCCATGAGTGAATATGGGACTTGCTGAGCCTAAGGACAACCTATGTGATCCTAATATAGCATGACCAACTAATCCAATAAGGTCTGGAAGGTGAGGGAAATGCTTAAAGGCACTAAAAATAATTCTGTCTACTCAGATCCACCGGATCCTTCCCAAGATGGATTCGGCCAGTTTTAACTGGGGGATCCGGCTTCTGAGACAGACACACATCACAGTAAGCTCGTAAAGTTTTATGTACTTACCAAATTTTAAAACTTATTTTATCTACAGTAAGCATACATGTATACAAGTCTAGCAAAGCAATGAGAGCATGTAATAATAGCACATAAGCAATCAAATGAGATCGAGCTCACAAATAAGACATAGGTTTATCAAACTTAACAAGCACTATTCAAGAAGCTCAAAACATATTTATGATCTAGATTAGTTAATCGTTTGCACTAACAATGGCGTGCAAGGTATGTGTCAAGAAAGAAAAGAGTACATGATGGTGTTCAAGATAATTGAGTTGTGATGTGCTAGTTCAGAACAATCCTAGACTTCATTTAGATCCAGAAGGTGGAGTTGTTGTTTGAGGAGATGAAGGAGTTGTTTTTAGAAGATTAAGTGTTGGATATAGAAAGTCTTGAAGCAAGTACGGTTTTGTGATTTTGTTTTAGCTAAAAGATGTTTATCTATGTGCTAGTATTTGAAGAGTAAGAAACACATGTATATGCATTCTTAATAAAGTGAATTGTTTAGAAGGTTGTTTTGGTTTAGTGAAGGTAATGAACTAAGTACAGTCATTACGGATAGTGATTAGCATATAATGAACTTCATCCTTGAAGTCATGTGGCTCTTCTCAATCAAAGCAAGATAATCGCTTGATGAGGCAAGTGGTTGTGATTGACTAACAAAAGAAAAATCAATTTTACAACTTGTTTGATTAGTAATCCTAAGACAACGCAAAGTATTTCTATTATAAACTTACTTTAGGAAAACATAGGAGTATAGTTTTCTCAAGTGAGAGAATGAATATGAGACTATTACTAGCGGTGCTCAATTACAGCTAAACACGACCATTTTTATGGGTGATTCCACATACCCAACTTCTTTCAAGGAAGCAATTCAACCGTTAGGTCAAATTGAGTTTCTAGTGCAATAAGTTCTCCAGTATTCATTCTCAAGTTATTAAAATTTATATTCCTACAATTGCCTATCGAAGAGTAACAATGATGATACTTTGCTTTGTTTTATTAATATTAAGCCTGATAAAAATGCATAACAGCTAAGGTGACGAAGTTTTCATGTTTAAAATTTAAAGAGGTCTATATGAAAAAAAAATGGTTGGATGAGCGAGTTCAACACAAGTTGTTGGAAGGCTCGAGTTTGGATTTTCGGATATAACCAATTATATTTGCTTTGCAAAATAATTTACTTGAGTATCTCGGATGAAATAATCAAGTTGTCAATCCTACTATGAAGCTTGGAAAGCAATCATGGAAAAGAAAATGTGAAAGTACATCATCAACACAAGTGTAGGTTATGATCCGATGTACATTCTTGTTGTTTCAAAAAGCGACACAAGAAAAGATGAAATCAAGAAATCATATAAGCACATAATACACTTATGTTGCACACATGAAAAACTCAACAAGAAGTCATTTAGTATATTAAATATTTTAAAAAATATTCAACTTATATGACTTATCTAAGCATTTAAAATAACATTTTCCACACAACTAGATGTTATCCCAAACACTCCTTCAAATTGCACATTGATTAGTAAAAAATTACTAAATCGACAAACAAGAGAATGAATAGCAAGGTGAGGAAACCACATATGTTACTTAAACAAACAAGCACAAAAACTATTTGAGTCAAGCAAATAATCAAGTAAATACAAGGTAAAATAATTAATCATTTAGCATAGCATACGAAAGTTCTTTTCATCGCTTTGTGTTAAATATAAATATGTATACCAAGCTTGATTAGTTTCCTTTATGTTTATGAATATGACCAAAACCTTAGTTTCAACATAAGACACACTATTATTCAAAGACGAAATCATCCGTCTCTAATTAGACCAAAAGTTTTGTGCAAATGTTATGACCCCAAAATAACTTTCCATCATAAATCAAAGATTCTATAAATTTTTATTTTGAATCAGTTTAAGAAATTATTTTTATATGAAAGTAGACTCAAATACATTTCAAACGATAGGTGGCATGACTTCTACGGACTTACGGTTAATTACTTATGAATTTTTGAAATTTAACCAAAGATGTCCTCTGCACAAACGGATCTGCCGGATCCCTTCCAAAATGGATCCGACCTTTGATAACAAAGGCATCCGTGGATCTGACAGAGATTTACAAAAATACATAGTTTGGCCCGACGAAAAGGTTTAACCTTTGTAGATTTTTTAGCGAAGTTATACTACCCATTTTAATCATTGTTCAAGCTTGAGTAACAAGATATCTAACAACAAAACTTCAAAGAAAAAAAATAAACAAAACACTTTCCATATTATTCTTTACTTCACCAAAAATTTGATACAAGGACCTTACTCGTTTTGAAAACTATTTGTTTTAAAAACTATATCCAACCCGCTCTGATACCAATTTTGGAAATGGTAGGGGGTGAATACGTTTCCATTACAAACTTAAAATTTTTGTATCAAATATAGCATAAACCATTGCATTTGCTAATGTCGACGCGAGGATGCATTTAACGCATTACAGAATGTATGGCAAACCCCTTAATATCACAATAGATTCCGTAAGATTAATGGTTTATTATAAATCAAGTTTCACCATTATTAGTCCGGTTTATTTTCCTTGATCAAGCATGTCATAATATATAAAGTGTTAAATATATTGTATGAATACTTGAAGGACCAAGTATACTTCACAATCATAAACATCAATCACCTGGACAATCAACAATGTAAAGCAAGAATAAAATTAGCGCGATGAGTAAAAGGATACACAAACCAACACGAGGATTTATAGTGGTTCGGTCACGAAGCTCCTCTTCGCCCTACTCCACTCCCCGAGTATAGGACTCGAGAGTTACTTCACTAGATCAATAAACTCTATTCTCGGTGGAGAAAACCTTACACAACGTTGCTTACACATTATCCGGTACAAAGCTAAATACCGATTCCTTCACATAAGGTAGAACCAAACCTTATCACTACGTCGCCTACACTTTATCCGGTACAAGGCTAGACACCGAGTTCTTTCACTAGGTAGAACTAAACCTATCACAGCGTCGCCTACACTTTATCCGATACAAGGCTAGATACCGAGTTCCATTACAAAGGAGGAACCACTACCCGACCGACATGACACATCATGAGGGAGCAACTCCATACTACACCATTCAAAACAACACATCTGTGACACCCGTTATGTTTTGTAACCCAACATAACAAACCTTGTGTTTTATGGCACAAACACATAAACCATCTAATCTAGTTAGAGATACAAGAAGATGATACAAGACAAGATCCAAGACAACGTGTCTAAAGGATATGAAATCGTAAACCAAACATCAAGAACAAAAAGCATGATGTGGTAAGTCTTCCATGAATGAAGATGACAAGTTTCCCAAGCTTGTTGTAGAAGATCTTCATGTGCTTGTATACTTGTGATGGAGGATCACTTTAGTAGGTAAGGATACAAGATCTTTAGGCTTGCTTTGGAGGATCACTTCGGGAGTATGCTTACAACAAATGAAAGTTTGAAGCATTATGATCATATGAGAAAGAAGGTGTTCTACATGTTTTCCTACTGATCTGAATGTGTTAGAAATGGTGGAGAGAAAGTGTGTCAAAAGGTGCAAGAAAAAAAGAAGAATGATTTGCTCTTTATAGACAAACAAAGTTTCTGCCCCAAGGATCCCTTCTGAAAGGGATCCGCCTGCCTAACCCAAAGGGATCTGGTAGAACCGGCCATTTAGGTGAAATATGGATTTTGGGTTATGGAATCCGGGTCTTGGGTTTTGGGTTATGAACCATGGGTCATGGACTTTGGGTCATGGGTACATAACAAGATACAATGTATCTTGACAATGGGTTATGGACTTTGGGTCATGGGTCATGGACTTTGGGTCATGGGTCATGGGTTTTACTCAACATAATTTCATGCATGATGTCATGCAATTGTCATGGGTTATGGATCATGGGTCATGGGCATGGGTTATGGATCATCGGTCATGGGCATGGGTTATGGATCATGGTATTTACCCAACATATTTTTCTTTTGTTTATGTATTTTATAAAATGTAAGTAACCAAGATTACTTAAGTGTTTTATAAAAATTGTTTTAGTTTAATATAAACTATTTAACTAAACATGTTTAATGGTTTGTTAGGGGTTTGATCATAACAAAAAATAACAAACATGTACGAACCATTGTTGTAGCATACAAGGACTTGAGTCGTCAAGAGGTGTTGAAAGTATGTTAAAACAAAATAATATTACGGGTAACTTATACATTATACATTATGTATTACAAGTTACATGTTTGTCATCAACAAAACAAACGAGAATGTATAGATTAAATATCGTAATATTTGCACTAACAGGAAGAAAAGTATTATCTATATTGATCACAAGAGTCTCCAACATATATTCGAGCATAAAGAGTTGAATATGCGCCAGAGGAGATGGATTGAGCTCTTCAGTGACTATGACTGTGAGATTCGTTACTACCCAGGTAAGGCGAACGTAGTGCCTGATCAAGCCAAGGAGAGGAAAAGCCATGAGCATGACCATACAGTCGGGTATCAAGGATAAGATATTAGCAGCTCAGTGTGAAGTGTCTAAGGACGTGGATGTACTTGTAGAAAAGATGCAAGGACTAGATGGTCAGCTAGAGAAGAAAAATGACGGCGGACTGTACTTTGTAGATAGAATTTGGGTGCCATTGAAAGGTGGCGTGAGAACCCTAATCATGGATGAAGCACATACGACGAGGTACTTCATCCATCCAGGAGCAGATAAGATGTACTAAAACCTTAGAGACTTGTATTGGTGGCCTGGGATGAAGAAAGGCGTAGCTATTTATGTAAACAAGTTCCTGACTTGCTCGAAGGTGAAGGAACTGGAGATTCCCGAGTGGAAGTAGGAAAGGATAACCATGGAATTCATCACAAAGTTGCCTAGAACTAGTAGTGGACATGATTTGATAAGGGTTATTGTAGATAAGTTGACCAAGTCTGCACATTTCTTACCAATCTAAGAGGATTATAAGATGGAAAAGTTGGCAAGACTCTACACCAATGAGATAGTGGCAAGACATGGTGTGCCTATATCGATTATATCTGATCGCGATGGCCGTTTCACATCAAACTTCTGGTAAGCATTGAAAAAGTCACTAGGAACACGCTTAGATATGAGTACGGCATACCACCCACAGACCGATGGTTAGAGTGAGCGTACCGTACATACCTTAGAATACATGCTCAGAGCGTGTGCCATGGACTTCAGTGGTAATTGGGACACTCACCTCCCATTGTGCGAGTTCTCCTACAACAACAATTATCATACCAGCATAAATATGGCACCATTTAAAGAACTTTACAAGCGAAAGTGTCGTTTACCTATTGCATGGGCAGAGACTGGAGAAAGCCAAATGATTGGACCTGAGATAGTGATGGAGACCACTGGGAAGATCATTCAAATCAAGGATATACTTAAAGTTGCACGCGATCGTCAGAAGAGCTATGCTGACAACCGTCGGAGACCCCTAGAATTTTGCGTTGGTGATCATGTATTACTCAAGGTGTCACCTTGGAAGGGTGTCGTACGATTTGGAAAGAATGGAAAGTTAGCACCAAGATATGTAGGACATTTTGAAATCACTGAGAGAATCGGACCGGTAGATTACCGACTACGACTACCTCAAGAGCTAGGTGGCGTTCATGATATGGTTTATGTGTCAAACCTCAAGAAGTGTCTTGTTGATCAGACCTTACACGTACCATTGGAATAGATCCAAATAGATCCTAAGTTACACTTTGTAGAGAAACCCGTTGAAATTCTAGAGCGTGAGATCAAGAAGTTAAAGCGTAGCAAGATACCAATAGTTAAAGTCCGATGGGACTCAAAACGTGGACCTGAGTTTACTTGGGAACGAGAGGATAAGATGAGACTCAAGTATCCACGCCTATTTGACAATAGTACTAGCTGAATTTTAAGGACAAAATTATATTAACAGGGGTAGACTATAACAACCGCAAATTTTCCAGGTCTTTACTCAACCTTAAGTTCTGATTTTTTAATTTCTCTAAGTTGGCATACTCGTTTTATGTTTATCTTTAAGCTTAATCACAAATCATGAAAATAGCACGCAACCCGTACCGGCATCAGTCGAAACCTAATAATATGTTATTTAATTTATTCACAATATTTTGAGCAAATAGTCGTATAAATAGTCATTTTTTATGAAAAATGATTTTAAAATTTAGGCGCAGGTTAGAAAGTCTCACGGAAATTTTTACTAGCCTAAACGAGCCTAAGAGTTAATATATTAAAAGATTAGCAAAGTAACATGTATGGTCCATGCGTTAGTTTTACCCGCTCCCCCTTAACTTTCAAAATTGTCAAAAATGGCCCGAAACCTAATATAAGTCCTCTCATTCTCATTTGTAACCTAACCCTAACCCGAAACGTGATAACTCTCCTTCCTCCCTCTTGTTCCAGCCGCCGGCCACCCTAGAGCCACCACCACCACCATCTTACACCGATAATATCACCACAAACCACCACCACTCCCACCCTTATAAGATCACCCTTGTCTTGAAATCCGTGTTGTACGTGCCCTGAAACACCCAAATGCGCCACAAGTCGGCATGTAACACGACCACCAACCACATCACCGCCGTCACCATCCACACCCATCTTCCTTTATAATAATTTTGTATTACTTTCTCTTGTTTATTGTTGGTGAGGAAGGTAAAAATGCAAACAAATCAACAAGGGTTAATAAAACACTGATTCACGTTTTGTTTGAATCGGTGTGGGTTAAGATCTTACGGGAAATGAAAGTTTAAAAAAATCGCACCGTATATATGTTTTGGTATCATCATTTTGGTTTCATTTCTGTTTTCATGTCGAGAACCGTGTGTCAATAAGCTCATGAAGAGCTTATTTCCAAGCTTATTTGATTAGTTATTTTCATTAGTTGTGAGTTTTGTTTTGAGTCGCGACTGCAAACAACTCGCATGTGGGTTTTGATTTATTTTCAGTTTGGTTAGGATTTGAGCAGTTGTTTTGGTTCGTTTGGTTTCTTTCTAGCGGCGTCTAATCACAGCCGAGACCATAAGGTCTCGGCGAGGTAAGCGTTGTTGGTCCGTTTTGGTCATGGTATACGTTTGATAATTCGTTGGTTAATTGAGACTTGATGGCGACTTGAAACTCGAGCCGTAGGATTTAGTTTTGGCCAAGTGAATTGTGATGATTTAATTTGGATATTGAACTTGGATTGAAATAGTGATGTTTTGGCTATACGAGTGTTAGCCGGGACCTTGTGGTCTCTGTGTGACCTCGACTTGCCAATATTTGGCTTGAAATATTTGACTTGGAGCGAATGTTGGATATAATTGACTTTTGATCCGGCCTTGTGAACAAGTGTTTACTTGGTGGGTTAAGGGATTCAGGATTATAAGTTTTGACCCGAGGGATTGATAATAGAAATTGATTCGAAACGGATAATAACTTGAGATTTGACTTATGTTTGACTCGAAATGGACAAAAAGGAAAAGATAATACATTTTCTATTTAGAAATACTAACTAACAAATCTTAATTTGTTATTTAATACATTAATAACAAAAGTAACTTTTAAAGTATACGAGTTAATTATATTTTTATATATAGAAATGGAAAACACGAAAGTTGTTAGACGTTTCGAGACACGTTACCCGTAGGATACCGTATTTGTAATTATTGGATTTCTTGTTGGATTATTTATTTCTTTGGTTATTGATTGGTAGTCGAATTACTTAGGATTTTGCAACACCAAACTTGGGAAACATATTCTGACTTGGAATATTATTGGACTTTGGACATTCAGGACTATTGAGACACGATGCAACTATAGTACATCAGACTCATGATGAGTTTAATGTATTCGAGCCGTAACGGATAAACAATGGAAATAATGTCTAACGAACAATAATATTTATAACATTTGTTCACTAAACTTATTTGGAAATTAATAAAGTCATTCAACTTGGGAACCTCCCATAAACAGACGAGTCATGGCGAACTTATGTTTTAAAAAATATTAAACAAGTATGTTTTATGAAAATAAATGGGATTATGGGAAAATACGGGTGACTACCAACCCTTTTATCCATTTTCTGTGTTTGTCATTTGTTATTCGTCATCACGTTTTGACTTATCGTCTTATTCTTCGCGTCGATTCTGTTGTTTGTTTCTTTTTTGGATTGTGTACTCTTGAGTCAGTGTCTTCTTCTTTTACACAAATGATGATACCAAACTCTCATATAAGGGCTAAAACAAGATTTTTTTTTTGAAAACGTAATTGATTATTTTTGGGAATAGAAATAATTGTTTTGGGAATGGAAATGTTTAGCTTTTGGAAACTCTTGCGCATCTAATTTCTTTTAAGGGGTATATTTTGAGACAAGTCTTTATATTATTAGGTCGTGCCGAGTCCGTTGTGCCGTGACGTTTTAGTTGCCGTTGTGCTATACTACTCCTGAATTGTTGTGTTGTGCATTGCTTGACTAAGGTGAGTTTTCGTAGCACTTTTTTCATTATATTTTCCTTGGGGGAAAATGGTACTCAAATGATATTTTAAATTGTTTTCATGTTGTGATTTACTGTATTCATGATTTTGGACAATAAGTACGTTTGATTGCAATATGTGCTTTCTAGTGTGAATTCTATTTATGTGACTTGTTTTGAATGTGAGAATATGTTACTGATGCATCGATAGAATATAGTTTTGGGAAGTGGCACCCAGTATAGTTTTGGAAGTGGCTCCCAGTATGACTTTTGGGAATGTGGCACCCAACATATGTGGATAATTTGTGTGTGTTTCCAGTCTATGGTTCAGTTGTTGCTAGCTTGCGGTTATCGTTGAGTGCGTAAAATTGTATATCTTTCTCACTATTGTCCTACACTATATTATTCACAGCTTCGTGTTTTAACTTTTAAACCTACGAGATCACCAACTTTATGTTGACATTTTCAAGTATCAATTTTCAAGTGGTAAGAACGAAGTTGCTTAGAAAGTTGAGTATTGGCCAGGCTTAGCAAGATTTAAGACAATACCCTCCCGGGGTGTATCTCGTGGAGACCCTGTTTGATTTTTTCCTTATAATGTAGTTTGACTTTGAGACTTATGTTTGAATTTTAGATTTTGTACTTATCCCGGTTGTGGGAGTTTTGCGACTATGATCTATTGCATGTTATGCATTTTAGTGTTTCTCTATGCACCTTGTGTTCTTGATCATGAAGTTATACCCTGTAAATACCTTTCCGCTGCGCCATTTTTGAGGCGTGACATCTTATTGCTACAACTTACATAATACTTAATCTTTTCATCTCAAATAAGATGTTGATCTTGTAATTTTCACTAGTTTCAAAATAAGTTTATACCTTTCAAATTTTTTCTAATCATATTATATATGAAACGCATACCATTTTATTGATATATATTATAATGACTAGTAGGGTACCCCGCGCAATGCGGCGGCGGGTACCCTGTGACTAAATTTTGTGACGGTCAACATTTTTCATTTATATGTTTAGGGGAACGAATGTATCTCGATTATACGTAATTCATGATGATAACTTTATTGATGGTGTTGCGTGTCTGTGATGATAACCTTATCGACGTTTCACATATATATCTTTTTCATAAAGAAAAACGTCTAAATTAATAATAGAGTAAATTGATAGAATATTTATTTTTCAATTTCTATCATTAATATACATGAATGTTACAAGTTATAGGTGTTCAGTGCTTAATTTTTTAGCAAATTATTAAAATGATAGTAATTATAATGGGTTACTTGTATTTATGAGTATAATGCAAGCTATTCATTTAAAACATCATCGACAACAAAATATTTAACAACAAAAAAGTATACTAAAGAAAAATCATCACTTTATATATTCAAAACGTTATTAAAATATGGTGGATACATTTACTTATTTTTATCAATCATTATTGATAGTAATGATTTTAATGATTTCACATTTTTTAATGATTATTGAAGGTAAGGAGAGAGGCGAGGGCAAACATAGAGACTGAGTCCATGAGCCAATAAAATATAATCTTAAAATTATCACTTTGTCATTACGAAGCACAAATGTAACTATTAACCTAACAATACAAAAAACTCAACATTAACTAACCAAAATAGGCATTAGAAATCTATATTTTCGTTTAGCATTTGTTAACAGTCCATAATTTTTGTTTATTACAATTTGAGCGCAATAACCTTAAATGATTTTCAGCCCGAACAATTTCATTTCAACCTAGTCCAATACAAATGATATACCCAGTCCAATATCCAAACCCAGTCCAAAATATGCTACCCGGTATTAGGATATACATACCCTAATTCTTCTCATTTCATTCAACCTAATCTCTCTCCCGATGATACACCGTTCATCTCACAAAGAAAACTCACACTTCATCTCTCCCATCAAGATAACTCGTTTCATCTCCTTCATCTCATCATCATCAAAACCGAAACACACAAACAAACTATCTTGTTTGAATGATGTAACCCACAAAGATCAACAAGTTACGGCTTCAAGATCAATTATTTGGTCTCGGGTAGGTTTGTTTTATGTTTGTTCTTTTTGTTTTGGGTGAAATGGGTTATGAAATGGAGGTGCGGATTTCAGAGATGTTTTTTTTTGTTGGTGGTGATGTTCGGTGGTGGTGAGGTCGGGTGGTGGTGGTTTAACTGTGGTCAAGAGGTGCGATGGTTGTGGTGCTGGATTTAGATGGTGTTTCTTGCGGCTGTCACTACCTAGGAAAAGAGTAGTGTGTGTTTTAGGTTTTAGGAAAATAGTTATGGGCATGATTTTATAGTGGCAGGATTGTAGAAGTCTAATGCTGAATTTTAGCCTTTTCGAGGGGTTGTTATTTTTTTTTAATTGTTACAAGTCTACAACATTAATAGCATTAATGGAGTGGAGGGCTGTTATTTTTTATTTGTGAAAATTAATGGGCTGTTACAGTGCATTTAATTTCTAAGATATAATGTAACTTCTATTTTATGTGTATTTATTGATTATTCAAGACATGTAAATTTTTTCCTTCAACTATAATTATGTGTATCATACAAGTTTTGTAAAACATTTCTTTTCATTATAAGTAATTTGTTGAATCTTAATTTTTAAGCCTTCTATTAATAGCATGTCCCAAATGTTTTATATAGTAGTATAGATAACACTTTTTATATATTTATATGTATTTTGTAAATAGACATATAATATCAGGCAAACAAAGTATTTAAATAACGCTTTTTTTAATCAACTCTATAATTGTTAAAATGGATCCGAAAAGACAATAACTCATCCACCTTATTTCGATGGTGAATTGCAGGAATTTGACTCCTCAAATGGCGAGTATTCTCTCTAACACCCCTTTGTAATTTAAACTCAATGGTTTCTCTCAGAACATTATTTGTATATTATGGAAATTGTGAATAATTTAATTTTGATTTTAATGTTAGCAGTATGAATTGGAATAATGAAGCAGATGTCACTTTATGACATCTGTTTTCGTACGGTCTCAACATTATATCATAACATTCAATCTTTTATTGAATATGATTACAAGCTTTGTAGATTGTTTATGTTGAACGAGGCTCTATGATCATATTAATCATCATACTTAAAGAACAACAAAACTTGGTTTAATCATCATTTGACTGTTTGAGGCGTATACTTGTGATGTAGGTGAGAAATATGAAAAATGATACATCTTCTTACAACTTATGCCTACGCATCCTACTCATAAACAAAAATTATGACAAGCGGAATAAGTTTTGTATGACAAATATTATATTTTTGCATGAATAGCCAGAGTAGCAATAAAATGTATGAAATTATAACAAAGCTCGATATATATATATATATATGTACATGACGTCATTAATTAGATTAAATGCCACTTCATCTCCACCAAAGCAATTTATGCCCAGTCATCACTTTTAATGCCATGTAAGCAATTCCTTTTCATTCATAAAATTCGGATTTATTTTTCACAAAAAAACATGGTGCTAGATTCGAACATGAGTTGTCAATAAGACTGCCATACATCTTTACCACTGCACCAACACAATTCGTGGAATTTATTTTGCACCTTAAAATTTATAAAGGCAAGAAGATGATATATGTGATTCGATAATATTGGAGCATATCTATTCCTTAATCATAGTTACAAATTAATTAATATCCCACTTTTATTCATTCATCACCAAAAACCCTAATTTATCCTCAGCCCTAATCTCGTATCATTTAAAAACAATCGACAATCATGTGTTATTTATCATATAATTGACTTCTTATAATACATTTGTTTCTTTTGTAGAAAGGATGATTAAGACCTATGCACGCGATGATACATGGCATCATCAGGTATGTTTATATCAATTTTGATGCATGGCGATTTAGGGTTTATTTTGTTTGCTATTATGAATTTTAATTATTGATTTTATTTTTGAAATCAACTATGCCTCAATATGAGATGATTTTTATTGACGTGTTTGTTGAATCTTTAAATTATTTGACCTATAATTTTTGGCCTACCCGCCATTTTCTCCGCCTCCAAAAACAACCGCATCTCTCATCAAATCCTTAAACACAAGTCCACCGAATGATCTCTTGATTTAACCCTAATTTATAATGCTTCATTACTTATCAATCAAATTCAATTTCACGTTTTGGTCCTAATCAGAGGGCTGATTTGGTTTTCACTTGTAGGTAATTTTACCATCCCCGATAATTTGTTTGATTAATGTACATTATTTAATCATCAACGTTGTGAAAAAACTAGAAGAGGGGGGGTGGGTTGAATAGTTTTTCCGATTCAAACTTTATTTTAAACTATTTAGATTGACTTATGTCAATCTATTTAAATGTGTGTGTTGGATGTTGATAGATAAGCATATAAATAAGTAAAGTTAAGATAAAGAGTAAGAAGCACAAAACCACAACGTGAGTATTTATAGTGGTTCAGCTATAAGGACACCTTCCTTGCCCTACTCCACTCCCCGAGTCACCTACTCGAGAGTTCGTAATCACTAAACAACACATACTCCTTGTGGCGGAGAAGCCTTCACAACGTTGCCTACTATTTTTCCGGTATAAGGCTAGACACCGGGTTCTTCCACGAGGTAGAACCAAACCTATCACAACGTCGCCTACACTTTATCTGGTACAAGGCTAGATACCGAGTTCCATTACAAAGGAGGAACTACTACCCAACACTACACAACACCTATCCCAAATGAGACACACTCCTTATTACAACATCATCAAGGATATCAATATCCTTGGACACAACCTCTCTTTATTTGTACATCGATGCCCCATATCGATTGTACACCCTTGGCATCTTTCACTAATGCATTTGACATGATCTTTTGGCACCTTTCACTAATGCCTTTGACACGGACGTTCGGCACCTTTCACTAATGCCTTCGTCTTGACTCTTCGGCACCTTTCACTAATGCCGTCGACGCAACACTTAGGCACCCTTCACTAATGCCTTTGACACGGATCTTCGACACCTTTCACTAATGCCTTCAACTTGATCCTTTAGACATCTTTTACATATGTCTTCAACACTAAACTTCTAATGAGAGAAGAAAGAACTATCAACAAGATAACATCAGTAGTCTTGATGATGACGAAGCTTGGCAACTCATGGACTTGAGCTTACTCGACTTCAAGAGGTGGTGATCTCGCCTTTAAGAGGAACCTAGAGAATCATACAAAAACAAAAACAAACTACATAGAAAGATCCTTTGGATCTGAGGTTAGAGAGTTTACAATACTTGGAGAAAGTATGTGTAGAAGTGGCAAGTTGTAATGAAGAAATGGCTCACTATTTATAGACAAAAACATGATACTGTTCAACGAATCCCATGGATCCCTTGCTTGAGGTATCCGTCTAGTGTATTACTAGGGATCCGTGAGACGCTCCTCATTATCCATGGGTTATGGGTCATGGGTCATGGGTCAGGGTCCTAGACTTTGGACCATGGGTATCCAAGTAGATACAATGTATCTGGAAGATGCAATGCATCTAGTCAATGGGTTATGGGTTAGCTCCATGGGTCATGGATCATGGACTTTGGGTTTTACCCAACTACATTCAATGTATTAAGTCAATGAGTTAAATACCTAAACTTCTACCCATTCTATTACTCATTACAATACATAGTAAGTATGTATATATCTACCCAATATGTAAACACTAGTTGTTATACATATGCATGAAAACACTATTATTTGTTTAGTGATTTATATGAAAATGTAAGTGTGTTAGTAAACTATTGGCTCAAACCATTTACGTATTTTATTTGTTTCGTTAAAATGATTTTACGTTTGTTATCGACAAAACATTAGAAGATCGTAAAATATAAATAAATTTTTACGGCTTATTTGTATTAACAATCTCCCTTTTGTTGATGACAAAACATAAAATTATTTTAAGGAAAACTAAAATTGTAAAAGTTTGAATTGAGTTTTACTCTCTTCTCCCCTTTTGTCGAAACAAAAAGAGCGTGAAAGAAACTAACACATTGTTTTAAGAAAAACATGTGAAAAGAAAGAAAATATGAAAAATAGAGTAAGGGAAGAGAAGTATTCTCGTCTTAGCTCCCCCTTGACGAGTCCATCCCTTTGTGAGGGCGTCAAGTAAGTAGACATACTAAGCTAGTGCATTGCAATTAGGTTAGCAAATGGTTTCGTCTTTGTGATGAATACGCTCCCCCTTGATGATTGCACCTTTGCAAGGAGGACGTCAAGCCATGTAATCCTATTGTGAAAGTATTGCAAGTAATTTTGCAATGTTTTTCTTTGACAAGAAACTCCCCCTAGCTAAGGGTGTCAAAGTCTTCATGTGTATATTGAAAATCCATAAAACAAAAGTTAGAAAACAAGTATATAATGCATAATTTCCTGCAAATAAGACACAAGTTAGTAATAAAATTGTCTTCTGTAGCACGGATCCCACGGTTCCTCCTTTGGAGGGATCCGTCTAAGCTAAACTGAGGGATCCGTCTATCTGTGAGCTTAAGACAGTAATGGTGATGAAAATTGAGATATTAACATCAAAATTAAGGCACCAAACATATACTCAAGACAATACGGTATATAACATGTAATTTCATTCAATAAAAATACGAAAAATGATCTACATATCTGTAAAACTAAGAGAATGACTCAAACATGAAATACATTTTCTACTAATTAAGAAGTGACGGAAACCTAAACAGCAACAATGTGCTTGAAATCTAAGGATGAGTAGACTTGTTGATTTTGTCCAATCGTTCAAGGAGATGATTAAACATGAAATGCAACTCATTTTGTATTTCTTAAACAAGCCTTTGGGTGAGTTGACAATTAGAGTAATTATTGTCATGAGTAGGAATCGAAGGTGGTGGAATGTTTTGAGGAGGCTCCACAAAAGATGGTAGGTTTTGTGGAGGTAAGTTGAGCGACGTATGGTGTGGTTCAACTAAAAATGAGGGTGATGATGTATGAGTTGGTGGTGGAGACTCGAAGTGGTTGGGTCTTTGGTAATATCTTGTCTCCAAGGATGGACTATTTGATGGTGAAGCTGGTTCCCTATTTAATGAGAAGGTTGGTGAATGAGAAGTCCTTGGTGGTGAGTCTTCTAACGAGTAGAGATTTGGATGGGAGAGAGGTGCGGTAAAGGAATGTAATCTAGGTTCTAGAAACGAGGGCTTGGGTATTTTACTAGAGCTAGGTATGTTTGGTTTGGTGCTTGATGAAGGTCTTTCCAACTCAAATGGTTGAATGCTAATTCTGGCGGTTCTTTTAGCTTTGGTTGGTTGAGTTTGTTAAGGAGGGATTCTAGTATTTAGACTTCTAACGGGAGATGACTTGGTAGAAGATATCTCATGAACCATATGAGCATTCTTCTTGGATGAACCTTTGGTTGAAGAGTTCTTGCTAGATGTTTTAGTCATAGTGAATGAGAGAGATAGAAGTCTTAACTACTGATTTTTGGATTGTGGTATGAATAGTGGCTTAAGCTCCTAAGAGTGCTTGGTTTATAAAGGATGAGGTTGAGTTAATGAATTAAATTCTTGACTACTAAGAAATTTGGCATGCACCAAGGTCAACTAAGGTGTTGTTCTACTCTAGGGAGTCATTAAATGGTAAGCAAGAGTGTTTAGATTACCAAAGAGAGTTTGAATTTGGAAGAAAGGCTGATCACAAGTTGTTCTGTAGACACGGATCCCACAGTTCCCTCTCACTAGGGATCCGTCTAGTTATAAACCAGGGATTCGTCTGTCAGACAACATAGTGGTGAGGTGATTATGCTCTTTTATGGTCTAGTACCTATAAATCTTAAGGGTTTGACTTCTCTCAGGTTTCTTAAATAGTATGTGACTTTAAATGTTCAACTACAAGGAGTGGGGATACCTAATGATGGTTTTTGGTAGGAAAGTGGAATTTTTGAGAGTGTAATTAATTATTTAAGGATGATACTATTGATTTGAGGATGACAATGAGGACAATTGATCCTAGGGATCATATGGTGGCTTAAGAAAAATTTGGAAAATTCCTGAAAAATAAAAAGAAACGAAAAACTAGTTTTAACCCTATTTTGAGGTGAGGATGACTAAAATCAATTTGCTAAAATTAAGAGAAATATCATGCTAAATGTTTTTAGACATAAGGAACAATGTGTTAGCATTGGAGCGGAAATATGGTGAGTTTGGATGAATTGAAAAATCAAAAGTACTTTGAATGTGATCCTAAGTTAGCTATGAGTGAGTGTGAGACCTACAGATCTTGAGGAGGACTTAAATGATCCTAAAGAATCATTTCTAGCTAGTATGATGTGGTCAAGGGGAATGGTTTGAGGTATAAAGGTCTGCAACTGCATTTTAGTTTGCCCGGATCCCACGGTTCCCTCATCTGAGGGATCTGGCTTGTTATAGCTCAGGGATACGGCTACTACTGACCAGTAGCTTCTCAGCCAATGTGCAGTTTTTGCACTCTTAAGCAAATACTCATCCTAATCATTTCTACATTCAATAAACGTATGAAAGCAACAAGTATAACGCATAGTAAGTAAGGACGACTATAATGTAAGCAAAATGAGTAGGACCGACTACTTGATTGATATCAAGTTGTCATAAAACTCTCATTTTCCGGGTTCCTAAGTTAGAATGTACCATTCCATCTACTACGAGTTACGTCCTAATATTGTTTAGATTGTTTACAGACCATTGTTCACAAATTGTTCACAAATTAAGGTCTATGACCTTACCTTCTTTCCATACAAACTTCCATTTCCATCTTCATCTTCATCTCCATCGCCTCTACTCTCCACTCTTTACCCCTCCACCCCTACTTCGTCTTCTTCATGAGAAAGTTAGCAAAACACTTGAACATGCCCTTGGTTTGTTGGAATTTTTGTGAAGGGCTCGGGACTTTCGGCAGTTGGTCAATGTATGCTAGCGGGTCGAGATGAACATTTTCGAAGGGGTTGCTTCCTTCTCCTCCTCTTTCTCTTTCATCCGATGAATCAGTTGGTGGGTGAGGTCTCTTGCCATCAACCATAATCCTTGTGGTCTTTCTATCGGATAGAGGCACCATAACCTTGTTGCAAAACGTGTGGTCATAGGAATAAGGAGAAGGGTCTAAAGCAAAGACGAAGTTTGCTAGGCGAGTCAAGAGCATGGCATAGGGGAGTACCATCTTGTCCATACTTTTTACACTTGCCATCTATTTTACCATGTAATAGGCGAGGTTGAAATGAATGCCGGTTACAAGGCAATAGATCATGAAGCTTAGGCAAGCATTGGGATGATCCTTGTTTCCTCTCAAGCAAAGTACGTTTTCCCTTAGCACGAGTTCCCATTTCTTGTGTAATGGGAACATTTCCAAAAGCTCCATTTGAAATGGATCCCTATAGACCACCTTGGAGTTTCTCGTGACTCTTGATGGAGATGCTCTTTCCATGAAGACGGTATCCCCTACCGTGGTTGCTTCCGGGATGGCTGTGAAGTATACCTCGTGATGATCCACCATGTCATGAAGCTCCGCCAACGACCATTCATTAGAGTACATACACACTCCTTGACATGGGATACGGAGTATCCTTGCAAACTCTACAAGAGTAAAGGTGAACTCGTGCTCATTGAAGATGAAGGCTATCGAAATGGTTCCATCTTCATTTCAAATGATTCTCATGGTCTTGTAAAACTCTAGTACAAACACCGGACAAATTTGCTCATTAATGTCCAAGAGACAATTGAAGTTGATTGCCCCAAAGACTTGGCGAATGTCGGTGTTGATGATGAATGATGATTCAACTACTTGTCCTTTGTGGAATAATCTCTTTTCCAACATCTTGAAGGCTTTTCTATCATCCGGGCTCAAGCCATCCTTACGATGACACATGGGAATGTAGTGAGCGGTGTCTTGGTAATCTTGTTGTCGATTGCTAGGCATGATTGGTCCTAAACATCAAAACCATTATGCGGTGTGAATTGTGTGAATAGTAACCTAATGGGATTCATCACAATTTTGCTCAATACATCTTCATTGAATTCAAAAAATGAGTTTAATTTGTATTAACAATATTGAATCTTTGATTTAGTTAATCTTAGAAAACAATGTGGTAACAAATTGTGACAAACCCATTTGAGCTCAATTTCTAAAGATGAAAATTGTAATCCTAGGAATCAAGGAATCGAAATAACAATGTAGTGAAGATTAAACTTACACAAGAGATTGTTTCCTTGGAGAAGATAATGAATTAACTCCTGTTAACAGTAAATTTGGATTTATGTTCGTGAGTTTTAAGAGAGTAAAGTGAAGAGTGGAACTTCCACAATGATCATTTCTTTCTTATTATGTCTTCTGTTGCATGGATCCTACGGATCCCTTGCATGAGGGATTTGGCTAGTTTAAGCACAGGAATCCGGCATATCAGCAAATTGACAGCTTAAGTGATCTTGATAATTTTTGGTTTAGGAGTTCTAATTCTTGTCTAGGGTTGATTTTTATGCTTTATAACTTATGGGTTGGGGTTTTGACGTGTTTTACTAGTCGTATTTGATGAGTTTCCCTTTTTATGAATAAATCATAATTCTTTGGGAAGTTTTAAAGATTATGATATAATCCCATTTTATCATAATATGAGAAGTCTCACATGCATACTTTATTGACATAGATGAAATGTCAATAACCCTTATGTGAGGAGTGATGATCAAGGCTCTCGAATAGCCGAGATATCATTATCACTAGTTTGTAGTTTTGTCTATAGAGATCAACGAAGAATACCATTCTTGATGATGAGTTCAATATAGATAACCACTTTAGTGATTTAAGATAGCGTAATGATATTACTAAACTTAATCATGTTAAAACAGAAATGACATTATTAATTCTTCTATAAAATATACGAAAATAATTTATTTGTAAGTAATTTATTGAGGATGCCCAAATCCTAGTGTGGAGAATTTTCCACAAGGAAAATATTAGAAAGATCTGTCATTATCCAACATTATAAAATATGATGATTTTAGAACGTGACATTTTGTTTTTAAGAAATTTCCTTCCTTGTAGTTTTCAATCATACATGGATCGTATAAAGTTTTTAAAAGTACAATATACTCTTAAGAAACTTGGTAACAAAGCTCTGATGCCAATTGTGAAAAAACTAGAAAGGGGGGGGGGGTTGAATAGTTTTTCCGATTAAAACTTTGTTTTAAACTATTTAGATCGACTTATGTCAATCTATTTAAATGTATGTGTTGGATGTTGATAGATAAGCATATAAATAAGTAAAGTTAAGATAAAGAGTAAGAAGCACAAAACCACAACGCGAGTATTTATAGTGGTTTGGCTACAAGGACACCTTCCTTGCCCTACTCCACTCCCCGAGTCACCTACTCAAGAGTTTGTAATCACTACACAACATAAACTTCTTGTGGCGGAGAGGCCTTCACAATGTCGCCTACTCTTTTTCCGGTATAAGGCTAGACACCGGGTTCTTCCACGAGGTAGAACCAAACCTATCACAACTACTACCCAACACTACACAACACCTATCCCAAAGGAGACACACTCCATATTACAACATCATCAAGGATATCAATATCCTTGGACACAACCTATCTTTATTTGTATATCGATGCACCATATCGATTTTACACCCTTGGCATCTTTCACTAATGCCTTTGACATGATCTTTTGGCACCTTTCACTAATTCCTTTGACACGGACGTTCGACACCTTTCACTAATGCCTTAGTCTTGGCACCTTTCACTAATGCCTTCGACACGACACCTAGGCACCTTTCACTAATGACTTTGACACGGATACCTTTCACTAATGCCTTCAACTTGATCCTTTAGACATCTTTCACATATGTCTTCAACACTACACTTCTAATGAGAGAAGAAAGAACTATCAACAAGATAACATCAGTAGTCTTGATGATGACGAAGTTTGGCAACTCATGGGCTTGAGCTTACTCGACTTCAAGAGGTGGTGATCTCGCCTTTAAGAGGAACCTAGAGAATCACACAAAAACAAAAACAAACTACATAAAAGATCCTTTGGATATGAGGTTAGAGATTTTACAATACTAGGAGAAAGTACAAGTTACAATGAAGAAATGGCTCATTATTTATAGACAAAAATATGCTACTGTTCCACGGATCCCACGGATCCCTTGCTTGAGGGATCCGTCTAGTGTATTACTAGGGATCCCTGAGACGCTCCTCATTATCCATGGGTTATGGGTCATGGGTCCTAGACTTTGGACCATGGGTATCGAAGTAGATACAATGTATCTATAAGATGCAATGCATCTAGTCAATGGGTTATGGGTTAGCTCCATGGGTCATGGATCATGGACTTTGGGTTTTACCCAACTACATTCAATGTATTAAGTCAATGAGTTAAATACGTAAACTTCTACCCCTTCTATTACTCATTATAATACATACTAAGTATGTATATATCTACCCAATATGTAAACACTAGTTGTTATACATATGCATGAAAACACTATTATTTGTTTAGTGATTTATATGAAAATGTAAGAGTATTAGTAAACTATTGGCTCAAACCATTTACGTATTTTATTTGTTTCGTTAAAATGATTTTACGTTTGTTATCGACAAAACATTAGAAGATCATAAAATATAAATAAACGTTTTTACGGCTTATTTGTATTAACAAACGTTATAACTATGTAAGCACCCATTAGTGATAGAGCAAAATTAATACCGTCTTTTATTTTTCAAGTTAATAAAAGATTTGAAGATTTCAGTATGAAACATAACATCAATGCTTTATTCTTAAGAGATATGCTGCACTATAACGGGTTTCTACGACTTTTGTTGTCTAATCTGTAAGATTTTCTAGATAGCATTGTTTTATCAAAATAATTGATTAATTTTTCAGTATTAATTATCTTGTTTTATCAAAATAATAGATAGCTTCTTATGCCCAAGAACAATGATCAGACTTCAACACTTATGCTAAGATTTTCCATTGAAACCATATCGGTAAATTTTAATCTTTAGTAAATGAAAAACATTATTAAGATCCCCTAATAAACTTACCCAAACACCCCCTTGAGTAGGTGAATTTTGTAGAAAGTTTAAGAAAGCTGGTAGCAGTGGTGGAAGAATTAAGTTTATTATCATGTGCAGAAGTAAAGAATGACAGAAGAAGGTTTGAGATTGAGTTAAAAGAAGTCGAGAAAGCTATTGCTTCTTGGACAGGTTGTAGATGCCAAAAAACCCCGTTTTCAACTTAAGAAGCATGAAGGTTCGTCCACATTTCCTGAAGCTTTTGCGCCCTTCCATATACATGGGTTTTAAAATTACATAATGCATAAAAGAGAGTGTGTTTTGTAGGAAGAATTCGAATTAAATAAATAGAAATGGTAGAATCTTTCCTTCTTTGGTAAGGCTGAGACATGAAAAATCGGAGAAAATGAAATTCTCGAGAATTTGATTCGTTTTCTTTTTATTTCCATCCTGTTCGGAGTGGAAATTGGAACTTTCAACAAAAATTCTATTTTATGTCTTTTAACCTGAAAAAAAAAGATGGGTCAACATTTAATTGAGGGGTATAAACGAGCACATCACGTGCATTGTGGAACATTTCTTTTGCCGGCGACACCACCTTCACCTTCAATTTATAATTGTTTCATCTTTGCTTTTGTGGGGTTATCCCCAATTAAAAAAATGTATTCTCGATTTGGGTATAGCTCTATCAGATCAAGTCAAAAAAACAAACACTATTGTGGCCGAGATTTTTGTTAGGTCGAAAAAGGACACTTTCGTCTGACAAATCAATATGTTTCAATCTGCTTAATCTATGGAATATTGTGAGTTTATTTTGAAATTTGACTATAAGTTTGTAGTTTAAGCCTTTATTTCGATTTGTTAGTGTCCAAAAGTCACATGTACACTTTTGTTGCTAGCATTGTTTTTCTAACTAAAATAATAATCTTTGGCCTACTGTTCGTTAAAGTAAAGTAAATTACTTAGGCGGCGTTTGTTTTTCATAAAGAGGGTCTTAACAACCTCTTAATCTGAACCGTTCAGACGCGGTCAGACATTTTGGTCGTTCGGACCGTTTGTTTTTTTTCCCTGTTCAGACGCTGTTCGAGGCGTTAAGATCTTAATGGTCTAGACTTGAGAGGGTGTCCGAATGCCTCTGTCGACACAAAAACCAAAAAAATTAGTACGAGCAAGCAAATGTGCGGTTCAAACATGAGTTTTCTTTTCCCGCTCAGATGCGGTCGATTCGAGACATTTACGCGAGATTGATTCGGATGTGCTGTTCGATTCGATTTAGAGCCTCTTAAAAACAAACACCACTGTTTGCTTCCCAAAATGTAGATTTATGAAGATAGGTTTTGTATTTTTACCTTTTTCTGTTTATTTTCTCCGTCATTACCAAACAGCAGGAATCTGTAAATTTTTCCATCTATTTCAATTCTCTACATTTCTCTTTACCAAACGTGCCCTTATTTCGTTACCTAATTGTTTGCTTGTGTTGACCTGTGTGCTCCGTCACAAATTTCTCGCTCTTGATCGAAGTAAGACCTGCTCCTTATCATACAAGCTCAACGGAGTAGCTGCAGATGAAGACGCTATGAAAAAACTACTACACTCTCTACAGTTCACTGTTAACCATCCACTTTGCTCACCCGGAACAATTGAATAAAGAGAATAAGTCAATAATTACTAAAGATCTTCATGATAATGACGTGAAGACTATTTCTAATACTCATTCACATCAGCTTGATCTTGATAAGGTATGTGGAAGTATAAGTGTATATGTTAGCCTTAATTGTTTTATTAGAAGTGATGGTCATTCACGTTTAGGAACTTTGTATCGTGTGTTAGATATCGTGATAGAATAGTCAACGGGCTCGTGGATTGGACCAAGCTAAATGGCTAATAGTTGAGACTTGCTAGCCGTTTATAAGCTTAAGCTTGTCAAACCCAAGCCCAATCCAAGTCCACGAAAAGCCCATGGAAAGCCTTTAGGGCAACAAACCTCTTGTACTATAAATACCCTCAAATGGTCATTTGAGGGTGTGCTTGAAAGTGTGTGTGTGTGTTTTTCCTTTGGAATATACAACATCTTGTGTTCATCTTTATCTCACATATACACGGTTTTATATCTTCAAGTCACCATCTTTCTCATCTTATTTCTAAGCTTTGTTTGTGTTTGTTTAACGTGGTTATACTTGTATACGTGTTGGGTTTGCTTGGTAAAGTGATAAGGTTGATAAAACTAAGGTCCTACAATTGGTATCAATCGCCTAACAATGGTTTAGGAGTGTTTTGGTTGAAGTTTTTTTTATAGTATACGCGTAGCTCTCGTTATTCATAGTTGTCACGCATAAAACTTTGATTTTTGCACTTAAATCTTCAAGATTCTTATGGTCTAAGGTTTATATAGTGTTAAAGATTCTAGTTTTGGCAAAAAGTTCAAAGCTTTACGCGTTTTGGTTAAGTTTTAAACTCGTTTTTGATTCGTTGGTCATTTCTACTCGTAACTTTTCTAGCAACTTTGGGTGAAAAAGGTCAACATTTTTGGGTTATTCGAGTGTTTTTAAGGATATCAGTGCAAAAGAAATCATTTGAATCGTTGGAAATTTCTTACGAGTAGAAGTCAAAAAGTCAAAACCCTATTTCTACTCGTAACTTTTGGTGAAGTTTCTTCGAGCTATAACGGTGATTCAATGGCTTCCCTCACTTGGATAAGTTTGTGGAACACTCGACTTTTGGATATCTCTTACACCGTGATAGTGTAAAGGATTTTGGGCAAAACCCTAATCTTCGCATAAGTTTCGACTTCACGCGTAGAATACTTTACGCATAAGCATTTTTCACGCCTAAGTTTTCCTTACGCATAAGCTAAATCTTACGCATAACTTTTTCTACTCGTAACTTTAAACCTCACGCATAAGATCCCACGCCTAAGGAATCCTACGCCTAAGATCCCACGCATAAGCCTCGCTCACTGTAACTCCTGTTTCTACGCATAAACTTGAGTAAAATTTAGATTTTTGAGGAGACTAAACGTTCAATTTTTACGCAAGATTCAAATTTTGGTATAACTGTGAAATTTTTGGTCAAAAATTCAAATTTTTGGGCCTAAATTCAAATTTTTCGGGTCAAATTTGGCGTCAAAAGTGTCATAACTCAAAATTTTCATACGGCCTTAGAATTGATTTTTATAGTGAATTTCAAATTTTGGGCGAAAATTTTTTAAGAACCAACGTTACGAGTACGACTTTCGGAATCACCTCAACCGAGCTTAATCATCATCAACCACAACTCCTTTATCGTTGAATCGATCCTACATCAACTTTATCGATCATACCTTCATCAATGGCAACTCAACAAGACATTCATGCAGCGGTGCGAAAACCGACCTCCTATGTTGGAAAAAGGTGGTTATCTTCAATGGACAAGTCGAATGCTTTTTACATCAAGACAAAACCTAATGGAAAATTGATGATCAAATCCATTCAGATGGACCCTTCATACCTCGACAAGTCCAAGACCACGAAATGCTGATGCAACCCTCCCACCCTACCATTTTTTCGTCTTCAAAAGAATCGGAATACTCAAGAGGATCGGAAGAAAGTCGAAGCAGATGACATGGCAATTCATATTATCCAACTGGGTCTACCAAGAGATATCTTTCTTTCATTGTAGATAGTTGTGAAACCGCTTTCGATATGTGGGAGCGTGTTAGACGACTTTGTCATGGAACGAAATTGGTCAACAAGACACGAGAACAAGTTGCTAGCGCTGGAGAAGTTTACATCTACTCGTGAGAATCCATTGAATCCTACTATGGAAGGTTTTGCACTCTAATGAATGAGTCGATCGAAACAAGTTGACACCCGAACTATCGTGAGCAACATCAAGTTCTTGAACAATCTACCGGAAGAATGGGGCGATATGTCACTATTGTCAACCAAACAAAGGACTTACATCAAGTGAACTTTGATCAACTCAACGATTTTCGAAACAAAACCAAGTCAAGTGAATGAAGTCGGGCAAGAAAGATTAGCAAAGAATCATGATCCATTGGCACTCATTGCAAAGACTCAAACTCCGGTGAATACACAACAACAACCTTCATCATCTTCCACTAACAACAACTTGCGACAATACATCCTCAACAACAAAACTATCCACGAACAACAACATTACGAGAACAAGGAATCATCGATCCCGAAATGGAACCGAAGAAGCTTTGTCACAAGCATTTGCATTCTAGGGTAAAGCATTCGAGGCGCTATTCCACACCAACTAACAACAACCAAAGGATTTCATCAAACACTACAATGAGCAAGTTGCACACCGGTGTAAATATGGGTCGTCAAGGACAAATGGTTGGAGTTATTGGGAATCAGCAGGATATGCTATGGATTTCGCATGGTAATCGTGCGTTCGAATCGAGGTGTCGGATGGGTCGAGAATGTTGGGAATAAGCGTGGGTAATCGAATGGAATGTTGCGCCTCGATCGTTGGGAATTATGGAAATGTGAATCGTAATCAGTTCACGTGTTATAATGTCAAGGAGTGGGTCACATGGCAAGAAATCGTCCCACTAAACCGCACAAGAAGACGGTGATTTTCTTGAAAAGTCGCTTTGTTAGCGATAAGCAAGAAGCGGGTTACAGTTGAGTCTTGAGGAAAATGACTTTTCGCTATTGTGGATGAATTGGAAGACCTCGAGAACTCAATGCAAACCGCATCTTCGAGGCAAATCTTGAGACTAAGTACGACATCGATTACACGCACCTCCTGTCTATGACGCCAACGCAGATTCGAGGTACCAATCATTGATCCATGCTATAACAATGTCATATTTGATGTGTCTACTCATGACGAACAACATTCGTGACACCAAGACCTACTTATGATACATACGGACAATCCGAGTTGTAGCAATACTAACTCGAAACTTCGGATGTGGATCCTAGTGGAGGTGTGGCACAAAATCTTGAGACCGATGAGAAACACGTGCTTATTTTGAATCATTAATCAACAAGCGTGGCATTGAAATTGAGAAAGTTAAAAGGTCAATCGCGATCTTAAGGCCGCGAATGCCAAATTGACACTGAGCTTGAGAGTTACAAGGAGAACGCAAAAGCCTTTGAATTTCGGAAAAACAAAGAATCGAATTAGAAATTGGTTATCGAAATTTGGTTTCTAAAGAACAACTTTTGCAAATCAAGTATAACACACTTGATGTGAATTTGAACCTAAAAATTAAATCTTTAAACAAGGAAATTTACGATTTAAATAACCAACTTTCTAAACAAAAGAAATGTTTTCTAATCTTGAAAAAGAGAAGAAGCGATTGATTACTAATTTTTCAAAACGAGAAGATTCTCTTCTTGATGAAATTCTTGATAAAATGAAAAATCCAAACTTTGGAAAATTTGCTTCTTAAAACGGGTCATTCTGCTCAAACAATCAAGATGCTTTCTAATCAAGTAAATCCGCGTTTTCATACTAATAATAGAATGGCACTTGGTAACGACCCTTCTTCGTTCCTCAAGAAAGCTCGAAATCTTTAATGTGTTAAACAATGGAAATGTTTTGCATAAACCCATAACTGCTCATGATTCTCTTGAAACGTTGGAACTATCTCGAGGAGAGTAGATAAAAATGAAACAAAAGAATCCGAAATCAAACCTATTGATTATAACAAATGGAACAAAATTAACGGAATTACTTTTGTTAATCGAAAAAAAAAGTCAAAGTTCTCCATCACAACAAGTGTTTCAAACAAAGAGTCAACACTGCTTTCAAAATCTGCTTCAAAACCGGTTGTTGTCTCAAATTCTCTTTCGAACATTGAACAAATGTCTTCAAACAATCCTTTTAACACAAGTGATGCGAAGTATTTTAGACAATGTGAAAACTAGAATTGTGGATCTTCAAGACACCTTTGTTAAAACTAAAACCACTATTACACCTAACAACCGGTTCTTTAGTTTTGACATCGAACAAAGAAAGTTTTTGAAACTCAAATTGCCTCGGTGAATGCCATCGGTGCAAGGGTAATTCATTTTGAACAAGCGTTTTGAAAGAAACAACTGACTTTATCAAGGACCATAAATCCTCGGTAAAGCAAGCTAATGACCGTGTTGAACAAATCAAAGTTTTGGAAAATTTAAATGATTCTCTCTTGAAGATGTTCGACATCGATATTATGTCCATCATTTTGCAAACATATTCGTTGAAGATCATGAAAAACTCAGCTCGAGACCTCCAAAATTGTTTCAAAATATGAAAAAGCACTTGAGAAACTTGAAAATAAAATATCTCATATTTTAAACAACTTGATCGAAAAAGCGAGGAATGCAAGTATGACAAATTGTCGTATGAGCGTGCCTACAATGACATGAAAGCAAAAATGATCTTTGAGGGCTCGGTTGGAAAGTCAAAAGGAAAGGTAGGGAAACGTGGTTACAAAACCATTGACCGAGGAGAAAGCAAATGTTCCCAAACCGGTTTTAAACCAAAAATGTCTGCTTTCTATGCCTCCTCCAAAGTCAATGAGAAAAATGTTTCATCAAAACCGGTCCTCCACCTTGCCTAAACAAAATGTTGAAAAGGGAAGCGGTTATCGAGAAACCAAAAGTTTTAGCTCTGGCCTTTTAAGATGAGTACCACTAATGCGTGCGCCTCCACATCTAAAACATATGGATCAAACGACATAAGTTTAGAAAAGCACTCTAAAGAGACTAGGAAAGTGAAACCACTTCTCTAGATAAACATGTGAATCCTAATGAGTGTGCCTTACCTTCTACAGACTAGGAAGCACCTCTAGGAGCAAAGCAGACTAAAGCCTAAGAGCAATACAATGAACAATAGAGTCTCGCTTGCCTCTAAGAGTAGTCGCTGAATAAAGAGAAGAAAGTAGAAGAACACCCTAGGAATTTACCGCTTTGTAATAAGAAAGACATTTCATCCGAATGTAATGAACCTATGAAATCTGCTAAGTTTAATGAATCATTGAATCTGTTTGTTTAACTTGTGAGAAATCCTTAACTAATGTTCATGATGATTGTGTTTCTAAGAATGAGATTGTTAAGCTCATAAGAAGTATGTTCCCAAAGAACTTATGCTAAACGAATAGGAAGACTAGTTGAGACTTAGGCTTTACACTTGATAAAGAGCATAATGTTTACTTTAGGGATGACATTTGAAACCAACGGGTAGAACATTCACACTCGAGAATGGTAGAATGAGTAATGCACTGTCTTACCAAGAGATGACTTCTATGAGTGTGATCGATTTTACCTCTAACCCAAAGGAACCAAAATCAAACGGTTTCCAAAATCTTCTTCTTACGTGATTGGCGAGTTATCAAAATATGTCTTTGGATCGTCGACTCGGGTTGCTCCAAGCACATGACCGAATCAAGCTGCTGATCAATTTCGTCTGAAATTCATAGGAACCGTCGTTTGGAAATGATCATGTAGCAACTATCATGGGTTATGGAGATCTACCTTTGGAAATTATTTGATCACTCAAGTTTACTATGTCCAAGGGTTGGGACACAATTTGTTCTCGGGCAGGCCTGTGATGCGATTTAGAGGTTGCTTTAGGAAAAATGCTTGCTTCGTTAGAAACTTGGATGTCACCGATCTCTTAACGGGAATCATGATACAAACTTGTATGCTATCGACATCAACAAAATGGCCTCTTCATCACCAATATGTCTTATGACACGCTGCATCCGAACACAGTCACGGTTGTGGCACGACGGTTATCCCATCTCATTTTGACACCATCAACAATCTTGCCAAAGACAACATTGTTAATGGACTTCCAAAGTTCAAATACACCAAGGATCACTTATGTCCATCATGTGAACAAGGAAAAAGCAAAAGAGCATCATATAAACCCAAATCCGTACCTAGTTCAGAAGCAAAGTTACATATGTTGCACATGGACTTATGTGGCCCAATGAGAGTTGAAAGCATTAATGGGAAAAAGTATATTCTTGTTATCGTTGATGATTATTCGAGATATACATGGGTTAAGATTCGAGATCAAAAGCGGCACAGCATCATCATCACCTTTTGAAACGCATTCAAGTACTTCTTCAAACTCCGTAGGGGTTGTAAGAACAGAACAAAGACCGAATTCACAAATCGTGAGTTAAGAGCTTATTTTGAAGATGTTGGAATTACACACGGACATCACCGTTAGAACTCCACAGCAGAATGGGGTAGTTGAAAGAAGAAATCGTACTCTTGTGGAAGTTCGCTCGCACAATGCTAATCTATTCTAGTGCACCGTTATTTCTATGGGTGATCTTGTTGCCATCGCTTGTTTCACTCGTAACCGATCCCTAATCCATCCTAGATTCAATAAAACCCCGTATGAGCTTGTGAACAACAGAAACCCGATATCTCTTACTTTCACGTGTTTGGCGCTTTGTGCTATCCTACGAATGAAAGAGAAGATCTTGGAAACCAAAGCAAAGGTGATATTGGAATCTTCATTGGATATTCGATAACTCGAGGGTATTCGAGGTGTATAACGTAAGGCTAAGGAGGATCATGGAGACGATGAATGTGACATTTGATGAACTTTCAATAATGGCTTCGAGAGACTCGCTCTAGAACCCGCACTAAACCGATAGACTTACGGACACATCGGCTCGTAACTCGTACCTCAAAGAGCTCAATCAACTTCTTATGACAATCCTAAAGAACAAGAATGGGAGAATTTCTTCGAGTTAATTTTCGATGAATACTATGGTGGAACTTCGACAAATGCATCAAACCATCATTCCACGCACCCGCTCAAAATCATCCTCCACCACCAATGTAAGATGCATCTACAACGGTCGAAACCAATGCACCAACTCCATCAACATCATCTACATCTACTCCGCTTATTGCACCGTTCTACCAGAAGTTGATGAGCAAAACCAAAACCGAACGATGCAACGTTAGATGCTGACTTATTTGAAAACCCGTTTGCTACGGAATCAGCTGAATCTTCTTCAATCTTACGAGATCCATCTAACTCGCATACGTTTAACCAACGGTATCCATCTACTCTGAAGTGGACAAAAGACCACCCTATTGAACAAGTTATTGGTGAACCTTCAAGGCTAATTCAGACGAGACGTCAACTTGCCACCGATTGCGACTTGTGCATTTACCTTTGCTCAATTAGCAATATCGAACCAAAGAACATTCGCGAGGCAATGGCAAAACCTGCTTGGATAGAAGCGATGCAGGAGGAACTTCTCCAATACCGTCTTTATGACTCTTGGGATATGGTTCCAATACCAATTGACGTTCGCGTCATCGATCTCAAATGGCTATGGAAGAATAAACGGGATGAAGAAATGACTGTTATTCGCAACAAAGCTCGTCTTGTGGCCAAAGGATATAGACAGGAAGAGGAATAGACTTTCAAGAGTCATCCGCGCGGTAGCTAGACTTGAAGCGATCGAGATATTCTTAGCCTATGCATTTCACAAAACATCACGGTTTATCGATGGACATTAAGATCTGCGTTCTTGAATGGAACTACGAAAGAAGAAGTGTACGTGAGTCACCAAGGCTTCATCGACTTGGAACATCCGGACTCACGCTACAAACTCAAAAAGGCAATCTATGGTTTGAAACAAGCTCGAGGCGTGGTGATGACATCCTCTTTCCTTATCCAAAACAATTTCTCCAAAGGAACAGTTGATCCTACCTTGTTTACACAAAATGCAAAAACGACATTTTGATTGTTCGATTCGTGGGCGACATCATTTTGGGTCCACTAATCCGAATCTTTAAAAACATTTTGAAAATCTCATGAAAAGCAAATTTGAAATGTCCATGATGGGGGAACTAAAATTCTTTCTTGGTTTACAAATACATAAGTCCCCTCGGAATTTTTATAAATCAAGCTAAATACACAACCGAGATTTTGAAAATCATGGTATGGATAATTGTGACTCGGTCGAACACCAATGGTAACTTCACAAAAATTGGAGCCGATTTGTTTGGGAAACCTATTGATCCGAAGAAATATCGGAGCATGATTGGTTCTCTCATGTACCTCACGCTAGTCGACCGGATATTCATTTCTTTGTTTGCTTATTAGCACGGTTTCAAGCAAAGCTCATCGAACCGCACCTCAAAGAGGTTAAAAGGATCTTCGGTATCAAGACATCCATTCATGGGACTTTGGTATCCGGGGAACCGGATTGATCTAATTGCCTTTTCGGATGCGGACCACGCAGGTGATCAAGTTACGACAAAAAGTACATCCGGAGGAGCACAATTTTGGGTGAAAAGTTAGTCACCGGTCTTCAAAGAAACAAGATTGCACTGCACTTTCAACCGCCGAGCCGAGTATGTGTCTCTATCTCGTGTTGTGCTCAAGTTCTATGGATGAGAACACAACTCACGATTATGGCTTTACTTCGATAAAATACCTATGTATTGTGACTCAAAAAGTGCCATAGCCATATCATGCAATCCTGCTCATCACTCAAAGACTAAGCATATCGAGTCCGCTATCACTTCATCAAAGAGTCGAAATGGTATCTGTTGAATTATTCTTCGTGAAGATCGATTACCAACTCACCGATCTATTAACTAAAGCCCTTCCAAAAGAAAGGTTTGAGTATTTAGTTCGACAATTGAATGCGGCCCTAACCCCCGAGGAGTTAGAATGTCTTCTCGATTCTTCTTGAAAATGATTTTCCAAAAGCTTCGCTATAAATACTTTTGAAAACAAAATACAAAATTTAAAAACCAACAAAAGCAAAATATAAAATATAAAATCTTTCAAAAATACAAAAACAATAGAAAATCAAAAATCCAAAAATATTCTTCTACGACATGTCTCTTGTATAATCGATATTTTGTACGTTTCTAGAAATGTCATTCAACAATGATACGGGCATGTACAGATGCTTGAGCGAGAGTTCTTTAATTTTTTTCTAAAACATGTCGTTTCTCAAAATTTCTTCAATAATGGCTTTCGTATACATCAGTACGAAACCCGGACCGAAATGATGACTTTTGATTATTTTCAAATCAAAACTCGTGTTTTAAAAGAAAAATCACTAGTGTACGCCTTCAGATGCACTACATTTAAAAATGGTGAGAATCATCATCATCTTGAGCACCTTTTCAAGATTGTTCAAAAGATTTTCAAAATCTTTCAAAATATTTTGTGCTCAAGATAACTCCTTCTAAACCCTTTAATTGATTATGCTTTATTAAAGGGGAGTATAAAACAAAATGTTCCAAATTCATGCTTAACTCAAATCCGTTTGTCTCCCCAAAAGATTCTAAAATGTTGTTTAATCTGTTGATATCAAAATATCACGAATATGCTATTTTTGAGGGGAGGAGACGATTAAATGCAATCAAAATCGTTGTTTGAATCTCAAATGAGCTCGACTCAGACGGAACCAATGAATTGACGAGCAATTATGTACCATCTCGAGAGACTTTCTATGGACTTGACCAGACGGTAATAATTTCAAGCTAGTTCTCTAGTGATGTAAACGTGTCTCGAATCGGTCTTGTTCATTTAAAGTCGATCAATTCAAAAGTGCGAACTCTACCCTATGTGCGATTTGTCAAAACTTATGAGCACATGTGAAGGGGAGTGTTTAAAATATAAAACTCACGAGTGTTTCAAACATGTTTTCTATCATAAACACTCGAGAGATTTTCAAAGAAAATGGTTTTATGGCAACAATAGGACAATATAGAGTTATAAGGTGACTAAGAATAGGAAATCATTCCTATGATCCGCCAGAGTTTGAGGATCTACCCAAGGACATCACAAATAGTTAGTATTAGAAGTCCTTATGAATGATTGAAAAAGGAGTAATGTGAGAAAGGAGAAAGAAGGGTTGAAGAATTAAAAGAAATGGTGAAAAGAAATAGCCTCCATAATCAACCTTAGGCGTAAACCGGGTTCAATTCATCTCGCTACTAGTTATCACTAGATGACACCGGTATTGAAGACGAAGACGTCATGGACCCAAGGACGATCGCACTAAACCTTCTAGCCACTCAATTCCTCTTAAAAGGATTTGTTTCATTCTCACCGGAACCCCGCATAATCTATCGACTTTCTCTTAGAGATTGTTAATATTGAAGAAGGAGACCTCTCCCTAGTCTCCGCCAGAAAACCAAATGCACTATTGAGTCTAGAGCCACGAGATTCATTAAAAGATCTCATAAGAACACTTGACATGACATCGCTTTTTGTTCATCAACAAGGGCACAAGTGATATACTATAGAGTCCTCACGATCTTAGCAATCGCCGAACATTTATGAGAAGTTTTACAACCGTAATCTTCAATGATTGAATGGAAACTCCCGCCGGTCAACATCAAACAACCACAAGGCAGTCACTTGTAATTCCGTGGATTACGCTTAGTGTGTCTCAAACGGTCTGATCGTGGGGTGATGCTTGATGTACCTCGACTCATCCGAATCAGATGTACTTGGTATATCGCGTTATCTCACTTGTGGGACTCAGGTTTAGGAACGGCGTGAGAATTAGAGACGTGTTTTCACACTATCTCGTTAACACCTCGAAATTCAAACTTGTAAGTGCCGAATCCGCTTATTACTAACAATGTTTTATGTTTTCTTCTTATGGAAGCTCTGGAGCGGATGGATCGTGCAAACTCGCCACATGCTCATACCAACAACACATGAAAGTTCTCATCAAAATCAAAGGCAACTCAAAGTAAAGATGATTCTTCGTCAATGTCAAAGAATCTACAAAGTGTAAAGACTCGAGAACTTCATCATTGGAAACTCAAAGTCAAATAGAAGTTGAGCATGGTGGAGAAAGACGGGAGACACCTAACCAACGAAGTTGACAACGGCAGAACAACCACATTATCTCGATCACAAAGCATGAAGGAACAAAGAATCAAGACTATTCAATATCTACACACAAAGTCCTAGCTCAAGAAAAGTAGAGACCTAATCAAGTGGAGCATCGCTTGACCGACCACCCCTTAGGGGGAGATTGTTAGCCTTAATTGTTTTATAAGTGATGGTCATTCACGTTTAGGAACTTTGTATCGTGTGTTAGATATCGTGATAGAATAGTCAACGGGCTCGTGGATTGGACCAAGCTAAATGGCTAATAGTTGAGACTTGCTAGCCGTTTATAAGCTTAAGCTTGTCAAACCCAAGCCCAATCCAAGTCCACGAAAAGCCCATGGAAAGCCTTTAGGGCAACAAACCTCTTGTACTATAAATACCCCTCAAATGGTCATTTGAGGGGTGTGCTTGAAAGTGTGTGTGTGTGTGTTTTTCCTTTGGAATATACAACATCTTGTGTTCATCTTTATCTCACATATACACGGTTTTATATCTTCAAGTCACCATCTTTCTCATCTTATTTCTAAGCTTTGTTTGTGTTTGTTTCACGTGGTTATACTTGTATACGTGTTGGGTTTGCTTGGTAAAGTGATTTGGTTGATAAAACTAAGGTCCTACAGTATAACTCATATAGCAGTTCATATTGTTCAGGGTTCCCAACTCGGCTGTTTGGCCTGTACCAAAAATGACAGTTTTGTCACTTTACTTACTATGTATGTGTCTCATTTATGTTAATGGGGTTAATGGGTCGAGTTTGTAGAAACAGAAGCCGGGTAGGCCGCCTTAGCTTAGGCCAGTATATCAGATAGACACTTCCTTCACAGTTGAGTAAAATAAGTGACGCATCTTGAAGAATAACAAGGTTAGCTATTTGTAGTTTTTGAAGATTGATATTGGAAAGTAAGACATGCTATAACGATTTCCTGCTATAATGAATTCCTACATACCTTAAAATCACATAGCAACTAATTTCCTAACATTAAAGCTATTTTTTATGTGGTCTTTTAGGAACTATGGTGATCCCTGGTCTAGGGTCATAACATATCAATGACCTCGACTGTAACCCAACTTCAGTATTACATATATAGCTTATGTATCTTATCTTTTTGGCAAGAATCTCCTACTGTCAACAAATGATTCCTACTTTGTAATGAGGTTGAGCCATCCCTATAAGAATAAAATTGGAAACAACATTTAATTGGATTTGCAGGTCTTTTCTAGCAAGAGGCCTTGCAGGAACCTTATGTGGTTCACCACTTTATATGGCACCAGAAATAATGCAGCTTCATAAGTATGATGCCAATGTAACAATGTAATTGATTTTTTAATTTAGTTTCTATTGTGATCCATGGCGTTAAAATATATAATTCTTAGAAGTTATAACATAGTAGGAAATGTAGACTTAATATGTTGACATCAGTAGCCAATCATAGATGTTTCAACTATATTTGGTTTTGCTAATACTGATTACTTCAATTGCCATTTGTCATTTTTTAATAATATGAGAAACTTTAGATTCGATTTGCTCCCAAGAATCTGGCATATTATGCAATGACGAGACGTGCTTTTTCAACAACAACAAACGGGAGGCAAATTCCCTAACTGTTCATGGGACACTCCTGGTGAGTAGTGGTGTACGAGTCGTACTATGGGAAAATACGTAGTTTTTAAAATAGAAATTGGTGATTTTCAAGTAGATATTATATCAACTTATATTTTGTTGAAATTACTTTCCGCAGATGGTTTTAGTAATTCATTAGCTGGTCCACAGACGCTTATGAGGAAGTCATCAGTCACCAGGCTTTCTTTTAAGACAACTTCACTTGATAAAGAAGAAACTAGTGAAATTCGTAGGGCTTTTTTTATTAATTTAAAAATAAATGTATATTTACCTCTAAGCTTTGTAGGAGCACGGTCTTATTTGTTACACTGAATGACTGAAACACTTTCTTGGTCTTGCAGGTATTTCAAGAAAATACTTTTGTCGTCAGGACTTTTGATTCTATGTTGTACAAATGAAAAGCCAACCCTTGGATGTTGATCTGCTACCAATCCCTCGAGCTTCACGGTTCGAGATGAAAACGTTTTCAAGTATTATGTCATCTTATTCCACATTTAAAATACTAATGACATTTATTTGCAGCCTTGCAGGCCGAGGATGGTCACTGGCCAGCAGAAAATGCTGGTACAATGTATTTCATCCAGCCATTGGTAACCTATATAGCATATATAGTAACCCATTCATTAATCAACCAAAAAATCATAATGACAAGTGGACACATGATTACTTTTATATTTGGGATGGAGGGTGTGTTTTTGAGGACCTGCCTGCTATTTGCCAACGTATTTGATCTTAATAAGCACTGGAAGAGTCATTGCGAAAGCTGTAACCATGACGAATGATCTATACAAAGGGTTTGATGCAGTGAAGTTTGTGTTTTCCATATTGGACCGTTACACCTGTATAGAACCTGAAGTAAGTGAATTAGAGATCATAGAGGCCGCAAAGGCTGCCAATGCTCATGATTTCATAGCGGCTTTGAAAAATGGGTATGACATTAGTATATGCAACCTGATGGAAGCATTTTGAAGGCTGACATTGAAGAGTACTTAGGTATCTCTCAGCAAAACTTACTTATGTGTGCCATACAGTTCAACTTAAGCTAATTTTTGTTAAGGTCCTAAGGTTACTTGATGATACTGACACACTACAAATACACTTTGGCTACCTTTGACTCCTTTAACATATTTGACCCGTTTTCATTGCATTTAAACCTTTAAATTTTGCCCATTTGTCTTGTTAGAGATTAATTTGGCTACCCGATTGATATCTCCTTTAGTATTCATATTCATGCTTATGTGATGGTAGATAGAGTCGGTCTCGGTCCTTAACTTTTAGCTGCACTGATTTGAATAGTGAATTAACTCTAATGAGGCAATTTAAAAAAAATAGTTGGCCTGATGGAATTGGGTCAATGAGTCAAATAGGGCAAAACTTACCTGGAGAAGCCATCTGAATCATTTTACTCAACAATATAAGTTGTCATTTTATCTTTTTAGGAAGGCAAACTCGCACACACAAGTACTATTCACATTATGTCCAAAACCACTTGGTTGAGGACATAAACATCTAAAACAAATAATCATAGAACACTTGCGGAAGATCCTGCATTCAAAAAACATAAATTAATACCATGTACTACAAATCTCAAACAAATAATAACGCATAACTACTTATTCCATCTACCTATGACACAGGGAATGTGTTTGAGTCCAACCAAACAATGAATTCAAAAACCATCTTCTTCCCTACAAAAAACCGACAAGTGAAAAAATTAAAACAATAATCTCCAACAAACAACAAACTACACAAAAACTTACAAATAAGAAAAACCATGAAACAAAACACCACAAAAAAATAGACAACACAACACAGATGGATACACCACTATTCAAAGAAAAAAAACACATCATATAACACATTACCAACCTCTAATTATAATAAAAAAACACAAACTCAACAGTACAAACAACAAATGTTAAAAACGTTGTACAGGTTGAAGTTTCCAGGATCCATATGATCAAAACAACATCATGTGTATCATCCAAACAAGAATCAAAAATAAAAGAAACAAAGAAGATATGGGTTGAACCCTATAACTGATATTGATAAATGAAAAGGGTTACTTTGAATTACAGAGTTTTGATCCTATATATAATGAATGAAACGGTGTCTTCAAGAGACATACCGGTTCATATATAACCGTTGCAACTTTTCCTAAACCTAATAACCGTTTTATCTAATGGGTTGTTGGCCTTTGGCCCAACCTGAATACAGGCCTAAAAAAGTTACAGAACTTTCTGTTTGGTATACAGGACATTAACGTCCAACAGTCCCCCTTAATGTCTTGATGCCAAACTTTGTGTTTGTGAAACTTCTGTAATTCCGTTGATCACCTTCGTTGTTGTTCTTGCTTACGAATTCGAGACCATCACAACCCCTTCATCGTTGAGACCTTCACAGCCTCTTCATGGTTGAGACCTTCACAGCACCTTCATCTTTGAGACCTTCACAGCCCCTTCATCGTTGAGACCTTCACAGCCTCTTCATCATTGAGTGACCATCGCAGCCCCTTCTTCATTGAGAGACCATCGCAGCCTCTTCTTCATTGAGAGACCATCGCAGCCTCTTCTTCATTGAGAGACCATCGCAGCCTCGCATCTTGATCATATCGCATGACCTTTCATGATCAAATCTCTTGATCATTGAATCCATCACAAATTCTTCTCTTCTTTGCATTTGCTTCACACAACTTGGCTTCACACCAATTTCTTCATGATTGCGTTAAAAAAAAACGCATGTTTGATTCTTAAAAAAACGCATATGATCAAAACAACATCATGTGTATCATCCAAACAAGAATCAAAAATAAAAGAAACAAAGAAGATATGGGTTGAACCCTATAACTGATATTGATAAATGAAAAGGGTTACTTTGAATTACAGAGTTTTGATCCTATATATAATGAATGAAACGGTGTCTTCAAGAGACATACCGGTTCATATATAACCGTTGCAACTTTTCCTAAACCTAATAACCGTTTTATCTAATGGGTTGTTGGCTTTGGCCCAACCCGAATCTGAGCTCAAAAAGTTACGTAACTTTCATTTGGTATCTGGGACATTAACGTCCAACAACAAATGCGCCACAACCTATATATTGTCATATTTCAAATAATGAAAACTACTAAAACTTGAGCCAAATTATATAATTGTTTTGATAAGTTTAACTTTAAAAAATAATAACTATTTGATCATATACTAACATTAATCTTACAACTAATATAATCATAACAACATTAAAACATACATATGATATATCTAAATTAATGAACCTCAATTTACAAACCGTAAAACATGCGATGTTAGTTCAAACCATGCAAACATACACCCTCCTATGTACATCATAAACCCTTTTAACATTTTCACCATTACCTATACAATATAACAGAACACACATATGTTTTCTTATATATCCTACCAAAATCAATATTATCATGTTACCTACAAAGAGATCAAAACATATTACGGACATGAGACATATTTTTACCATTACAATTATAAAAAATTCAACCAAACAAATCAGAACCAAAGACCAAAAGGTCCTTTATCAATCAAACAACCTAACATACATGCAATATCAAAATAATACAACTACACATATATGCAAACAATTGACAACTCAAGACAATTAAAAACAACAGTGAATAACAAAATGCAACTTTGTGAATCACCGGATCAATTAACAAAATATCTCAGAAAAAAAACCAACAAAACCAAAAGGGGTTTTTTAAATCAAACAACATAACATACATGCAATATCAAAATACTACAACTACACATATATACATATCATAAACAACAATTGATAATAAACATAAAAACTGCAATTGAATACAACACATATTATTAAAAAAAAATTATAAAATCGCATACGCTTTAAAATATAGTACATATTACTATTTAAAAAAAATAGCTGAGAATGACGATTGGATTGAGTACGAGCAAAAGAAGAAGAAAGGGAGTCTAAAAACTAATAAAATAAATATTGTACAACCTATACATTAAAGGAACACTTAACTTGATGTTTTTATTTTATATTATTTAAAATACAATAGGTATACATGTGTAGGGTCTAATCATAAAAACATGTAACCATACATGGATACGGTGAAAACAAGTAACTATACACGGATACGGTGTAATCATTACTTTGTCCAACTATTATTTTCATAACAACACCATGCATAAAACACATAAACATAAATACAAGTAACTATACATGGATACGGAGTAATCATTACTTTTTGCAACTATTATTTTCATAACAACAACGTCCATCAAACACATTACAAAATGTAATCTAAAATAAACTTCCAGATCGAAAAGCAAAATATAACAAGTCATGCCGGCTACTGTGTATATCTCTACATTATATATAACAGGAGGCATGACACGTAGATTATTCCACATATGTCCACCTCAGTGCCATGTAATTCTTTTTAGTGTCATGTCATCATAAGTTGTCCACCTAAGCAATAACATGCCACCTAACCAATATTTTTTTCATTTATTAAAATTTTCAGATTTATTTTTTCAAAAAATTTGAGCTTAACAAGAATCGAACTTGGGTCTCTTAGTCCACAAAGAAACATGATTACCACTAGACCAACACATGCTTTGAATTAAATCTTGCAAGTCTTTGATTATATCTTTAAAGTCCAAATTTATAAACCTATCACCATTTTAATGAGATAAATATTTGGTAACATAGAGTTAGGATCAAATAAAAAGAAAAATTAAAATGAGAAGGATAAGAAAAAACCACAACCACACATTTCAGATGCATCTATTAAAATAGATGCATCTCCCCTTAAAAATCTCTCCTTTATTTGAAATGTGTGGCTAGAAATTCTTCTTATTCTTCTTATTTTAGTTTTTCTTCTTACCGGATCTCTTCCCTAACATAAATCCATTATTAAAAGAAAAAGCAGACGTATATTTTCCCACAAAAGAAAAACCCTAATCATTAGAACTCTCTGCATGAAGAAAACTTCATCACGATTTTAGGGTTTTAATGATTTTTAATATGTTTTTGTGCAGGTTGTAATTATAACATCTTTTTGTTGTTCCTAGAGCTTTTGATAACGTATCCATTATATAATTATTCTGACTTTACCCACCCCTTTTCTCAAACCTGACTTACACGTGTGTCAGTTTATATACTTATTCTTTTTTTAAATGTATTCAGATGGAGAATATCAGTAGTAATGGACGGAAATCTAACTTTCTAGCCTGAAGCGATCTTAAGAAGCTAGGCCAACAGGTATAATAAACCAGCTATAAATATTCAGGTCGCGTTTGAAGGAAGACCGTGGGCATGAGTACATATTTATCTTTAATGATGAGCTAGAAAATGGTGAGATCTCTTTATATCAAGAAAATTAAATGGTTGTTTATAAAAGTTTGAAATCTAAAATCTTCTTGGTATCAGACTATCACGCGTGGTATGCTTTACAATCAACAAGTTGTCTTTCTTTGTTTCATCTTCTCTAATTTGGTCTTGGGTCACTTTGTGGTCTTTTGTGCTACACACATGCTCTATAGTTTATATCTTAAATCAATAATAAGATTCAAATTGGATCCTTAATTTGGTAAAATTTTGGGTTTCATGCCAAATTTTGATAGTTTACTGTTTTGATTTTATAAATTATGGGTCTTTTAATTCTTAATTTTTGCTGCATTTGTTGTTATAGTAATTGCAATTTGAGTTAGATTAGATGATCGGAGACATCGATTTAAAGGGTAGTTGTGGAAAATTGGAAAGACATTGCTAGCTGTACGCCTTAGAATATTGAAAGAACATTCTTCCTACCATCGTTTTTAATACTTAAAATATAAGGTTCCTCTCAAAACCAGTTAATTTTCTTTCATTACAAAAGTTTATTAAGTGGCCCCCAATATTTTCATGCAATGATATTACCAGAATCATGTGATATATTCTAAAAATGAGCCGTTGATGGTGGTAACGGACAACTAATCAATTAGTTTATTAAGCATTCAAATTTGTTTTGACCATTGATGGTATGTTCATCAGAAACATTTGGAGCTGCTTCTGTTCTCGTGGTTTCTCTTTTAACATCTATGGGGTTTGGTCCCACCATTCACCTGATCATTATCGTCATATATCATCAGGTATCTTAAGTTTTAAATTTAGTAGCATGTACATTTTCTACATTAATAAATTATATACCAAGAGCAATGACTGCTTCATGCTATATGTAATGAACTCTGGTCCATCTGCGGATCTGCCCATGCTGTTGTCATTTGTTAATAGTGGCTCTAAGCCATGAACTATATGCATGCCACCATAGTGTTCCTTCTTGGCCTGAAATTGTAAACTTGTAGGTGTAACTCGCTCCTGGTCTAAATGGACATTGTGTAATGAACTCTGGTCCATCTGCCCATGCTGTTGTCATTTGTCTAACACCATGCCTACTAAATTTTATAAGCACAAATAAATAATGGTAATGAGAATGACATCGTCTATAATTAATAAATTTCTTTAGAAAAGATCATTCATATAGCTATACCATTGAATATGACATTATATCTAGCTTTGTTTATAACATGTATCACTGATGTGTCGCCATTGTTTACTTCCAAGGTTGGACCCATAGAATTATGGGTTATGCATAGCCTTTTAACTTTTGTTGCTTCAACCTGTTAAGATGAATAGCTAGCATTAATAAAACGATATCAAAAAAGAAAAAAAAATCAAAAATATAAATATAGATAGAAGTCAAAGGAACTCATGGCTGTGAGTCTTTGCATTTGCCAAAGAGATGAAACTCGAAAAGAGAAACAACAAGCTGGGTAGGAAGAATGAGCAAAACGTGTCACTAGCAATGCTGGTGAATACACGTCCTATTGTCAATTGTTATGAGTGTTTTTTGCTAGATGACTTGGGAAATTATGAGAAACAAGAGGTTTGTATATAGTAAAAATAAGAGGAGTGGTTTGAGTTTGGCGAAGAAGGTTTTGGTCCATGGTCAGCTTACAAAACACAGTGAACCCAAGTTAGCGTACCCACTAACCTACATCACAATGTGGTCAATTTCCATGAATGCTTGCTTCTTAATTCTACTCTTCTATATCAACAGATTAACCTCATGATCAGATCCACTACTTTCGCATTTTCTGCATATATTAATTATCTCTTTTGAAAATGCCATTTCCGGTACATGACCTTGGTTAACATGAAATCTAAACTAATTCTCTATATTTGTAATATGTCTATGCAAAGTTTTCTAATTGTTAATGCTCTAGAAATACAGTAGAAAAACTTCAGGTAGCATGACTCTTAGTAGGTAATAAGTGGTTTGCCAAAAGGAAGTACAAAAGCTTTAATTAGTTTGCAGGGATACGAATCAAAAACAAAATTGATAATGATACTCATTGGTACTACCATTCTCCTGATGGATAGAATAAGTAATGTTTGGATAGAATAGGCTACAGCTGTACAAAGACGCTATTTGTGTGCACACTGCACAAGATAACTGTCATATCCTAGCATATAGCCACCTGTGTTACACTTCTGAAGGAAGACAAACTAGGAGTAAAAGAAATGGAATACGGGTAGCTAATATCAGAGTGGTTTCGCATTTTAATGACTCTATTTTAACATTAAGAACCTGTTCTACGTTTTTCGGTTGAGGAAGGAACCTCTTATTTATATTTTGTATGCATTTGTTTTTTGAACATACAAATTAATAGGAGAATAATGTCACATGACTAATTCATTTGAACATCTACAAACTTCTCTTTAGGTGGATCACATTACTTACGTGTATTATGTTTCCACCCCTAAGGCTCTCAATGACTGTATGTAGCAAGGTACTGAGATGACACAAAGAAGCTGGAATTCTGATTTATCAATCAGGAAGCGGGGATGGACTGCCTATGGACTCAGTGAACTGTTCAATCAGCTCAGAAGGTAAGTTCCTTTACAAAATCCTACTTTCAATACTATCTCCATTATCTGCAATTAATCGTAATAATTTAGTTAATGATGTTTAAATTATAGCAAAATGTGCTTCAGATGTTAGTCTGAAAACCAATCTATTTAGTCTTTATGAAATGTATTTCCAGATTTGAGGAAGTAACATAGAAGCTGGAATGGAAACTTCACCTGTATATGGACTCTGTCAACCTCGGAATAGTTGTTACCTTCGAGGTAAAGAGATTTCATCTTTGAGGTCATATAAAATGGTGAAGGTGCATATTGCAGTGATGTCTGCTCAGGATGAGGTTACTATTGTTGTCAAATGCTTGAGGCTTTATGAATAAAGTTTTGAATGTTCTTCTTGACAAAATTATGTACTTGATTTTACTTTTCTCAACAGGGAAAATACGATAACTGAGGAAGAAAATTTAGGTTTTTAGCCTCAGTAAATGCAAACAAGAGACGTGTGCATTACACAGAGGCACGTAGCATCTGCTTCAAGCTGTTGGACATTCAGAATAAAGCTTATAAATGATACTTTTGCTATGACTCAGATGTATTGCATTAATAGCCCACCGATTTGGGTCGTTCTGTTACAGACAATAACCATGCTAGCTCAGTTACTCGAGGTTAGTTGTGTTTACATACATTCTCGCAGTCATGTATTTCATGCATTCTTGCAGCCCCTACGTTGGGATACGCCAACTGATAATATTTTCTGGAACCGTCTGCATACGTGTGTAGGTATAATCTGAATCTGGAAAAAGCTGACTGGATAATATATCTCACTGATGTCGGCCAGAAAATCATAAATGTCAAATACTAAACAATGAGAGAAGGAATTGAATCTGATGGCACCAAAATCTAGCTGAAAAAAGGTTTATGTTCTATTTCTTTTTCCGCCTCATATTTGTTTTTCACAACAAATTGTCTTTGTTTTTAAAATTATTATTTATGTTTAATTGTTGCTTACAACGAGTTTTTCTTCTTGCGGGTTGAAGGGGAAGGAAAGGAAACCAGATGGTCTGTCTGGAACAAATAATTGAGACTAACAATGGGAAAAAGAGGGTATACTTGGTGGTGTCTTAAAGGAGGTGTTGCCCAAGACAAAGGTACACAATTGAAAACTCTATAGTTTTTATCATTTATAATTTTGAGTTTATAAAGATTAGATTTCTTTTGATGCTATTTTGGGTTGTAGCAGAATATGGGTATCTGATGTTTGGTTAAAAAGGTATTTAGCTGTATGTGTTTTCTAAGTAATTAAGTTGTTGCAAAGTCAATCAAGTTTCAATACAAAAATATTAAATCTTTGATTGTAACTACTATCTTAGACTACTATGCTTTGAACAATCTGTGGGAGTTCAAGTATTTTCTAAGCCTGCTGAAAAAGAGCAGCAGTAAAGGAATGTCTGGGGTTTTTTTTTTTTTTGTAACAGGTTTTCGGTGATTTAAATGGGTGTTTGGGGTTGCATAAAACCGCATCAGTAAAATGATGATTTAATAGTCCAAAACAAACTTGATCTTCTCTTGATCCATCTGAATCACACCCTTGCTGTCAATTTCCCATTGGGGTTGGTTTAAGGAAAGATCACGATAATCTATTACACTAACACACCTATTCTTACTTTTTTAAAAACATCTTTGTCCGATAATTTTTCTCTCTAGAATATATACAAGATATTTAACATTGCAATTCTGCATATATATACAAATCTATTTAGATTACTAAATGTGCAGGTTGATTGCTACACGACCACGGTCCCCATACACAGCGTAAGCCATATTAGTTTATTTATGTCAATTAAACTGAACTATTATTAAATGTGCAGGTTGATTGCCAGATACAAGCATGTGCTCTCTTTTGTGTTACACCATGCACGATGTTGCTAGCCAACCACCTCATGAAAAAAGTTCATCCTCATCTTCAAAGATTATCAAACCTGATATTCATCTTAATCTTACATTTTATCATGTGAATCGGGGAATGGTTTATTTGGTTATCTATTAAATTTCTCAATGGTTATTATGAATTTATTTGATATCTAAGGAGGCGTTTGGCATTATGTTGGATAACATAGACAAGGTATGTGTCTATAGTTGGTGTCTCATTTACTGTTGTTTGGGGAGCGTAGTTAAAATGATTTTACGTAATTACTTCTTCTTTATGAGTTCTTTATCACAAACTAACTGCTGCAAAATGGTGCAGTATATTGGGCCAACAACCCTTGATGAGTACATGAAGCATATCGAGAATGACCCAGCTCTTGAGATATGTTTTCAGCCTGTAAAGTTACCTGGGCCAACAAGAATGATACGAGATTCACCACAAGCACCATTACCTTAATGAAGCATTGATAAATGTTCCCCGGTTTTCATATCAATACATTAGGTAATGCCATAGGTAAAAGATAATCTTTGTGATTATGTTTACTTAGTTAAGCTTTTGACGAGCATCTGTATTCACAGTTGTTATATTTCTTTACACTGAATTATCTTTCTTTTGACTCAGTTGGTATTATCGATATGGATACAAATTTTAATGAGACACTTTACACAGCTGATTTCCTAAATAGCATTTGAATTGCCGGGCTTCTGCAACATTCTTTAAAATTAAAAATAGGCGCTCCTGTTATGTGCATGAGAAACATAGCCCAAAGCGCAGGATTATGCAACGGAACTAGGCTTCAAGTACTAAGGATGGGTGTCAATATAATAGAAGCCAAGATTATATCAGGCGGAAGTGTAGGTAGAATTTGCACAATACCAAGGATGGTCTTAAGCCCTTTTGATAATAAGATGCCATTTAAATTTAATCGTAGACAATTCCTAGTTGCATTGTATTTTGCAATGACTATTAACAAAAGTCAAGGACAAACATTAACACAAGTAGGATTGTTTCTACAACGGCCGGTTTTTTTCTCACGGGCAACTATACGTAGCTGTATCAAGGGTGAAAAGCAGAAAAGGATTAAAGATTTTATGTTGTGATGAAGACGGGAAATACGCAAAATCAATAACAAATGTTGTCTACAAAGAAGCTTTGTTTAGAATTTAAGTTAACTGTTATATTACTTTAATACATTTTCATTATCTACAACTTTACACACATACATAAAATTCATAATGTTGTAAAAATTATATATGTTATGTTATTAACCATCCACGCAAACCATAAAATTATTTATAATTCTTGACAAAAAAAAACTAAAACCAACAACTAAAAACCAAATAAACAATTGTTTTATAATATTGTTTGACAATTCTAAAAATGAATTTTAGTTAACAAAAACAACATACAAATAATTATAATTCATGCCCATTGGTGGTTTAAAAAATATATATATATATATATATATATATATATATATATATATATATATATATATATATATATATATATATATATATATATATATATATATATATATATATATATATATATATATATATCGGGAGTAGCCAGAATTCTTTTCGGGGGCCAAAAGACACCGGCATGTTAGAAAGGAAACAAAAGATTACAGTATAATATATAACTATGTAAAAGTTTGCAACATATTTGTTCATTCAACGTTTTGGTTGCACCGACATTCATTTGCATAACCAAAATCATCTAAAATGAATCGAACCAAAATTCTTGGCTATAGGACCTGAATATGGATTGATGGATGGATGAGGGACTAAGTCGTGAACTAATAGAGATATCTAGTTTGTAGGTGAATCAAATGTTAATATATGATAGTGAATTCGCATTGAACTACAACACATATGCTAATTACTAGGGCTTTGTGGGTGGGCCATGGCCACCTTAGCTTCCCCCACATAGCTACTATATATATATATATATATATATATATATATATATATATATATATATATATATATATATATATATATATATATATATATACTAGATAAATGCCACCAATGGGCGGCATGACTTGTGATTATTCTTTGAGTGTATTACTTTTGAATAGTAAGATATATATGTATACGAAGCTATTAGTAGCGTAAGAAAGGTGAAAATAAATGAACGTAAAGATTTTTTTATAGAATAATTAAAATATACAAAGTTTTTTTAAACAACATAGTATATGATTTAAACTCAAACAAATGTTATGATTTATAAAACAATTAAAAAATACAAAGTAAATTTACTCATATTACATGCAATTTACTCTGAATAAATATCTACAACTTTATCTTGTGTTAAAACAGGTCTTCAATATTAGATCTTCTAACTTCAATCATCTTTCTCATGAAATCGCTCTCAAACCATTGCTTTCTACACAAATAGGCACCTTGTGAATCTATAGTGTGGATATAGATGAACCTTCAAGATTAAGGGAATGTCATAGTAAATGCTGAGATATGGTTATTAAGAAATAAAAACCAAGGTGATAGTAGCATGTAAATATATGGAGCTTGTTTAATGTTTGAGTTATACGTAGGACCTGTAACCTAAAATATATAAAATAACTATAACAAAAACAAAAATCTATTAACCTTCCCTTTTGTCATTGATCTTGTCATACCGAATTCCTTCACTGTATGACATTTTATGAAGCTCGATGAAAGAATAACTATCCTTCCCTCCTTTTGGCTTTTTGTTGTAGTTTTTTTATGGTATCCAATAACAAATTTTTCAAAAGAAAATTACCTAAAACAAAAACAAAAGTGGTTTTCTTATAAGATAATTTAGTTATGTTAATGTTTTTCATTTACTAAAAATTAAAATTTAGCATACCGATATGTTTGGTTTGCGAATTGCAATTCAATGTTATCATCTGAAAGAGTTAAAGTGGAGACATGATCCCTGCGTTGAGATTTATACACAAAAGAGATGACGATATTTGTCCATATGCAATTTTCAAAGTCTATTTTTAAATACCAACGCGCACAACATGCTAAATTGCTTTATTCATGTATTTTTGGATATTATTGCAAGGGACCTTTATATCGATTCGGACTACAATTTTCACGGCCGTTTTTCATAAAACCAAATATAGATTCAATGACAGCCATGACCAAGTTAAGCTAGACTATGTAATCCAGTAATATCAACCGATTTAAAATTCACATGGCTATGATACTAAATATCATACTTTTTGCAAAACATATACCTATTAATGTAACATTACTCAAAGGCATGACGTGAAATAGAGTCCAATACGCATACAATTTATATCTAGTTCACTAACTACTATTCTGGCTAATAACTTAATATCGACACATAAGACGACTTTGAGCAATTGACTAAAAACATATAAATAAGCGCAAAAGCGAAACCTGATTTTGCACATTATAAAGCATGATACATTCCAGTTTTGATTTTGGGTGTTTGGAATAACTAATTCGCCTTCAGCTTATGGACTTATACAGAGAATAAGTTCGAGTTGATTAGCTTGAAGCCGAAAACAATGAGCTTATCGGCTTTTCCAAATTTAAATAAGCACATAAAAGATAACCCATAACATTCTAAATAGGTACCTTTAACATCTAAAGTGAAGCCTTTGGTTGATCCACTGGAACCATAAGTCCAACTTTATGCACCTGATTTAGATGACTCAACCATAATTCCATGTTCATTAATCTTGTAAAAATTCAGCGTCAATATAACATTAAAAGAAAAGCAACACTGAAAATGAAATGTACCTCTTGGCACGTTTGGTTCTCGTAGAGTGGGATGCAAGAACAATTGTCGTTTTTTCTTTAGCGTCTGATACAACTGACAAACAATGTTTAGGAAAATTAATAGATGATTTGCATCTTATGTTGTTTCATAGTGAATTTATGGGTGATTAGTTTTGCAAATATACATACCTGCATTATCATGGATCTCCAACCCCGAGATCAGATAGATCATCCCCAAAAGAAGATGAACAATACAAACTCTTCCTTTCAGTAGCTTGATCCCGATAGGTAGTATGAGGTTGTTCTTTAACAGATGAAGCTGACTGTGCAGGAAACTCAGAAAACCATCTCTTACCGCTCACAGTAGGTGCTGGTGGTGTGTAAGAGCCTAAAGCTGATGCGCCTATCCTAAATGGCACTGCTGAGTTGCGTGCTTCAGTATAACTTACAAAACAATATCCATATGTAATGGAACATAGTGACCACTGACCACCACCAAAACCTAGAAGAATTTTGTTTTTTCCATTGTTCCTGCACCATTAAATTTAAACAAAATCACATTAACTAAGTGTTAATAGTCCAAACACCCCTGATAAGACAATTGCATACACCCCTGAATTCACAAATTAAAAATAGTCCCAAACACCGCTGAATTCATCTATTAAGATAGTTCTAAGCACCCCAGAATTCAACTATTTATTTGGTTATCTACTTTGTATAATAAGAATTTTAATTACCTAATCTGTCAAAACAATTATCTAATCTGTCATCAGAAACCTAGAATAATAATTTGAATTACCTTCGTGTTATAGTTGATTAAATGACGTCTGACAGAGGTACATATAGATACCCTAACAATCTTAGAGAATAATCAATCAGATGATAATAAAACTATTTCAAAACCTGAATCATAAAAGTATAGTTTCAAGTTTTCTTTTTTTTTTTTTTTTTTTTTTTTTTTTTGACTTCACGAACCAATCCAACAGACTCCCTATCCAAATCCCTAAAACTTACCTACTCGAAGACATCCACATCTTTAGCCCCTTACAAAGATTTTCAACTATTCAGAAGGATATGCAAGAATCTGAATCATTGACTTACGAATGGACTGCTTGAATTATTTTTAACATCAAATCGCCATATGGTCAGCACAAGTGTATATTCACGCATATAGTCTAATATAAAACTGAATCATTGACTTACGAATGGGCTGCTTGAATTATTTTTAGCTTATATTGTCAGCTTAACTGTTCTTCTTTATTTGCAGCATAAGAAAGACCATAAACATAAATAATTACAGGCGACTTTCAAATTGTTTTCTTATAACCATTTATGTTTGACCTATTAAACAGTTAACATGACCCAATTCAACCCATTTATAAGTAAATGGGTCAATTTCTATAAAAATAGAAATACAAATGCATAACGGTAAACAAAATAGCCAACATGTGTTGTACGCCCAACAACAGAAGGTCATTTCCTGTTGTGTAAAGTGCCCTATGTTCATCTTTTTCAACATATATTATGACTCATATATGTGATATCTGATTTATAAATGCTTACCTGATGAGAAAAGAAATATGCCATCGCCATGTCTCTTCTCATTGTAGCCTCGTATTTGCTGAGTAGCTTCGCTTCAATCTCTTGTTTTGATTGCTGTTTTAGAGATCCTATAATCTTCTGCCTTTGGCTTGAACATGCCAGTTAGGTTTCTTCCAGTGTCTTTACTTCACAGCTAATTCAGTAGCTGTTTGGTTGTTTTAAGAAAAACCTTCCTTCATACACTCGCTGAGTGTGTACAGTTTCTATAGCTGAATTACCCATCTTTTTGATTCCCGATTGTTGGCTATAAAAACCACCTTCTATTTGATAATTCTGGTAAGCCTCTGACGGATTTCCCGGCATATATGGAGATGCACCATTGACTGGCGGGCCCGCAGTTGGAAAACCAGGCAAAGGCATAAGCGGTGGTGGCTGTTGATTTATGTTGTGACCATATGGTACTGGATATGGCTGCATGGGTGGCATTGGCGGCTGAGGTGGATGTGATGAGGGTGGTGGTGGTTGGTCATGCTGAGATGGGAAGGTGGAACTCGTTGGTTGTTTTCGATCTTGGTTCTTTTCTGCAGAGAAAGCAGAAAAAAGGAAACAAAAGCTGAAAAACTACTAAAGGGCTGTTTGGTTAAGTGGCTGCTAGGGGCAAAAGCTACAATGAGATTGTAAAAAAAACTAAAACTAATAAAGGCAATTAAAATATACCAAAAATCACTAAGAAAGGGGAGGAGGGGGGGGGGGGCAGAAATAAGCAAAAAGAAATCATCAATAAGCTAAAAAAACTACTTTTGCAGCAACTGCACTGTTGCTGTCACAGCAGCCCACATCAGGCAAATGGGCAACTTTGAGCTTATAAATAAGCTGCTAAGAGGCCTCCAAAATGAGAAAAGAAGCTGGAAATATTAATTTTACACTACTGAGAGTCCAAAAAATCAAAAGTGGGGCAAGGGGGTCCTTGACAGCTTAAAAATAAGTTGTCAAGGGGTGTTTGGTGCGCCTGAGACAGAACCAAAGGGGCTCAAGGTGGGCTTTTGGGGCTTATAAATAAGCGACAAAATTGCTTCCAAAATACAAAATAAGTAAAGACATATACTAATCTTACATCTAACTCATTGATGGCAACAAAACTAATCACAAAACTAACTCCTAACCTATCTAAAATTAAGCTCAAAGGGAGGGAAACTTTCATATACATAAAAGTCAATCTTGATATTCTCTACTCCTAGAATATGTTTGCGCTTTTTATGGATGTAAGGATGATTGCATTAATCTATAGAAATGATTTAACAGTAAAAAGTAAGTTCAGTGAAAACCTAAAATCAGCAAATGTAAATTTGGATTTGATAAATACTCCGTACTTGGTTTGAGCTAAAATGTCAATGCATAAAACCAATGACAAAAAGAAAGAGTTTTCTATAAGAAAAACCTAATTGATCTGTGAAGAAACATTGTATCCCCCATCAATCATGAAATCGACTGTTGCTTCTTCCCACCATGGTAAAAGGCAATGTAATCGAGTAATCTATAAATGAAACAGTAGAAAACTAACACTTCAGTTTCACCCAAGAATAGGATGAATTTTGCCTTTTTTCTAAATAAAGGAATGGTTGGAACTTACATAAGTCCATTCCAATCATGTATCGAACGGCAAAGCTTCAAAAGCCAGATTAGTAGCATAAAAGCGCAAAGGAAGGCTTTTTAATAGTGAAACCTTGCAAAAAAAATGCAGTTAACAAATTAGAAAATTGGGAGAATTCTATAACATGAGTCTCTACAATGGGTCCATGATGAACTTCAATGACAAGTGGACTCAAGAAAGTTAAAAAGCATATGTGACTAAAAGCGAAAAAGCCCACAGATACACCTTGCCACCTTGGTGTTTCTGGTGATACAAGTCACACAATTAGGTATTGTTTATAAGTATACAGAACTTTTTAAAAAATAGGAATCATGTATAAATCTCCTAGGTAGCAATGAACTGCTCTTGCATCCTTAAGTTGAATGAAATCATAAGATTGTTCTAATAATACTACATCCACAACTTGCACACATCATATCCAAAAGTTCTTTTTCGTTTTCAGTGCTTAATTTGGTTTGCTTTGTTTAAGCCACAAAATTCCAGTCTTGATCACGCAAACAAAACTGTGGTCTGAAAACTATTCAATCGTCTAATGAAAAGCAAGAATTGAAAATGCTCAACATGGGATTTAAATACCTAAACCCACATATATGTTAGCCATACGGTCAGAATTTTTCCAAGTCAAACATGATCTTGGTATTCCACTAAATTACATAAGATATTCATTAAGGGATATATGCTATGAACAAAAGATTTAAAACGAAGGGATCACACGCACCTGGACTTCCTCTGCAATTTATGAATGCTACGGAACACAATTATCAGAGAATTGCTTGCGTGAGTATGATCAAGAGGAGGGAGAATGTGAAGGAGGTTTCTTTAAGGTCTGATTAAAGACCATTTCCTTTGGATTATTTTGTAAACCTGCAATCTCAAAGACAATAGTTAGAACATATGATTAACGATCATGATACTAAATTTTCATCTGATAAAGTTTTAGCATAACATAAAACATCTTAATGATAAAAAAGTATGATAAGATGATACCTTTTCCCTCTATGTTGATAGTACATAAACACCCAACTGATGCCAATAACCCATCGGAGTCATTGCAGAAAATCTGGAAGAGAAAAGATATGTACATCAGTCAGCCTTCCCAAAAGAAAATGCAATTGACTCTTAATTTTGTTATAAAGACAGATCCACACTTATTAATATCAATGGCAGCCTAAACGATGAGTAAAAAATCTGTTAAACATCAAATAACATATCGTAACTCTATTCAAGTCATGCATGAAAAAAAGTATAAAAATATAAAAAGTTTAAGGTAATGTTCTGGTATTAGCTACTCTGTTCAGGGGCTCTGGTTTTAGGGTCACACTTCTCAGTTACTCATTCAGGATCAGAGACTCAAGGAACAATCAGGTTCAAACCCATTTATCACACAATATTAAACTTGATCAGACCCCTTTTCAATCTCTCCCCACTATCTGTTTCATCTAATCAGCATGCCTACTTACAACAACAATCTCACTGATTATCCAACGAACAAAGCACCACAACCAACTCTACAACATCACTTGATCTGTACACTTCTTAAACCCATCTTTAATCTCAACCATACCCTTAATAACAGTAACAGGCTTTCGTCACATATGAATCTGCAGGAATTGGTAGAAAATGCCTCAGATACAGAAAAACAAAATGACAGAGCAGAAAAATGAACGAAAATCAAATAAACAATGATAACACATTGACGAACATAAGACACATCTAATTCTAAAGATAAGTAAACTCTACGTGGTAGGGTATACTTTTGAGAAGTTAAGCCAACTCTATCCGATGTTATTCAAGTAAATGCTAAATATCCAAAATACAGCCTTTTGACCTCTACTACCTCAAGTATCTTAAGTTTGTTACTCCTTATGGGCAACTTAAGTCATGAATCCCAGGCCCATAAGCTTATGCGGGTTACCAACAATGATCTCTTATAACTTTGGGACTCTGCAAACACCAATTTACACCTACCAACCTGTAAACGCACCTGCCAAAATCACAGTTATATACAACTTCTCATGACACCTAACGCTATTAAAATAATATAAATCAACACCTTCAACCTTACTCGCAGTTCTTGCTTGGAAAGGTGACACGCTTCAATTCTTCCCGAGCTATTTTGATAGCTTGTGGAATATCTTCTTTTTTATCAACTTTATATTATCCACCCTGCAGCAATAACAAATTTAAGTTGTACACCTAATGATTAAATAGATGCACCATAAGACAACATAAACACAGAAAGCAGTTAAAACATGAAAACAACAAACAAACCCAGTAAGTTTCCCATCACGATCCGTTAGCAAGAGAATCTCTGAGTAGCGCCCACAGCAAATGTGTTCTCAATTGTTTGATACAGCTGGCTCACAGATAATTCATAATTGGATTTACTTAACGTTTAGTTAAAAATTAACAAATCCAAAATAAGTACACGCGTGACATATTAAAGCAATGGTGACATATTAAAGCAATGGAATATAGAAGAAAAACACGCGTCACAAAAGGTTCACAATTAACCTAAAAAGAAACAGCCAAACATTTAATCAACAACCTCAAAAACAGGGGATATATTAATAACCTCATCAGAAACATACTTACTTGCTTGATATCACGATGAACAATATCATCCGAACTGGATCAAGCATAAATGTAATGATAATCCTACAATCATACAGAAAAATTAATGATTCAAAAACATGGTATAGATTCTAGGATGACGCCTCTTTTTTTTTTTAAGGAAAGACGTATATTGATTGTAAAAATCAATAAACAAACTTACAATCATACAGAAAAATAAATGATTCAATAACATGGTATAGATTCTAGGATGATGCCTCTTTTTTTTTTTTTTAAGGAAAGACGTATATTTATTGTAAAACAACAAAATATGTAAATTGTGGAAATAGAGTGTGTACCTGCAACTTGTTAGGATGATTTGATAGAGAAGCGTTTTAGGGTTATTGAAATCATGAATGTTTGATTCGGTTTCAAATTATACCTGAGTATATATTTTGGTGTGCAAAACTTATCACAAAACTTGGTATCCTATATAAGTTTCGAGTTACAGATTCAAAACAAAAAATGTGGTGGTTCAGGGGTTAATATACCACGTAATATACGCATGGTCTTGAGTTCGAATCCATGCAACTGCTTTAAAAAAAAAAAAAAAAAAAAACTGAAAATTCCGAAAATTAATGCTTAGGTAATTAAATTTCGAAAATAATTAATAATAGCTAATTAAATTAAAAAATATTGCTTAGCCGGAAAAAATATTGCTTAGTTGGACAATAATGAAATCTTGGGCAATGAGGGGCGTTCACGTGGCATTATCTACGTGCGCCTCATTATATATATATATATATATATATATATATATATATATATATATATATATATATATATATAGTGTGAGGTTCTTTTCGAACCAAATAAATCATGGTAATCATGAGAACCAATCTTAGCCTTTTATTTTTTGATCGTGACTGAAAAGAATTGTGGCATAAGCACAATAAAACAAAAAAGCAGGTACTAACTTTTAAATGGCTGAGGAGTATTATTGGCATTTCACCTTAATTACTTTTTGATAACTGTCCATCTAATAAGGAGTTTTAAAATCTTGATTAGGTCAAAAATAACACAAATTGTTTTTTTAAAATCTTCTTCAGCCTCCTCTCAACTACTCACAATTGATTCAGGAGACGAGTCGAGATCTGTGAATCAAACTTCAAGTGCTCCAATCTCTAAAGGGGTTATTCGGGGATGTGAAGAATGTAGTAACTGCCAAAAGGTTATTCAATTTTTTTAAAATAATTGCAGTTTTTTTATATTATATACTAATTCTAAAAATGTTTGTAGGCAAGTAATTGCAAGATGACGACCAAAAAATCTCGAAAGCCTGGTCTTTCTGATGCACTGATGCACTTGTCAAGATTGAATGATTTCCGTAGGCATATGTACACTTCTGTTAAAGGTAAGTAACATTTAATTATTTAAGGTTGTCTATTAAATTTCTAGAATCTTATAAGTTTCTTCAATTTTTACTAATTTGATTCTAGTAAATCAAATATTAGTACACTTTTTCCTGTCGTGTATCTATTATTATTATTTATTTTTTTCATTTTTGGTTTACCTTTTTCCTGTCGTGTATCTATGTTTTCTTTCTGTCGTGTATTTATAGTTCGTGTATCAATGCTTTTATGTGTCTATGGTTTCTTCCTGTCGTATATATGTGGTTTACCTTTTACCTTTTTCCTGTGGTGTATCTATAGTTTGTAAATCCGTCTACCTTTTCCGTGTCTTGTATCTATGGTTTCTTCAATTTCTAGCAACCGACATCGAAATCTAATATGATACCCTTCATTACCAATTCAAGATTCGTTTTTTTTAATAGTTATAAAATCCTTAGTCGTGCTGGGACTGCTCATGTTTTGATTAATGTGGATGAGACTCGGAGTACGGTTATTATTGGGTGTCAAGATAGTGTGATTAGTTATGATAAGTCTAGTTCTGATTTTGGACTTTGGGATGATCTTAGTTAGTTTTTAGTGTCTTTTTTGTTGTTGTATGATGTGTTTGCGGTTTTATGCGAATGTTACTGACTTTTGTTTAATCTTGTTATGCTTTTTTTTTAAGGTTAGTTGAAACATAAGGTTAGTAGCTCTATCTGTGTAAGATGTGGTGTTACAGATTGCTTATGAATACTTTAGTACAACGAAAGTTAAACGATACATGTGCACAACTATCAGATTAGTTTGGTTTGGTTTGATGGCCGTTGTGAACATCCTCGTATACAAGTGCACAAGTACCATGTGTGCTTGAAAAAAGAATAAACATGATAGACTACATATATATATCTTTTCAAGACATCCCAAAACATATGTGCACTACTATTGTTGTTTTATAGATAACGTGTTCCTTTGATTAACAAATACTCATTTTTATTCATTTTGTTATTTTGTTTTATAGATAAACATGTTCCTTTGCAAAAGCTTGGTGCCTGCATTATTCTGATTATGGGGTTACCTTATCTTTTAACTTGACAAAGCCTTTTTAAGATATCTTTTCGAATAACGAAAGCTTTAAAAAAAGTGAGAAGCTTTAAAAAAATTGAAGGGTGCATATGTGTTTTATAGTGTGTTTTATAGTTGATATATTGTGCATATATGTTTTAAGCTATATATATATAATCCATTGAAGGGTGCATTTGTGTTTTAGAATATGTTTTATAGTTGGTATATGTGTGCATATGTGTTTTATGTTTTGTGCACATATATGTTTACAGCTGGTATCAATAACAAGTGTGTCCATAACTTTATTACAAGATCTAATTCATATTTTTTTCGTATTATTGTTGTGAATTAATACTAGTTGCAAATATCCAGGTTTATACTCAAGACGAAGAATACAAATGCATTTAAAATGATTGAGACGAAGAATATACATGTGCATTGTACATGTGAATGCGACAAAAAGTTACATGCATGTACATATATACAAAAACGATCAAGATAATCGAGGATACGTGAATGCATATGTGCACACTAAAGACAATGTTGAAAAACATGGTGTTTACACATGTGCATCCTCAATTAAATTTGTTTTTTTTTTTTTTCTATTAATTAAGCATTTTAAATGAAGCATAAATTTTAGCAGGTATTAGATTTTGTAAATCATTAACTTGTGCAATTTTGAGTTATTATTTATGTTGTTGATAAGTTCGTAGAGATGTTTTAGTTATAAGAGAGTTAGTTGCACGTGTGCACATATGCTTATACATTAAAAATTTAAAAATACCCACATTTTAAAAATCTTCTAAGTATCTATATTGAAAATTTAATTTATCCACTACAAGAAACACATATGCACCTTACTAAACATACATGCCGGAAGTAAATATCATTCTTAAAACAAAAAAGGAAACATAAAACGTTTTTTTTTTAATTAAAAAAGAAAATAAAAAAGTAATTTTACCATTATACCCTTTTGAATTAAATAGTAAAAATTATTATCTAAAAAATCTTATTGATTGATGATGGTTCTATAATATACTTAAGTGTGTGAATGTGAAAATCGTGAAAATTGTTCAAAAACATCTTTATGGAAATATATATATATATATATATATATATATATATATTTCACCAAAGTATCGTAACTTTTGAAATTTTAATTTTGAGAACTTTTATTATGTTTGAAGACTTCTCACTAAAGGATTTGGAGGTTTCACACAAATTTTTATGCTAAAATTACAAAGGTGTTTTCAAATATACTATTGATTATTTCACCAATTGTGGTTGTTTTTGGTGGCGTTTCGGGCCTTATAAGATTTCTATTGATCCGTCATCCAAACCTGATAAAATGATAACCTAGTATGTATTAACCCGACTCCTAAAATGATACCTAGTAGGTATTTTTGTTGTGTATCATCTACATGGTCCATATTGCAACGAACCTTAACTTCGTCCCTTGACGCTTGTTTTGACCTTTTGGTTGACGATTGTATGAGGTTATGAGATCATTGCCGCACAAACTCATATCAGATAAAGTTCTCTTCTTTGTAAATAAAATTGACTTTTTAATGTGACCACTTCATAATTTGAAAGGAAAAAAAAATACTCCATGAATGTTTTTACCAATACATAAGCCCGGGACTCTTAAAATAAACCGTAAAAAATTGGTTTATAACACAAAACAGAAAGAAATTATCTTAAAAACCCATAAATAAACTTAAACAAACACCTTATGGAAATAAGCATGAGACAAATTACTTATTTTGCCTTATAGAAAAAGCTTCAATGGGACAACAGACGTTGATGAATTCAGTAAAGTGTGACACAGCTTAATGAAAATTGAGTGACACTAACTCTCAGTAGACACTATGTAACATTGATTACTTCACATGTTGTTGTTGTTTATGGTGGCATTTCGGGCCTTGTAAGATTTCTATTGGTCCGTTCTCTAAACCCGATAAAATGATAACCTAGTATGTATTAACCCGACTTTTAAAATGTGTACCAATTTGTGCACATTAAGTGTTCTAGCCTTTTTAACAATGTTAAAAGCGAAACCGCTTGGCATGCGGGTGTTACACACAAACAAACCAAGGATCCTAGGCGACTAAAACAAGCAAATAACTTATCCAAATCTTACGATTCATGTGGTTCTTTTTTGAACGATAAATAGTCGTCTATGTTATGAGGTAAGGCCAACACGTATTACCAAGATGAACACAATCAACTAACAAGAAACAATATTGTAATTTGTTCATGGGAGTCATAAGTTATATTGCAAAAAATCGACAGTGGGCTATGGGAGCCATAAGTTATAAATAGTACTAAAATGATTCCGACCATCAGTTACATACAAACGCAATAGATCATTAATTAGCTGTAATATTTTGCAAGCTTTTGATGAGATGGGTTTTAGGGGGTGACCGGACATATTTTATAACCATATTTGGCTGTGATATTAACTAGAGAAGGGCAAATAGGATTGATATACGAGTGTGCTTCTTTGCATAAAGTGTCGTCACAACGGAAAGGTATTGTACATGCAGAATCTATTCTACAGTCTAAAGGAGGAGGACGCGTAACACAATCTCTCCATGTGCATCGAGGTCAATGGGGTAATAACTAATCAGGCTCATTATAAGGTGGGATAGACCAAGAAACTTTGTGAATAGATGTTTTGCCATCCTTGAGTATGGGTATAACTGTTGTATTGAAAGGTAATCTATCTTGTGATAAGACTGTTGTAATTATATAACATGACAATCATATATAAAACACACCAGAAAACATGCGGAAGCGTATAGAAACGATTAATGAATAATTAATTAACGTAAACATAAAATATGCATACCTTTTTTATTCTAGCCGAACAAGAATCAAATCAACAAAAGTAGCAAAAGGATGTTACCCCTTACCGATTTTGTAATTCAATCCAAGAAACTAACAAAAGTATGTTAGTACCACTTTCTTGTACACACGTACTAAATCAAATTAAAGTAATGCTAGTTTTAATCATACGAAACAATTTGTTTTGGAAAACCAAGTGGATAGATACCCTTGTGGTGGTGGACGATCGGTTCAACACAAAAACACACACAAACAATATTTAGGTTTGGGTTATGAGTACAAGAGATGCAAAACCAAGACCCTAAGCCTTGTATATATACTCAATATAAGTTGGTGAACAAGTTGAGTATGGGTTGGGTTGGGAAACCCTCTTGGCCGATCGGTTGAGTAATCCCCAAGGGATTCCGGAACTTTCCCAATCTCTATTTTGCAATCTAGTCCTTCCAATCGTTAGTCCATTACACTTAATTAACTTAACGTCCGTTATATTATTTCGTGTAATTAATAAATAAATATAACATTTAAATTTAATTATTAACTTTAATTTTCATACGTAAAGCGTGCAATCCCATGGTCTCGAGTTCGATCCTAACTCACGACTACTAATTTATATCCATAAAACTAACAGCTCCCACTTGGGTATATCTTAATAGAGTGATCACATCGGTTAGCGTCTAGCAACACTTCGATGCCTCTAGTACAACTCGAGAAAGGCTCCTGGAAAACCTTTTAATGATTTCTCATTATTATTATCCTTTTGTTTCTAATACCATGTTAAATAAAGATGTGGAATTAAGTCATTCTTTATACAACTATTATGTTTCTCGTTTTAAGTGATTTACCAAGATTACCAAATCTTCTGAACAATTCAGGGGAGATATTGGGTGTGGCCACACAAACATATTGTCAACCCTATGAGGGGCCCAACAGTATTAAACTCCAAATAAATTTAAATGAACAAATTCTATCTTGACTACGAGACTAACCCACAAACTTTGCAACACTACGGAAACTTGACCCTTATGACTACCGATTCGTATAGCGTTAAGTTGCCCCACGAAATACACTACATTTATGACACTTATCCGGTATCTCAAGTCTAAGGATAACTATTCACAATTTACTTATAACAATATCCACAAAGTAAATTATGTAGTTGGGATAAGTCCTATATTCAATTAATTGAATATCATCTGAATTTGGTATGCATTTTCATCAATATACTTTCAAGTATATTCTACCACATCTCTCAGATTTTTCTTAGTTTAATGATACTCCAATATCACTAATCGACAACAGATAATTTAGAATAACTTAGTTACTCATGGATTAAACGTGCAAATATAGGACAACAATATTATAAATGAAAATAAACATAATCAAAATTTTATTTCATCAAAATAATAAATGTTTACAATATCTATCCAAATACTAATCACAGGTTATGCATGAAACTATTAGCCAAACGAAGTCCAATGCCATTGGCAAGTCCAATAAGCTTTTCTTTAGGCAAAGCCTTAGTGAAAGGATCAGCTAAGTTGTCATATGTGTGAACTTTGAATAGATTAATTTCACCTTCGCGGACTTGTTCCCGAACATAGTGATACTTCAGAAAATGTCCGGTGCCCTTCATGACTCGGTGCATTGGCAAATATGATTGCGCAGAATTGTCACAATACATATCAATAGGCGATTCAATTGAAGGCATAACACCAAGCCCGAAATGAATTTCCTAATCCAAACGACTTCCATTGCGACTTCAAGCGGCTATGTATTCGCCTCTATCGCGAACATCGCAATCATGCTATGCTTCTTGCTCTTCCATCAGCGCTTCTCCATTAATGACAAAGACATAACCCATCCGAGACTTATTATCATCTTAATCACACTTGCCGGGGACGCATCACGTAAACCAGTAACATCAAGCTCGTATGCGGATTTCAACCATACACTAAAAATATATCTTCGTATTTCTAAGATACTTTAGAATATGTTTAACAAAGATCCGATGAAGTTCACACGGATTCTATTGATATCGACTGGTCATATTTTGAGCAAACGCCACATCCGACCTTTTGCATCTCACAAGATACATGATAGATCCCTCTCAGAAGCATAAGGAACTTTCTGCGTGCGTGCCACTTCAGCAGTGTTGAAGCACACATATCGCTACATAAGCCATGCTTTACTTCCATCGGCAAATATCCTTTCTTGGAATTTTGCATCTTGAATCTCTTCAATATTTTATCAATATAAGCGCTTTGACTTAAACCAATTAACCGCTTTGACCTATCTCGATAGATCTTGATTCCCGAGAATATATAAACTTCTCCTAAATCCTTCATGGAAAAACATTGTCCAAGATATGCCTTAACACTTTGCAAACTTGGAATGTCTTTTCCCATAATTAATATGTCATTGACATAAAGGATAAGGAAAATTACATCACTCCCACTAACTTTGTGATATACACATGGCTCATCAAGATTTTGAATAAATCCATACCTTTTGATTTCTTCATCAAATATCTTATTCCATTGCCTCGATGCTTGCTTCAATCCATAAATGGACCTTTGAAGTTTGCATACACGGTTTGGAAATTGTGGATTCACGAACCCCTCGGGTTGCTTCATATAGATGTCTTCATCTACAACCATTCAAGAAAATTGTTTGACATCCATCGCCATATCTCATAGTCATAGTGCCGCTATAGCTATGAAAACTCTAATAACTCTAATGTCCTTTCACAGAGAAAAAGTCTCCTCGTAATCTATGCCAAAAGTTTGAGTAAAACCTTGCACAACTAGGCGAGCTTTATAGATGTGTACATTACCATCCATGTCAGTCTTTATTTAATAGACCCATTTACTTCCAACCACCTTAGCATTTGGAGGTAAGTCAACCTCTTCCCCGACTTCATTTTCTTTCATGGATTGCATTTCCCCATTCATTGCAGCTTGCCATTTTTCCTTTTCAAGACTTGCCATGGCAGCTCTATAATTAGTAGGCTCTCCAAGATCTCCTAATATAGTTTCCTCAACTTCTACGTTAAGACATAGACGTTCGGTACACACGTAGTCCTTACGGATCTCGAATGGGAATCACTTCAACTTCGGTGGAGGACCACGACTATCGTGTTCTCCGGAAATGCGTTAGTGTTTTCGAGGTAATGTATCTTTATGATCATCTTCTAGATCATAAACTCTCCCACTGAATTCTTGAGATACGAGATCCTTTTCAAGAAAATCTCCATACCTAACAACAATTACTTTATTTTCAGTTGGATAGTAAAAGTAGTAACCCATAGTTTCCTTAGGGTATCCTACAAAGATACACTTTACAGATCTTTGTTGGAGTTTATCTGCTGAGTCACGTCTAACATAGGCCTCGCAACCCATACCTTTAAATAAGACAGGTTAGGAGCTTTACCATGCCACATTTCATATGGTTTCTTATCAACCTTCTTTGTAGGAACCATATTTAGAATGCGAACAGCTGATTCTAAAGCATAATCCCAAAAGGATAAAGGCAGAGTAGTAAGATTAAACATTGATCGCACCATGTCTAACAATGTACGATTCCTTCTCTCATATACACCATTTTGTTGTGGAGTATATGGAGATGTGAGATTCTGGACAATTCCATTCTCAGCTAAGTAATCTTTAAACTCTTCGCTTAGATACTCACCGCCTCTATCGGATCGAAGAGCTTTAATCTTCTTTCCCAATTGCAGCTCTACTTCTGCTTTGAAAACCCTAAATGTTTCTATGGAAAACTAGAAGGGGGTTGAATAGTTTTGCCAATTAAAACTCGTTTTAAACTATTTAGATCGACTTATGTCAATATATTTGGATGTGTGTGTTGGATGTTGATAAACAAACATATAGAAGTATGTAATGAAAAGATAAGAGTAAGAAGCACAAAACCACAACGCGAGTATTTATAGTGGTTCGGCTACAAGGACACCTTCCTTGCCCTACTCCACTCCCCGAGTCACCTACTCGAGAGTTCGTAATCACTACACGACACCAACTCCTTATGGCGGAGAAGCCTTCACAACGTTGCCTACTCTTTTTCCGGTACTAGGCTAACCACCGGGTTCTTTCACTCCAAGGTGAACCACACCTACCACAACGTCGCCTACCCTTTATCAGGTACTAGGCTAAGTACCTAGTTCTTTCACACCAACGTGAACCACACCTAACACGACGTCGCCTACCCTTTATCCGGTATTAGGCTAGATAACGAGTTCCATTACAATGGAGGAACTACTACCTAACACTACACCAACGACTAATCCCAAAGGAGACCAACTCCTTATTACAACATCATCAAGGATATCAATATCCTTGGATCTAATGCTAATCTATCTTGTACATCGAAACACACCATATCGAATGTACATCTAAGGCACCTTTCACTAATGCCTTTAAGTAGATCTTCAACACAACCTTCACTAATGTCTTGTGGCTAGATCTTCAAGACACCCTTCACTAATGTCTTGTGACTTGAATTCTAGGCACCCTTCACTAATGCCTACAATATGGATGATCTACACCTTTCACCAATGTCTTCGTCTTGACACTTGAGACATCTTTCACTAATGTCTTCAACACTACACTTCTTAGAAGAAAGAAAAGAATCATCAACAAGAGGACTTCAGTAGTCTTGATGATGAGGAAGCATGGCAACTCATGGATTTGAGCATGCTTGACCTCAAAGTTGGTGATCTGGCCTTTAAGAGGAACCTAGAGAATCACACAAAAACAAAACTACAAACATAGATCTCTTGGATCTGGGGTTAGTGATTTTTTAACTCAGGGAGAAAGTATGTTAGAAAGGGGTGAGCAACAATGAAGAAATGGCTCACGATTTATAGAGGAAAAACGCATCCTGTTCCCCGGATCCCTCCCACAAGGGATCCGTCTAGCGTAAAGCTAGGGATCCGTGGGACGCTCCTGTTTACCCATGGGTATTTTGGTTATGGGTCATGGGTCATGGGTTATGGGTTGATCCATGGGTCCTTTACTAGATACAATGTATCTTTTGAGTGCAATTCTCCTAGTCACATGGGTATGGGTCAATACCATGGGTTATGGATATTATCCATATATGATATAAGCATGATGTCATGCAATGGGTTATGGGTCAAGCTCCATGGATATGGGTCATGGACTTTGGGTTGTACCCAACTACGTTCAATGTATTTGGTCAATGGGTTATGATACTTAAGTTTCTACCCATTTATATTACCCAATATACTACATACTAGTTATGTGTATATTTTACCCAAATATGTAAACACTAGTTGTCGTACATATGTAATACTAAATCATAAAATCACTTATACTTGTTTTAGTGTTTTATGTGAAAGCGTAAGTGTGTTAGAAACTATTAGTTCAAAACATTTACGTATTTTATTTGTTTCGTTAAAATGATTTTACGTTTGTTATCGACAAAACATTAGAAGATCGTAAAATATAAATAAACGTTTTACGGCTTATTTGTATTAACAATCTCCCCTTTTGTTGATGACAAAACATAAAATTATTTTAAGGAAAAGCTAAAATTCATAAAGTTTGAATTTGTAGTTTTACTTTCTTCTCCCTTTTGTCGAAACAAAAGAGCTTGAAAGGAAACTAACACATTGTTTTTAAGAAAAACATGTGAAAAATATAAAATAAAGAGAAAGTAGAGAGCAAGTACCGGAAAAGGATCTCGTCTTAACTCCCCTTTGACGAGTCCATCCCTGTGTGAGGGCGTCAAGAAAAAAATAGTACTAAGCAAGTTCATTTGCAACTAAGTTTGCAAAAGATTTCGTCTATGTGACGACTATGCTCCCCCTTGATTATAGCAATTTTGTAAAGGGACGTCATGAAATGTAATATTGCAAGTGATTTTGCAATGTATTGCTTTGACATAAAGCTTCCCCTAGCTTTAGGGTGTCAAAGTCTTCATGTGTAAATTGAATAACTACAAAACAAAGGTTAGAAAACAAGTATAATGCATAATTTTTTGCAAATATAATCCAAGTTAGTAGAAAAATAGTTTTCTGTATCACGGATCCCACGGTTCCCTCCTTGTAGGGATCCGTCTAGGCAAATTTAGGGGATCCGTCTAGCTGATGATTAATTTCAGCAATGGTGATATAACACATTATGTTAATATCAAAATGAGATATGTATTATACAACATAATCATATAGTCAGAAATATAGCAAGTAGCATGTAATTTCATTTAATAAAACTAGAGAAATGATATACATCATTCTAAAAACTAAGAAAATGAATGATACATGACTTGGAATTACTAGACATATCTAAGTAACGCTTGATACTAGGACACCACTAAAATCCGCTAGCTCAAGTTCATTTAGGTTTAATCTCGTCGAAACGTTCGAGGAGGTGATAGAACATGAAATGTTGATCTTCGCGTACTTCATGTATCAAACTTTCAACATGTTGACAATGATAACAATCTTTGTCATGGCTAGGTAGTGGTGGTGGAAGAAATGAAATTGCTTGATGCGAAGGATCAAGTGAAGCGGATTGTGGAGCCTCAAACGACGGAGGGATTGGTGGAGGCACATTTGAAGATGGCTTGACCAAGAATGATGGTGGTGGTAGAGAAGTATCAACTTCCATATGATCGGGTGGTTGACTTTGATAATTTCTCATAATCCAAATGGGATTATTTAATGGTGACGGCGAGAAGAAAGCCGAAGCTAGTGTTGACTCAACACCTTGATTTTGTACAATTATTCTTCCTAATGAGGAAAATGTTGTTGGTGGTGGAGGATGAGATGGCATAGGAGGCAAATCCTCTAAGTTGTAGAGATGTGGTGATGATAGTGGAGTTGTAAATGAGATAGCTCTAGGAACCAATGGTGATGGTTTAGTGGAGATGGGATTGTTTGGCCTAGGAGGTATGGTGGTGCTTGGTATAGGTAGTTTGTGGGAACTATCCTTTTTGGGATTGGTTTGATTGGTGGAGGAGAAATCCTAGCATTTGTTGACTTGACTGGAGATGATTCGGTTGAAGAGATTTCGTGTACAATACGAGCAATTTTCTTGGGTGGTTCTTTGGTGGATAAGTTGCTACTTGGAGATTTCCTCATGATGAAATGATTCAAAGAGGTTTGTGAATGCTAAAAGTGAGGATGAGGATGATGACTTTAGGAGTCCTAACAATGTGGTTTATAAAGCAAGAAATTTGGCAAGTGCATTCAAGCCTTAAGCCACTAAACTTCTTTGGAATGTGATGATTAACATGCACAAGAGTCAACTTCAGAGTTGTACTGATCTAGGAACTCATTTAAGATGAGATGGAGTGTTTGAATTAGCAAGATGAGCTTAAAATGATTGTTTTAGCTAGAGTTGACATGAGTATATCATACGGATCCCACAATTCCCTCCAATGGGGGATCCGCCTAGGCTAATCCTAGGGATCCGTCTATCAGGAGCTAAGAAAGGATAGCAATGATGCTTGTAAGGTCTAATGCCTATTTCTTATTGTGTGTTTTAGTTCATCTAAGTGACTTAAATGAAGAGGTGCTTAAATACTTAAGAGTAATGAGTGTTGTAGCAAATGATTGGCTTTTATGGAAGAAATTGGAACTTTTATGAGTACCAATGAGTGAACAAGGATGACACTAAAGATTTTGAGGGTGTCAAATGGAGCCAAATGATTCTAGTGATCAGAGAGTGACTTAGGATAATGTCTTGGAGAAGATCCTAAGGGTTTTTAAGATGGAAAAACTTGAATTTGATCAATTTTGACCAATTTTTGAGGTAAGGATGATTATGATCAATTTTACCATAATCGTGAGATTTCCAAAGCTAGATATGAGGGATTATGTGATAAATGGTAAGTGAGCTATCTAGAAAGCGGAAGAATAATGAGTTTAAGTGAAACGATATATCTGCAAGCGTCTTGAGTGTGATCTAGGTGAGTTATGTGTGAGTAGGAAAGATCTACTTAACTTGATAAGGACTTAATTTGCCTTAAGACACTATGTATAGCTTAGAGTGAGGTTTTCTAAAGACTTGTTTGAAATACAATGATTGTAATTGCATTTTCTGTTTGCCGGATCCCACGGTTCCCTAAGAGTAGAGATCTGTGAAGCACAACTTTTGGGATCCATCTATCTGCTAAGCAGAACCTTTACAAAAGGTATGCAATGACTTTGACAATGTATCATATTTCAAAGTTAGTTTGAGAGGTTCTAAAACTAAGATATCAAATGTAAGATGTTTTTATTTCATGAAGGAAATTGGATTACATTGATAAAGCATGAGTACAAAAGGATTGATCCTATTTGAAAGACTACTAAGTTCCTTGAGCATTTTCGCTAGAAGGATCATCAAATGGTTGATGAGTGTTGGTGGAATCAAGAATGAAGATAGTCTTCATGAGTGATGTGTTTAGCGGTTCCATCATCTTGTTCACAAGTACGTACAACAGACTTTGAAATTGAGGATGAAAATGCATGACGTTATGATAGAGGCGCGTCAAGAACATTCCATAAGGGATGAGTTTATTCTTGGAGCCTTGAAGATTTACATTTCGCCTTGCGAAGAAGTAGGCGGATTGTATGGTTGTTATGTTAGCAAACAATACATTATGTGAGCACAACAAGCGGGAAGGATTTCTCGATTTCCTAAGACTCAAACATTTTCACGTAGGATGAGTGCAAGGGGCTTGTACTCTTCTCGGATGTCCCGTGTAAAGATAATGCTTGGATCAGAGTAATATGGTCGAGGTTTGCATATTATGCGATTTAAATCTTCTGGGGAGGGTATGTGTGAACAATATGGACTCGTTTCTTCACGAAAGTTGAAGAGAGAATCAAGAGACCAATCTTCGATGAAGGCACATTGTCCATGATTTGGAATCTGGAGGATGTGAGCAAAATGCCCAAGGGTTAAAAACAAACTTTTGATTTTTGATATAAAACCAAAGAGATAGAGAGCGATCCTCATTATGAACGAGTTCAACTTGACGGAAGAATTCCATTATGAACCTTGGACATATCTTCTTGTTGATTTCAAGAAGACTGTCTACAATACGTCCTTCGTGGAAGTGACGGTTTTCGAGATTATTGAACCCACGGACATGATTGCCAGGTGTGTTGGGCTCAAGGGAGATGTTCGGAGTGTAGACGCTAGTGAGTGAAAAATCAAACTCATATTCATGTGTCATAGTTGAACCTATAGAAACGATAGTTAATGGAAAGTGATGTTTTGTGGTCAACCAATGATTATCTAATGTTTTTACTAGATTTTTATTAACAATGGTTTTTAACAACAATGATACTTAACTCACTTAAGGTTTGACATTCTAGTGGAATATTATTTTTAGAAAGAAAGCAATTTTTATTTTGCATGAAAAACTGTTATCCAGTTGGACGGTTCCCACGGTTCCTTTCTAAAAGGGATCCGGCCAGTATACTTGCCGGGATTCGTGGATCTGTAGTAACAGAAACAAATTTGATAAAAACACAGGTTTTACAATTTTATACCACGATATGTGTTTTATCCTACATTTTCTTTTAGCATGCATACATGACTTCTAATATATCACGAAAGAATACGAAACATATAAATCAAAAGAAATGACAAACACATTATGATAATAATAACCTAGATAAACTAGACTATTAATAATATTTCATTTCAATGCTAAGAATGATACAAAGGATTGGGTATATGATCCCAATGTAGATTAACAACACAAAGTATATGTATCTGTATGAGAACTTCATCATATGGAACACACGAGCGATGAGTGTTAAGGCGATGAGCACGAGGGCGATGTAAACCATGTTGATGATGAATCTTCTTGGTTTTGGTTTGAGATGAGATGGGAGGAAGATGAAGTTTTTGAATGAGAGGTAAATTTTTGAAAGTGAAAGATTTTGAAAAGTGGGATTTGATATAGTAAGCGACGGATGGTTTGTTTATGGGGAAGGAGGAATTTTTGAGATTTGTGTTTTGTTTTATTAATAGAAAGATATGATTTTTGGATTGTGTGAAATAAAACACAAGTTTTATATACCACGACTTTAGACGAAAAAATAACACGTATGTGAGACAAGGCTTCCTAATGAAGCTACATGTAATACATGTATATGCACAAAAGATAATCAAATAAATACCTAGGTAATCATACTTATTTGTTAAGCTAATGTCATTTAGAGATAAGTGGAAAGTCATACCTCAAATGCACTTAGGAATGTCTTTACAAATGACACAGCAAATGTCATAAGACAATTCCAGCTCTTTTGTGCTCAAGATACCTTCTTAGGGAAGGTATTCTTGTTACCAAGCGATTCCTATGGCTTGGTATGTACGAGCTTTGACTAATCAACATGACAAAGGGGATTAGTGCAATTAAATGAAAAATAAATAAATAAAATGTTGTCATATAATCCACATCCAAACAAAGAGTTTTAAAAGACATGGTGTTTGTTTTTATGAAAAACCTTCTTTGTAGTTTTCAATTAACCATGGATCGTATCAAGTTTTTAAAGTACAGTATACTTCAAGAAACTTGGTAACGAAGCTCTGATACCAATTGTGGAAAACTAGAAGGGGGGGTTGAATAGTTTTGCCAATTAAAACTCGTTTTAAACTATTTAGATCGACTTATGTCAATCTATTTGGATATGTGTGTTGGATGTTGATAAACAAACATATAGAAGTATGTAATGAAAAGATAAGAGTAAGAAGCACAAAACCACAACGCGAGTATTTATAGTGGTTCGGCTACAAGGACACCTTCCTTGCCCTACTTCACTCCCCGAGTGACCTACTCGAGAGTTCGTAATCACTTCACGACACCAACTCCTTATGGCGGAGAAGCCTTCACAACATTGCCTACTCTTTTTCCGGTACTAGGCTAACCACCGGGTTCTTTCACTCCAAGGTGAACCACACCTACCACAACGTCGCCTAGTACCTAGTTCTTTCACACCAAGGTGAACCACACCTAACACAACGTCGCCTACCCTTTATCTGGTATTAGGCTAGATACCGAGTTCCATTACAATGGAGGAACTACTACCCAACACTACACCAACGACAAATCCCAAAGGAGACCAACTCCTTATTACAACATCATCAAGGATATCAATATCCTTGGATCTAATGTTAATCTATCTTGTACATCGAAACACACCATATCAAATGTACATCTAAGGCACCTTTCACTAATGCCTTTAACTAGATCTTCAAGACACCCTTCACTAATTTCTTGTGGCTAGATCTTCAAGACACCCTTCACTAATGTCTTGTGACTTGACTTCTAGGCACCCTTCACTAATGCCTACAATATGGACGATCGACACCTTTCACCAATGTCTTCGTCTTGACACTTGAGACATCTTTCACTAATGTCTTCAACACTACACTTCTTAGAATAAAGAAAAGAATCATCAACAAGAGGACTTCAGTAGTCTTGATGATGTGGAAGCATGGCAACGCATGGACTTGAGCTTGCTTGACTTCAAAGGTGGTGATCTCGCCTTTAAGAGGAACCTAGAGAATCACACAAAAACAAAACTACAAATATAGATCTCTTGGATCTGGGGTTAGTGAGTTTTTAACTCAGGGAGAAAGTATGTTAGAAAGGGGTGAGCAACAATGAAGAAATGGCTCACTATTTATAGAGGAAAAATGCATCCTGTTCCCCGGATCCCACGGATCCCTCCCACAAGGGATCCGTCTATCATAAATCTAGGGATCCGTGGGACGCTCCTCTTTACCCATGGGTATTTTGGTTATGGGTCATGGGTCATGGGTTATGGGTTGATCCATGGGTCCTTTACAAGATACAATGTATCTTATGAGTGCAATGCACCTAGTCAAATGGGTATGGGTCAATACCATGGGTTATGGATATTATCCATATATGATATTAGCATGATGTCATGCAATGGGTTATGGGTCAAGCTCTATGGATATGGGTCATGGACTTTGGGTTGTACCCAACTACATTCAATGTATTTGGTCAATGGGTTATGATACTTAAGTTTTTACCCTTATATATTACCCAATATACTACATACTAGTTATGTGTATATTTTACCCAAATATGTAAACACTAGTTGTTGTACATATGTAACACTAAATCAGAAAATCACTTATATTTGTTTTAGTGTTTTATGTGAAAGCGTAAGTGTGTTAGAAACTATTAGTTCAAAACATTTACGTATTTTATTTGTTTCGTTAAAATGATTTTATGTTTGTTATCGACAAAACATTAGAAGATCGTAAAATATAAATAAACTTTTTTACGGCTTATTTGTATTAACAGTTTCAAACACCTCATGTTTATGCTTAAGTAAATAAACATAACCATAATGGCTAAAATCATCAGTAAAGGTTAAGAAGTAGCTAGCACCTCTCTTTGACACATGTCTAAGTGGTCCACACACATCAGTATGAATAAAACCAAGTAGATCAGACGCCCTCTCCATATTGCTATGAAAAGGTTTCTTCGACATCTTCCCAGATATGCATGACTCACATTTATCAAATGATTCATCATTGATATTTTGCAAAAGCCCTTCACGTTGCAGCTTTTGCATGCGAGTCTTGCCTATATGAGCAAGTCTACAATGCCAAAGATAAGAAGAATTCAAGTCCAACTTCATTTTCTTATTAATGCTAAACATCAAATTATTATAGTTGTTAGATTCATTTCCAATCATATCAATATCAAACTCACCATTCACAGTAATCGCATTAAAATAAAATACACCATTTAAAGAAACAGAAATTCAATTACGTAAAATAGTATGAGTAAAACCAAAATCCAACAATACTGAAAAAGGAAACAACACCTCTAATTATAGAAGGTGCATAATAACAATTATTTAATGATAGCACTAAGCCCGAAGGCAATACTAAATTAAATACTCCTACGACTTCAACAGCTGTAGGTGCCCCATTGCCCACATGCAGATATTGCTCCCCATAGGCTAGCTTCCTCTCCACTCTAAATCCCTGCAGTGTATTACAAAGGTGAATACCGCATCCAGTATCATATACCCAGGAATTTGTATGATTTAGAGTAAAGACATCAATCATAAATAAGTTACCTGAAGAACCGGCGCCCGAGGACCCAGCATACTTCAACTTATATTTCCACAATTCATCAAGATAGAGAGCACAGTTTCTCTTCCAATGCCCAACGACTTTGCAATGGTGTCATGCTTGATCCTTTTTAGGATTTTCCTTCCTTTGAGTAGGGTTCTTCTTCGGTTCTGGTTGATAGGCCATAACTTGTTTACCCTTGTCAACCTTACCTTTCCTCTTACCCTTCTTGTTGTTCGCATGCTGCGGTTTTGGCTTATTAATCCTTCCACCCTGAATAGCAAATACCTGGAGAGTAGGAGCCTTCTAAGGTAACCCTTTTTCATAATCAATTAGCGATGCGTGTAGGTCATGAATCGTCTTCCCACGCAGCGTGCATATTGAAGTTCGAACAAAACCATTGAAATCCTTGTTAAGGGATCACATTGATCAAGTTCACGGCAATGTCATTTTCATAAACTTTGCCAAGTCTTGTAATTGGTTCATGTATCCTTTCATCTCCAATACATGAGCACTTACGGGTTTACCCTCTCCCTGCTTGCAGTTGTGAAGTGCATCAATAAAATCATATATTTCTACTGTCGCAGGTTTCTCAAACATGGTTCAGAGTTCATTAAGCATGTTGTATGGGAAGTAATTTTCAAACTGCTTTTGGAGAGCAGATTCCATCGTTCCCACCATCAAGAAAGCGACATCATTATGACGCTTATACTCTGTCTTCCACGCAGCTTTTTCCTCGTCAGAGGCAGTAGCTAGTGGTTCATCAGGGCAAGGCGTGTACAGATAATCCAACCGATCAGCAACTCTATAGACAATTCTCAAAGAGCGGTGCCAATCATTGAAATTCTTAGAGCCAATCAACTTTTCTCGATCAAAAGTTTTGAATGCGAACTTCTGCGATGTTAGTGTTATCGTTGTTTTGAGCCATTTCTCTGAAAAAGTTCAAGTATTAGTATTTTTGATAATACAATTTTTCAAGAAAATAAAATATACCCAAGGTAATATAAACATATAACCATATAATTTTCTGAAAACTAGGATCCAAATTATCATAGGTTCATTACATCAACTGATCTGCTAGTAACGAAAGCATATAATAAGGTAATCTGTCGTACAATAATTGGCAAACATTTTCCAATTTCTAGATCATTATGGGATTTATATTTTCCAGCGCTATTGCAAATATAAACATGTTTTATCCCCATCTTGTGCCTTGAGTCCAGGTCTTACTTACTACTCAATTTAAGTCGTCTAACTTAAAGAGCTGCAAATATGTTCATGTAAGGTCTGACTTTACATAAATATTTACCTTTCCATCACAATCTCGCCAAGTTCACACATGACGTAAATTGCAACTTCAAGTGTTCCTTTAACTAGATGGCACTAACTTAATTTTATAAAGGGTACAAGTTTTGATTTATGGTGTCAAATCAAATATGTACAAAGATGTCATGCATTTATCTTGTAGCATAAATTTTAATAAAAAACTTTTTATTAACCATTTCATAAAGATTAAATTATCAAAGTTTGGATTGAGGTATTGGTTTTGCCAATCAAGGAATTTACCTTTAATTATCGTCCATTATATCATACTTATGCATAAGTCTAAAGACTTAGTGTTTCGGATAATTACCACAAAAGTGGCGCATGGAATTAAAGCTAATTCGCTCTTAAGATGATTTTGTACTTATAGCCTACTTGGTAACTCCAATTTGACTCGCAAAGAAGCGGAGAATTTGGTCAGCGCTGAAGCAATAACCTCCTTCTTTAAGGTCACAATTTAATGCGCTCCCCTCCTTGTACCCCTCTTACAGTCCGTCAAAATTGGGTAAGCCATTCTCACTATTTGTACCAAAATCATCAATCAATTAAACTTATTTGAAAATTTAACTCTTCAAAAACAAATCAAATTTCACCATTGTTTAGTCCAATTTATTTTTCTATTCAAAATTACCCTTTGCTTAAAACTTGTCGCACATAATAAACAAACAAGTAAACAATAAAAAAATAAATAACTAAAACAATGTGCACATAACTAACAATTAATACGTGTAAACAAGTAGCCACATGCAACTTATTTGATAAAACCTATTAATAATCAATATCTAGGTAAATTAACGTATATATTAATTAGGGCTTTCACTCGCACAATTGAAAGTGAGCCACATACATCGACGAATCGATTGCGTAAGCCATAATTAAAAATATATCAAATTGCACATAATTGATTCATTAATATATAATTGGAGTCTTCCCCATTTCAAGATTTATCAAAACATACATGTGATAAAATAACTTAACAATTAATATTCAAGCAACTATCCATGACAAACATGCATGTATCATCATGGATATAACATAACAATTATTCAATTAAGTCACAAGATCGCATACAATTCCATGTCACATAACAATTTATTCATGAATATATCACGTAACAAATATATTAATTCTAGGTTTTGATATGGTTAACATAACAATTAATATATATAAACTCTCAAAAAAATTAAAATAAATCGACTAAAAAAATTTGGGAATCGACCCATAAAAAATATTTTGGTTGATCCTATAAAAAAATTTAAAACCAAATTAGGGCAAAAGTTCTAACCCTAAAACAAGGGTTTACATAATCATAACCAAAACCATAGAACAATCATATCAAACAACATACAATATTCATTTTTTACGTGTTTAGTAATTAATTACTCATTAAACCAATGACTCGTGATGCCACTGTTGTAATTATATAATATGACAATCATATATAAAACACATAAACATCAAAGAAAACATGCGGAAGTGTATAGGAACGATTAATGAATAATTAATTAACGTAAACATAAAATATGCATACCTTTTTTATTTTATCCGAACAAGAATCAAATCCACAGAACTAGAAAGTGATGAACCCTAATTAGGGTTTATAGGATTATGTGAATTACCCTTTACTGATTTTATAATTCAATCCAAGAAACTAACAAAAGTATGTTAGTACTAATTTCTTGTACACACGTACTAAATCAAATTAAAGTAATGCTAGTTTTAATCACACGAAACAATTTGTTTTGGAAAACCAAGTGGATCGACACCCTTGTGGTGGTGGACGATCGGTTCAACACAAAAACACACACAAACAATTTTAGGGTTTAGGTTATGAGTACAAGAGATGCAAAACCAAGACCCTAAGCCTTGTATATATACTCAATATAACTTGGTGAACAAGTTGAGTATGGGTTGGGTTGGGAAACCCTCTTGGCCGATCGGTTGAGTAATCCTCAAGGGATTCCGGAACTTTCCCAATCTCTATTTTGCAATCTAGTCCTTCCAATTAATATTTAACGATCGTTAGTCCATTACACTTAATTAACTTAACGTCCGTTATATTATTTCGTGTAATTAATAAATAAATATAACATTTGTATTTAATTATTAACTTTAATTCTCATACGTAAAGCGTGCAATCCCGTGGTTTCAAGTTCGATCCTAACTCACGACTACTAATTTATATCCATAAAATTAACAAAGACATCATGAGACAACGATAGTAGTATGATAAACAACTGTATCGTACGTTATGAGATGCATCTTAAAAAGTTTTGAACTTGTTAAGAAGTTAACTTTGTGTATGGTTGATTAGCCCATATATATTTATGCATCTTAAAAAGTTTTTACGTTTTCGTTCATTTTTTTACGTTTTCGTCTGTTATTTTACGTTTTCTTACGTTTTTTTACGATTAACCCATTTGAACCATATTACAAAAGGATTTATAGCGGGAAAAAAAATAGAAAATGAAAGAAGTACTTCAATAGCACAAAAACAAACGGTCTTCATCCATGCAGATGAAGACTTTAGATCTACGTCTTCTTCTGCAGACATGGTTTGCAGATGAAGAGGTAAAAGCTCTGAAAAAACAAACGACACCAAAGATTTACGTTACCATGGCTTGACTTAATTATACTCATAACCCACCAATTAAATGGATTGCTTTGATGTTACCTAATAGCCTCCCTTCGTCTTAAAAAGTTTGTCGTAAGCAAAATGAGTAAATTATGATATGTGCAATTAATGTTAGTTTTGATAATGATAGGACTAGAATCCGAGCTCCTAGGAAAAAGCTTGAAACTTGAAGACAGAAAGAGAAGAGATTAACGAGATGCTTTATAGTCGTTTATAAAAAGTCATTTTTACCCTCATAGTTAATATATAAATTAGAAATGAGTAATTAATGTAAGTTTTGATTAAAATGATAAAGTAAAAAAATCAATCATAAATACTTTATATATAAAAAAAGAACATTTATTTTAAGATAAACATCTATACTACTTTATAATAGATTTGGGACTTGCTAAAAGAGGTAGTCTTAAAATTGTAAGACCAAAAACATTTCCATTATAAGAAATATTTGTCTTACTTTTATTATGAAAAATTAATACATGCACATATAATTAAAAGCCTAGAAAGTCTTGTAACTGCCCTTAAAAGCTTTTAATGGCCCATAATTTTCTTAAATTCTAACATTGATACATACTTGTAAGTTATAACAGCCCATTAAAGGCTTGTAATAGACCATTAAAACCGAGCCTTGTCCCAACCTATCTATTATAAAAACCCATACACGGGTACCCGTCGCCGCAATGCGCGGGTACCCAGCTAGTAAATAGTAAGGTGAACATTTTTTTATGAGATATAAAAAATATTTAGTTATTGGCCTTATCAATTGATATCATAGCATAAAATGTGTAACGGCATCAAAATTAGTGCTTTTGTGCATTTTCTCGCAAATTTATATTAAGGCACTATGATATTTGGAAATAAAGTGTAGTTTTATAGTAACACTCAATAAACTAACTTGTATGTTATCAGAGGATGCAAATGATCATTTATGACAGTATATTGCCACGTTACTTCAGAAGATACTGTACTTGAGGAGTTCCTTTTATGTAGCTGATTTTGTAGTCAATATCAGTGGCTTGCTACCATACAGTTGACATTTGTACGTACTACCTCCGTCCTAAAAAGAGAGTAAAAAAAAAAAGCAAATTATTATATGTGAAATTGATGTTAATTTTAATTGATGAAAAATTATTTTTACCTTCATAGTTAATGTAGAAATTAGGAATGAGTAATTAATACATGTTTTTTATTATAAAGTTAAAGTAGGAAAATCACTCATTATTACTATCCAAAAATACAATGTGGACACTTTTTTTGAGACAAACATAAATAGTATAATGGACACTTTTTTCTGACAGAGGCAGTAACTTTTAAGGAACAATCAATGACTAATTAATACCTAAACTAGTAATTGTAAGTGCGTATGCATTGTGAAATGAAATGTCTAATGATGTAACTGCCCTGCTAATTCTAGTTATCTGCATTGTCTAATACTCGGATGGTGCAAAATATAACATAAACTAGATAAGAAACGACATATAAATATTCAGTTGTTTCAACCAAGGATGGTGCAAAATTTGAAACTGAAAGCCGAACTGAGATTGTATTCATTACAATCTGTCTTATTGGCGATGTTCATAATTTACTCTGTCATTCCTAATGAAAGAAATGTACTGTTCATTTCATCAAGTCTTCATTTTGGATCAATCATCATTTTGGAAGGATTGGAGGCACTTGAAAAAACTGGGAGAGATATACAAGAAAGGAGATGCAATAACCTCTAAATCCAGGTAAATTGTTACCTTCGATCTCATTTTAATAATGTTTACATGTTTAGGCTCAAATCGATTTTTTACCCTGTTAACAATATTTAGCTCAGCTCACAGGGGTAATGAATCCATCAAGGAGGCAATGGTAATTATGTTGATTGTGCCCACGAGATGTTAAATTACTTGGTGCTTGTAACGGTTCGTGCAAATCTCATTTTCTTATGCTAGTGAAGCCAATACAGTGAAAATAGTTAAGCTACGTTTCTCATTAAGCTGCGTAAAATTTTCTGTTTTAGTTGAAGAAAGGCCTAAAAAAAGATAACCACAAACCAATATTAACATGATTAACAAAAACAATATAAGCTGACCCATTGACCCATATATGTTACCCAAGTCATGTTCTTCACAAGAGGGTGGTGCAATCATTTTATTAAATTTTTTTGGCTTCAAGTTCATTAAATTTACTCCCTGTTTATGTTGAGTTTATAATACATGACATACAATAAAACATGTAGACATCAAGAGTACACAGCGGAAGACTTAAGATCATAACAAATAAATAATTAACTGAAAGATGCGTAACGTACCTCTTGCAATTGGTAAATCTCTTCAATTCAAGAACCCTAATTAGGGTTTATGTGGTTTAACGAATTGACCCTTACCGTTTTCAATTCAAACCAATTGATGTAACAATAGTGTGTTACACCACGTTTTTGTACACGTGCTATTAGCGATTCGATGCGAAGGCTAGTTCTTGATCACAATAGAATAACCAAACACCTTGTTATGCTCAAGGTCACTCGTAAATCCCTTACAATGGGGATTCACTCGTCGACCAAGAATAAGAGGGAAGAAAAGAAGAAGTTTGGCCTTCTAATGAAATCAAGTTGTAGGACCTTAGTTTTATCAACCTTATCACTTTACCAAGCAAACCCAACACGTATACAAGTATAACCACGTGAAACAAACACAAACAAAGCTTAGAAATAAGATGAGAAAGATGGTGACTTGAAGATATAAAACCGTGTATATGTGAGATAAAGATGAACACAAGATGTTGTATATTCCAAAGGAAAAACACACACACACTTTCAAGCACACCCTCAAATGACCATTTGAGGGTATTTATAGTACAAGAGGTTTGTTGCCCTAAAGGCTTTCCATGGGCTTTTCGTGGACATGGATTGGGCTTGGGTTTGACAAGCTTAAGCTTATAAGCGGCTAGCAAGTCTCAACTATTAGCCATTTAGCTTGGTCCAATCCACGAGCCGTTGACTATTCTATCACGATATCTAACACACGATACAAAGTTCCTAGCGTGAATGACCATCACTTCTAATAAAACAATTAAGGCTAACAATCTCCCCACAAGGGTGGTCATCAACGATGCTCCACTTGATTAGGTCTCTACTTTTCTTGAGCTAGGACTTTGTGTGTAGATATTGAATAGTCTTGATTCTTTGTTCCTTCATGCTTTGTGATCAGATAATGTGGTTGTCTGCCGTTGTCAACTTCGTTGGTTAGGTGTCTCCACGTCTTTCTCCACCATGCTCAACTTCTATTTGACTTTGAGTTTCCAATGATGAAGTTCTCGAGTCTTTACACTTTGTAGATTCTTTGACATTGACGAAGAATCATCTTTACTTTGAGTTGCCTTTGATTTTGATGAGAACTTTCATGTGTTGTTGGTATGAGCATGTGGCGAGTTTGCACGATCCATCCGCTCCGGAGCTTCCATAAGAAAACATAAAACATTGTTAGTAATAAGCGGTTCCGGCACTTACAAGTTTGAATTTCGAGGGTGTTAACGACATAGTGTGAAAACACGTCTCTAATTCTCAGGAGGCCGTTCTGAGCCGGAGTCCCACAAGTGAGATAACGCGATATACCGAAGTACATCTGATTCGGATGAGTCGTTGAGGTACACGAAGCATCACCCTGACGATGAGACCGTTTGATACACACTAAGCGTAATCCACGGAATTACAAGTGACCTGCTGTCGGTACGTTTGATGTTGACCACAGCGGAGTTTCCATTCAATCATTAAAGATTACAGGTTGTAAAACTTCTCATAAATGTTACGGCGGTTGCTAAGATCTGCGTGGGACTCTATAGTATATCACTTGTGCCCTTGATGAACAACAAGCGATGTCATGTCAAGTGTTCCTATGAGATCTTTTAATGAATCTCGTGGCTCTAGACTCAATAGTGCATTTTGGTTTTCTGACGGAGACTAGGGAGAGGTCTCCTTCTTCAATATTAACAATCTCTAAGAGAAAGTCGATAGATTATCGCGGGGTTCCTAGTGAGAATGAAACAAATCCTTTTAAGAGGAATTGAGTGGCTAGAAGGTTTAGTGCGGTGCGTCATTTGGGTCCATGACGTCTTCGTCTTCAATACCAGGTGTCATCTAGTGACAACTAGTAGCGAGATGAATTGAACCCGGTTTTACGCCTAAGGTTGATTATGGAGGCTATTTCTTTTCACCATTTCTTTTAATTCTTCAACCCTTCTTTCTCCTTTCTCACATTACTCCTTTTTCAATCATTCCTAAGGACTTCTAATACTAACTATTTGTGATGTCCTTGGGTAGATCCTGACTCTGGCGGATCATGGGGCGATTTCCTATTCTTAGCCACCTTATAACTCTATGACTGTCCTATTGTTGCCATAAAACCATTTTCTTTGAAAATCTCTCGAGTGTTTATGATAGAAAACATGTTTGAAACACTCGTGAGTTTTATATTTTCGAAACACTCCCCTTCACATGTGCTCAAAAGTTTTGATGTAATCTGCATAGAGGGTAGAGATCGCACTTTTTGAATTGATCGACTTTAAATGAACAAGACCGATTCGAGACACGTTTACATCACTAGAGAACTAGCTTGAAATTATTACCCGTCCTGGTCAAGTCCATAGAAAGTCTCTCGAGATGGTACATAATTGCTCGTCAATTCATTGGTTCCGTCTGAGTCGAGCTCATTTTGAGATTCAAACAACGATTTTGATCACATTTTAGTCACGTCTCCTCCCCCTCAAAAATAGCATATTCGTGATATTTTTTATATCAACGGATTAAACAACATTTTAGAATCTTTTGGGGAGACAAACGGTTTGAGTTAAGCATGAATTTGGAACATTTTGTTTTATACTCCCCTTTAATAAAGCATAATCAATTAAAGGGTTTAGAGGAGTTATCTTGAGCACAAAATATTTTGAAAGATTTTGAAAATCTTTTGAACAATCTTGAAAAGGTGCTCAAGATGATGATGATTTCTCACCATTTTTAAATGTAGTGCCTTGAGCGTACACTAGTGATTTTTCTTTTAAAACACGGTTTTGATTTGAAAATAATCAAAAGTTATCATTTCGTCCGGGTTTCGTCTTGATGTATCTGAAAGCCATTATTGAAGAAATTTTGAGAAGCGACATGTTTTAGAAAAAAATTAAAGAACTCTCGCTCAAGCATCTGTACATGCCCGTATCATTGTTGAATGACATTTCTAGAAACGTACAAAATATCGATTATACAAGAGACATGTCGTAGAAGAATATTTTGGATTTTGATTTTCTATTGTTTTTGTATTTTTGAAAGATTTTATATTTTTATATTTTGCTTTTGTTGGTTTTTCAAATTTTGTATTTTGTTTTCAAAAGTATTTACAAAGCTTTTGGAAAATCATTTTCAAGAAGAATCGAGAAGACGTTCTAACTCCTCGGGGTTAGGCTTACGCATTCAATTCGTCGAACTAAATACTCAAACCTTTCTTTTGGAAGGGCTTTGGTTAATAGATCGGCGAGTTGGTATCGATCTTCACGAAGAATAATTCAACAGTACCATTTTGACGTACTCTTTGATGAAGTGATAGCGGACTCGATATGCTTAGTCTTTGAGTGATGAGCGAGATTGCATGATATGGCTATGGCACTTTTGAGTCACAATACATAGGTATTTTATCGAAGTAAAGCCATAATCGTGAGTTGTGTTCTCATCCATAGAACTTGAGCACAACACGCAGATAGAGACACATACTCGGCTTGACGGTTGAAAGTGCAATGCAATCTTGTTTCTTTGAAGACCGGTGACTAACTTTTCACCCAAAATTGTGCTCCTCCGGATGTACTTTTTTTCGTAACTTGATCACTGCGTGGTCCGTGATCCGAAAAGGCAATTAGATCAAATCCGGTTCCTTCGGATACCAAAGTCCCATGTGAATGGATGTCTTGGTGCCGAAGATCCTTTTAACCTCTTTGAGGTGTAGTTCGGTAGGCTTTGCACGAAACCGTGCTAATAAGCAAACGACAAAATGAATATCCGGTCGACTAGCGTTGAGGTACATGAGAGAACCAATCATGCTCCGATATTTCTTCGGATCAATAGGTTTCCCAAACAAATCGGCTCAATTTTTGTGAAGTTACCATTGGTGTTCGGCCGAGTCACAATTATCCATACCATGATTTTTCAAAATCGACTTGTGTATTTAGCTTGATTTATAAAAATTCCACGAGGGACTTATGTATTTGTAAACCAAGAAAGAATTTTAGTTCCCCATCATGGACATTTCAAATTTGCTTTTCATGAGATTTTCAAAATGTTTTGAAAGATTCGGATTAGTGGACCCAAAAATGATGTCATCCACGTAATCGAACAATCAAAATGTCGTTTTGCATTTTGTGTAAACAAGGTAGGATCAACTGTTCCTTTGGTGAAATTGTTTTGGATAAGGAAGAGACGATTCGTCATACCACGCTCTCGAGCTTGTTTCAAACCATAGATTGCCTTTTTGAGTTTGTAGGCGTAGTCGGATGTTCCAAGTCGATGAAGCCTTGGTGACTCACGACACTTCTTCTTCGAGTTCCATTCAAGAACACGGTCTTAATGTCCATCGATAAACCGTGATGTTTTGTGAAATGCATGGGCTAAGAATATCTGACGCTTCAAGTCTAGCTACCGGCGAATGACTCTTCAAAGTCTATTCCTCTTCCCTGTCTATATCCTTTGGCCACAAGACGAGCTTTGTTGCGAATAACGATCATTTCTTCATCCGTTTGTTCTTCCATAGCCATTTGAGATCGATGGCCTTGAACGTCAATTGGTCTTGGAACCATATCCCAAGAGTCATGAAGGCGGTATTGGAGAAGTTCATACGCATCGCTTCTATCAAGCGGGTTACGCCATTGCCTCGCGAATGTTCTTTGGTTCGATATTGCTAATTGAGCAAGGTAAATGCACAAGTCGCAATCGGTGGCAAGTTGGCGTCTCGTCCGAATTGGCCTTGAAGGTTCACCAATAACTTGTTCAATAGGGTGGTCTTTTGTCCACTTGAGAGTAGATGGATACCGTTGGTTAAGCGTGTCACGAGTTAGATGGATCTCGTAAGATTGAAGAAGATTCGGTGATTCCGTAGCAAACGGGTTTTCAAATAAGTCGACATCTAACGTTGCATCGTTACGGTTTTGGTTTTGCTCATCAACTGCTGGTAGAACAGTGCAATAAGCGGAGTAGATGTAGATGATTTTGATGGAGTTGGTGCATTGGTTTCGACCGTTGTAGATGCATCTTCTGTTGGTGGTGGAGGATGATTTTGAGCGGGTGCAGCGGAATGATGGTTTGATGCATTTGTCAAAGTTCCACCATAGTATTCATCGAACATTAACTCGAAGAAATTCTCCCATTCTTGTTCTTTAGGATTGTCATAAGAAGTTGATTGAGCTCTTTGAGGTACGAGTTCTGAACTAATGTGTCCAAAAGTCTGTCGGTTTAGTGCGGGTTCTAGAGCGAGTCTCTCAGAAGCCATTATTGAAAGTTCATCAAATGTCACATTCATCGTCTCCATGATCCTCCTTAGCCTTCTATTATACACCTGAATACCCTCGAGTTATCCGAATATCAATGAAGATTCCAATATCACCTTTGCTTTCGGTTTTCAAGATCTTCTCTGTCATTCGTAGGATAGCACAAAGCGCCAAACACGTGAAAGTAAGAGATATCGGGTTTTCATTGTTTACAAGCTCATACGGGGTTTATTGAATCTAGGATGGATTAGGGATCGGTTACGAGTGAAACAAGCGTTGGCAACAACATCACCCATAGAAATAACGGTGCACTAGAATAGATTAGCATTGTGCGAGCGACTTCCACAAGAGTACGATTTCTTCTTTCAACTATCCCATTCTGTTGTGGGTTCTAACGGTGATGTCCGTGTGTAATTCCAACATCTTCAAAATAAGCTCTTAACTCACGATTTGTGAATTCGGTTCGTTATACATTCTTACAACCCTGCGGAGTTTGAAGAAGTACTTGAATGCGTTTCAAAAGGTGATGATGATGCACGGTGCTTCGTCTTTTGATCTCGAAATCTTAACCCATGTATATCTCGAATAATCATCAACGATAACAAGAATATACTTTCCCATTAATGCTTTCAACTCTCATTGGGCCATATAAGTCCATGTGCAACATATGTAACTTTGCTTCCGAACTAGAGTACGGATTTGGGTTTATATGATGCTCTTTTGCTTTTCCTTGTTCACATGATGGACATAAGTGATCCTTGGTGTATTTGAACTTTGAAGTCCATTGACGATGTTGTCTTTGGCAAGATTGTTGATGGTGTCAAAATTGAGATGTGATAACCGTCTATGCCACAACCGGGCGTGTTCCGGATCGCGTGTCATAAGACATATTGGTGATGAAGAGGCCATTTTGTTGATGTCGATAGCATACAAGTTTGTATCACGATTCCCGGTTAAGAGATCGGTGCCATCCAAGTTTCTAACGAAGCAAGCATTTTTCCTAAAAGCAACCTCTAAATCGCATCACGTAGGCCGCTTGACCGAGAACAAATTATGTCCCAACCCTTGGACATAGTAAACCCGAGTGATCAAATAATTTCCAAATGTAGATCTCCATAACCCATGATAGTTGCTACATGATCATTTCCAAAATACGGTTCCATGAATTTCGATTGAAATTGATCGAGCTTGATTCTGGTCATGTGCTTGGAGCAACCCGAGTCGATGATCCAAAGACATATTTCGATAACACGCCAATCACAGAAGAAGAAGATTTTGGAAACCGTTTCGATTTTGGTTCCTTTGGGTTAGAGGTAAAATCCTGATCACACTCATAGAAGTCATCTATTGGTAAGACAGGTGCATTACTCATTCTACCATTCTCGAGTGTGAATGTTCTACCCGTTGGTTTCCAAATGTCATCCCTAAAGTAAACATTATGCTCTCTATCAGTAGTGTAAAGCCTAAGTCTCGCAACTAGTCTTCCTATTCGTTTAGCATAAGTTCTTTTGGGAACATTCTTCTTAACAGGCTTAACAATCTCATTCTTAGAAACACAATCATCATGAACATTAGTTAAGGATTTCTATAAGTTAAACAAAGCAGTTCAACAGATTCATTTAACTTAGCGATTTCATAGGTTCATTACATTCGGATGAAATGTCTTTCTTATTACAAAGCGGTAAATTCCTAGGGTGTTCTTCTACTTTCTTCTCTTTATTCAGCGACTACTCTTAGAGGCAAGCGAGACTCTATTGTTCCTTGTATTGCTCTTAGGCTTTAGTCTGCTGCTCCTAGAGGTGCTTCCTAGTCTGTAGAAGGTAAGGCACACTCATTAGGATTCACATGTTTATCTAGAAAGTGGTTTCGACTTTCCTAGTCTCTTTAGAGTGCTTTTCTAAACTTATGTCGTTTGATCCATATGTTTTAGATGTGGAGGCACGCATTAGTGGTACTCATCTTAAAAAGGCCGGAGCTAAAACTTTTGGTTTCTCGATAACCGCTTTCCCTTTTCAACATTTTGTTTAGGCAAGGCGGTGGAGTGGTGGTTTGATGAAACATTTTCTCATTGACTTTTGGAGGAGGCATAGAGCAGACATTTTGGTTTAAAACCGGTTTGGGAACATTTTCTTTCTCCTCGGTCAATGGTTTTGTAATCACGATTTCCACTACCTTTCCTTTTTGACTTTCGGTGAGCCCTCAAAAGATCATTTTTAAGCTTTCATGTCATTGTAGGCACGCTCATACGACAATTTGTCATACTTGCATTCCTCGCTTTTTCGATCAAGTTGTTTAAAATATGAGATATTTTCTTTTCAAGTTTCTCAAGTGCTTTTCATATTTTGAAACAATTTTGGAGGTCTCGGTGGAGTTTTCATGATCTTCAAGAGAATATGTTTGCAAAATGATGGACATAATATCGATGAGTCGAACATCTTGAAGAGAGAATCATTTAAATTTTCCAAAACTTTGATTTGTTCAACACAGTCATTAGCTTGCTTTACCGGTTTATGGTCCTTGACAAAGTCAGTTGTTTCTTTCAAAACGCTTGTTCAAAATGAATTACCCTTGCACCGATGGCATTCGGTGAGGGGCAATTTGAGTTCAAAAACTTTCTTTGTTCGATGTCAAAACTAGAGAACCGGTTGTTAGGTGTAATAGTGGTTTTAGTTTTAACGATTGTCTTGAAGATCCACAATTCTAGTTTTCACATTGTCTAAAATACTTCTTGCATCACTTGTGTTAAAAGGATTGTTTGAAGACATTTGTTCAATGTTCGAAGAGAATTTGAGACAACAAGCGGTTTTGAAGCGATTTTGAAACAGTGTTGACTCTTTGTTTGAAACACTTGTTGTGATGGAGAACTTTGACTTTTCTTTTCGATTAACAAAAGTAATTCCGTTATTTTTGTTCCATTTGTTATAATCAATAGGTTTGATTTCGGATTCTTTTGTTTCATTTTGATCTACTCTCCTCGAGATAGTTCCAACGTTTCAAGAGAATCACGAGCAGTTATGGGTTTATGCAAAACATTTCCATTGTTTAACACATTCGAGATTTCGAGCTTTCTTGAGGAGCGAAGAAGAATTAGTTACCAAGTGCCATTCTATTATTAGTATGAAAATGGATTTACTTGATTAGAAAGCATCTTGATTGTTTGAAGCGAATGACCCGTTTTAAGAAGCAAATTTTCCAAAGTTTGGATTTTTCATTTTATCAAGAATTTCATCAAGAAGAGAATCTTCTCGTTTTGAAAATCGAATCAATCGCTTCTTCTCTTTTCAAGATTAGAAAACATTTCTTTTGTTTAGAAAGTTGGTTATTTAAATCGAAATTTCCTTGTTTAAAGATTTAATTTTAGGTTCAAATTCACATCAAGTGTGTTATACTTGATTTGCAAAAGTTGTTCTTTAGAAACCAAATTTCGATAACCAATTTCTAATTCGATTCTTTGTTTTACGAAATTCAAAGGCTTTTATGTTCTCCTTGTAACTCTCAAGCTCGGTGTCAATTTGGCATTCGCGGCCTTAACATCGCGATTGACCTTTTAACTTTCTCAATTTCAATGCCACAGTTGTTGATTAATGATTCAAAATAAGCACGTGTTTCCTCATCGGTCTCGATATTTTGTGCCACGACCTCCACTAGGACCCACATCTAGAGTTTCGAGTTAGTATTACTACAACTCGGATTGTCGGTATGTATCATAAGTAGGTCTTGGTGTCATGAATCTTGTTTGTCATGAGTAGACACATCAAATATGACATTGTTATAGCATGGATCAATGATTGGTACCTCGACATCTGCGTTGGCGTCATAGAGCGGAGGTGCGTCGAATCGGTGTCGTGCCAGTATCACTCAAGATTTGCCATGAAGATGCGGTTTGCATTGAGTTCCTCGAGGTCTTCAATTCATCCACAATAGCGAAAAGTCATTTTCCTCGGCCTCAACTCAGAACCCGCTTCTTGCTTATACGCTAACAAAGCGACTTTTGAAGAAAATCACCGATCTTCTTGTGCGGTTTAGTGGGACGGTTTCTTGCCATGTGACCCACTCCTTGTGAGCTATAACACGTAACTCGATTACCACGATTCACATTTCCATAATTCCCAACGACGAGCTGCAACATTCCCATTCGATTACCCATCGCTCTATTCCCAACATTCGACCCATCGATTACCACGATTGGAACCGCTTTGATTACCCATGCGAAATCGGTAGCATATCCTGCGATTCCCAATAACTCCAACCATTTGTCCTTGACTACCCATATTCACACCGGTATGCAACTTGCTTGCTAGTGTTTGATGAAATCCTTTGGTTGTTGTTAGTTGGTGTGGAATAGCGCCTCGAATGCTTTACCCAAGAATGCAAATGCTTGTGACAAAGCTTCTTACGGTTCCATTTCGGGATCGGTGATTCCTTGTTCTGGTAATGTTGTTGTTCGGTGGATAGTTTTGTTGTTGAGGATGTATTCTTTGCAAGTTGTTGTTAGTGGAAGATGATGAAGGTTGTTGTTGTGTATTCACCGGAGTTTGAGTCTTTGCAATGAGTGCCAATGGATCATGATTCTTTGCTAATCTTTCTTGCGACTTCATTCACTTGACTTGGTTTTGTTTGAAAAATCATTGAGTTGATCAAAGTTCACTGATGTAAGTCCTTTGTTTGGTTGACAATAGTGACATATCGTCCCCATTCTTACGGTAGATTGTTCAAGAACTTGATGTTGCTCACGATAGTTACGGGTGTCAACTTGTTTCGATCGACTCATTCATTAGAGTGCAAAACCTTCCATAGTAGGATTCAATGGATTCTCACGGGTAGATGTAAACTTCTCCCAAGCGGTTAGCAACTTGTTCTCTGTGTCTTGTTGACCAATTTATGTTCCATGACAAAGTCGTCTAACACGTTCCCACATATCGAAAGCGGTTTCTAGCTTGTCTATAGCGACAAAGATGTCTCTTGGTAGACCTAGTTGGATAATATGAATTGCCATGTCATCCGCTTGACTTTCTTGATCCTCTTGAGTATTCGATTCTTTTGAAGACGAAAAAATGGTGGGGTGGGAGGTGTTGCATCGGCATTTCGTGGTCTTGGACTTGTCGAGGTATGAAGGGTCCATCACGAATGGATTTGATCATCAATTTTCCATTAGGTTTTGTCTTGATGTAACAAAGCATTCGACTTGTCCATTGAAGATAACCACCTTTTTCCAACATAGGAGGTCGGTTTTCGGCACCTTCTGCATGAATGTCTTGTTGAGTTGCCATTGATGAAGGTATGATCTGATAAATTTAATGTAGGATCGATTCAACGATAAAGGAGTTGTGGTTGATGATGATTAAGCTCGGTTGAGGTGATTCCGAAAGTCGTACTCGTAACCTTGGTTCTTAAAAAATTTTCGCCCAAAATTTGAAATTCACTATAAAAATCAATTCTAAGGCCGTATGAAAATTTTGAGTTATGACACTTTTGACGCCAAATTTGACCCGAAAATTTGAATTTAGGCCCAAAAATTTGAATTTTGACCAAAATTTCAGATTATACCAAAATTTGAATCTCGTAAAATTGAGCGTTTAGTCTCCTCAAAATCTAAATTTTACTCAAGTTTTCCCGTAAAAACTTTTTTTTTTTTTTTTTTTTTAAAAAACTTATCGTAGAAAGAGAGCTTAGGCGTGAAAGCAGGAGTTCTGAGTGACGAGGCTTATGCGTGGGATCTTAGGCGTGGGATTCCTTAGGCGTGGGATCTTATGCGTGGGTTTAAAGTTACGTGAAAAAGTTATCACGTAGATTTAGCTTATGCGTAAGGAAAACTTAGGCGTAAGAAAAATGCTTATGCGTAAAGTATTCTGCGTGAAGTCGAAACTTATCGTAAGATTAGGGTTTTGCCCAAAATCCTTTACACTATCACGAAGATAAGAGATATCCAAAAGTCGAAGTGTTCCACAAACTTATCCAAGTGAGGAAGCACGAGTCACCGTTATAGCTCGAAGAAACTTCACCAAAAAGTTACAGTAGAAATAGGGTTTTGACTTTTGACTTCTACTCGTAAGAAATTTCCAACGATTCAAATGATTTCTTTTGCATTGATATCCTTAAAAACACTTGAATAACCCAAAATGTTGACCTTTTTCACCCAAAGTTGCTAGAAAAGTTACGGTAGAAATGACCAACGAATCAAAACGAGTTTAAAACTTAACCAAAACGCGTAAAGCTTGAACTTTTGCCAAAACTAGAATCTTTAACACTATATAAACCTTAGACCATAAGAATCTTGAAGATTTAAGTGCAAAAATAAAAGTTTTATGCGTGACAACTATGAATAACGAGAGCTACACGTATACTACAAAAAAACTTCAACCAAAACACTCCTAAACCATTGTTAGGCGATTGATACCAATTGTAGGACCTTAGTTTTATCAACCTTATCACTTTACCAAGCAAACCCAACACGTATACAAGTATAATCACGTGAAACAAACACAAACAAAGCTTAGAAATAAGATGAGAAAGATGGTGACTTGAAGATATAAAACCGTGTATATGTGAGATAAAGATGAACACAAGATGTTGTATATTCCAAAGGAAAAACACACACACACACTTTCAAGCACACCCTCAAATGACCATTTGAGGGTATTTATAGTACAAGAGGTTTGTTGCCCTAAAGGCTTTCCATGGGCTTTTCGTGGACATGGATTGGGCTTGGGTTTGACAAGCTTAAGCTTATAAACGGCTAGCAAGTCTCAACTATTAGCCATTTAGCTTGGTCCAATCCACGAGCCCGTTGACTATTCTATCACGATATCTAACACACGATACAAAGTTCCTAAACGTGAATGACCATCACTTCTAATAAAACAATTAAGGCTAACACAAGTGTACCAAAGGATGAATACATGGGGATGTATTTATAGCCTTATGGTAGATGTCATGTTTACTATGGTTTCCGATGTGGGATTCCATAGTTTCGGCCAAAAACAAGCCCAAAAGAAGGTTCCTAAAACCGTCTCTTGGCTTGTTTACTTTTCTCCATATCCATTTGACATTTAACGACCAATAGTCACTTTCGATAAGTGCTTATCGCTCGGTTAGTCGTTTATTGTGAATTTAATAATTAAACATAATATTTTATATTAATTATTTAAACATCGAGTCTCATACGTAAAGTGTGCAATCCGGTGGTCACAAGTTCGAATCCGGACATTTACGTGCCTGTAAATATATACATTTTCCAACACTCCCACTTGGATATGTTTACAAACGTGAAATGACATTGGTTAGCGTCTAGCAACACGCCAATGCCCCGTACAACTCGTGTATGGTTTTACGGAGAAAAACCAAGTTTGATGATTCATCATCATATTCATCCTTTGTTTCTAATACCATGTTAATAAGAATATGGATCTCACTCATTTCTTAATTAACTATTTTGTTTCGCTTTATGTGATTGATTAAGATTACCAATTCTTACGAACATATTCGAAGACCTTGGGCATGGCCATGCAAACATCTTAACAACCCTACGAGGGCCCAATAGTATTATACTTCAAAATAATTTTGAAGGAAACAAATCCCATTTTGACTACAAGCGAGGATTCCGATTTGCATAACACTTCAAAACAACCCTTATAAGTACCGATTCGTATAGCGTTAGATTGCTTCACGAAATGCACTACATCCATGACATATCTCTTGTATCTCAAGTCAGAGGATAAATATACATGATATACTTAATGACAAAGATCCATAAAGTATCATCATGTGGGTAGGATAAGTCCTATACTCAATTCATTGAATATCATCTGAAATTAGTCATGCTACGCATCAATATACTTTCAAGTATATTCTAACTAATACTCATATTTGTCTTAATTCAATATCATTCTCATGTTATTGATTGACAACGGACTATTTAGAATAACTTAAGTTATTCAAGGATTTAAACATGGAAATATATGATAACATCATAATAAATGAACAATAAACATAACAAAATATTTTATTTCATTTCAATAATAATGTTTAGAATATCCTTTTATCCAAATACTAAATAGATCAATGCATAATAATTCTTAGTTAATGAATTTTGCCACAAGTCATGCAACTCATACTTGTTGACAAGGCATAATTTCAACTAACTTTGATCTATAGGAATTTTGAGAATACTTATTTCAAAAATTCAATAAGTGAATTTCTTGTATGTGTTTACACATATCTTGATATTGTCATATCATTTCATAAGGTGCGTGATAACCTGAACCACCCTTTTATGACAATCATCTTTCAAAACTTTAAAGTTTTAAAGTATTCTCTATTCTTTAATGTATAATGCAATTATGCTCTTAGTTGAGCATAACTAGTCAACATGGTCATCATCAAGGATACCATGACTAGAATTGAGTGTCATCTCAATTATACCAGCATCATTGTGTACAACAATATGCTCTTTAAACATCCATAAACTTTGAACAGTTATAGTGTAATGTTGGTGCCTACCAAAACTCAAGTTTGTTGGCAATGACAATTATGAAATAATTGCCATATTTTCATCCATAGAATCTAGGAGCATCTCCGGGCGTGGAATGTGATTCTAAATCCAAACATATTCCTTTTAAAATATTTATTACACTAACAACTTTCAATGTTGTCAAATCATCTTGTAATCAAGCATGACACAACAATCTTACAACATGATATACATGATGAATCTTTAAGTTAGACTTTAAGATCTCATTATATATCCATCATGTTCTATTAGACTCATTTATTTACGCATATGTTTATAATAATAAACATATATATTCAAGGTTATATATCTTATTTTCCAAATCTTACAAGCGAAGTTTCATTCTCAACTAAAACTTAATTTAGGTGGAATGTAGTTGCCCATACAACATATAAGATTTAAAAATAAAAAATAATACTCCCACTAGCTTTTAGGAATACTTATGAGCTATCTTATATTAATTATTAAATCAAACATGAATTTAATATTAAACATAAGAAACATCTCCTAGATGCTTGCATATATCCATTCATGGATTTTTGCAGTTTGTACATATCCAAAGATTATTTGAATTCATGAAACTACTTTGTATTACTTATCGTCCTCGCAAAAGTAATTCTACAACAAAGAGTTTTGACATTCATTGTCAAAATTTCATATCAATGAAACTAAGTATGACAATTATAATCTTTATACTTCTATTTAATGTATCTTAGAGAAGAATATTCAATCATAGTTAATTGCTTAAGTATGATTAATATTATTGTCACTAGACAAGCATTAAATATGTGTACAATATTGTCCATATGATTTCTACACAAAGATTTAAACCACTAGGGTTTTCATCCTTTGAAGAAAATCATCTTCATTTAGATAAAGCAAGTATCTAAAATTGATTATCTTTATGGACAGCATCTCAACATTCATAGTATGATTGATTTACCACAATTCAACATTTGGTAAATTCATCATCATGATTAACAGAGCTTACCATGATCACAGAACTCATAATCCTCGACATATTAAATATCCGAGATATCCTTACGTATCTATGAATGACAATTTCATCATCTTGAGGTCTATCATTTACATGTTTAGCCTCATCATGATATTTGCTAGTGTATTTTAGAAGATTATGTATTTTGTAACTTAATCTTTCAAGATCTAAACAAAACTCCACTTGCCTTCAACAATTTAAAGATTACCTTTAAATAGTTTAGCAAGTGAAGCAACAATACATTGTTCTCTTTTGGGACATTACAAAACACATTGACAATTCACGACATTGGTTTGTTACAACTCACTCTACAAGTAGTTTAACAAATTGAACTTCATTTATAAGACTTAATGTGATTCATCATATTCCATAAACAAATGGTGTCTTATCAATCTTCTAGGTTGGAGTCTTATTGAGTATATTCAATCTATACTCAATCTTCTAACCTTGATAACTTTGGAAGAAACTATAGTTATCTTGAATCAAACAATGCCAATAGATTTTGATTCTTCTAGCGAACATACCATAAAACTATGGTATTTCCTTAGAATTAATATTGTAAGAAAATCTAACAATATTTTAGATAACCATCTACTCTTTGGCTTACCTATTTACCAACAAAGTAAAACTTAATGGTACAATAGAATAACCAAGTCAATTGCCTGTATTATAACACAAATATTCTTGACCAAGTCAAAAGACATACCAGTTATAATCCCACTATACGTTATAAGTCATTGATCAACTCATTGACTTCATGCATATGTCTTAAAACATAGCAAGTTAACGTCTTACTTTATATTCTAAGTCTTTAAAGACTTCATGTTTGTGACTTTACAAAATCATAAACATTGATAATTAAAGTAATTATGAACACCACCTCTGGTTTCAGTTAATATTTACTACATATATTTAAGTCATTCAACGAATACTTAAATTCAAAGTAGTATTATATTACTTCATTTAATTATGTCATTCCATGAAATGTTCAACGTGAAGCGCAAAATCATCCATGCTCGTTCTCGCGACACGTGGATATTTTACCTTGGGCTACAATCTAGTTCACGTTCTCACGTAACATAAATTGTAACTACAAGTGTTTCTTAAATCTTGAATGACATAAATATTTAAAGTAGTCTTTGTTATCATCTTGACACATGTTCTTAATAGGGCAATCATACACATTTAAATGTATAATTCCTATTGGAACGTTACTCTCTTACCTTGCGGTCAAGAGAATCCATTTAAATCATATTTATATGTGTTGTACCTTTGCACACAATAAAGATTTCTCCCACTTGTGCATGGAACAACATCATGTAGCAAATAAACGACACGATACACGTTTGTTTATTTGATTAATATGATTTGTGTCATAGATATAATAAGTAGATGTAGAACTATATTGTTTAGTAAGGAAACGTATACAACTATCCTTAAAACATAAGTATCCACAATTGGAAAGTAATTATCTTTGAAGATAATCTGGGTTACTACAGGAAATAAGGCTTGTAGCTCTCATGAATTAGAAATCGATTAAACAACTTCTTATTCAAGAATGCAACACAAATGCTCCCAGAATCGACAACATTATAAGTGTTGCATAACTGTGAAAACAACTTGCTTGCTTTTACTTTCCTACACCTTTAAAGAACCATACGTAATCATTACTAAGGTACTAAAGGTGTATTCTACTCTATGAATGATGGGTTATCCATCAATGTTATTAACGAAAAATTGGGTATGCAATTTCTTCCTTAACAGCCTATCATCCCATACTGGTATGTAGTATCTTTAAAGGCTAAAGCAAAACAACTAGATAAAATATGCTAGTTGCCTTTTACCAATTTTCATGATAAGTTGTCTAGCTTCTAATTTTGTAACTCATATACATGTTTTCCAGTTAACCAACATTCATGTTGTTACAAAAGGATTCATTCACCAAATGAAGGTAATGACATCTTTATGGAAAATATGACGTGCAATTCATTGCTATGAGTTACATTAGAATTTAGACAATTCAAACGTTCCTATTATACCTTTCTCATTCATGAAAAGGAATAGGATTGAGTCTAATGCTTCTCTCATAGAAAAGAGACTTCGTTTGTCTTTTCAGAAAATTATTCTCAATCAAACATTTGTTTGAAAGCAGAATGGTTCAATTTACTAATCAAAGACTAAACCTTGTTTACGGTTAAATGTTGCATTTATACATTCAAAAGAATTACAAAATTCAATTTTAGTATTTTCGATAATTAACCTTTTCAAGAAAATTAATTACCCATGGTTCATAAGCATATAACCATTTAATTTTCCTTTGAAAACTAGGATCAAATTGTCATAATCTCATCACATCGGTTGATGCGCTAGTAATGAACCTTATACAAAGTGGTAGAGCTTTTGCTCAATTTCCAATTTCAATTGAAATTCCTAGATTTATGGGATTTACATAATTGCCATGTAAACATGTTTTATCCCGTCTTATGCCTTGAGTTTCAGGTTCTCCGCCTAACTCAATTAAGTTGCCCAACTTAAGCGCAAAATCGTCCATGCCGTTCTCACGACCGTGGACATTTTACCCTTTGATTACGATTTAAGTCCGTTCTCACGCAAATAAAGGTAATCTTAGGTGTTTCCGTTTCGTTGGATGGCATATAACTTAAATTAAAGGGTAATAATTTTGATGTCAAATCAAATATGTACAAAGATGTCATGCATTCATCTTTGTAACATAGGTTTTATTAAAACATTTATATCTTGTTTTAATGTATAAGCTTTTCATCATCGAACTTTAATTGAGGTATTGGATTCACCAATCAAGGAATTTAGTGTTAATTATCATCCATTATACCATACTTTTGCATAAGTGTAAACACTTAGTGTTTCGGGTAATTACCACCGAAGTGGCGCATGGAATTAAAACTAATTAAGCCTTAAGATGAGCTTGTACATTTAATGGCTTACTAAGTAGCTCCATTCGAACTTCACGAGCGGAGGACCCAGTGCAGCTAAGCACAACCTTAGACATCCTTTTAGTGTGTTTGTGCACTTCTTTATTAACCCTTTATAGTTCATTTTAATGGGTGAGCCTTTCGGACCATTTGTACCAAAGTCACCAATCAATTAAACGATTATGATTACTATGCTTAAAATTACATGTTTCACCATTGTTTAGGTCGGGTTTATTTTCTTGTAAAAATACCCTTGTTACACATAACAAACAAGCAAGTATTTAAAATAAACAAATAAACAATGAATGCATAACAAAAATAAGTCATGCATATCAAATAGCCACATGCAAACCTTTTGATAAATCCTATTAATAATCAATTCTAGATCATCAATATGCATATATTTAATTAAGACTTTCACCGTTTTCATCTATGTACAAGGTGAGCCACATGCATCGATTCATCGATTACGTAAGTCAAAATTAAATACATACCACATAGCACATAATTGATTAAATTAATAATGATTGAGGTCTTCCCAATATTAGATCTATCGAATTTAGTGTATATCACTTAAACAAGAAAGACATACAATAAAAGCGGATCCATGATAAAACATGCGAGATAATTATCATGGATATAAAATTATACTTAACAATTAATGCAATTAAGCGAGTTCATAATACACATAAAATTGCATGCATCCTAGGGTTTCTAATCCAATTAAAACATTAGTTTACAAAACCCTAATTAGGGCACCAAAAAATGCCCCCCCTAAAAAATTAGGGTTTAGGTTTTGCAAACCCTAGATCTAAGCATACAAATAATAACACATTCATGTTTATTTTAATTATGTGTTTCAGTAATTAATTACTTGTTATACAAGGCTCTGAAACCACTGTTGAGTTTATAATACATGACATACAATAAAACATGTAGACATCAAGAGTACACAGCGGAAGACTTAAGATCATAACAAATAAATAATTAGCGAAGATGCGTAGCGTACCTCTTGCAATTGGTAGATCTCTTCAATTCAAGAACCACTAATTAGGGTTTATGTGGTTTAACGAATTGACCACTTACCGTTTTCAATTCAAACCAATTGATGTAACAATAGTGTGTTACACCACGTTTTTGTACACACGTACTATTACCGATTCGATGCGAATGCTAGTTCTTGATCACAATAGAATAACCAAACACCTTGTTATGCTCAAGGTCACTCGTAAATCCCTTACAATGGGGATTCACTCGTCGACCAAGAATAAGAGAGAAGAAAAGAAGAAGTTTGGCCATCTAATGAAATACATGGGGATGTATTTATAGCCTTATGGTAGATGTCATATTTACTATGGTTTCGATGTGGGATTCCATAGTTTGGTAAAAACAAGCCCAAAAGAAGGTTCCTAAAACCGTCTCTTGGCTTGTTTACTTTTCTTCATTCCATTGACATTTAACGACCAATAGTCACTTCGATAAGTGCTTATCGCTCGTTTAGTCGTTTATTGTGAATTTAATAATTAAACATAATATTTTATATTAATTATTTAAACATCGAGTCTTATACGTAAAGTTTGCAATCCCGTGGTCACGAGTTCGAATCCGGACATTTACGTACTTGTAAATATATACATTTTCCAACAGTTTATGTGTATGTCGCATATGCTGCCTTATTTATAACATATAGTAGGATATATGCAGCTTGACCCGAGTTCATTTTATTTGGATCATACATTGGAGTCATGTAATTCAGATTAGAGTAAAGATTATACCAAATGGACAATGGACAATTTTATGCAGATTCAAAGAGGTCGATTGGTGTACGTACAACATGTAACATATCAAAATACTATTATAAGACATGAATATCATGATGCTTATTTAAAATTGTCTTTAATTCAACATTGTTCTACTCTTAGTACCCCCTCGATCATGAATACATGATTTAAGATATGTACTTGATTCATTTACCAAAAAGCAACCTTATGTTATCCGTATTGAATCTAGCACGCTTACCTCTCCTCTGTGGGCCAAATTCGCTTATTTATGTCGACCGATAAAGATCTATTATGAGCGGGAGTGGTAGCACAACAAAAGATGAAATTGGGATGAGACAGGATCCACAAATTGGAGCAAGCAACCATGGCTTTTGATGACCAAAGACAATGAATAAAGTTGCGCTGAAGGCTATCATCATAGAAATTGCAGAGAGCAACAAGGTACATATACCAATGAACAATCGTCTTGGCAAACTGCGCAAGAAGTCTTGCTGAGCAAAGCGCGACGTTAGCATAGATAAAAATACTAGTAGTGCAGTACTGGATGCAAAGAGTGAGATTGCATCTGATACAGCAAATATAGCGAAGGCGATGTCTTGTGTAAACAAAGGTATGCCTGTATCTTGATTGCTACCGCTTTGAGGCTGTAATTCTTCTTTGCCAAATACGATTAGCGAGATCTTTGCATGACTCTTTGTGGTTTTCGACCATTGCTATAAACCACAAGTCGATTTACTGCAGTTGAAACAAGAACATAAACAAGTAAAAGCTGGAACAATCACAAACAATCACACACAAGTTTTCTGGAATATGCTTTCCTTTAATCGAGAAAAATATAGGCTCTAAAGCGATCGGTTTTCTCATACATACAACCACAAGCTCGGTGGTATATATAGGTGTTTAGAATATGCTTTCTAATCCTACTACAATTCTAATAAAGCAAACTAGTCCTTAACAAATAAGGGTCCTAATTAAACTAGAATTGTAGCGTCCATATGCTTGGAATCTGTTTGTCTTCCATCTGCTTCGATTCGGACATTATGCCAACATTCACCCCCTAATTTCGACTCGAGATAGGTAGGTCTTCAACTCAGGTAACTCTTGCATCTCCTTGAACTTAATCCTTGCGAGAGCTTTAAGTGAGAATATCGACGCGCAACTCACCTCTTACAAACTCAACTTGTACTTGGTCTCTTTCAACACACTCTCGGATAAAATGATAGCGTATGTTTATATGCTTGCTTCTCCCGTGAAAGGTGGATTTTCATAAGTGCAATAGCTGATTTGTTGTCGACAAATAAGACCACCACTTTCTCTTCCATTCGGTTATTTCACTCAACAACCCACGTAACCATATCCCTTGACCGCGGTGAAGTTGCAGCCATGAACTCGGCTTCACAAGGCGATAGAGCCACCGTGTTTTGCTTTTGTGAGCACCAAGTGATGGGTGATTTACCTAGATAAAATACATGCCCGGTTGTGCCGACCATCATCTTGGTCCATAGCAAAACTACTATCACTAAACCCACTAGCTCCTTGGTTTTCTCTTGGTTGTATCGTATTCAAAATTCAAACTACCTTGGATATACCTTAGTATTTGTTTCACAGCTGCCATATGTGATTCTTTTGGTTCTTGCATATAACGACTAACCAAACCAACCGAATAAGATAAATTAGGTCGAGTGTGTAGTAAATATCTTAGACAACCAACTCGTCGCCTATATAATGTTGCATCAACCGGCTTTCCTTCCTTGTCCATGCTTAACTTCATTCCAGGTTCTAATGGACATTGAGTAGGATTCGATTCATGCATCCCAGCATCTTTCAAGATCTTCTTTGCATAGCTTTCTTGACTTATCGAGATACTCGAATCCTCTTGCTTTACTTCAATGCCAAGATAATAGCTTAACTTTCCCAAGTCACTCATATCGAACCTTTCTTGCATTTGTCTCTTAAATTCACCAATTTCGACAAGCTTCGAACCGGTTACTAAGAGATCAACTACATAGACCGCAATAATCAAGATTGACTTGTTTGTCTTCTTCACATACACCGCTTGTTCGTGTTGGCATCGTTTGAAAGACATTTGCTTGAGTTCTCTATCAAGTTTTGTATTCCACGCCTTGGTGCTTGTTTAAGTCCATAAAGTGCCTTTTCAACTTGTAGATCTTCCTTTCTTCTCTTTCTTCACGAACCCCTCGGTTGTGTAACAAACACTTGCTCTTTTAGTTCTCCATGTAAAAAGCGACTTTACATCCGGATGATGTAGCTCCATGCTTCTTTTGCGCCAATGAGATCAATAAACATATCGTTTCAATCAGTTACTACGGCGCAAATACCTCGTCATAGTCAATTCCTTCCTTTTGAGCATAACCCTTACTACTAAGCGAGCTTTAAACTTATTAATTGAACCATCCGGTTCTCTTAATTTTGAACACCACTTTAATCCAATGGGATTAACATTAACGAGCTTCACTAATTCCCATGAATCATTCTTCTCGATAGACTCAACCTCTTGCTTCATAGCAAACATCCACTGCTTGAGACTTTTGCTTCTTGGAACGTTCTTGGTTCATCATCTTCAATCAAAAGTAGATTTTGATCTTCATTAGCAACTGAGGTTCTAAAACTAGACCCCATGATAAAGTCATAAAATCTTGTTGGCCTAGTTGAAACCCTCGAAGAACGCCTCATAATTGGTTGAGTTTCTGTCACAGGATTAGGGTCATTACCCGCCTCTATTTGGTCTTCTTGTTCGGTATTGACTGGTTGAATTTCATCAGCATCATGTTGATTTTCAGCTTCTTGTTCTTCAGCCTCTACCTCATTGGTCACACCTGGGTTAACAAATCCACAACCCGTATCAATAGAACCGTGCCATTCTATGATAAACATACCTGGGTTTAGCTCGTGTGATTCGCTTCCAGCCAAGTTCCTCATTAAACTTCGCATCACGACATACCACTATCTTCTTTAGTCTTGGATTGAGCGTCGAAAACCTTTTGTACAGGCTCGTTTCCGATGTAAATGAGTCGTGTTGACTGTCGTCTAACTTATGTAAATATGGCTTTGTTCCGTTATAAGCCGCGCATCCAAATACCATAAACCCTCCAAGTTAGGCTTTTTCCTTTGAAAGCCTCGTATGGAGTTTGATTAACTAGAGCTCGAGTTGAAACTCTATTAACCAAGAATGTGGCGTGTCTAACTCCTTGACCCATGTAGTTTAGTGCGTCTGTGCTTTCAAGATGCTTAGTCATTCCCATAAAATGCAGTTTCGCCTTTCCACGACTCCATTTTGTTGCGGTGTGTAGGGAGGCGGTTAGATGTCTTGTTATACCCTCGTTTTCACAAAAGTTGGTAAATTCTTTTGAAGTGAACTCCTCCTCCTATCGGTCCTTAGGGTTATAATCTTCCTTCTTTTGAACTTTTGAAGTATTCAAATGCCTCTCCTTTTTCCTTCAGGTAAAGTCCATAAACCGTGAGAAGTCATCAATAAGAACAAATATGTACTGTTTAGTGCTATGGATGGTGGAGAAATTGGTCCACATAGGTTGGCATGTATGAGTTGAAGAGGATGTGTTGCCTTAAATTTATTTGCTTTGAAATGACTTCTTGGTTTGTTTTCCTACCAAACAAGATTCACACAACTTGTTCTCTTGATGAATTATTGGCAACTTTTCAACCATGCCCTTCCTTGCCATTAATTCCATCGTCTCGAAATTAATGTGACCCATCCTAGCATGCCATAACCAAGCATCATCTTCCATCTTTGCTTTTAGACACACGGACTTCAACTTGGAGCTTTATCTTGTAAATTCTATTACTTGTTCTAGGAACCTTCATCGAAGCTTGCCATCGAGTCACGCATAGTAAGAAGGTTACCTTTCATCTGAATGTCACATCATATACGTAGCTTGCCCAAGACTAATTATGTTGCTTTTAGCTCGGGTAGGTAATAGACTCCGATGATTAACGTTGCTCACCCGTTTTCCTTCAATGATTATCGAACCTTCCCTTTTATCTCGATGTAGGAGTTATCACCAAACTTCACTCATCGGAATATTCTCATTCAACTCGAAAAGTATTCTCGGATCCCGTCATGTGATTACTTGCTCCATTATCCAAATACCAGTGTCTTCCTCATTTGGCTTAGTATTCAATTGGTTTGGGATAATCTTTTCTTCATTCAAGAAAACTACTTCTTGAGCGCTTTTCATCATAAAAAGTGTCGGGTCATCATCATCCTCCGTTTTCAAAGGTTTGCTTCATGCTTTTCTTTTGTACCTTGCGTTCGGGACAATTAGAAGCAAAGTGACCATATTCATCACATACGAAGCATTGAATCTTTGAAAGGTCTCGACTTTTGTTCTTCTTTTGCTCGTGTTGCTCCGGAGTTATTACGGTTGTGGTTATTAGCTTGACCGCTACTACGAGATTTGTTTTGAGAAGAAAAGTTTTGACCTTCTACTGTTGCCACGGAGGAATTCATTCCTCGACCTTTCTTATCATATCTTTCGACCCTTGAACATCAACTTGCCTTGATCTTGAAGTGGTGTCAACACCCTTCATTCTTCCTTCAAAAGCTTTCAACCTTCCAATTGCTTGAAAAGACATAGTATTCAAGTCGACAAATTGTTCTATTGAGGCAACAATTGCAACATACCTATCCGGAGCGGATGCAAGCGACTTCTTAACAAGTTTCTTGTCTTCATAAAGCTGTTCCCAAGCTGTTGACTTGATTACAATTTTGCCCAACCTAGCCGCAAAGTCATCGATTGATTCGTTGACTTTCATCTTTAAAGATTAATTCCGTCTCCAAGGTTTGCAACCTTGCGTCTCGAACCGATCAACACCCGCATACACGGTCTTCAAAGCTCCCCATATTTCTTTGGTTGTGTTGAATTGTGAAACTTGAAAACAAGTTCTTGGAATCGCTGGAAGAGTAACGCCACTTGCCATGTGATCTTGCTTAGCAACAACTTGTGTTCCTTCCCACGGTTCCGTTGCATCAGTATTCCATGGACTCGGAATACCGCTTTGACTCTTATTGCCCATATGTTATAATTTGTGCTTGTTAACATTGGACATTGAAGAGCCGTTTTAGAATGTTCGGCGGAGGTGGTTGACTTGATTAGCCTTGCACCATCCTTCTTGAAGCGCCTTTTGTGAGTTCTGGTGTAGATTGTTAGACTTCGACCTGATACGCTAGTGGACTTACGGTTGTAATCCCTTCCAACCTAGCTCTCGATGCCAAATATAAACCACAAGTCCGATTACACCTACTGAAACAAGAACATAAACAAGTAAAAGCGGAACAATCACGAACAATCACACACAAGTTTTCACGGAATATGCTTTCCTTTAATCGGAAAAATATAGGCTCTAAAGCGATCGGTTTTCTCATACATACAACCACAAGCTCGGCTGGTATATATAGGTGTTAAGAATATGCTTTCTAATCCTACTACAATTCTAATAAAGCAAACTAGTCCTTAACAAATAAGGAGTCCTAATTAAACTAGAATTGTAAACGTCCATATGCTTGGAATCTGTTTGTCTTCCATCTGCTCGGTCAGACATTATGCCAACAACTGCTCTCCATCCTTCACCAAGTTCGCATGTTCCCTTGTGAACAGCATATCTGGGGTCTCCTTAAAAATGTTCTCGCGAGTAATGTATGTAGGAAATACAACTTTCTTGACTTCCTGTAAAGTTAGCATAACTTCTTTGTGCTGCTATAAAATAATATAAATAAAGTTGCTTATGATTAACATATAGCCGATTTACTATGTACCTCACGCCATTGAAGCTCTCGTTGTAGTTGTAATGCTGCACCTGCGGTATGATTAAGTACATGTGAAGGCGCCAATATTCCAACCAGATGCAAGATATTATTCTTAGAAGAATCTTCAATCGTTCTATAAAGATTCTTACGCTCCCCAATATCATATATAAGGTTGTAGACTCTTTTTGAACGATGTATAACTGCTAACTGAATAATGTCATACCCACTTTTGTCTGTAGATTGATTTGCTTTAGGTGATCTATATAAAATCTCATCAACAACTTTATGAGCATTTTGACATGCAGCCTCAAGAATTGGACGGGTATAATATGGATGATGAGTATCATGATCAGTGAACTCCAGCTTGTCTATTTGATCGCATGCCATTCTTAAAACCTTTTCTGCTTCATCCATCTCTTTCTTTTTCTTCTCTGTATGCGTGATGGGCTCAACTACAACATACAACAAATAAAATTTACTGTTATGCCTGAGTTGTTAAAACTTTAGTTCAGTTTATTCATGAATAATCTGTTGACTTTACCAGTCAAACCAGTTACAAATTCAGGTGGCACTTGCTTACGTTTTATTCTTCTTATTATCAAAAGGCCAACAAGATTTCCTTTATCTCCCTATTAACACCACCAAAACCATGTGAACCAATAATCTTTATCTTTATGCTTCTTATGTAACTATTATTAGTAGAAGGACCAAATGCGTAATTAGAAACATTATAACCGCCAAGCAGTTATCAAAATGGCGGTTAAGAAAAGCAGTTAGGACATAACCGTTGCATCGAGTTAGTTATGCCGATTAGTTTGTATAAATACATATGTACCGAATCATTTTAGAAGTTAATAGACAAAATACTTATTCAATTTACTTTACTTTGCAATCTATATATTATTGATCTAGAAGTTGGGACAACAATTGGCATCAAGAGCATAGGATTACTTTCGTTTTTGATTACAACATACGCAAGAAGAAGAGACCCAAGGAATACTCGCAGAAAACTTCTGTTTTCATAAGCGATAAACAAACTCCATCTGTGAGGATTTTGTTTTCGATAAGTTATTGTTTACTCTTACTTCGAGAGAAACAAAGTGAATAAGGATACGTGAAGATAGTGCACGATCATTTCGTGAGGGGATTGCAAGCGTGTTACACCAAGCGGTTGGTGGGGAAAAGCGTGTTGGCAACAACATAGGGAAGGAAGAATTCAAACACTACGTTTGGTAATAGGAGCGAGTGGGATAAAACTTTGTGAAACCGGGTTAAACAAGACACAAAGGGAGGAAGGCGAGGGTAAGACGCGGAAAGCGTTGTTGTGGAAAAAGGATACGTACGTGATAAAGAAAAAGGGAGCGCTCAAGGATTGTGTGGAGTAGTGTCAAACGACACAAGGAAAACAACAACGAAAAGGAAGATCAGAAACATTTGGTTTCGGAGTGCTTGATACCATCTCGGTATCAAAAATATTTTGTACGTGGGAAATTGATTTCGGACAATAGACATCAATAACGTACAAGGGAAAGAAGAAAAGAACGTGTAGTGTGGAGGAACAAGAAAGTCAGTCCGAGACTTCTTGGAGGAAAGGCAATTCAAATCACGTGAAGAATTTGGTGTTTGTATTCGGTGGGAAACTAAACACATCGAGGCAAAGAACATCAAAGTGCGAGGCAAAGAAAGGGAACCAAAGCAACGTTGGTAGCGATTTACTAACGAAAACAAGAGAATACTCTAAGTATTCATCGGATATCGAGGTCACAGTTAAACTCTTTACGGATTTCATTACTTTTACATAGTATAGAATAGTATAGAATATCTTATTTCATACTATTAGGAAATCCGAAAACTACTTATCGATCCGTATTAGGATTCCGGAAGATTAGAAATTTCCATACTTTATAGAAAAACCACACTAGGAAGAACAAATCCCATTGAATCGAAAGTGAAGATTCTAAACACTTTCAAAATGACAATGACGATATAGCAACCACATGAAGCTGTAACAAAACCCGTAACGCCCTCTTGCACAATATCAATGCCCTAAGTTGAAAACCACAAACTACACAGTTTGGGCTATACAAATTAAGGTTATACTAGAGGCACATGGGCTATGGGAAGCAATAGAACCAAAATTAGATACACCGGTGGATGATAAGAAAGAAAAGGCAACGGCGCCTTCCTATATCAAGCATTGACGGAAGATGTGATCTTACAAGTAGCGGGTTGTAAGGCAAAAGATTTATGGGAATCATTGAAGAAAAGACACGTTGGAGAAGATAGAGTGCGAAAGCACGATTACAATCATTGATGATTGGGTTTAACTCACCGGATGAAAGAAGATGAGGCGGTGGATGCATTTGCGGCTAAACTAAGCGGCTATGCCACGAAGGCAAAAGAATTAGGGAAAACTTTGGATGAATCTCTTTAGTTCAAAAACTATTAGACTCCACACGAGATAGGTTCATTCGGATAGTAGCATCCATAGAACAAACAAGCGATCTTGACGAAATCACTTTAGATGAGATCATTGGAAGACTCAAGGCATTTGAGGAAAGGATAAAACTCGGGAAGGAGGACATGTAGAAAGCCGGAAAACCTATTATTCGCACATGGCGAACACTCAGAAATAGGAAGCGTTTTTACAAGCGTGGAGGAAAATCAATTTCTCACGAGGGCTGGCGAATAAAAATAGAAACAACCGGAAGGAACTCTAGTTATAAGGAGAGTTCGGATAAGAATAAAGGAGAGTGGGATGTGAGCAAATAAAATGCTATAGGTGTCATAAAATGGGACACTTTAAAAGGAACCGTAGAGGAAAACCAGAACTCGGGAACAATCAAACCTTATCTTAGAAGGCGATGAACCATCACTATTAATGACTACGCATAAACTCGAACACAAGGAAGTGTTGTTGAATGAAGAACAAATTCAACAAAGAAATATGCTATGAGATACAAGCATATGGTATTTAGATAATGGTGCAAGTAACCATATGGTGGTATAAAGAGTCATTTTAGGGATATTAATGAAAGCGTAACAGACGAGTACGTTTTGAAGATGGATCGTATATCTGAGATAATGGGTAGAGGATCTATCTTGTTAGGTTGTAAGAACCAGGAGCGTAAGGTAGTATCAGTATACTACATACCAAACCTCAAGAGCAACATACTTAGTCTAGGACAACTTACGGAAATAGGTTGTAAGGTCATTATGGACGGAAACAAGTTGACTTTGTATGATAAGAATAAGAAGTTGTTGATGAAAGTAGAAAGATCTAAGAATCGACTCTACAAGATACAATTACAAGATAGAAGCACCTATATGTCTCTTAGCAAATATAGATAACCAAGCATGGTTATGGCATGCTAGATTAGGTCATCGAACTTTGACGATATAAACAAGATGACTAGGAAAGGTCTAGTAGATGGAATTCCAAGGATAAATCATGCAGAGGCGGTTGTGGCGCATGCTTATTAGGAAAACACAGTGAACCCCATTTCCAAACCAAACTAAATTCGGATCAAAGAACCCATTGGACTTAGTATACGGAGACCTTTGCGGTCCTATAAGTCCGAAGAACACACTCGAGCAAGAAACTCATTTTCTTGTTAGTAGACGATTGTACACGTTTATGTGGGCCTACTTTCGACATCGAAAGATGAGGCGTTTAGTACATTCAAGGAATTTAGACGGAAGATAGAAATGGAAATGAAGTTGAAAATAAGGATGCTAAGAACGGATAGAGGTGGTGAATTTACATCAAATGAATTCAAAAGTCTTGTAAGGAAAAGCGGAATAACCTGACAGTTGTGACCACCGTATCTCCCAGCGTGAGAATGGAGTAGTGGAGAGAAGGAATAGGGCGATGTTATCAACCACTAGGAGTATGATGAAAGCGATGAAGTTACCTTTAACTTTTTGGGCGAGCGATTAAACATGCTATATACATACTCAATAGGGTACCTACGAGGGCCACGATAGATAAAACTCCATATGAGGCACTCTACAACAGAAAACCAAACTTGGAAAACCTAAGGATATTTGGATGCACACTTATGCAAGATAACGATACCTCACTTAAAGAAGGCTGGACGATAGAAGCATACCATTGGTTTACTTAGGAGTAGAGGAAGGATCAAAAGCATGTAGGTTATATGACCCTATAACCGGGAAGAAACATGTTAGTAGGGACGTAAAATTCATGGAAACAAAGCCGTGGGTTTGGAACAAAGATGAAGAAGATACACACACAAGACACATTTTGGGCTAGTTTTGTGGTGAGCGGAGTTGACAACGAAAACCTTACACCGTCAACACGAAAAGCGATGATAACACGTATCATGAACAAGATCGATTCACGATCCGTTTCACCAAACACACCACCGGCATATCGATGCGACCCACATTCGGAAGAGGAAGAAGAAGCTACTACGAGTTCTGTAGAGAACTCAAGAGATAGATTTGATGATACACCCGTACGTGAATACAGAAACATGTCTGATATATACAGACGTGCTCAAAGAGTTGAACCTCAAAGCTTGTTATTTACGGAAGAAGAACCCCGAAATTACAAGGAAGCATCAACAGATGGGAAATGGATCGAGGCCATGGAGATTGAATTGGATTCAATCAACAAGAATAAAACATGGACCCTTACTACATTGCCAGAAAATCAGAAGGCAATAGGACTCAAATGGGTTTACAAGACCAAGAGGGATGCAAAGGAAACATCATCAAATATAAAGCACGGTTAGTGGCAAAAGGTTATGTGCAGAACAAGGGATAGACTTGATGAAGTATTTGCACGGTTGCTCGGATAGAGACAGTTCGGTTGATATTAGCATTAGCGGCATATCATGGATGGCAAGTACATCACTTAGATGTAAAATCGACATTTTACATGGAGATTTAAAGGAAGAAGTCTCGTTACACAACCCGAAGGATTTATACAACAAGGAAATACAGAAAAGTATATAAGCTTACTAAAGCTTTATATGGCTTAAGGCAAGCACCGAGAGCTTGGAATGTGAAGCTTGATCAAACATTAAAGTCCTTAGACTTTAAGAAATGTAATCTCGAACAAGCGGTTATACGAAGAGGAACAAGAATTCTACACTTATAGTTGGAGTCTACGTGGATGATCGATAATCACAGCACTCAAAGAAGGAAATCGAAGAATTCAAATCCGGATGAAGGATATATTTGAAATGAGCGACTTAGGATTGTTAGCTTATTATCTTGGAATAGAAGTCACAGACGGGAGGAGATTACAATCAAGCAAACAGGTTATATCAACAAGATCTTGAAGGAAACAAGTATGGCGACAAAGAATGATACGAAGATACCTATGGATCTTGGTACTAAGTTGGTCAAGGCGGAAGAAGGAAACTCGCTTGACGCAACTTACTACGTAAGCTTAATAGGAAGTCTCGGTACTTATCGCATACAAGACGGATCTTAGTTACACGGACTACTCAAGAGATTCATGCAAGACCAAGGATCATCACCAAGGCGGTAAAGCAAGTAATCCGATATATCAAAGGAACAAAGGAGCATGGCATTATATATAAGCAAGAAGGCGGTGCAAGATTACGAGTTCTGACGGTGGTTATGGAGTCAACACGATCAAGGAAAAGGAACTACGGATCGTATTTTATTTCGGAGAGTCACCGATTACCGGTGTACTCGAAGCAACCAACAAACAGGCGCTATCATCATGTGAATCGAAATTCATGGCGGCTCTCGCGTGACAGCATGTCAAGCCTTATGGCTAAAGCGATTGCTTAGTGAACTAACGGATGGGAAGAAAAAGGATAACGCAAGGTCGATAACATTTCAAAGAATAGCACTGTGAAGAACCCGCTTTTCATGGAAGAAGCAAGCATCGATATTCGCTACCATTTCATTCGAGAATGCGTAGAGAATGGGCACATCAATGTGGAACATGTCAATGGAGAACTACGAGAGCGATATTCTAACAAAGGCTCTACCAAGATTGAAGTTCGCGACTATCGACAAATGCTTGGAGTTCAAGATTTAGGACGAAACAACGATCAAGATTAAGGAGGAGAATGTGAACCAATAATCTTTATCTTTATGCTTCTTATGTAACTATTATTAGTAGAAGGACCAAGTACGCCAATTAGAAACATTATAACCGCAAAGCAGTTATCAAAATGGCGGTTAAGAAAAACGGTTAGGACATAACCGTTGCATCGGTTAGTTGTACCGATTAGTTTGTATAAATACATATGTACCGAATCATTTTAGAAGTTAATAGACAAAATACTTATTCAATTTACTTTACTTTGCAATCTATATATTATTGATCTAGAAGTTGGGACAACAAACCAGCACACACACATTTATCCTTAATATAAAAAAATCATTCTATTATTCATTATATCTTACGTACTAGTTTTACAGTCTTGTGCATACACACAATAAAAAATAATTAACTGTAGTTTAAGGCAGGACCATGTGATAATATTAATGGCTTTATTAAAAACTGACAAATTCTTTAACAACTTTTTGACATAAAACATTGTGTAATCCTTTTTTCGACAATTATGACAAAGGCTAAGTTAATGACAGTCAGCACATATATAAAATAAAATAAAAATGCATGTACTACCTATTATTCTGCTCATCCCCGTCAAGACATAAGACAACGAGAGACTAGGCAATAATATAAGGCCACATACCAATATAAAGACCTCTAAAAGCATGACAGGAACTGCAATATCAAGACAAAAAAAAAGTTTCTTAGAACACTTTATAAGTACTACGGTCTATTATATATACAATTAATTTTTGAGGCTTGTTTACCCATTAATAAAACAGTAGTTATCACATTACAAATCAGGTCGTTGAATGATAGCGTCTTCTCCCATGCTTCACTTAGAAAAGCCCTCGAAAATTTGAGACTCATACAACTTTCAGCCATATTACATATACCTTTCCAAAGAACCTTCCAAGCTAAGTACAATACAAAAACCACAATGGATCACCTGGCCTTGCAATAAAAATGGAGAAAAAAAAGAGAATAATTAAATGAAGTACGTAACTTACATAGAGGAATATATGTTCTCACATAGTCCCCACTCGGAAAACTTTTAGCTATCGCCATTAGTACATTGTCACTTTGGAAGCAAATTCTGGAAATTTTAGGATTAACTCTGATGCCAAATCTGCAACCATAAGCTAGCTAAAGCAATATGTCTTTGTATAATAGTAATATTTATTTATTTGATACATTGGCCACTTACTATAATCTTGGGCGGAAATAGCATTAACGAGAAGGTCAACCCCTATTTCGTCATCAGGTTGCATCTGAGGGACTGCAGATTGAACCGTCTTTTCAGTTCCATCATCAACGACGGCTTTCAACAAATATCCTATGGTATCAAGATGCATATTTTCATAAGCTTTATGCAATGGTTCTTTGCCTTCTTTGTCTTTAATCTGCAACAAACTTTTGTTTTTTTTAACTAATAAATCCGCTGCATTTTTGTTCCCAACAATTGCAGCAATGTGCAGTGCGGTGCTTCCATCCGAATTTCTTATTTGAAGTATGTCTTCATCACTACTTATATATGAAAATAACTTTTTAACGAAATCATTATGACCTATTCCAACGGCTGTGTGAAGTACCGTGCTGCCATCACTGCTGATTATCTCTCTCACCAGATCTTTATTGTCTTTTAGTAAGGATTCTGCATTTAACCAATCACCCTTCATAGCAGCTTCATGCAAATTCTTCTTGTTCTCGTTCTTGTTTTTATTTGCTGCTTCCTTTTCGGCGGCTTCACCTTCAGTTTCGGTTTTGGTAGAAATTACCTCTATTGCAATTGCATCTTCTCCATTTGTGTTTGTTTGTGCTGAAATCACATCTACGTCTTTTGTTTCTGTGTCTGTTTTTGCTTCCGCTTTTGCCTCAGCTTTGGTTTCTCCTACCAACTTTGTTGGAGCTGAATGTACCGTATGGAAAATTCCATTCCAACATTTAGTGATTATGTAACATGACATTCCAAAAATGAAACTTTTTTACAAGGTTTTACATACATGATCCATAATTAAAATTAAGCTACCAAAAACGCAACATGACTCATATATAACGTATTTTGAACTCAAAACTTTATATCACGCTCTATCCAAACCCATTACGTACAACAAATAAATAGACAGACGACGCGTCTTTCCACTCCGTTAAAGCTTTGTTTGGATGCGGTAGTTCAGACTACATGTTGGATCATTTGGCGTTTTAGAAACAAGGTTTGTTATGATGCCAAACCTCCAAGGAAAGACACCCTATCTTTATCTCTTTGTTGAATGTGGTATTGCTCGGAATCTCTGGTGTTTGGTTAAAAACTGGTGGGGTTTGGATAGTATGGCAACAAATGTAAAATATTTGGTTTCATGGGCTGACAACACGTCTCTTTCCAGTACTCCGTTAAAGCTTTGTTTGGATGTGGTAGTTCAAACTACATGTTGGGTCAATGGTATTTTAGAAACAATGTTTTTTTCATGCCAAATCTCCTAGGAAAGACACCCTGTTAGATGTGACCAAGGCTCTTTCTTTCAGATGGATAAACAATAGAAATACAAAATTATGTTTAGTTTGGTATGACTAGATCATGGATCCAAAGTCTCTTTGTAACTCTACTATGTAATATTTTTTGTGTGATTCTATATTTTGTTAGAATCTCTAATAAATTCATTAGCGGTTAAAAAAAAGAAAAAAGAAAACACAGACGAAACTTAAAGGATTTAATTATGTATGTGTTATCCTTAAAGTCTTAGGTATGATAAACTGCCAAATAAAAATGTTACATTCCATACCAATTTGTGAAAATTGTACTCTCACCCCTTAATTGCTTAAAAATCAAGGATTCACTCATTTCTTGGTATAAAAATAAATTTATGGTGGTGTATTTTTATTTATTTTACACTTCTTGGTAACTTTCTCCAAAGAGTACGTGTTTTAACTAAACTACATTGTTTGATTAAGAAAAGAAAAATGTTATTGGGTAGCAAGACGTACCTTGTTGATGACTAATAGTTGCATCATAGAAGGTTTTCAGTTGGTTCCAAACATCTTTGGCTGAATTGAGATCAATGACAGCATCAAGCACATTCTCGCTTGCTGAACCAAAAATCCAACCTTTAAGAAGGCTGTCATATTTGTCCATGATCTCCATGCTAGAAGTGTTCGGACTTACATATGAGCCATCTACGATACCAGCCATGTTGTGACTTTTTATGAGACAAAGCATCTGTATCTTCCAAATACGGTAGTTGCTTCTGCTGGAAAGCTTCACAGAAACAAAGTTAGATACATTAGCGTTTGATGCATATAAGTACTCAAGGTCATGTCTTCTTGCTGAAGCATCCAGTGGGTTTAATGAGCCTGCCATTTGAGAAGACAGATCCATGATATGATTTGGTAAGCCTGCAGCCTGCCCAATTATGTAAATGCTGCTCAAGGTTTATATAGGAAACTATTGGTCAGATCCGGCCAACGCTCTATTATGGCCCGAAACTTAATTATATGGGCATGATGTATGTTTGTCTATGTATGCATTGTGTCATTTATCATAACATTAATGACCGAATAAAGAACCATGAATAATAAACCACAGGTGGCCCAATTTCCTTTGATATACATACTATGATGGTCATGAAAATTTATTTATGTTGAGATTATTATTTTCTAGACGAGTTTATGATTTTAAGATCTCTATCTGAACTACTTACTTAATTTTTGAAAACCCAAAGACTGAAAGACATACTATTTGCCACCATCTACAAGCTGCAGAAAGAACTCCACAATCCTAAAGAAACTAACCTAACAACTAATCTGTCTCAACGTAATTCTGGTGTTTGCATACATTTTTTCTAAGTGTATGGGTTTGATACCTTTAAAACTAGGCATACTCCATACCCCTGATCTATTCTTATGCCTAGAGTTGCTGAAACATTCGTCATATCTCATATTTGGTCTGATAGTGGTGACAAGACAACAACCGGAGGTGAGGTGAGAGTGGTGGGCCTGTAATTTAAGATAGTAAAGGTACCAAATAAATGTGACTTTTTGTTTGTAATGCAATGTGTCTGATATTGGTTGGTTGTGGTTTAATGTGCATCAATCCCATGTCTATCAAACATAAATCAAGTACACACTTCAAATATAATTACTGACATAATATTCAATTACACATGCATCTATTCACACTATACACAAGGGTAGTTGGATCAATATATCTAGAAGAGACACTACACCAACAATTTCCTATGTTTATGACAATCAATAATACACTTGAAGTGTCTCGATAATTGTCACTTCAATATAGTTCGCGTGACAGGATTGGAGACACTTGAAGAACAGGGAGAGGGAGAGATATACATAACAAGGGGATATAATAAAACGGTAAGTTATTTCCCATATAATTCGTCACCTATTTTCTCATTTTAATCATATTTCCATGTTTAGGCCTAAACATCAATTGTTTACCAAAGTTGGCAATGTTCAAATGAGAACACATGGGTGATGAATCCATAGAGGAGCCAATGGTAGCCCAACCTACCAGTCAATTGTGCCAACAGAATGTTAAAAAGATAACTGTAAAGTGAAAACCAATATTTTTTGGATTAGAAATAAAATAAAAAAAATACTGGCCCCTTTTGACCCAATTCGTTACCTAACTCATACTGCCATCTTTAATTGTTGCATGCCCTTTTTACATTGATCCATTTTGACAGCATAGAGCATTGAATACATTTCTTGATCATGAATAGAACTAGCATAAACCAAATTTTCCTTTAGTCACATGAGATTCGAGACCAAGTTCATACTTTTACCTAATCCAAGTAGTTTAAGTATTCAACATCAAATATTTCAGGATAAATCATGTTTTTCAATCACAAAAGGGTGGTGAAATCAAGTAAATGATAAATTTTCTCACTTCAAGTACATAATATTTACTTTGCTGTCATATGTGTTGCCTTATTATCGACACAAAGTAGGATTTATGCAATTTGATCTGTATTCACTTATTGTGGATCATATATATATCACAAAATTCATTTTAGAGTATAATCAAATTACTAAATCGCTAATGAGCTATTTTAGACAGAAATAACATAATTCTTAATAGCATAGCATTTAATTCAACATCATTCTTCCCATAACATTCCTCATGGATACACCATTTAAGATTTGTACTCGATTCATTTACAAAAAAACAACTTATGCTATCCGGATTGAATCTAGCACGCTTATCTCTCCTACGTGGGCCAAATTTGCGTAAGTATGTTGACCAAAAAAGATCCACTATGAGCGGGAGTTGTAGCGCAACAAAAAATGAAATCGGGATAAGAGATAATCCACAAATTGGGGCAAGCATCCATAGCTTTTGATGACAAAATACTAGGAACAATGTTGAGTTGAAGGCTACCATCATTGATATTGCAGAGAGCAGCAAGGAACAAATACCTATAAGCAATCTTCTGGGCAAACTTACTAAAAGTCTTTTTCAGAAAAACGTGCAGTCAGGATGGATAAGAATACTAGTAATGCCGTACTAGATGCAAATAGTGAGATCCCATTTGTACAGCAAAGATAATGAAGGCAATATCTTTTATAAACACAGGAATGCCTGTTTCTTGATTGCTCCCACCAGGTACAATTATTACTGCTGCAAATACGATTGTGGTAATTAGTGCTGCTGTGATGCTGCATGATTCGGCTGTGGTTTTCATCCACTGCTCTCCTTCCTTCAACAAATTCTCATGCTCACTTGTGAACACCATATCTGGCGTCTCCTTAAAAATGTTCTCTCGAGTAATGTACGTAGGAAATACAACTTGCTTGACTTCCTGTAGAATTAGTATAACTTCTTTATGCTGTTCTAAAACAACAATATAAACACTTTCCTATGACTAACATATAGTCAATTTCCTATGTACCTCGCACCATTGAAGCTCTCGTTGTAGCTCTAATGCTGCTCCTGTTATATGATTGAGCTCATGTGAAGGTGCCAACCTTGCGGCCAGGTGCAAAATATTGTTCTTAGAAGAATCCACAACTGTTCTATAAACATTTTTAAGCTCCCCAATGTCATAGATAAGGTTGTAGATTCTTTCAGAACGGTGTATCACTGATAACTGGATAATGTCATACCCACTTTTGTCTCTAGATAAAATTGCTTCAGGTGATCTATATAAAATCCCATCAGCAACTTTATGAGCATTTTGACATGTAGCCTCAAGAATTGGATGTGTGTAATATGGATGATGGGTAGCTGATAAAAACTCAGTAAGCAATCAATCAGTACCTGTTAGAGAATGTCATTTGCTAATAGATTCTTAGCCAGCTTCTGCTCTTTCATTAACTTGTGTAAACATTTTGTAGACGTGTTCTACTATACATCGATTGTTCTATTAGAACTATTATAAGCCAAGATAATCATGCTAGTTGCATAATGGTAATAAGAATAGAATCTGATTTTACCAATCTTGATCCGTAAAGTTCTTAACTTGTATTTAAATATGAAAAAAGCTCATTAGATATTTTATTAGTGAACCATAAAGAGGTTGGAGTGATCGAATAAGCCAACAAATGACATCTACTAGTAAATTATTCTATACTCTTTGATGGGAATGACACAGGTACATTATCATCATCCCTTTAACTTTAGAAAGCTTTTGTACTGAAGCTACAAGTTATTAACTAGGATAAATAAAAGCAACCTCATCTACTTGCTAAATGAATGCCAACTAATTAAAAATAAATTTATTCACTTATATCATTTGGAAAAACAGATAACCACAAATCTCTACAATACATGAATATTAGAAGTTTTAATTAAATAAAAGCTAAACCAATACTCATGATCCAACCCTAACTAACAAAGCTATTTACCCATCATGTCTTGATTCATAACATTTAACACGTAAGGTTAAGCAACCAAAAAGCATAAACTTAACCCGCATAATTTAAGAACTAATTTGACCAAAGTCAAATTTAGGAAAAGGGTTGTGAATAGCCTAAATTCGGGTCTCTTTAAAAATTGTGTTTCATACCTGATTCTTGATGGATTCGAGATATACTTGTGTGAGGGTTTTTAGTTTGAAGGTATGTGAATCATTGGGTACATAAGTAGGCATGATTATTAGACACAACAATCATTTTTCTTTCTCTTTAATAGGAGATAAGTGAATCATTGGTAACTTATTTTTTCGTCGTACTTCTGCTTTGTAGATTCGTTCCTTGCAAGCCTTGCCATAACCGAGGGGGAAGCCATTTATGGTTACGACTAGTACCCTTACATGTCTGCTTCAGGTGCATCTCTTGTCTCTTTTGTACATAATTGTCAAATGTTCTAATTAATTTTGAGATATAAATCAGAAGGTAATTGGAATTTAAGTACTCTAATGTTTCGTAGATCCGGTATCTTGTGTGTTTGCAACTACAACCCGTGGCCATCCTATTCATCTTTGGGATACTACCACAGGACAGGTTCTTCATCGTATTCTTTGAAGCTTATCTAACTGAATATAACAATCGTTTTTAGTCTTTGAAGCTTATCTAATTGAATATAACAATCGTTTTTAGTTGTTGTGGTATACAATCGTTAACACTTTATCCAAACTGGAATTACAGCTACGTTGCAAGTATCGGGCATATGATTAGGGGTGTCAATAGGGTCGGGTTGACCCGACCCAAACCCGGCAAAGCTTATCGGTTCTGGTTGAATCGGGTTGTTTGACCCGAACCCAAACCCGATAATCCAACATAATTATCGGGTCGGGGTTAGGGTTACAATTATTTTTATTATCGGGTTATCAGGTCAACCCGATAAGACCGGAAATTTATTTTCTAATACACAACTGAAAAAATTACAAAACACAGAAGATATTTTGGATTGTGAATTTATGAAGTGCAATTTGACTATGACTTCTAGGGGGAAAAATACATTAAATAGGAAAAATAAAAAAGGCTTGGCGTAGCAAAAACATAAAATGCTTAAATGCATGTAGTAGTTCTACACTTCTACTTGACTAGACTTTTAGAAAAGGAACGTATTATAGTTAGAGCAAAAGGTGTTATAAAACCGAAAAATACTTTCATATCAGAACCGAGATGAGTTCAAATAAAACGCTCTATTAAAGTAAAAACTGTAAGATAACATATCTTGGATACACTAACTTTGACTACATGGATGAGGATGGCAATTTCGTAAATAGGTTGCAACTAATAAATGTAAATAGTTTTGCTTGAAGATTATTTGTGTAATTTTACACCTTATGCATGTTACTCTTTGCAAGAAGATCGGAATTTATTTTTTTCTATCAAACTCTCTCTATCAAATTTTCGTGACCTTCTAAAACCATCCATGAGTGTTTCAGTCAAATTTGATTGGAAATCTATTATGACGTGATTGCAATCATCCATGAATTTCATATCGATTTTAAATATGCGTTTAATATCTTATTGGCAATTTTGTATGATTATGTCTGGTGCCGGTTTTAAATTCCATGATTCCAGTTTTATTTGTGTTTTTTTGCTTTGTTCTATTTCATTCCTACGTTTGATTTTCTGGTCACATTTGACGGTTTTTGTGTTTTGTTTCTTTTTCGGGTTTGATTGCAAGTTCACTTAATGATGATGATGATCATCATCATCATTATAAACTTGATGACGATGGTGTGGGTATGATGGCAATGTTCGAGGATGATAACGTTCAATTGTAATGCTAATGATTCAATGGCTATGATGCCGTAAACGAAGATGCATAATAGACGATGAAGGATAATGTAAACGACGATGATGATGATGATGATGATGATGATGATGACGAAAATTAATGAAGATGCAGGTTGACGACGATGATGAACTACGATGCAAAACAGACGATGATGTCGAAAACGAAGATGCAAAACAGACGAAGATGCCGAAAACGAAGATGCCAAAACAGATGACGTTGAACGATGATATGAACATGAAGATGATGATAAAATAAGCTTATATTATTACGATGATGATTTATGATTTCTTCATTTATGGGTTTAAGGATTCTTGTTTCATTAATAAAAATGGTGCTTGATAGATTTTAGTCAGGTTTGGATGCAAAGTGAAACACGATACAGAACTTTTAACAGGAAAGTATAGATTCATAATTAAAAAAGTAAAATTGGAATTATCTATAGTATATTATAAAGCATTTGGGACATTCCTAAAAAGGAATGTTTAAAAAATTAAGATTCAACACTTGCTAATAATAGCAAATTTTTATAAGTACATCTATAACAGCATTTGTTGCAACACTTTAAAGCACAAAAAAAAATACAAACTAATTTAATATAAGAAAAAAACGTACATAACAATAAATACCTAATAAATGTTATTTTTAAAACACTCCTAATATGAAAAATACTTGTTATTATACATATTGTACAAACTAATAAAACACACAAATCTTCATGCAATTTATATAAACAAGTTCATAGTACATATGGTTTTAAAAACGGATCGGGCCAACGGTTCAACCGAGAACCGAGTCACCACCGGTTCGGCTAGCCCATAAAAGTCGTCCAAAACGATATTGTTAAATAAATATAGTTTAAAATGCAAACTAAAATACAATGTTCAAAAATATTATTAAATAGCGAAGAGTTCGATAATCAACATACGCGCTTTTATAATTTTTTAATAAAACTTATCAGAAACTAAAAACTTTGTTTTATAAAAATCGGCGATTTTTCAAAGCAAAGGATGCAAAGGTGCAAAAGTCCTAATTATATGATTATACACATTTACACTTATCTATACTATGAGTTGGGATCAAATAAGAAGAAAACTTAAAATAAGAATGATAAGAAGAAACAACAACCACATATTTCAGATGCACCTACAAATTTAGGTGCATCTCACCTAAAAAATCTCACTCTGATTTGAAATGTGTGGCTAGAAATTCTTCTTATTCTTCTCATTTTAGTTTTTCTTCCTACCGGATCCCTTCTCTCTATACTATATTATAAAGCGTTTGGGACATTCCTAAAAAGGAAGGCTTAAAAAATTAAGATTCAACACTTGCTAATAATGGCAAATTTTAATAAGTACATCTATAACAACATTTGTTGCAACACTTTAAAGCACTTTTTTTAGACATGTTTTTAAAAAAAATAATAAAAAAATATAAACTAATTTAATATAAGAAAAAAAAAGCCTATAATAATAAATACCTAATAAGTGTTATTTTTAAACACCCTAATATGAAAATACTTGTTATTATACATATTGTACAAACTAATAAAACACACAAATCTTCATGCAATTTATATGTAAACAAGTTCATGGTACATATGGTTTTAAAAACGCACCGGCCAACGGGTTCAACCAGAACCGAGTCACCACCGGTTCGGCTAGCCCATAAAGTAGTCCAAAACGATATTGTTAAATCAATATAGTTTAAAAATGCATACTAAAATACAATGTTCAAAAAATATTATTAAATCGCAAGAGTGCCTCGATAATCAACATATGCGCCTTTTGGAATTTTTTTTTAAAGTAACCCACATGATTTATTGAATATTTATTTTTACTGTATCTTTATAAGTAATCTTTTACTCGTATAATCTATCTATGTGGGACAAATTTAGCAAACATTATTTTTGAGAACTAAATTTTCTTAGTATAATGTAAGTGATTTTTAAAAGTCGCTATGGTGTTACTCCGTATTATTTAATGATAAGTTATAGCTACGGGCTATTGTCAACTACTTTTATCTCATACCATTACAATATACCTACTACCAACTCATTATTGTCACCACATCACGTGGATAATCTACAATTTTTATATGAAAATTTTTGTTATTGCATAACAGTATTCGAAACTAAAATTATCGTCGTCCGTATACCTATTGTATTGTAAAATATATATCTAAAACAAAATTTTGCTGAATATTTTAATTGTATGGCGACGCCGCTGCAACGCGCGGGTACCCTGCTAGTACTACTTATAATAGAGGAATGAATCTCTCTTTTCATGGTCTTAAAATTAAGACTTACAAAATACAAAGCCTATTGTACAATACACAATGCACGATTAATGATCTTTCTCATAAATCTTAATTTTAAGGCTTACAAGTCTTAAAGCTTAATGTACAAAATACAAAGCACTATTAATGTAGTCAAGATATTTAATGTAGTCAATTAATTAACAGGTCAATAAATACAATTAATGCATTTATTAAAACACCTCTTACACAAGAAATACAAATTATCAAGCATATTGTACAACCACTTAAACACAATTCGTGCATTAAATGTCATTAATACAAATAATAAAGTACATTATACAAATATTCAAGCTCAAACGGGCGGCAGCCAAATGGGCCGAGCCCAACAGTGCAGATCAACGGGTCGAGCCGAAGGGCACAGGCCAAACGGGTTGAGCTCGAACGAGAACGGGCCAAACGGGCTCGAGCCCGAACGGACACGACTAAACAAAATTCTTGATCCCTGTAAATTTGCTGTAAAAAATAACATAATAAACTAAAATACATAATTCACCGAAAATTTTATTTGAGCAGTCACCGTCATGACGCGCACAACCCGCTAAGTATTTTTGAATGCATGTTCAAAAACTTTAGATGCATCATGCATCTGCCGTTTAAACATTGAGCTGACGTCCTTAGGATGTGTCCTACCTTTTTTACATTAAGAGGCTGTTTTACAAGAACTTATCCCGATCAGAACCACCTATATATCTGTTATATCAGTTAACACAAAAATCTGGTGCAAAGTTTGGATTATATTTTTAATTAAAGGTCACAAAAATATGATATATGTTACTTTCTGTGTCATCATTTCTAGAAAAAAGAAAGTAATTAAAGGTCACAACTTTGACCCATATGCTTTACGAGCGGATTTATTTGGATTATGTTTTAATCTCAAAAGGATCAAATAGGTCCAACATGTTATTTAGGGCCCGTTTGGTTGGTGGGTTGTGGATTTGGATTTGGATTTTGGATTGATGGTAAAAATATTTGTTTGGTTAAAAAACATGGGGTTCAAAAATGGGACTCATCCCCACATTTAAAGGGATACTCAATTCCAATCTAGTGCTACTCCTTTTCTGACAAAGTCCCTATTTTTTTTTTTTTTTTTTTTTTTTTTTTGACAGCGACTTTCCAACTTGGGTTTCACCACCTCCGTAGAGAGGGCCCCAACCCCACATCGACCGCCTATGTTGTCTTAACCGGTCCACGCAGTCGATATGTGGCTTCGGTGCAGCGAGGAAACCGTGCATCCTCCACACAAGTTTCCTTCACGGAGTAACGTCCGGATGAAAACCCCGACCTTGCTCATTTGAACCCCAAATGCTTAGTCTAAGGGGCAAATCCTCATTGCAAATATCAATGAGCATGTGGACCACAAGTGAGGACTTCCCAGAGGTCACCCACCCTAGATTACCTCACTAGTGGCTCGCTTAACAACCTAAGCATTTACCACTAGGCCACATGATCGATGATTTATTTCACTCTCTCCTTTTTTTATTTTTGTCTCATACGATGAAAGTATGTACTATCTTCAAATAAAAAATAAAAGTTTGTATAGTGGTGGTCCCTTTTATGATTTTAATATTAAAATAAATATAAATTTCAAACCACAATTTATATTCTAATATATAAAACAAACAACTTTTAACATAATTCAAATCCAAATTCAAATCAAAATCCAAATTTTAAATCCAAATCCAAATCTTAATCCTAAACTCAACTACAAACCAAACGGGCCCTTACTCCTTTAAAGTTTCAATCCACAAAGCTTGTTAAACCGTTATTAATTAATAATTTAGGTTTATTGTTATTACCCAAATAGCTTGACACGAACTCGTTTGATATATTACCCAAACAACTTGAATCATTTATTTTGCCACATGTGGAAGAGCTCAAACAGCAGAAAAGAAGTGTTCAAGAAAAAGATTCAATCCACACACAAAAGGAATTGGAAGCAAGTGTTCGTGAAGAAGCTCGAGAGAAGGAGTGGCAGCGAAAGAGGAACAACATCAACTCGATGTTAGAAGTTTAACAATCCAGGTCTCCATTAGTGGTTTGGATATTTTCATATCATTATGATTATGAATATTTGGATTAGATACTCGGCTTGTATATTTTGAATGGTTCGATTTGGATGTTGAATTGAATACAACTTTTCCGATGTTGATTATAGGCACATATGTTATGAATAATCATTTTTATTTATTGGTTTCATTTAAGCAATTTTATACACAGGATTCCAGTTATATGCTTTTTATATTAGATGATAAATTGATAAGTCCAAGCCCATTTGTGGGTTAGGGTTTCTAAGGATACTTATATATATTATGCTTCAATGAAAGCCATAATCTACGAGGTTGCATTATCTAACATGGTATCGGAGCGGGTCTGATCCTCATACCTATGTGGCTAAAGTGAGCCGCCTCTTCTGTGTCATCCCGTCAAACCATAACCGCCACTATTTATCCATTTTCCAAAGAAAAAAATAAAAAATCAAGTCTATGCTTTACTTCATCAACAAATATGTTATTTGCTTTTGCTACTGATTTGCCTTTGTTGTTGTTTGAAGAATTGCTTCTGTTTGCTGTTGGGATTCTTGATCAACAAATTATGATTTTATTGCGTTAATGGTTACTATATTTTGTTTTGTTTTCATGTTTAGCTTCATGTTTTAATAATTAAATTATTTCCTTAAATTCGAGCTTTAGCGATTTCGCCGCTCGAATTACGGCAGAGTATTAGATGAGAAATTTATAAGACCAAGCCCATTTGTGGGTTTAGGGTCTCTAAGGTTACCTCTATACATTGTGCATCAATGAAAATCATAACCTACGGGGTTTCATTATCTAACATTTTACCCATGATTACCGATGATAATTTCTGAAAGAATTGTGAACCTTTTACCTTCACAGTTTATTGACTGATTTCTAATAAATTGTTTCCGACAACATTCCGACAAAAACTAGTTTTACAAACTTCGTACAAAATATTTACCAACAAAATTCCTACGGATATTATTTGTCGCTGTTTCCGACAGAGTTCCAACAGATACTAATTACCGACCATAGATCACCAACACACGATATCTGTCACCAATCCGTTGGAAACCACTAATACCGACGGAAACGTCTGTCGCTATAGACCTGATTTGAATAGTGTGAGATGTTCTAGAGCTAATTTCAAAGCAAAAGCTCCCATCTTCTATTATTATAATTTGTAACCTGGTTTCTTTGGTATTGTTTGCAACATGTAAAAATGCTCAACCGCAATATGGGATTGATACTTAAGTGGAAACTAGAGAAAATTGATAATGATGCAACACTACCAGTTCTATAATCAAGCTGTTATGGTGGAGCATTGATATAGACATAGGTTTGTATATAGGATATTGATACGTGCACAAAGAGACCGAGTCTTCATGCAAGATTAGCAACCTTGCCTATATACCTCATGAACATTTAATGTTTTCATATTTTGTAGTTCCCACGTTTATTTATTAGTTCCATGCATGTTTCCTATTTAGGAGGCTAGTTGGTCAGGTAGTTGTGATAATAGTTTGCATCCTTTCTTATAAATGTGTAATCTTTGTATTAGTTATTATTATGAAGGAATAAAAAGAAAAGTGTTTTTAGTTTCTCTCTTATTTCTTGGAGTCTTGCCCTCTTTAAGGGCCTTATCCACAAAAGGTGTAGATTGGCGGGAACACCCTGACCCCGGGTGCCTTTTGGCACCAGCCATTGTCCACCCCACAAGGAATAGCTCCGGGCAACTCTCCTGGCCTAGTGGGGCACCAACTGGAGTGAGCCGAGACTCTCGGACTCTTGAGCTCTTATCCACAAAGTCTCTCAAAACTGAACCGCAACCACCCTGGGAGCCAACTGACCCGAGATACAAAACTGTGAGCCTTGTGGAGAAGGCTCGTTGTCAGGCGCAGGGTATTAATACATGCACAAAGAGAGCGAGTCTTCATGCAAGATTAGCAACTTTGCCAATATACCTCATGCACATTTAATGTTTAAATATTTTTTAGTTCCCGCGTTTAGTTTATTAGTTCCATGCATGTTTTCTATTTGGTAGGCTAGTTGGTTAGGTAGTTGTGATAACAATTTGCATCCTTTCTTATAAATGTGTAATCTTTGTATTTGTTATTATTATGAAGGAATAAAAAGAATAGTGTTTCTAGTTTCTCTCTCATTTCTTGGAGTCTTGCCTGCTCTAAGGGCCTTATCAGATTGAGTGATTGACCATCTTTAACCGGTCTCTTGAGAGATATTGTGGTTGTTGTTTTTAATGCTACAAGATTTCAGGGGCCTTAATTCTTATTCTTTCATCTAGGCGAAGTGTTGGAATTTTGGTAACAATTTTTAAAGAATGATAGTTCCCAGTGTTTGTAAATAATTTATAGGTTGTGGTGTAAACTTGTGCAAAGCAATGATATGATCTAAAACTAAAAGAGTTTAGAACAGTCAAGTACTAATAATTGGTAGGTTGGAACTATGCAAGTTGCGCATTGCCAATGAGGTTCGTTGTATAAAATTTTAAACTTTGAATGCATATTTGCTGAATGAATATGTATTTATTCTTTAAGCTTAAATATTTTATATAAACTGTTTCAATTGAGGTTCATTTCTGATTGAGGAACGTTGTATAAAATGTTAGGAGGATAATTAGAAATACAATTTAGGAGTATGTTGGGTCTAACGTGTTTGCTATATACTAACATCAATGTACAAGTAACCACTATATAAACCCATCTAGACCCGTTTGTATATAAATTTCTAGATTTCTAGATCTAGAGGAACTTTAGTATGACAGGTTTAACCTGCATGATAAGTGAAATGTATGTAAGTATTGGCATCTTTGTCATAGGCTAAGGTGACGGTAACTTCATCTTTTTTTCAATAAGGTTAGGTTTACAATAAGGTTAGTTTTACTGCGAGTTGAGATCACAAGTCAGGACAACCAGATATTCCTGTATATTCTTTACCTGAGAAAAAATAATGTTCCCAAAGTTATGCTCTTTTTTTGTCACGTTTTTGCAGTTTAATGTTTAGCCCAATAATTCTAGATATAGACATGTTTATGAAATGTTGTTTATTTTAACAATGCAAAGTTAACTAAAATATGCCTAAATATAACTAGAAAACTCAGTTTTTTTATGGGTAAAAGGTCAAAGATCCGGTAAATATATTACTCCAAAAAACGTTTAAGTACAAAGGATATGGATGAATCCCATATCTCAGCCCGTTACATAGGCGGAAATCTTACATAACAAGACACTTCCTATTCTCTATATAAGAAGACAAACCACTACTCAAAAGATAACATTTGACTCATATGAAAACAAAATTACTTCCTACCAAGGCCTTGGAGTTTGATACCATACGTGTCATAATAAGCATCCAAATTTCCTAGAAGATTGTAAACCTGATCCGCATAGCCATCATAATCATAGTCATCATAATCATCTTCACGATCATGACCACCACCAAAGAGGTTCATTGACTCATCAAAAGTATTCACAACCTCCTCTTCATCACTATCAGAGTCAACAATCTCTCCTACCTTAGAGAATGGGTTAACCCTCTTAATAGATGAAGTAGACGGAAAATCCTTTTTATTACCAGGATAATCAACCTTTTTAATAGGATTACCAGCATCATCAAAAAAAGTAGCTTTCCCATCAATAAGAAGCTTTTCAAGCTCCCCAATTTTCTCAACAATAGGGGTAGGCCCAACCTCATTAGCTTTCATTGAATCACTCACAAGCGGTTCTTGTGATACATTCCCGGTCTCAAGAACCCGAACCTCCTTAGCTTCCATTGAACAACCAGAATCCACTACATCATTAGGAGTACCACATTCATCAGTATCAATCATATTAAGTGCATCGAACGGGTTAGATGTAGCAATTGTCGTCCCACTCGTACTAGCCACTTCAGTGGCTTTCTTCTAAGAATTATCCACCTACTTGGGTTAGGGGGAGGCGCTTTAGGTTGATACCGGAACTTAGGCCCCACACCAAGTTTAGTAAAACCTCCCTTACCAGGAACACTTGGACCACCATTACTACCCTTATTCTTGTTATTGACAGTTTGAAAACCATCAATAACACTATGTTTAGGTTGAGTAGCGGGTGGAACAGATTTAGGACATTCAAGCAACGTATGACCAAACCGTTTACACGTATCACACCTTGGCGGTTTCCATTCATATTCAACCTGGATCTTTCAATAGTAGAACCCGATCCATCCAGTAATGGTATCTCAACACTGAGGCTTTCCCGAAGAGCCTTATCCGCACGAACTTCAATCAAGAACCTAGCAAAACTACTGCGGCCCTAGGAATCCAAGCACATTTGACTAGTGTAAAAATCTAGCATTTTCAGAGTACCATTCAATGCAGCAAGGAGACTGAGACCATCATCAGAGAACATAGCAAGAGGAACATCATGAAATTTAACCCACAATCGAATGTTAGTAAAATCCTCTTTAAGCGATTAGTATTCAACGTCCAAGTTTTAAGAATAATTGGCACATTCCTAATCATCCACGGTCCGCTTTCAAGAACATCATCAACACCTTTACGAGTGGAAAACTTAAAGAAAAGAAACCCTTAGCATTTATCATAACCTTGAATACCATACTTGGCCCACGTCTTACGAACATAATAATCAACGACCGAAAAAGCAATACGTTTACCAAGAAAATAACCATAAAGGGTTTTCTCAAATTTAGAGTTTACCTCCTCCACTACTTTCATAAGAACGGAGAGATCCACCTCAGTGCACTTGTTACTACATTCCAACCTGCGAAAATTAGGCTTGTGCTTCGTAGAATCATTGGACGTAGCACCCGCATATAAAACTGGCTTCGCAATTTGAACCTTGGGAGACGAATTAAAAGCATTCTCCGCATTCATTAATTTAACACCACAAATAGCCTCTTCAAAATTCTTACACGCCGCCAAGACAACCGGATCAAGACTTGGCTCAGCTTCATTCCCACTGTTACCAGGATATTCATCAGAACTTGTTCCAAAATTTTCTGATTGACAAGCAACATTGAAGCTCAAAACTTGTGGAACAACGGGATCGTTAGTAACATTACACTGCATACTAGTAACCCCAGAATTCGAAGTAAAGTCAGAAGACTTATCATTCACATCATGTCCAGTATCACGACCAGAATTACCAAGTGGATCGATGTTCCCAGATTTAGAACCCTTTAAACGTGGCAATCGCGTGTTCAATTCATCATCATTCACCACAGGATGTGGCAAGGTAGTGTTCTCCTCTCCCACCATCGAAATCACAACACCCTTAACAAGTAATCACAACAATAAACCAGAAGTAATCACAGCAATAAACTAGAAATCTCAGTTTGATATAGATAACTCGAAATTAATGTACAGTCACCATTAGTTGTTTGTTGACCTTGGCTAATAGTACCTTTGGTATTTAAAAACGAAAATTTTGGCTTAATTTGATAAGTTTGATCCACCAAGGTGATACAACAATACCCGATTATATGTGATGGAAAGAAGTTATTCTGAATAAGTAGTTTGAGATTGCTTATCAGAACTACTTTTCAGCTTTGTTTATCTTTGGTTAAAATAAGTTGTTTAAAAAAAGTCGTTTGAAGGTGCTTATACCAAGCTATTTGTTCAAAAAGCAATTAGTGAGTAAGCAGTCTAATATGCAATCTCAAACACCCAATATGATCTAAAAATAGCAGCTTTTACGAATTTATTGAAGGTGCTTATACCAAGCTATTTGTTCAAAATAACACTATAGCAGTGATGCAGGTTTTACTTACCAGATTTTAATATTTATAATTTCTCGTTATACCTATGGTCTACCCTAATGCACTAATGGGCAGTGTACCCGGTCGTGTGTAGTGTAGTATTCATCCTAACTAGTTATGTTTACGTCTAATTACTTCCAATTACTTCAGGTAGTGTACCCGGCGAGGGTTGTGATCAATAGAGGAGAGGGGTGCTAACCTATTCATTCATCCTAACTAGTTATGTTTACGTCTAATTACTTCCAATTACTTTAGGTGGGGTCAAAGTCGCTAGGACAGCATTTGGTCAGTTCGTCCTAACCTATCAACAAAGGGTCCCACTGGAGAAATCAGGTGAACCGTCCTAAGTCCAGTTGTTCTTAGTCCCCTAATCCAAGTCATTAAGTACCGCTACATGCTAGATTCATAACAATAAGTTCATCCTAACCTATCAGCAAAGGGTCCCACTGGAGAAATCAGGTGACCCGTCCTAATCCAGTTGTTCTTAGCCCCCTAAGCCAAGTCATTAAGTATCGCAGATCTTTCGGTTGGGGTCGCATGTAGGCCATGCTCTGGTGAAATCATTAGACATCATAGCCGGTTCGCAAAAATGAATAGTCCAATCTACCTCAGTGAACCAATCGTTCATAATATCGTGTCCTTGAATCCACCGCTTTTTGATTAATTTTTCGTCTTCCCAACACCACCAAACTTCTGCTGCTTTTTTTATCCTTCGAATGAGAAACCTCCTCCCCATTACATCGCTTTTGAAAAGGGAACACATAGGCAATTTAACTTTAGAGCCCTTAATCAAAGAAATTTCGTGAGTACAATGAAGTTTACCAAGAATAACATAACTCGATCTCAAGGTCGGACATCATCATCTTCCTCCTTCGTTGTCATCATCGCTAACTTAGTCCCCAGAATGGCCAAAATGTGAAGGAGGGAACCTATCGTAATAATCCACTGAATCTCTTTGGATCCTCCTTGTCATTATTTCATCCCGCTCATGGCCTAAAGTTTTATCCATTTTTAATTCTACTCTATCACCATAGTATCCCAACGATTCAAGGAACGGTTTACCAAGAATCAAACGTTCCTTCGTGTTTTTCTCCATGTCCATAACCACAAATTTTGGGTCTAAAACAAACCTATCGACCTTAATATAAGTACCACATGTAATTCCTAAGGGAATAGCCTTGGTCAAATTGGCCATCTCAATCACTATATCCGTTTTCCAAAGATGGATCAATTTGAGTTTTAAGAATATGGAAAGTGGCATGATGTTTATGCTAGACCCAAAATCTACTACCCCCAAGATATTATGACTCCCAACTGAACATGGAATGACTAACCCGTCTGTGCTAATATCTTTAACTAAAAATAAACCGATCTCTGACCTGTTTACGCTTTCTGAATCATGGTTACGCCGTAACTCAAGAAAATAGTGACGGCGTAATTGCACCTGGTTGTCGACAGTTGGCTTCTCTAAATTTTCGGTTGGAGAATGACAATCTTCAGTTACTTCTTATGAATTATCATCAGCAAAAATGGCATTGCATACCACCATAGGTTTGGTCCCCTCAGGTTCAGTGTTACTCATCTCTATCTCTGCACTAAGTTTTTCCACCATGGCTTCAAGGTTTTTTAGGGTCAGGTCGTGTCCGAGAGATTTTTATTTGTGTTTTCCTGGAAATCCTTGAGCCATTTATCTTGTTCTTTTTGCTTCTGGGCTGAACTTTCCAGGAATTTGTTTATGGTCTCTTCAATGATGGGCCTTTTTTCTCCATAAGGCCCACGGTTATAATTTCCACGATACTCATTATTATTACTATTATCCCCATAGAACGGTCGGTTTTCTCCATACTTAGCTTCTTCGATTGTGCTATCTTCGTTAATGTGAGGAAAATTCTTGGTGAGATGTCCTCCCCCGCAGCTTTCGCAACCTACTTGGATGGCATGAACAATTTCTCTGATTTTTAGCATATCACGACTCAGATTTTCAATTTTGCTAGTGATGGCTGCAATTCCATCAAGATTTCCACCTTGGTTCCTTTTGCTTCCTCCATCGTCCCATTTCTGGGAATTATCGGCCATTTTTTGGATGACTTCAATTGCTAGAGTAGGAGTCATGCTCGGAATTGGTCCTTGGTAATCTAGCATCTGTCTTGTAGTCACGTTGATTCCTTTGTAGAAGATATTGACCTTTTGCTGGTTGTTTAGATCATGTGTAGGACACTTGTAGAGGAGATCGTTGTATCTATCCCAGGCTTGATATAACATGTCATCGTTTTCTTGCTTGAAATTATGGATCTCCAAGAGCTGGTTAGATATCTTCAACATAGGACAATATCTCTGGATAAAGTGCTTTTTCAGTAGAGCCCATGTATCAACTACCCCGGCGGGCAATCTTTCGATCCATCTTCTTGCAACCCCAGTAAAAGTCATGGGGAACACCCTTAGCTTAACAGCGTCATGAGACACACCCGGAATGTTGATAAGGCTTGCGATGTACAAGACATTCGCAATGTGCTCATACGCATCTTCGTCCCTGTTTCCAGAAAAAGGGTTAGCATGAAGCTCCCTCATAAATTGATCTTTAATCTCGAAACGGACATTAGCTCCAATTGTCGGTCTTACGAGCCCCGACCCTTGTTCATCTCTTGTCAACACCAAATATTCCTCAAGAGTGAGGTCATCAACGTTTACAACTTCCATGGTACCTGAAACTTGAAAAGTGATCGTGAGAATTTGAGAAAATTTTAAAACAAAACAAAAAATGAAAGACTTAATAAAATCCAAATATAACTCCCTACAATGCGTCCAAAAACTTGATGCGCTTTTATCGACTGTGTTTTAATATTTATAATTTCTCGTTATACATATGGTCTACCCTAATGCACTAACGGGCAGTGTACCCGGTCATGTATAGTGTAGTATTCGGTAAAACCGAGGTCGTCCCAAGAGCTATGTGTGCGGATTTAAACTAAGTTTAGGTGTCACAGATTTTAATATGATTTTGATAATGAATTAACTAATTAACTACTAAAGAAAATAAAGGCGAGGGTTGTGATCAATAGAGGAGAGGGGTGCTAACCTAGTCATTCATCCTAACTAGTTATGTTTACGCTAATTACTTCAGGTAGGGTCAAAGTCGCTAGGACAGCATTTGGTCATTTCGTCCTAACCTATCAGCAAAGGGTCCCATTGGAGAAATCAGGTGACCCGTCATAAGTCCAGTTATTCTTAGTCCCCTAAGCCAAGTCATTAAGTACCGCTACATGCTAGATTCATAACAATGAGTGCCCTGACGCTAGCAAATTAAACACTCATCCCGACTTCTTAAGTTCATCCAAATGGTAGGTGATCACTTGGTCAAATCGCACAAGTAGAAAGGGTCGTCGCTGGTCATATCTTACCCTTCCCACTCGGCCTACCTACTTAGGGTCACTTGGTCATATCTCCTAAGTAACTAGCCACTACAAACCATTCAAAACTACCAAACAAGGGTAGCTACCAACAAACTATGCATGCATACACTTAGAAATAATTATACGAAGCAATGTAAACGCAAACAAAACAAATAAGGAATCATAACTAGGCCAAGACGGAGGTGCTTAGCCGCTCATATTAACTAAAACAATCGATTCAATGTTTAACATTACGAAATACATGAGTTGAAAGTAAAGAAAAGATAAAATGCTAATGTGTTAATACAAATAAGCCATAAAAACGTTTATTTATATTTTACGATCTTCTAATATTTTATCGATAACAAACGTAAAATCATTTTAACGAAACAAATAAAATACGTAATGGTTTGAGCCAATAGTTTACTAACACACTTACATTTTCACATAAAACACTAAAACAAGTATAAGTGATTTTATGATTTAGTAATACATATGTACAACAACTAGTGTTTAAATATTGGGTAAATATATACATAACTAGTATGTATTATAATGGGGAATATAAATGGGTAGAAGCTTAAGTATTTGACCCATTGACCAAATACATTGAATGTAGTTGGGTATAACCCAAAGTCCATGACCCATGGTTTTAACCCGTGACCCATGGATTAGATGCATTGCATCTTGTAGATACATTGTATCTACTCGGATACCCATGGTCCAATATCTAGGACCCATGACCCATAACCCATGACCCATGACCCAAAACCCATGGGCAAGGAGGCCCCACGGATCCCCGATGTACATCGACGATCCTCAAGTGAGGGATCCGTGGGATCCGTGGAGCGAGAGCTAAATTTCTTCTATAAATAGTGAGCCATTTCTTCATTTTGGGTTGCCACTCCTACACATACTTTCCCCAAGTATTGTAACCTTCTAACCTCATATCCTAAGGATCTCTCTATGTAGTTTGTCTTTTGTTTTTGTGTGATTCTCTAGGTTCCTCTTAAAGGCGAGATCACCACCTCTTGAAGTCGAGCAAGCTCAAGTCCATGAGTTGCAATACTTCGTCATCATCAAGACTACTGAGGTTCTCTTTTTGACACTTATTTCTTCCTTCATAGAAGTGTTGTGTCCAAGGCATTAGTGAAGGATGCCCGAAGAGTCAAGACGAAAGCATTAGTGAAAGGTGCTTAACGTCCGTGTCAAAGGCATTAGTGAAGAATCCTAAAGGATTCAAGACGAAGGCATTAGTGAAAAGTGCCAAACGTCCGTGTCAAGGGCATTAGTGAAAGATGCCTAGAAGTCAAGTCAAGTGGTATTAGTGAAAGATGTCGAGGGTGTACAATCGATGAGGTGCATCGATGTACAAATAGAGATAGGTTGTATCCAAGGATATTGATATCCTTGATGGTGTTGTAATAAGGAGTTGGTCTCCTTCGGGGTTAGGTGTCAGTATTGTTGGGTAGTAGTTCCTCCATTGTAATGGAACTCGCACTTAGCCTAGTACCTGATAAAGGGTAGGCGACGCTTTGGTAGGTGTGGTTCTAGCTTGAAAGAACCCTTGGTTAGCCTAGTACCGAAAAAGAGTAGGCGACGCTGTGAAGGCTTCTCCGCCATAAGGAGTTGGTGTCGGTAGTGATTACGAACTCTCGAGTAGGTGACTCGGGAGTGGAGTAGGCAAGGAAGGTGTCCTTGTAGCGAACCACTATAAATACTCGTGTCGTGGTTATGTGCTTCTTACTCTTTATCCTTCATTACCCATTTATATTTCTATCTTTCAATGTCCAACATATACATTCAAATAGATTTGACATAAGTCGATCTAAATGTTTTAAAAAAAGTTTTAATTGGTAAAACTATTCAACCCCCCCCCCCCTTCTAGTTTTCCACAATTGGCATCAGAGCTTCGTTACCAAGTTTTTTAGAGTGTGTTGTACTTTAAAAACTTGATACGATCCGTGTATGTTTGAAAACTACAAAGAAGGATTTTTTTTAAAGGTCATGTTTTAAAAATCATCATATTGTATGATGTTGGACAATGATAGAACGTTCTAATATTTTCCTTGTTACGAATTCTCTATACCTGGATTTGGGCATACTAAGAAGATCATGAAGAAATTCTCTAAATACTTCTTTCCTTAAAAAGAATATTTAGGAATGGTATGATCTTTAATAAATTACAAATATATTTTTTTTTTGTCCTTTTTTTTCTTTTATGACTAAGTGTTAGTAGTATCTTTACGCTCTCCTTATAATCACTAAAGTAGTTATCTATATTGAACTCATCATCAAGAATAGTATTCTTCGTTGATTTATATAGACAATACTACAAACTAGTAATAATGATATATCGGCTATTCGAGAGCCTTGATCATTACTCCTCACAAAAGGACTATTGACATTTCATCTATGTCAATGAGTATCCATGTGAAATTTCTTACATTATGATAAATGATTTTATCATAATCTTTGAAAAACTTCCCAAAGAATTATGATTTATTCATAAAAGGGAACCTCGTCAAATAGGATTAGTATAAACCGTCAAACCCCAAAACACAAGTTATAGAGCTTAAACATCGACCTTGGCAATTTAGAACTCCCAAACCAAAATTATCAAGGAATACTTAAGTCAATTTTTATCATTATGCCGGATCCTCTGCTTGAACTAGCCGGATCCTCATACAAGGGATCCGTGGGATCCGTGCAATGAAGACATCATAAGTTAGAAATGATCACTGTGGAAGTTCCACTATCACTTTCCTCTATCAAAGACTCACGAACATAAACCTAGTTACTGTTCACAGGAGCAAATTGATCATTTCCTTCAAGCAAAACAATCTCTTGTGTAAGTATAATCTTCACTACATTGTTATTTCTATTCCTTAATTCCTAGGATTACAATTTTCATCTTTAGAAGTTGGATTCAAATGGGTTTGTCATAATTTTTTATCACATTGTTTTCTAAGATAATCTAAATCAAAGAATTAACATTGTTAATACAAATTAAACTCATTCCTTGAATTCAATGAAGATGTTTTGAGCAAAATTGTGATCAAACCCTTTAGGCTACTATTCACAATTAACACCACATTGTGGTTTTTTTGTACAGGAACAATCATGCCTAGTAACCGCCAACAAGATTATCATGATACCGCCCACTACATCCCAATGTACCATCGAAAGGAAGGTCTTAGCCCGGAGGATAGGAAAGCTTTCAAGTTGCTCGAAAAGAGACTTTTTCATGAAGGCCGTGTGGTAGAACCATCATTCCTTGCTAACACCAACATCCGACAAGTCTTTGAAATAATTGGCTTTGATTGCCTTCTGGACATAAATGAGCAAATTTGTCCGGTGTTCATGCTTGAATTTTACAAAACAATGAGAATAGTTAGGAATGATAAGGGAACCATCTCAATAGTCTTCATCATAAATGAGGATGAGTACACCCTATCTCTTGTAGAATTTGGAAGAATACTACGTGTCCCATATCAAGGAGTTTGCATGTATTCCAATGAATGGTCTTTGGCGGAGCTACATGACATGGTAGATCATCATGAAGTCTACCACATGAGAATCCTGAAGCAACCACGGTAGTGGATACCGTATTCATGGAAAGGGAATTCCATCGAGGGTCACGAAATTCCAAAGTGATCTATAGGATCCATTTCAAATGGAGCTTTCGAGATGTTCCGTTGTATAAGAAATGGGAATTCGTGGTGTGGAGAATGTGCTTTGCTTGGGAGGGAACAAGGATCATCCCAATGCGTGCTTGAGCTTCATGATTTATTGCCTTGTGACCGAGACTCGCTTCAACCTCGCATGTTACATGATAAAGAGAATGGCGAGTGTGAAAAGCATGGAAAAGATGGTGCTCCCTTATGCAATGCTCCTATCCCATCTTGCAAACTTCATCTTTGCTTTAGATCCTTCTCCGTATTCCTTTGATCATAGCTTTTGCAACAAATTCATGGTGCCGCTATCCTAGGGAAAGACTACAAGGTTCATGGTGGATGGCAAGAGACCTCACCCACCAACGGATTCATCGGATGAGAGGGAAAGACAAAGAGAAAGAGAGGGAAGTAGCAACCCCCTTGGCAACACCGATCTCGACCCTTTAGATTACATCAATCAATTGCCGGACATTCCTAGCCTATCACCAGAGTGGCAACAAACTAAAGTGATCTTCAAGTGTTTTGCTAACTTCTTGAAGAAAAAGAAGTAGAGATGGTGGGATGAAGAGTGAAGGGGATGAAGATGAGGATGAAGACGGGAGTGAATTGGAAGGAGATGGGGATGGAAGGTAAGGTCGTAGGACCTTAATTTGTGAAAACAATTTAAAACAATGGTTTGTAACATCTTAACAATACTTATGTAAAGTAGGAAGTAGTGTGTAGGAATTTCCATGATTTGGCATTGAACACCTTAACTTAGGAACGAGTAGGATGAGATTTTACGACATCTTGAATTCATTCAAGTAGTGGTCGTCACTCATCTTTAGTTACCTTTTGGTTCCCCCACACTTGCTATGCGTTATACTTGTTGTGTGCATGCATTTAATGAGTGTAGAAATGACTAGGATAAGCATTTGCTAAGAGTGCAAATATTGCACAAATGCTGAGAGGCTTTTGGTTCTCAGAGTTTGATCCCGAGCTATAACTAGCCGGATCCCTCCAATGAGGGAACCGTGGGATCCGGGCAAACATATACCTACTACTGATCATTTTTTCATCAAACCTGTCCTCTTGATCACATCACTCTAGCTAAACATGCCCCTTTAAGACTACTTAAGTCTTCTTTAAGCTCAGTAGGTCTCACACTCACTCGTGGCTAACTTAGGATCAAATTCAAAGTGTTTTTGATTTATCAACTCATCAAAAATCACCATATTTCCGCTCCAATGCTCACACATTGTTCCTCACATCTCAAAACACTTAGTTTGATATTTCTATCAATTTTGGCAAATTGATTTTAGTCACTCTTACCTTAAAATAGGCTTAAAACTAGTATTTCATTTTTCTTTATTTTTTAGGAATTTCTCAAATTTCTCTTGAGTCATCATGTGATTTCTAGGATTAATTTCCATCATCTTTCATTCTTAAATCAAATGGTATCTTCCTCAAACACTTAGTTACACTCTCAAAAGTCTACTTCCTTACCCAAAACCATCATTAAGTATCCTCACTCCTTATGGTTGAGTATTTAAGACATCCACCACTTAAGACATCTAAGGAAAGTCAAACCCTCAAGATTCATATGTACTAGACCTTACAAAAAGCATAATCATTTCACCACATCTTTGTCTGACAGACGGATCCCTGGTTTATAACCAGACGGATCCCTAGTGAGAGGGATCCGTGCCTACAGAAAGCTTCTAATCAGCTTTTCCTTCAAATTTAAACCATCTTTGGTAAACTAAACACCTTTAGTTACCATTTAATGATTCCCTAGAGCTGAACAACACCTTAGTTGACCTTGGTGCATGCCTAATTCTCTTAGTGGTCATGAATTTAATTCCTTAATTCAAATTCACTCTTTATAAATCAAACACTCATGAGGTTAAGTCATCACTCTTACAACATTCCTAAAAATCAGTAGTTAAAGGCTTCTATTGCATCCTCACCATCATTATGACTAAAGCACCTAGCAACAACTCTTCAACCAAAGGTTCATCCAAAAGGAATGGTAATATGGTTCATGAGATTTCATCCACCAAATCATCACCCGTAAGAGATCATAGTGCTAGAATCCCACCTCAACAAACCTAATCAACAATTGCCAAGAGAACCGCAAGAATTAGCATTAGACCTTTTGGGTTAGAAAAGGGTTCATCAAGCTCTAAACCAAACGTACCTAGTTCTAGTAAAACGCCTAAGCCTTCATTCCTAGAGCATAGACTACACACCTTCACCGAGCCTCTCTCTCACCCAAATCTCTATTCATTAGATCACTCACCACCGAGAACTTGCCATTCACCAACCGTCTCGTTAAATAGGGAACCACCTACATCACCAACTAGTCCACCGTTGGAGACAAGGAACCACCAAGGACTTGATAATATGGAGGAATTTCCATTACCACCACCTTCATTCTTAGTAGAACCTCATCCTACATTGTTCAATGTACCTCCACCATCATTTGTAGAACCTCCTCCAAACATCCAATCTCCTCAGGTTCCTAATCAAGACAATAATTGCTCTAATTTTCTAATCACCCAAGGACTTGTTCAAGAAGTACGAAATGAGTTACATTTCATGTTTAATCATCTTCTTGAAAGATTGGACCAAATCAACAAGTCTACTCATCCTTAGACTCACGCACATTGATGCTTTTTAAGTTTTTGGTCACTTATTAGTATTAGTAGAAAATGTATTACATGGCTAATTCATTCTCTTAGTTTTAGAGATTTGTAGATCATCTCTCATATTTTATTGAATGAAATTACATGTTATATGCCATATTTATTTTGAGTATATGTTTGTTGCTTGAATACATATCTCACTTTGATGTTAACATCATTTGTTACATCACCAATTCTGACTTCTGTTTTCACACAAACGGATCCCTCCATTATGCTTAGACGGATCCCTTCAAGGAGGGAACCGTGGGATCCGTGCAACAGAAGACTCCTTTTCTACTAACTTGAGTCTTATTTTCAGGAATTTATGCACTATATACTTGTTTTCTAACCTTTGTTTTGTAGATTTTCAAAATACACATGAAGACTTTGACACCCTAAGCTAGCGGGAGTTTTATGTCAAAGCGATACATTGCAAAATCATTTGCAATATATTTTAGGATCACGTTACATAACGTCTCTTTGCAAAGTTGCAATCATCAAGGGGGAGCATTATCGTCACAAAGACGAAACCATTTGCAAACATAGTTGCAATGCATTTTTTCTTATTTGACACCCTCACAAAGGGATGGACTCGTCAAGGGGGAGTTAAGACGAGAACTCTTCCCGTCACTTGCTCTCTTTATTTCCTTTTCTTATTACACGTTTTTTTTAAAAAAATTTGTTAGTTTCTTTTCGACGCTCTTTTTGTTTCGACAAAAAAGGGGAGAAGATAGTAATAACTCCAATTCGAACTTTTACAAATTTTAGTGTTTTCCTTAAAATATTTTTTTGTTTTTTCATCAACAAAAAGGGGGAGATTGTTAATACAAATAAGCCGTAAAAACGTTTATTTATATTTTACGATCTTCTAATGTTTTGTCGATAAAAAACGTAAAATCATTTTAACGAAACAAATAAAATACGTAAATGGTTTGAGCCAATAGTTTACTAAAACACTTACGTTTTCACATAAAACACTAAAACATGTATAAGTGATTTTATGATTTAGTAATACATATGTACAACAACTAGTGTTTACATATTGGGTAAATATATACATAACTAGTATGTATTATAATGGGTAATATAAATGGGTAGAAGCTTAAGTATTTGACCCATTGACCAAATACATTGAATGTAGTTGGGTATAACCCAAATTCCACGACCCATGGTTTTAACCCATGACCCATGGACTAGATGCATTGCATCTTGTAGATACATTGTATCTACTTGGATACCCATGGTCCAATGTCTAGGACCCATGACCCATAACCCATGTCCCATGACCCAAAACCCATGGGCAAAAGGGAGCGTCCCACGGATCCCCAGTAATACACTGGACGGATCCCTCAAGTGAGGGATCTGTGGGATCCATGGAACAGTAGCTAAATTTCTTCTATAAATACTGAGCCATTTCTTCATTTTGGGTTGCCACTCCCACACGTACTTTCCCCAAGTATTGTAACCTTCTAACCTCAGATCCTAAGGATCTCTCTATGTAGTTTGTCTTTTGTTTTTGTATGATTCTCTAGGTTCCTCTTAAAGGCGAGATCACCACCTCTTGAAGTCGAGCAAGCTCAAGTCCATGAGTTTCCATACTTCGTCATCATCAAGACTACTGAGGTTCTCTTGTAGATACTTCTTTCTTCCTCCATAGAAGTGTTGTTTCCAAGGCATTAGTGAAGGATGCCGAAAGAGTCAAGACGAAATCATTAGTGAAAGGTGCTTAACGTCCGTGTCAAAGGCATTAGTGAAGAATGCTAAAGGAGTCAAGACGAAGGAATTAGTGAAAGGTGCCAAACATCCGTGTCAATGGCATTAGTGAAAGATGCCTAGAAGTCAAGTCAAGTGGCATTAGTGAAAGATGCCGAAGGTGTACACTCGATGAGGTGCATCGATGTACAAATAGAGATAGGTTGTATCCATGGATATTGATATCCTTGATGGTGTTGTAATAAGGAGTTGGTCTCCTTTGGGGTTAGGTGTTGTGTAGTGTTGGGTAGTAGTTCCTCTATTGTAATGGAACTCGGTACTTAGCCTAGTACCGGATAAAGGGTAGGCGACGTTGTGGTAGGTGTGGTTCTAACTTGTGAAAGAACCCGATGGTTAGCCTAGTACCGGAGAAAGGGTAGGCGATGTTGTGAAGGCTTCTTCGCCATAAGGATTTGGTGTCGTGTAGTGATTACGAACTCTCGAGTAGGTGACTCGGGGAGTGGAGTAGGGCAAGGAAGGTGTCCTTGTAGCCGAACCACTATAAATACTCGTGTCGTGGTTATGTGCTTCTTACTCTTTATCCTTCATTACACATTTATATATCTATCTATCAATGTCCAACATATACATTCAAATAGATAGACATAAGTTGATCTAAATATTTTAAAACAAAGTTTTAATTGGTAGAACTATTCAACCCCCTTCTAGTTTTCCACATAATGCTTATCGTAGGGTAGTGATTTCTCCCTTGGAGATAGCTCCGTATGCTCCTTTAGATCTGCCTTCGACTTCTTCTCACGTTCACTTGATGTTGTATGTGAAATGGGATGCTTTGAAATGCTGGAATTCGTGGGGTACTTATAGGCCAGATCTGGTTACGGCGTAACTCTGGAAGGAGTTAGGACGTATCTTCATTAAATCTTGCTTACGCCGTAATTGAGACAATAGTTACGGCGTAGCTTGCAGCGGCGCGGAACCTCATTTGACCTAGTTGGTTGCGTCGTAATCTTTGGGAAAGTTACGCCATAATCTTCAGTTGAGTTGGTTTTCTGAGCCACACTGCAATTACGGCGTAATGTGAGAGAGGAGTTACGCCGTAACTTCTTCAAAATGAGCATACTATGATATATCTTCAATAAACTCTCCAAATCCACGTCTCTTTAGCTCCAATGCTCGTAATTTACCTGAAAGTGAAATATAGAGAAAAACAAGCGTAAATCCATATAAATGATATAAAATACGAGCATTATCGGGGGAAATTAACACTTATATCCAGGACTATTTGATGTTATCAAGCAGCTTCGAATTTATTTTATTTTTAGTGGATTTGTTGGTTTACAGTATTAGAAAATAACATGTGGTGTTCATTGGTTCAGTTTTCGGGTTTGTGAATTGTATGGTTCGGGTTCATCGGTTTGAAAATTTTGAAAGTTAAAACCAATACCAAACCAAACCAATTATAAAACGGATAAAACCAAACCATACACCAAATTACAATTAGGTTTGGTTTAGGTTAAAATAAAGAAAACCATATTCGAGTAAGCTTCAAAATATAATTTAGAAATCACAAATAAAAACTTAAATTTTCAAATAAAATTAACTAATCAAAAGCCTCACAAAGTGATCAAGTAAATCAATTTAAAAAAAGATTTATTAAAACAAAAGGTTTCAAAACTTAACCGAAATAATGATAGCGAAATTAGGTAGGTAAACTCGAAATAAATTAATGTTGTATTTGTAGGAGATGAAAAAAGGAAAAAAGAAAAAAAAAAAAAAAAGGTGTTACTGAATTTTAATGATAAAAATAGAAATGCTTAAATGCAATATGAATTTTTCTATGAACATATGGATAAAGATAGAAGATGAAGAAACTTTTTTATTATACTAGACGAATATTCTTAAAATGATGGTTTATAGCGGCAAATTAGTATACTTGTGAAATAGTGATTTTGGTTTGACCCTAAATGCAAAATTTACGGTTCAATTTGTCATAATTGTGAGAAAACATTTTATGGGTTAAAAAAATGATAAAAGTTTAAAGTGAACAATATTTAAAATATTAATTTAATTGTAGATGATGTTACAAATTTTTAACGATGGTATAATATTCCACTAACATTACTCAAAATTTTAGCATTTTATGCATATATACATGCATTATAAGCAAGGTTATAAATAGTGGGAGACTTGGTGTGAAGACATTATCAAGTCTCACGCCTTAGCGGCTAAGGCGAATCTTTTGCGTATTTAAGGCGTGACATAAGGCAACACAAAATATGAAAATATTTACATATTTCTATAATATTTCATATATATCGAGTTTACAAAAAGTGTTTTACATAATGAACAAAGTTAAGAAAACATCCTTACATGTAATATTCTTTATTTAAAAAATAAAAAATTAAAATTATCGGAGTTAAATAAAACAAATCCCGCCACACCTCACGCCTTATCACGCATTTTCCCGCCTCATCTCACGCCACACCTAGAGTCAACGCCTTGATCTGTTTCGTAACGTGAAGATCACGCCTCACACATTAGCGACTCCTTTTAGAACCGTGATTATAAGTGGTAAAGATGAAAATTCGAATGAATTTTCAAAGTCTACAACTTCGCCTCCTATAAGACAACCCAATATTATTATAGAATCATAGGCAAAAGTTCAATATAGATCTAAAATTTACCACAGATCCAATTAACCAATAATAGCCATTCATTTTTTTATTATGATAAACTTTCACCCTTTTTTAAAAAATTAAATATCTCACAAACCGTTAATCGTTACACGATAAAAATTATACCATCGCGATGAGAATTAAATTATCTTTCTATAGATATGCACTACTATATATTTTAACCATTTTTTTTTCAAAATTTCGGTCAACAAAATCATATATGATTTATGAAAATCATATATGATTCGATTTTTACTAATCATATATGATTTTGAGAATCATATATGATTCGTAAAATCATATATGATTCATAAAATCGAATCATACATGATTTTGAAAATCATATATGATTCGTAAAATCATATATGATTTTTTCGACGGAATTTTGAAAAAATGTTTGTCGAAAATATATAAAAGTGCATATCTATAGAAAGATAATTTAATTCTCTTCATGGTGTATTTTTATATTTTGAAAATTTACCGCTTGTAAGATATGTTATTTTAAAAAAAGGTGAAAATGATTTTATTAATTTAGATAAAAGATGGAGGCTATGATTGGTTCATTTGTTCTATAGCAAATATGGCTCTATATCGATCTCAACTCTAGAATCATATCCGCAATAGATATCCATTTACACAAACCAAACAAACTTTCTTTCCTATTGTCCCATTCATTTGTTTCATTCCATTTCTTAATTCGATAACCGCAACCAAACACATCCTAAATATTTTGAAACTTTCAAAAGCGCACTCACTCTAAAATAATGCTCCAAAGAACACAACCAAAAAAAAAAAAAAAAAAAAAAAAAAACTGAGATTGAAGTCAAGCTAAGGACTCCTAAACAAAGAAACACACAAAACCCTAACAACTCTCATAAACCCTCACCACACCAAAACCCACAACCAACAACCACTTATTCAACACCGTCTCCGGCCACCTCTCCACCCACCGTGCCGTCCATCGTCTCCATATCTACACCAACCCACCACCTTCAAAACCCAAATGCATTTTATCCCTTAAAGTAATTTATTGATTTGTGAATAAATGAGTATATTTGCTGCAACTAATAAAATGTTGACACATGTTTAGTCACGTAATTGGACATAATTTTAGTAACCACAAACATTTCTAAACAAGGTAAAAATAACCAAATTTTAAAGATTCTTTTTTAGTAGTATTTAATAAAACCACATAATTTTTAAAAACAAAAGTCATAAAATAATTTGTGATGCTGATGAATGATATTCTTTCCTTTACAATCATCTCATATTTGAAGTGCCTGTGAGCTATGGAAGACAGATTAAGGTGTTGTTTGCTTTGCTTGATGGAATCACAATAGGTATAAGTTTGATAAAAAGAGAATAATTATAGATATGATTGTTTTAAAAGTGTTGCTTGATATAAAAAAAATTAAGTATGGATATTCTATCAATTAAAAAGGAAATAACATAAAATCATAAACTATGAAAAAAGGTCTGGTATTATTCTTTCTCATCACATTCAAATGTGATTAAAACAAAAGCCCGGAAAAAAGAAAGTACCAAATCCAAAAACCATTTATGGGTGTTGATGAGAATGAATAACAATATCTAACATGGGTATAAAAAAATCACAAACATATATCTTTTAGATATAGTCTATATTGATTTGTAGGAGATCAAAAAAGAGGAAAAAAGTGTTACTTTTGTATTTTAATGATGAAGACAGAGATGCTTAAATGCAATATGAATTTTCTATGAACGTGTGGATAAAGATAGAAAATGAAGAATTTTTTTATTATAGTAGATGAATATTCGTAAAGCGACGGTATATAGCGGCAAATAATTATACATGTGAAATTGTGATTTTGGTTTGACCTTTAATGTAAAACTTACGGGTTCAATTTGTCATCATTGCGAGAAAAAAGTTCATGTGTTCGGAAAAAAAATAATAAAAGTTTAAGGATTAAAAAATATTTAAAATATTAATTTAATTGTAGATGATGTTCCATTTTTATTCAAAAGTATAATAGTTCACTAATATTACTCAAATTTTAACCATTATAATTTTACGAAAACATATGCATGCATTATAAATAGCATAAATGAAAGGGGGAATGAATTTCCAAAGTCTACTACTTTGCCTCCTATTAAAAAAAAACCCAATATTATGGAATCATATCTACGATAGATATGCATTCACCCAAACCAAACAAACTTTCTTTCCTAGAGATCTTCATGTTTTTTTTTAATTTATTTTTATTTATTTTATTTTTTTTAACCATAATCAAACCAAACATCAATTAAATACTTCGGTTCAGTTTCAAACCAGACCATACACTAATTAAAATTTTCGGTCAGGATTTATTCGGTTCTGGTACGGTTTACGTTTCGGTTTGTTCGATGTCAAACCAAACACTTAAAACAACAAAACAAAAAACATATTTATAAGAGATGTACTTAAAAATAAAAAAAAACTGCTTTAAATGCATAATAACTAAGTTAATGTTTTATCAAAATTTTATGTTAAAACCTCATGGTGCACGAATATTAAAATTATGAAGAATTAAATAAAAAAACCAAAATATCATGTACATAGTATAATAGACTCCCGGGGCAATTCCATATATACCCAAAACAAACATCATAATTTCATATTTCCCCAACACAAGATTTAAAAGCATTGTATTCATGCATTGAAAAATTGTCATTTGGGTAAATATAGAATTATGAAGTTTTTTTTTTTGGTATATGGAATTATCCCTAAACTCGATATCATTTTTTATTTAATTTTTTCGTTTTTGCGAGAATTGCGTATATATCCTTTCTAAATTCAATAATTACATATATATCCAACCTAAAATCATAGTTACATATATATCCTTTATAAACATTAACTATAACAAATATATCCAGATAACTAATTTTTATATTTTAAGAATCTAAAAATACATGATGTTATCATTTTCAATTAAATTGTCCCTTATACCCTTATCCCTTCCATATCACTAGTCATTTTCTCTAGTATATGTTCCTCGACATTGGCCTTAACATCTGCTCACTTTATAACAATGAGTCACGTTATATTTTTTTTTAGTGAACATCAACTTTATTAAATTTTCAATAATTGTTCATTTAATTTATGCTCGTACTTGATTTTGTCCATTTTTCCTAAACGTGTATTTCCTTCATGATATAATTTCTATGAAAAGTCAATGCAAAAGGAATGCAATGACTCATGAAAATCATATCGACAAAAATCGTCATTATATTTTGTACAACTTAAATCGTGGACAAGTGCACAAGTTTAGTCGATAATGGTTTAGTCGATTGGATTTTTTTAAGAAAACTCAACCCCATTCAACCAAATCTAATAGCGATATTTAGTCGATTGAAAATTATCAGTTTTCTTAATTTTGTCTTTCCTTTACAATAAGATTGAACCATGTTCGAAGCTTGTGAAAAATCAAACAATGATTGGACTTTTTGAGTGTTTTATGGTCTTTTGTGAAAAGTGAGAGGGGTTTAAGACATTTGGATCTACAGTTCCTATTTCACTATTAGAGAAAATTTCACATGCTTACTCTTATTTTGGTGCTTACTAAGAGACAAATCCTCACAATCCATCTAATTTGATCTAATAGTAGGGATTAACTAAGATTTAATAGATAAAACTAAGTCCATGGTTTTTCTTGTCTTTTTGTCTTTCTTTTTTAATTATATATATTTTAAATCCACATTTTTTTTATTCACGTTTTTTTTAATTCGCATTCTTTTCTTCGCTTTCATACGTTTTCGCATGTTTTCATACGTTTTCATTTGTTTTCGTCCATTTTCGTCCGTTTTCATACGTTTTCATTCGGTTTCATACGTTTTCGTCCGGTTTTTTATGTTTTCATCCATTTTCGTCCGTTTTCATACGTTTTCGTCCGTTTTCATACGTATTATACATTTTCGTTCGATTCATACATATTCGTCCATTTTCTAACGTTTTCATATGTTTTCATCCGTTTTTAAATGTTTTCGGCCGTTTCCATACTCTTCAGAATATCACAAGTGATATTCTATGATATTCAAAATATCACAAGTGATATTCTGAATATCACAATTGATATTCTGTGATATTCAGATGATCACAAGTGATATTATTTGATATTCAGAATATCACTTGTGATATTCTGAATATCACAAGTGATTTTCAATTAATGCTTTGTAACATGAAATCACAAGTGATACTCATATTATCACAGTGATATTCAGAATATCACAAAGTGATATTCAAAAAATCACAAGTGATATTCAGAATATAACAAAGTGATATCAAGAAAATCACAAGTGATATTCTGAATATCAGATAGTGATACTCAGAATATCACAAACTCATCAGAAAATCACAAGTAATATTCTGAATACCACAGAATATCACTTGTGATAGTCAAAAACGTATGAGAACGAACAAAAGCATAAGAGAATAGACCAAAATGTAAGAAAACAGACCAAAACATAAGAAAACGGACGAACACGTATGAAAACATATGAAAGCGTAAAAACACGTCTGAAAATGGACGAAAATGTATGAAAAATGGAATAAAACGAAAGAAAACAGATAAACACGGACGAAAATATATGAAAACGAACGAAAACATATGAAAACGAACGAAAACATATGAAAACGGGCGAACACGTTTGAAAACGGATGAAAACAGACGAAAATGTATGAAAGCAGGCGAAAACGTATCAAAGCGAAGGAAAAAAACACGAATTTAAAAAAACGTGAATTTAAAGGAAAAAAAAGCGAATTAAAAAAAACGCAAAAAAAAATGAAATAAAAAGAAAGACAAAAAAATGTGTGAATAAAAAAGAAAGACAAAAAGAAAAGGAAAAAAAAAAACATGGATTTAGGTTTACCTTTTAAATCTTATGTTAATCCCCACCATTAGATCAAACTAGATAGATGGTAGAAATTATCATTTGGTAAGCATGAATTTGTGGGTAAGAAAAATAAAGTGACTCTTCACTATTATTGGTTTTAAGAATAGAGTTATAACAGGAGTTGCACAGTTAATCATCATGAAAATGATGGTTTGATGTGTAATGGTGAAATAAGGGTATAAGGGTCATTTTATGGTTAAATGATAAGCATAATAGATTTTTAGATTTTTATAATATACTAATCAGTTATTTGGATATATTTTTATTTTTATGTTTAAAAGGATATATATATATATATATATATATATATATATATATATATATATATATATATATATATATATATATATATATATATTTTAGGTTGATACATATGTAATTATTGAGTTTGAGAGATATATATGCAATTCCATTTTGTTTTTTTTTGTCTTTTACATTTAAGTCCAATTCATTTAAAAATATATATATCTTTTATATAATAAAGGAATTACATTATTTCGTAATGATTTTAATTCATTCTTATTGAAAAAATAATTGGGCCAATAGGAGAGCTCGATTTCGCCATGTAAGGAAAATCCTGTGATGTGATTTGTTAATATAAGTCAAAATTGAATTGATTTTGGTCAAACTTTAATAAATTTAGTGGAGAAATTTGGTTAATAAAAAAAACAATAAAAATACATGTGTCAAATTTGTGAAAACAAAAACTTAAAAAAATAGGAGGTAATTATTAAAACTTTAGTGGTTTTTAAAATTATATAGAGTTAAGTGTAATATTATAAGCATTCATTTTTTTAATTACTTAGGATTATAAACAAATACCCCCTTATACTTTATACCCTTTATACTTTATATTTTAAAAAACACAATGTATATGTGTTTTAAAATAACGACATGTAAATTTGCATAAGATTATAAGTATCAATTTTTTTACTATATACGTTCAATAAGGACTCATTAATTTCATTTTTAAAAGTTTAACCTATGTGGACACGAGTTTACATTTTAAATACGGCTAAATTACTGAAAACGAGAATATAATTATCAAATTGTAAGCACGAGTTACTTAAAAGTAAATATACGCGATTGTACTTATAACAATGACTCATATAATTCTTATTTATTTATATAAGGATATCTAGAAAAACATTTTTAAAAAACTTGAAGGGGTATACTTTAACTTTATCAACGCTCATTAAGTGCTATTAAACTTGTATCATGTGTACAACATAATATCAGTAGTAAAATTCAAATAACAACATCAACCTATTTATTAGCTAAATAAAATTAAATTTTGAGTTACCTAACAGAAATTTTTACAAATATTTACCAAATTCTAATGGATATTAATGCATATTGAAAAACTCGTGCATAAGTATTAGTTGTACTTATATTACAATTGTCATGAGCAAATTCTTATATATGTATATATACTTAACTAAAATGTTAAAATAAATTTGATTTATGTGTAAACTTCGTGCGTGCATGTTAGGTCACCATATATGTAACACAAGCATCAATATGTAGAAATAAGAAAGAGATGAAGGCGGATGAACAATAAACTAAACAAACACACACGTATAGTAAAGACGGTTACGCGTAGGAGTATGAGTGAAAGAGTAAATTGAACAACCAACCTTCTAAGGAAGGTTTACATGTGTTTATATAGGGGAAGGAACTAGGGCAACATGCTAGTTCCCTTCCTTTCCTATATGGGCTTGGGCCTAGGCTTATGGGCCTTCTACATAAGCCTAAGGCTAATTACAAACATAAAGGCCATATTAAGCTAACTATTACATATGAATCACTAACACTTGAATTAAGGTTTAGGAGTGATTCCAACAATCTCCCCCTAAGTGTTGGTGATGAATAAAATGAGTGCTAACGTTGTAGGTGCTGATGTAATAGTAGCTTTGACGTCTTCTGACATTCTTCTTTCTTGTGAGAAGAAGTGTCTTGATTCGAACAATCTCCCCAGTGTAGAGAAATTGTTTCCTTTGAAAGATTCTGCTTTAACGCCTTTTGATTTCTTTGTTCTTTTGTTCTTTGTTCATTGAAAGTGATAGTATGTTGCTGTAGTCTGCATCAGGTCTGCTTCGCTGCTCCAGTGTTCTCCACGTCTTTCTCCAACATGCTCACACGCTTTATAACGTTGGATCACAGTTGATGAAGTTATTTAAGTCTTTAAACTTTGTAGATTCTTTGTTGATGAAGAATCATTCTGACTTTGTGTTGCCTTTGATTATGAGAGAACTTCGTAGATGATGTAGTTGGTGTGAACATGTGGAGATTCTGCACGATCTGTCCGCTCCAGAGCTTCCATAAGAAGTAAACATAAGAAAGGTTAGTATTAAGCGGATTCCGGCACTTACAAGTTTGAACTCCGAGAATGTTAACAACATAGTGTGAAAACACAACTCTAATTCTCACAAAGGCCGTTCTGAACCGGAGTCCCACAAGTGAGATAACACGATGTGCCGAAGTACACCTACGATTCGATGAGTCGAGGTACACCAAGCATCACCTCACGATGTAGACCGTTTGAGACCACTAAGCGTAATCCACGGGAGTTACCGAAGCGACCTGCTGTCGTCAGTTTGATGTTGACCACGGCGGGAGTTTCCATTCAATCATGAGGATCACATAAGTGAACCTCTCATAAATTCTCGATGATTGCTAAGATTTGTGAAGGACTCGATAATGTACCACCAAGTTCTTATTGTTGAGCGACAAGTGATAAAATGTCAAGTGTACCTAAGAGATCTTTTATGAATCTCGTGGCTCTAGACAATATAGTGCGTTTGGTTTTCCCGAGCGGAGACTAGGAGAGGGTCTCCTTCTTCAATACCGATCTCTCTAAAAGAAAGCCAATAGTTTACGTGGGGTTCCTGTGAGAATGAAACAAGCTTCTTTTGGGAGAAACTTGAGTGGCTAAGAAGGTTTAGTGCATGCGTCACTAGGTCCATGACGACTTTTATTCTTCAATACCGGTGTCATCTAGTGACAACCAAGAGCATATGAATTGAACCCGTTATCCGCCTAAGTTGAATAACTGGAGGCTATTTCTTTTCACCCTTTTCTTTGCATTTCTTTTAATTCTTAAACTCCTTCTTTCTCCAATTCTCATTTTCTCCTTTTTATAATCATACCTAAGGACTTCTAAATACTAACTATTTGTGGTGTCCTTGGGTAGATCCCTCCGCCTCAAGCGGATCATAGACGTTATTCTAACCTTAATCACCTTATAACTCCATTGCCATAAAACCATTTTCATGAAAATCTCTTGAAGTGTTTGTGAATGAAAACATGTTTGAACACTTCAAGAGTTTTAGATTTTCGAAATACTCCCCTCCACATGTGCTTAAGAGTTTTGACAAATCAGCAAAGAGGAAAGAGCGCACTTTGAATTGATCGACTCAAGATAGACAAGTCCTTGCGAGACACGATTACGTTGCATAGTTAAAGAGATACATTGTCAGCTTTTAGGTGACAACTAGCTCTAGTAACTACCTTGAAGATGTGGACAACCCCAAAAGGTTGTCAAACCCGTCAAAGTTCATGTCTATCAAGAGTTTCTCGAATAGGTACAATTTACTCGGATAAGTCTTGGAAGACAAATCTTTTCAATGTAAGACTGTTCAGTTCTCGTCAATTCATGGGTTGAAGTCTTTTCACACGATGATTCAAAAAGCAAAACACAACATATTTCTTATCACATATTTTTCTCCCCCTCAAAAATGGCATATAAATGTTATTTTTGACGAAATGTTGATAGCAAATATGACCATTTTGAGTTTTGTGGGAAAAGTACCACTGAGAACAATTTTGTGAACAAAGTTTTTAAGTCAAATACTCCCCCTCAACAAGTGATATAAACGGTTGAGGTTTTGAAAATCATAAGGGAAGTACTTGTTCTTTGAGCAAAACCTTTGAAAATTTTAAAGGTTTGATAGGTTTTACTCAAAGTAAGAAGCTTTCGCTCCTTTTATAGGATTGTGGCAATCAAGCGCACTACGTGGTCCTTTCTTGACAAGTACGGGTTGTACATCGTTATGTGTGCACAAGCCATTGTCATTAAAAATCACACATCCAAATTATATAAAATAGAAGCGCTTCAAGGGTACCGAAGTCCATCAATCTTTCCAGGGAATGCGAGCAGGCGTTGATAGCCGCGAGAGCAATCTCGACGACCACCTACAAAGCTCTCCAAGTGTTACGAATCGGGTCCCTTGTACAACCTTTCATCAATCTTTGTAATGATCCTCTTCACATCCCTTCTATCCTGAGAATTCCATCGCTTTGGAGACCCAATGCCTTCATATATTTCCTTCAACCGATAAGCCAAGTCATCACTAACCTTCTTCAATGTGTGATCCCCAAACTTGTAAAGATCTCTACACGCCATCAAGCAGTTTCGTTGTAGTTCACTACGATAAATTACTCCGAACGGTTTGCTGACGAGAGTGCATTGTGGAAGTTGGTTGATGTCAGGTAGTTCGAGTTGAGGTCTGGTAAAGTTGACACGAGTCTGATAGGATTCAACTGCAAGTTGGAGATCTTCTACACGTTCTTTGATTACTATTCTTCTGATGAAGATAAGCAAGGACTTGATGTATTCACGTTGTACTTCAGTCGAGAATTGTCTCATGCGACCCTGTACTTTGGCAAGATACATGTCTTCAATGTCGTTGATAGACAAATTCTCAAAGTCCGCTTCAGAGAATGTATAATCCCTTTCGTCTTGCCTTTTGACCATGATATTCTTGAGGAAAGTGTAGTCCCATTTAGACGAAAGATCAACATGTTTAATAGCAACGATTTCTTTAGTCTTGAACACTTCATGTTGAGACTTCGAACTGGCGACTTGTGGTAGAGTCGTCGGCGTTCCGGCCAATGGTGAATCCCATATATTGCATCACGGTCATACTCTTCCACATTGTTGGAGAACATGTGGTTAACCCTTTCCTCGATGGCTTTGCGGTTAGAGTATATGGTGCCGGAATGGAAGTGTCGAGAGATGTAGCGATTTCCTTGAACCATCGCCACCGTGTAGAAGGAATTCCAAATCTTTGTCGAAGAAATATCGGAATGGAATCTAGGTCGATCCGGTTGGCCGATTGTTGGTAGAGGTTTAGACCGATCGGTGTAATATGGAGGGTTATCCCGTTTGGTGAAGTCGATGTTTGCTTCAGGTTGAGCCAATCCATGTTGTTAGACATAGCTCGTGCTATATTATCAAGGTGATACTCAACTTCAATAGCACTTTCCGAGCTGTCTTTGAGTAGTTGAAATGCTTCATTCTTGATTCGCTTCAACTCGGATTTCGTCATCTTTTTCACACGGAATTTTTCTTGCAAGAACTTAGCATGCTCCAATGTACGACCTTCTACCGCATCTTGACCTTCAGGTGGGTAGGGAGTAGAATCAACAAGCTTCAAAAACCAGTCGAATTTAGTGTCATCCTCGTCCAGCCATGATAAGACATCAGTCATAGGCGCCTTTTTCTTCTTTTTCTTTGGCCTAGTGGAGGATTTTGGTTTCTTAGCTGTTTCAGGAGAGATGGGCTATTGTTGGGGCTCAACGACTTCCTCATCGTCACCACCCGAATACTCAAAGTAATCACCGGTTTTCTGAGTCTGGGGTGGTAACTCAGAATCCTGAGGTTTGTCAGTAGAAGAACGAGGAGGAGATCTTTGTGGAGCTGGAGTCTTTTGGGGTGGAGGTTGCATTGAAGATGATTCACCAGACTTGTTCGGGCGTTTGGGCTCGTTGTCCTTATCCTTATCTTTATCATCATCGTCTCTTGGACGTTTAGGCCTTTCAGCTTCTTCTCTGCATACTGACTTGAGTTGGTATTCCAGCAATGCTTCAAACAATTTGCTTTCGTAGGAGGCAAATGTTGCAGAGCGTTTCGACATTTGAGCTACAAGCCGGTTAACCAATTCAGCATCTGAGAATATTATGGGATCAACTGGATTGATGTTTACATGCATTGGTGTTGATTTCATAGTCTGCTTTGCCAAATGAAGTAGATTCGGATAGAGTTGTTTGGTAAACATCTCCTTTGTAACTCCAGGAACGATGTCAAGAAGGAACTTGTGAGTGTATCCTTTGATCATCTCGTTCATTTTCCCTTGAAGATCATCTTTCATGAGCTTCTGGACATACTCCCTTTCGACTTGCATCTTGTCTTTCTCATCATGAAGATATCTTGTCCGGTCGACAAGAAAATCTAACTTCTTCTTTGTAATATCTTTCTCTCTGACCTGCTTGACAGCTTTAACGATTCTGTTCTTTGCTTGAGAGATCCAAGATGCCGTTGGCTTCTTCACTGATTTGGATGATGATTTGGTTGATCTTTTTGATGGTGGTGGTGAAGAATGAGAAGATGAATCTGATGATGAAGAGACATGTGGAGACTCTGGGTCCTTTGGAGGTTCAGAAGTTTTCTCCTTTGAACGAGCAAGACCGTCAAGAAGAAACTTATCATAATCAGTATCTGCATCATCTCCAGACTTTTCTTTCTCTTCAGTCTTTTCCTTTTCATATTTTTCTTTATCACCCTCTTCTTTCTCAGATTTTTCCTTATCAGGTTCCTCAAAGTCATACTCAATAGATTCTTCCACGCGCTTTTGTTGTTGCTCCAAAGTGGTGGCACCAGATCCCTTATCGGGTTGATTAACCGGATCAGGATTTGGTGTAGGTTGAACTCCACCACTTGATCCTCCGGGGCCACCCATTTGATCCTTAGCAAATTCTTTTGCAACGTGTTGGAGTCTAAGGAATTTGAACTTTTTCCTGTATGTTGTATCAAGATTCTCTTCATCTGAGCTTTCTCTTCGGCTCAATGACCGAGTCTTCCTTTGCCGTGTTCAATTTGGTGGACCGGGAGGTTTAGGTCTTGTTGGGGTGTCATCTTTAGCGGTTTAGAGTAAAGAATCTCTTCATCGATGTCGGTACCTCCGAGTCCTCATCCGTTGGTTTTTGTTGCGGTTCAGATTTGGGAATGGGAATAGGAATAGCTTCCTTAGAAGGAACTCTCCTTTTGCTTGGAGGTTTCCTCTTTGGGAACTTTCGTTGACTCTCAGTGCTTGCGGCACTACCTGCACTCCCTCTTCTGGTTTTCCTGGTGGGTGTACCAGAAGATTTTTCATCTAGAAAACCAACTTTGTTCTCTTCCACGACTTTCGGATACCTTTTGTAAGAGTTGAAATTGTTTGAGTTCATCGAGAGAAGGTGATCCGCAACACAAAGACCTTGTTTCTTGGTAGTTGACTCCTTAATTACATTTGTTAGAGTGGGTTCAGTCAACATATCGTGATTATCAGGGTCATTGATTCTTTTGGGGATATCTGGGTTATACCCAAGTGCTCTTTGGATCAACAGTTTTGTATATCTGATATAAGGAATCTTTGAACCAAGCTTTTTAACAAATGTCATAATGTCATCCCATATCAGAGCTTCAACTTCTATGTGCTTCATGTTGATCAGAGCCCAAAAGATTTGCAGTTCCACGAGCTTGGGATGCTCATATACGCTGTCACGACCAGAAATAGATTTTGTGATGATGATATAAAGGGTTCTCCAAGGTTGAGGAATATTCTTAAGATCCACGTGAGAATGCTTAGTGATAACTCCTGAAGCTTCGTCATACCCAATATCAATCAAAATTGCGAACCGTCTCTTGGTGAGGTGCAGCAGAGTATTCAATTGGTATGATGTCGGGAATGAGGAGAACGACTCTTAAGTCTGCGAGGAGTGATGGTGAGTTGCTTGTGATTGGCGTCACCGTCATAGCATTTTGACCTTTGATCATCTCGCATTGTATTCGAGGCTGCAGAATGTAGATCTCCGTGCTTGTGGCGAGTTGGTGAGCATGTTACGATAGGGATGATTCTTGAAATATCCACCGAATGAGACAAGAAGATTCGAGCGGTGAGAGTTTCAAAGTCAACACGAAGATTGTTCTTTCCAATCTTCATCGGATAGCCACGGGGAAAGATATCAGCAATGGTGAAAACATTTGGTGCATCCACATTCTACATCTGAGCGTCCATGTCGTGATCTGAAATACATTTAGCCAAAAGAACCAACATATCGAAAGACATTATGTTAGTCAACAGAAGGTTTTATTGTCTAATTATTGAATGTGCAATGTCAATGATTGTTACGAGTCCAAAGTCACTTGTTTGTCCAATAGTCTAATGACGTCGTGATAAGTTTCGTGAGATAGTTAACTTTAAGTTTTAAAGTTTATGTTATCATTTAAGTTTCACAACATATTAAACGTTTAAGCTTATTAGTAACATTATTGGATTCGTGACGTTATGATTTATTTATTTATAAGTTTGCACGCGTAACAATTCATAATGAAGGTTTGATCAAGGCTTAGGCGTAGAAATGGTAGCTTATACGTAAGCGGAAAAGTATACGCGTGAGAGCGCAAGCTTATCGTGGGATCCTTACTTACGCGTGAAAAATATACAGCGTGGGAAGGGGACCTTGTCGCGTAAAGCTTACGGCGTGGCGATATAGAACCTGCGCGTAAGGCTTACTCGTGAGAGTAGACCTTATGCGTAGAGGTCACTGTTTACGCATATCCTTCACAGGATACGCGTAGTCCCTATGTAGAACCTTACGCGTAAACTCTACGCGTAAGATTTCTCTTACGCATAACATGCTATGCGTAAGGTGATCCTTATGCGTAGAAGTCTAACAACCTTGATTCTGATTTTTACGAGTAGCAAACCTGAAAAAAATTCATCATAGCTTCAATATTAACATATACATTCATTGTATAACAGATTTTATCACAAACATTCATTCAAAAAGTTATGCGTAAGATATCTTATGCGTAGTCTTAAACCCTAAAGTTCAAAGATTACGCGTACGAAATCTAGCCATGGATATTGCATCAAAGTTTTTCTGGTGGTTCTTAGATGTCATGTGAGTGTAATAACCAAGTTTTAACATTCAATTCGCAGTGAATCAAAAATACCCAAATGTGAAGAACATTAAACCCTAAAGTTCAATTCTTAATCAATTAGTGTTTCTGGGTTAAAATATGATCAATTCATATTGAAAACAACTTCATACAACAATCTTTATTACCAAAAATGTTCACATATGAAAATACACAAACCCACGCATAAACCCTAGTTTTTCAAATTCAATCAATTCATGTTTCTGGGTGCGTTTTGAGTGTAAGAATGGTATAAGTGATGTTAAAGAAACGTTTTGACACAATTATCTTAACCTCAAACACATAAACACGATTAAGTGTTCTTACGCTTATGCGTAGAACACTAAAATCACAATATCTCAAGTTTTAACCGTTAGATTAATGAAAGATTCAAAACCATTGTTTAAAAACTTGTTAAGAACACAAAAACACTTACAGATTGATGATCAGAAACACGGATTTGAAGAACGATTTTAGTGCGTAGGATATGTTTGGTGAAGATAATAAATGTGAAAGGTTAGAGTTAGGTGGAAGTTTTATTAAAAGAGATTTTGATCTTTTGGCAGTTTTAGTCCCTCCACCTTTTCCATTTTCATTCAAAGCCTTTTAACTTCCATTTTGGTTACCAAACGAAGAATATTTGGAAATAACTTTGACGACACTCCCCCTCGACTTAAGTAATAATGAAAGTTTATAATTTTTAGTCCGAGGAGTGTCAGAAACCAGAAATGTGACCACCATTATTTAAAGAAACAACCGGGATAATATAACATGCAAGTACAAGGTTTTATGAAACGAAAAAATATTTGCTTTCTCCCTCAAAACTTGATCGGAAAAATACCAATTTTGAAAGATTTGAGTGTTGACGGAAGATTTGTACTTGTCATGTTAAAAGAAATATAGATAGAAGAATATTTTTGTAGTTTTATCTCGATTTTATATTTTTGTATTTTGTTTTGAAAGATATTTACAAAAGAGATTTTGGTGTTTGGTGGTTTTAAGAATGTTTTAAGAGTTCATCCAGTTCCTCTTGAGTCAAACACCGCATACCAATCCGGTGGACCAACTCATTAAACCTAGCGGGAGCTAAGGCTTTGGTGAGAAGATCGCCAATTGGTATTCTGACCCATCGGTATAATTCAACAAGACCACATTCCCGTGGTCCTTGATGAAGTGATACCAAAGATCGATGTGCTTTGATTTGAGTGTTGAGCGAGTTGCACGAGATAGCAATGGCACTCGATTGTCGCAAAGACATTGAGGATTCTATCAAATCGTAACCATAGTCTTTGAGTTGTGTTCTCATCCAAATGACTTGAGCACAACATGCCGACATGGCTACATATTCCGCTTCTTTTGAGGACGACAATGTACAATCTCGCTTCTTCGATTGCCAAGACACCGGTTTGTCACCAAAAATTGTAGTGCTCTGAAGTACTTTTCCGAGAGTCTAAGCATCCCGTGGTCGGTCTCAAAAAAGCTATTAGTTCAAAACCGAATCCTTCGGATACGGATCCCAAGTTAATGGTTCCCTTGATGTATCGGAGGATTCTCTTAGCCTCGAGAGGTGGGTTTCATTGGTCTCGATCGATAACGGGAGAAAAGATAAGCGGCAAAGACAATATCAGCCTGTTGGTCGTTAGATACATGAGAGACCCAATAATACTACGGTATTTTGTAGGGTCAACAAGTTTCCATGCAAATCGTCCCGACTTCTTGGTATGTGACATAGGTGTGGCATAAGTATCACAAGTATTCGTTCCGAATTTCTTCATAATTTCAAGGGCATATTTGGACTGACTCAAGAAAATACCACGGGGTGATTGATGAACTTGCAATCCGAGAAAGAATGTAAGTTCACCCATCATTGACATTTCAAAATTTTTTGTCATTAATTTTGCAAAAGCATTTGAGTATTTTAAATGTGTTGACCCAAAAATGATGTCATCCACATAAATTTGAAAGATTAAAATATGTTCCCCGTGATATTGTATGAAGAGTGTAGGGTCGACCGAACCTTTGGTGAAATTATTGGCAATTAGGAAAGATGATAACTTATCGTACCACGCCCGAGGAGCTTGTTTGAGACCATACGAGCTTTGTTCGGTTTGTAGACATGGTTTGGGAACTGTGGATCAAGGAATCCTTCGGTTGGGCGACGTGACCGCTTCTTCGGTTTACCATTCGAAAGCGGTTTGACATCCATTTGAAAGACCGTGATGTTAAGATGAGCCATGACGCTAGAAATATCCGAACGACCTCAAGACGAGCAACCAAAGCAAAGATTCTTCAAAGTCAATACCCTCTTCCCGTCGATAACCCTTAGCCACCGGACGTGACTTATTTCGGATAACATTCCTTGAAAGATCCAAGTTGTTTTCCAAATCCATTTCGGACCAATGACAAAACCCTCATTGGTCTTTCAACCAGTTCCCATACTTCAAGACGTTTGAATTGGTTGAGTTCTTCTTGCATGGATTCAATCCAGTGTCCTTTGTCATTACGCCTTTAATGTTTTAGGTTCGATTAGCGGGCGAGAGTGCATAAATGCAATGTTCACCATCCGTAAAGACGCTGTCGCAGAACGATCGGGTTGATTCGGGTTGCCAATAATATTCTCAAGAGGATGGTCTTTTGTCCAACGATGAGTGGAAGGTTGATGTTGGTATACATTGTGCAGATTCTGAGGATTCAAATGGCTTGTAGATGATTCCGCGATATCAGGTGCAGCAGTCTCATTAGCAAACGGGTTAAAGAACGCATTTGGATCGAAATCTGCAGGTGGGGGTACTTCATTGTTTAGAACATCATCAGCTTGTTCAGCGTCATTGGAAGCAATTTGTTCAATTATTATTGTAGAGTCAACTGGTGGTGCTTCTTCAACAGTGGTTGTTGTAGCGGTGCATCGGTATAAGAGTATGATCGGGTTGAGCGGTGGAAACAACGGATACACCGAGCACGTTCATCAATATCGTCACTAAGCAGTAGAGCAAATAGCCTTTCCATTTGTTGACGGGTAAGTGAGGGCTTGTTTCACCGATGATGGGGTTTGGGAAAGTTTAAGCGGTTGTGACCGGGTTCCAAGTCATATACTCGGAAGCCATATCGATAAGTTCATCAAAATGAGCATGAATCGTTTCCATAACTTGCTTTGTCCGACGATTCCAGATCCGGTAACCTTTAGAATTCTCACAATATCCAATAAAGACTCCAATGTCAGCTTTGGCTTTGAGCTTTCCAAAGTCATCACGATCATTATTCGGATAGCAAAGAGATCCAAAGACATGAAAGTGTTTGAGATTCGGTTTACGGTTGTGGAGAAGCTCAAATGGTGTTTTGTTGTGGCGTTTTGTAATCATTGAGCGGTTTTGAGTGTAGCATGCAGTTGAGACAACTTGACCTACAAGTGTCTGAAGTTTAGCATTGATTAACATCGCTCGGCGCTTCCACTAACGTTTGGTTCGCCTTTCAACAACTCCATTTTGTTCGGTGTGCGGGCAATAGATGTTTGATGCTCAATTCCTACTTTCTCAAAATATTCCGAAGATTTTGATTCACAAATTCAGTTCCTTTGTGCTGCATTTAATTTTTACGACGGTGTCACGGAGTCGAACTTGAATTTTCGTGAGAAAGGTGATGATCATCTGTGGAGCTTGATCTTTACTTGAAGAAAATAAACCCAAGTCCATCTTGAGTAGTCATCAACAATTCCCAAGATGTAGCGTTTGCCATTAATTGTCTCGCACGCGATCGGGCCACACAATCCATGTGAAGAAGATGAAACACATGTCGAGAGCAGGTTCCATCTTTGAAGGAAAATGAGCACGAGTGCTTTTCCTTGTTCACAAGTCGAGCAAAGGTGATCTTTAAAGTATCGGAATCTCGGGAGACCTTCAACAAGTTTATGTCGAGCAAGGTTGGTTATGGTTTGAAAGTTTAGATGTGAGAGACGACGGTGCCATAGCCAAGATTTTGTTGATGTAGCCTTTGAGAGTAAACATATGGGAGATGAAGCAATCATGTCTTGCATAGAGATAGTGTATAGAATGGATGAGCATTGGCCAGACATAAGATCGTTTCCTTGTAGATCACGAATGAAACAAGTTTTCTCCCTGAAAGCAACTTCCAAGTCTCCATCACAAAATTGACCAACTGGGAACAGATTGTGACCGAGGCTGATAAGGTTTTAAAAGGTACCTTTTTGAGGGGTCATTTAAGCCCTTATTCGATCACTTTTGTATCCGTTATTGCTTAATATCGTTCCTTTTCACTTTTTAGGTCTCTTGAAGGCAAAATGCTGGAATGATGCTTATTTGGACGAAAAGGCGCGAATATCTGAAGAAAATGGCCAAAGTCGAATCGAGACACTCAAAGTCTTTGAAACATAAAGGCGACGCGTCCATCATATCTGCGACGCCGTCGGTAAGGAATTTTGCGACGGCTCGGAGGAAAAATTGCATGTTTTCAAGGACGACGTCGGGTTCTAAAGGAGTAGGCCGTCGCTACTCGGGCGGCCTAGATGCGCCCAAGACGGCGTCCAGAGATGAAGGGGACGGCGTCACGGTCATAAGGTGACGCCGTCGCATGATTAACTTGGCCAAGACGAAACCCTAATGATGTCACAAGTCGATCAACTATCTCGGCATGCGCATCGAAGTAGTTGATATTGTTTTGGCCATAACTTTGGCATACGAACTCGGATTTAGGTGGTTCAAAAGCCCACGCGATCGGAACGAGAAAATCTACAATTTGCTGAAAAAATGGTTGTGACGCCGTCACTCTATAAGTGTGACGCCGTCACTCTTTGCCGATGTAAAATCGCCTATAAATACAACATTATAACTTCACTTTTGTAGGCTCTAAACCCTAACTCGATTCCGTGGTTTAGATAGGTGTTTTCCAAGAACTTTGAAGGTTTCAAGCACTCCAAAACATCTTGTAATGGTTTGTTGATTATATCTTAATCCATATATTCAATTTATCATTATGTCTATCCTATGTTTAATTGATTGTGTGTATGCTTGCATGTTCTCCATGTCCGCTAATTTATTTGTGTGTTTGCTTAGGAATATGAAACTTAATTATTGAATATTGATTGGTTGATACTTATCTTAGTTGACTAATGATCTAGAGTGCGCTAGATTATTCGTTGTGTACTTAATGCTTGAAATTTCTTTGTGAACTTTAGAATATAATTATCTAGGTAATTGTAGGATAAAGTATTCAAGGACAACCGTAGAGTAGGCGTCTATAAATCACTAGAGGATTTGTAAACAAGACCCTTTGGTAATTTCAAAGAGTTAGGGAAATAAGCACGCCCTATAGCCTTAGAAACACAACGCAACTAGGAATAAGGACGTGACAAATCAACCATCAATAGGAGATAATTAAGGAGTAGTAAAACCTAAGTGAACACATCTTTAAATCATCATACGAGCACACAACAATAGACATAGACTATCCTTAGCTTAGATAATTAGATAATAGTAGAGTAATCGGTAGCAATACCAACCCCCCAAATCCAATACCCGAGATTCGTACCTTTTCCATTTCTAAAAAATATAAAAAAGATAAAAAAATAATCATCCCTCACCTTTAGACTTAAATCGACGTACACTTCAGCTTAACGACACTATTCCCCTAGAGAACGATATCAATACCCGTGGCTTACCCTAATTACTACACTACAACGATTAGGTTCACTTTGCTAGGGTGTTATAAAACTTGCTCAAGAAAGGAAGTTCCTTTGACCCCGAGCAGCGTGTAGCGTTATCAAGTTTTAGGCGCCGTTCGGGAATAGTTATTGTTTAGGCTTGATTTCTATCTCGTTTAGGTCTACTCACAAGATTCCTATCAAGTGAGATTTTTTTCTTTTATTAGCTTCCTTGTAGTCTATCCCCTTCTTCGTGTTTGTGTTCAGAAAACCCTTTTCATTTGTCGCTATGGCAAGTGAAATTGCATTTGCATCATTAACAAATGAGGAACAGTTGAATTTCGCAGATTGGTTTGGTTTTAATTGTTCTAATGAATTTGTGAGTGAACTTAGAGATATCCAAAAGGAGATGGGTGTAAGGTTGGATGGATTTGATACATTTTGTACTTGTGTGGCTTCTATTCAACAATCATTATCAGGATCAACTCCTTTTAGTGACACCATCTGGAGAATTTTTCAGAAAAGCCTCCTATGCATAAACCATCAATTGAATGATCTTAGGCACCATGATCAAAAAGACCTAGTTTTAAGAACATGGAACCTAAGCCCGAACAAGATTGTGAGATGGTTATAGTTGAACCGCCTAGTTGCATGCGTGGGATAGATTTCAAAGCATATGACACGCGAGAGAATCCTTTAGGAAAATAGAACATAATGATCAAATTTTGAGAATAATTCTTATGAATCGGACCAAGAATTTGAAATGGCTAAAGAAGGATTTGAGATGCTTAGAGTGTATTTTGGTCGATCATACTAAAACACATGAACATTTGGTAGGTCTAGATATAATGGAGAAAAGGTGGAAACTCCAAACCCACAAGCCCTACCATCACTGAGGAATACACATCACCTATAACTTGCCGGAAGAAGTAGAAGAGACTATAGGAGCCCGATTGATAGAGAACCTTTGGACCAAACGCCACTAGAGAATGTAGGTTTAGATGCTTGTTGTCATGACCTCTCTCTTAGTCCTAGGAAGTTCCTAATTTTGATGAACCGAGCCTCAACCAAAACCTTACCCAATGTTCCGTCTTTAGATGTGAATCTTGGAATTGAATTAGGCCCCAATCCACCCATCAAAATAGATAGTCCGGTAGTTGCTTGATAAAGGTGGAAAATTCTAGGCCATGTAGAGTGGAAGCTAAAATAGGAGTAACCCATGACCTTACACACTTATATCACCCATTCATGGTTGATAACAAGAAACACTATGGGTTTAAACCGGGTTTATTAGGTCAAGATGGATCCTTAACTAAGAATCTTTTGAAGTTGATAGAAGATGATCCATTTTAGGAGGAGATTTGATTCACCCGCTACACCAATAGACTTAGGTAAGATTATAATGAATAGAGCACACTCCTTTGAGCATATAAATCACCCATCACCTCTCCTCACGTGTGATTTCTACCCTAAGGGTGTGTATCGCTACTATCACCCGCACTTAAACTTAAGTGTAGGAAAACTTCCCTTTATCTCATTAAATAAGGGTAGAGTCGGGCTCGTGACTCGAACAAAAACAAGCGCTTCTTGGGAGGCAACCCATGTGTATTTGATTTTATTTTCATTTTGTGTCGTATATCTTTTATTAATTGCTTATTCTCATGTTTGAATTTGTAAAATGCTTTATTTTGTCTTTAATTACATATAAAAGTATTTTACATAAGGGATAAGTGTAGGAGGATTACACACGTTTTCAAAGGAAGCGTGAACATGAGAATTACAATTATTTAAAATATACATGTGTGTTTGTTCGAGTCAAATGCTTGTATCGAGTCATAATGGATGTTTTGTAGGAAATTTTTCCAGATTTTAAAGATAAAATGTTCCAAAATTTTTCCGAAAATCGCACCGCCTGTCGAGATAACTTGACGGCGTCAGATCTCAACTGACGGCGTCAGAGGAGCGTGACAACTTCTAACTTTTCTCGTTTTACGTGCTACTTATAAATTTTGGAATTTTCCGTCTTAATTTTCTAGAAAATCGCAAACATCCATTCCACAAGCATTATATCTTATTTAAGTCCGGAATTACATCTTGTTGTGAGTTTTCTTTGTTCGATTTGATCGTTGGGTTGTTTGTTTTCTTCAAGTGTGCGAGTTTAATTTATCAAGAAGGAGTTACATAAGATTGGAAGGAGCTTTTCACGCATAAATTCTTCTTGAAAAGGATTTAACCACCACTTTTACGGATCCTACCGAGCTAATCGGGGGAGTATTAGTTTCTTTCGTTTTAATTACCTTCTATTATCATAACTTTGATACTTCGGGGAACATTGGGGACAATGTTCGGTTTAAGTGTAGGGAGGAAAATAAAGCGGAACTTTGAAACTATGCTTATCCTTGATTGCTTGCTTTGTCCAAGTGTATTTGTGTAATAAACCATGAGAAAATGTAGGTTAGGGTAATTTTAGCCAAATTTAAAATTTTTTCATGACATATAAGAGTGGGCCATTAGTCTTAACAAAAGCGTCTCATGGATAGGAAGTTGCATGACTAGCACAAAACCCTTTACCACCTAAATTCCACCCAAAATGTGAGGATCGCCCTTAGATTAGTAGGAATTAAAGCATTCATCTTTAATGCTTAGAGTGTGAACCGGTAGTATATTAGATTCTAGAACTTGTTTTGTGATGCATTCCGAGATCGCTAGTGAGACTACACTTGTGTAGTTAGGAATAACTAAATGATAAGAGGCATTAGGATAAACCCTTGTTTGATACCGTAATATAATTACTTCTTCCATATCGGTTGAGTAATTCCCCGCACCCTTTGCGTTGTACTCATCTTTAGTACACGATACCCCTAGTTAACCCCTCAGAGCCTATCCTTTTCGCGGTTCTCGTGATGTTTCGGTTTTTCCGGAATATCAATGAAGAGCATTGTTTACACCCCACCCCCAAATATACACCCAAATCGCCTTAGCCTACCCCTTATGCACTCACTTTTAGTGCAAATTTATGTTATCAAACCCTTAGTTCAATTATCTGGTTGCTTGCATGAGTTGCTAAGTCGAGTCATATCCTTTGTACACAGTTTTGGGATGATTGGGATTCATGGGAAAAGTTAAAGTTTATGAAACATAGGAAAGAGAACGTTAAACTCAAATTCCTTTGTTTGCATAATAATGTACTCCAAGTGTTTTGATCTTTTCAATTCGGGTCAAATTAGTGTTAGAGTAATAAAACTCAAGTGTAGGGATGTGTCTATAAATCCCTATCATTTTGATGTACCGTAGAGGATGGTAGAGTAAAAGTGTATGCAAAAAAAAAAAAAAAAAAAAAAAAAAAAAAAAAAAAAAAAAAAAAAAAAAAAAAAAAAAAAAAAAAAACCATACGGGCTACCATCCTACATCTATCTTTTAAATTATGTTTGTTTATTTTCGTTGCCTAGAGTTTTAGAGTGTCGAGTCTTGGCTTAGCAACGCCATTCTTCGTATACTTGCAACATAGAGATTTTGACTATCCACCACTAAATAGCCTATCCCACCAAACCCTTCATTTCCCACCGTAAGCCTAACGTTACAACCCTTTAAAAGACCTCTTTGATAGTCTTTCCTAGGTGCTTACGCCAAAGCGACGGAGGTTTGATCTATTCTCAAGCCTATGGTAATCTATTTACTAGGACCGGTTAATGAGTGTTTATCTTCCATTTCCGATTTGTTATATTTCATATATACACCGAGAGATGTGAGTATCCAAACACCCCATGTGAGGTGCTAGTATGTAATTCCGTGCTTGTTATGACTTTTGGGGGCTTATATGTGTTGTGGACCGTTTTGAATGGATGCTTCATGACCCCTAACTTATAAATTAATTGGCTAAAAGCACATTTGCTTGAGACAAGCAAATACCAAGTGTAGGGATATTTGATAAGGTTTTAAAGGTACCTTTTGAGGGTCATTTAAGCCCTTATTCGATCACTTTTGTATCCGTTATTGCTTAATATCGTTCCTTTTCACTTTTAGGTCTCTTGAAGGCAAAATCTTTGGAATGATGCTTATTTGGACGAAAAGGCGCGAATATCTGAAGAAAATGGCCAAAGTCGAATCGAGACACTCAAAGTCTTTGAAACATAAAGGCGGCGTCCTGCATATCTGCGACGCGTCGGTAAGGAATTTTATGACGGCTCGAGGAAAAATTGCATGTTTTCAAGGGGCGACGTCAGTTCTAAAGGAGTAGGCCGTCGCTACTCGGGCGGCCTAGATGCGCCAAGACGGCGTCGAGATGAAGGGACGGCGTCACGGTCATAAGGTGACGCCGTCGCATGATTAACTTGGCCAAGACGAAACCTAATGATGTCATGTCGATCAACTATCTCAAGCATGTGCACGAAGTAGTTGATATTGTTTTGGCCATAACTTTGGCATCTGAACTTCGGTTTAGGTGGTTCAAAAGCCCACGATCGGAACGAGAAAATCTACAATTTGCTGAAAAAATGGTTGTGACGCCGTCACTCTATAAGTGTGACGCCGTCACTCTTTGCCGACAGAAAATCGCCTATAAATACAACATTATAACTTCACTTTTGTAGGCTCTAAACCCTAACTCCGATTCCGAGGTTTAGATAGGTGTTTTCCAAGAACTTTGAAGGTTTCAAGCACTCCAAAAACATCTTGTAATGGTTTGTTGATTATATCTTAATCCATATATTCAATTTATCATTATGTCTATCCTATGTTTAATTGATTGTGTGTATGCTTGCATGTTCTCCATGTCCGGCTAATTTATTTGTGTGTTTGCTTAGGAATATGAAACTTAATTATTGAATATTGATTGGTTGATACTTATCTTAGTTGACTAATGATCTAGAGTGCGCTAGATTATTCGTTGTGTACTTAATGCTTGAAATTTCTTTGTGAACTTTAGAATATAATTATCTAGGTAATTGTAGGATAAAGTATTCAAGGACAACCGTAGAGTAGGCGCCTATAAATCACTAGAGGATTTGTAAACAAGACCCTTTGGTAATTTCAAAGAGTTAGGAAATAAGCACGCCCTATAGCCTTAGAAACACAACGCAACTAGGAATAAGGACGTGACAAATCAACCATCAATAGGAGATAATTAAGGAGTAGTAAAACCTAAGTGAACACATCTTTAAATCATCATACGAGCACACAACAATAGACATAGACTATCCTTAGCTTAGATAATTAGATAATAGTAGAGTAATCGGTAGCAATACCAACCCCCAAATCCAATACCGAGATTCGTACCTTTTCCATTTCTAAAAATATAAAAAGATAAAAATAATCATCCTCACCTTTAGACTTAAATCGACGACACTTCAAATTAACGACACTATTCCCTAGAGAACGATATCAATACCCGTGGCTTACCCTAATTACTACACTACAACGATTAGGTTCATCGCCTAGGGTGTTATAAAACTTGTCAAGAAAGGGAAGTTCCTTTGACCCGAACGACGCGTGTGGCGTTATCGAGGCCTTCCACATAATAAACCACCGCTAATTTCGATGTTGCCATTGATGTAATCTCCGTAGCCCATGATAGTCGCAAGTGATCATTCCGAATCGACGGTGCCAATGAACTTTGCAACAAAGTTTGATAACGCTTTAAGGTTGCTGTCATGTGTCGGAACATCCGCTATCAACAATCAAGGATGATCATATCACCGCATTACACACGATTTACACGGATGGAATAGAAGTAGATGTGGAGCCCGATGAGTTAGAGGGTTCAAGCGATTATAGTTGAAATACACATCAATGATTTTAGGCATCCATTTAAATCCTAGTGTATTATGTATCCATTTCTACCATCTCCAACTAGTGTTAGCTTTAGTCTTAGTAGATGCACTAGGTGGTACTACATTCCTTGAGGTGATCTTCGAGCTACGGTACATCAATGCGTTTCTTAGAATCTAAAGAGGCGGTTTACCAAGCAACGACTTAGAAGTAGTAGTGGGCCTAGAGGTATTCGGGTCTTAGGATTCCTTAAGCGTGACAAGATAGCCTTAGCAACACATTTATCATGACACTCGAACGCATACTTTTCGACATATAACACAAGAAGCATCGATGAATATCAAAAGTACTTAAGGTTCAACATTAGTTACAACACTTTTACTATTACATTTGCCGACGCAATATCTAAAGTGGGTGCAACGGAGTCTTATTCAAAGTCCTACGGTGTTCTTCTACTTCAGCATTCTTTATTTGTCTTTTCTTAGGTCGCAACTTCCTATTCTTCCTTGTATTGCTCCTAGGCTGTGAAGTGCGGACGTTTGGAAAAGAATCAACTAGTCCTGTTTCAGTAGAGGGAAGCACATTAGAAACTTGTGTTTTGTCAGTAGGAATTCTGGGTTCACGTTTACTAAGTGTTATAGGTGCAATTCTCTTAATGATGCTAGGCTGAACTTGTTCATACTTTCCTAACAATTCTCTTAACTTAACGATAGTGTGCACCAGTTCTTGATTTTCAGAACGAAGATTTCCAGCAAAATTCATGACTTCTTTAGTGTGTGCAAGAAAATGATCAAGTTCGTTAGATGCTTCATCACGAGTCTGTTTAGTAAATCGATATGACACCATGTTCCTTTTAACTTTTGCAAGTTCTTGTTCATATTTTAAGATTTGACACTTAATGACACGTTTTGATCATCCAGTTGCTCAAGTTTTGGATTGACATTGTTTGAACGCAACTGGGCGATTTTGGTTTGAAAAGCAAGTTGTTGATTGTGAATATCTTTTGACACCATTGAAGACGGCGTTTTGCATTTGAAAGCTCGTTTGACAATCGTTCATTTTCAACTTTTAAAGACTCGATCGAGGCGCATTATCGTATTCTCAACAATACCAATGTAATCAATGAAATGAGCGGAGATATTATCGATGCATATGCAGCATTGTAATAACACAAGATTATTGATATCGTAGCAGATAACATTTTCCAAGAGTCGATCAACATCTTTTCTCAATAATTTCTTTTTGCGTTTAGTATAAGAAATTGATGTTTCTTTTTCTCGGCTGTTTTCATGAGACCAAGTTCCTTGTGAAAATCCTTTCCCAATATAGTGCATGATTTTTCAAATTTTTGACATGGGGTAAAATTCTTTTACGAAAAATGTCTCTTTGTTCTCGTGCAAATGGCGAGGTAAGATGTTCAACTTTTATTTCGAATGAAATTCAATCGCACGCTTCAAAAGTTTGATGTCGATAAGAAAGTGTCGAAATATTTGATGACACGACAACTTTCGGTTTGAGTTTTACTTCACTAAGTGAAGGTAAGGACCATTAATTTGTGCACCATTGTGTTGGGGACTAACTTGAAACCGGTGTGACAACCAAAGGTGTGTTTGATGTATCTTGTTGTGTGACAAAAGTTACGGCTTTTGAATAGTTAAATGGTTTGTTATAAACGACATTTTCCATTTTGACCGACTCTCGTCATGCATCTAATTCCTCCATGCGATTATATTCAACAATGATCATAATTGAATCATCAATTCTATGTTCTGCACTGTAAACTTGAGATTTGGTTTAAATGCTCTGCTTGAAAACTTAGGTTTGTAATCGCAAGAATTGGTCCATATCCATTTGGATTTGGTTTAAAAGTAAACTTTTGAATAGTTGTGATTGACTCACCATGTTTATAAACAACATTTGAAACTCTTTGATTTTGCTTTGTAAGTCGACAATTTCGTCAAGATAGTTATCTATTCGTTTCGTGGAATGCTTTTGTACTCGTGAGAACTTTTGTTGACAAGTTAACAACTTAGCCTTGGCTTTTGAGTTTCAAAGTAAGGCGTTAAGTTGTTGTTTATGTTCATGTTTCATTGTTCTATTTGAGACAACAAAGCATTCTTCGATGCGGCTAGATCACGTATCTCACGTTCTAAATCTTTTTCGTTTTGATGAGATTTAGCAAAAGCGACTTCAAAACCTTTTTCCCGTTTTTCTTGAATTTTAAAAACGTTGGGTTGTCGATTTAAGCAATCGTTATCCCTGGTTAACAGTGCATTTTGAGCTTTTAATTTTATATTATCATCATGATAACGTTCCACTCGGGATTATTGGTCTATAACTAAGGTCCGGAGCTCAAATTCTGGATCAAACATAGGATCATTTTGTTCAACATGAGTCTCAACATGGTCATTATTTAGATCCTCAAGTATAACCACAGAGTCAACTTGATCATCAATGGTAACCATAAGGTCATCTTGATCATCAAATGTAACTACGGGGTCTAGTTGATGATCATCGGAATGAGATGTAGATGGCTCATGTTGAACACCCTGATCCGTGTCGGATGCAGATAATAGTTTGTTCAGGTACCTGAGACAAGCCATCAGTGTCATACACTGGGCCTGTGTCACTCATGTGTAGAGCTTGCATTTGTGCCATCAACATAATTGCTGCATTAGCCTGCAAGTCCTCCATATCATCATCTGAATATGCATCTGCCATAAAGCTCTGTTCCTTGTTGGAGAGAGTTCCACCAGCTTCATCCTTAAGAGCCAAGAGCATAGCCTCTTTGAAATAAGCACTGCCTCTTGTCCTCGGCTTAGGACATGCATTAGCGGATGACCCTTCTCATTACGCTTATAACAACGAAGACCATTAACCCGGTCAAACATTCCCTGTTCAACCACTTGAGCCCTTTGTCACGGAGCACCCAGTTATTCCTTCCCATAGCATTGAACCCTTGACCACCTCCCATCGACGACCATAACCACGATTCGAACTTCAACGCGTCCATTGTTCACAACAGCCTGATTTCTTGTATTAGATGAGGAACGAATGCGATTGTTGGATTTGTTAGTGTACCGGCCGAATGCTTTAGCAATCATAACAAATCCTTGTTGCAATTCATCGAAGGCATCTGCGTCCTCATCAGCTTCACTGTAAAGAGCTTGAGCAGTGTTGGTGTTGTATGGAACCAATTGATTTTGTTGAGGTTGTTGTTGTGTGATGGTTGCAGTTGGTTGAGGAGCGGGTTGTGGAGCTTGTTGAGGAGGAATATTAGTTTGAGCCCACAAAGCGAGTTGTTGATTTTCCGGAAGTGACGGTGAAACAGTTTGACCACGGAGAATCCTTTCCTTATCAACTTCTTTTTGATGAGGTTTCAAATAATCGTACAACAATCTGTAGGTAGCATGATGCATATCCTTAGCTTGACGGAGAAAAATGACATACTTCTCCCATTCCGGACCAAGACTACTTAGGAACTTTGTGTTGACAGCAATTCGTGGCATGTTGATATTGTGTTTGTCTAAATCATTAATGATGTCTGAAAAGCGATGATGATAAGATTCTATAAAGAAGTCCCCCTCCGACAGCCCGACGAGTCGATGACTCTCCTGGTTCAATCATGAAGTGTTCATAAGCCAAGTAGATTTTGGATTCCATGTCTTCCTGATTGAGTGTTGTGCCTTGTATAAGAAGATGAATCTGTTCCCACATTTCTTTTGCAGTCTTTTGAGCATCAACACTTCGAAGGATTGGATTGGGTAGTCCTAAAAGGATGTATTGCATTGCAAGTTCATCGGCTTCAAAGTGTAGAAGTTGATCACCAGTGAGATCTGAAATAGTTGCAATGTTGGTGACATCATCTCTTGGTGGAACAGCAGTAGGATCTCCGGGTGTAACTATAGTAGGCATCTGAAATGGACCTTCCATAATGACCTTCTTTAAGAACTTTCCATGTGGCTTCTTTAGATCACAAAACCTAAAGAACCTTATCACCCATTGATCATAATTACCGGGAGTGAGCATTGGAGGTCTATCAAGTGAGCCAGCTTCATGAATTGATTGTTGGCTACTCAAGGCTTCACACATCTTGCCAAACCATGCCGGTTCCTTCATAGTATTCCTGGATGGATGTTGATTGTAGAAGTTTGTGTAAGGTTGAACTTGAAGACTTGGTGGTGGTTGAACCATTTGAGGTTGTGGGATTGCTGCAAGTTGTGGAGTATGTTGTTGATTAAATTGTTGTTGATAAATTGCTTGTTGATGATTAAATTGTTGATGTTGTTGACTTAGTTGTTGTTGTTGTTGTTGAGGATAAGTGTAAGGGAAATAGCTAGAGTATGGTGGTTGTGACATGTTGAAAACTTGTGTTGTTTAATGGATCTTTGTAGTCGAATGAACCGTTGTTGATGAAGTATCCTTAGGCGTAGAAATCACAGAAAAGCCAAGTACCACTTATGCGTAAAAACACCAAAATTACGCGTAACAGAAAAAGTTACGCGTAGGTTTAGCTTACGCGTAAGTAAGGAGAAAAGCTCTAAAGTTATGCGTAAACAGTAAGTTAGGCGTAGAAAACTTAGGCGTAGGATTAACTTATGCGTAAGACAAAGCTTAGGCGTAAGATAAAACTTATGCGTAAGAAATTCTACGCGTAAGATTATGCTTATGCGTAATTTTAGGGTTTTTGCCCAAATGATCTTTTACACTATCACAGTGCAAAAGATATCCAAAGTCGACGTGTTTTCAGGCTTATCCAAGCAAGAACCCACGGGAGTAAATTACATTGTTCGTCCCTATGGTTTGGCCAAAATAACATCGCAAGTCCCTCGACTTTCATTTTTGCATGGTGAATCCTTATAATGAAGTTTCGTAACACCATTCGTCCCTATCCCTAACTGTCGAGGGACTTGCAATGTGATTTCGGCCAAACCACAGGGACGAATGGTGTTAGAGATGAGGACGAATGGTGTTACGAAACTTCATTATAAGGATTCATCATGCAAAAATGAAAGTCGAAGGACTTGCGATGTGATTTCGGCCAAACCACAGGGACGAACGGTGTAATTTACTCAAACCACTGAGTAAACCACGAAACAGAAGATCAAACCAAGGAACAGGTTACGCGTAAGTTTAGGGTTTCACTTACGCGTGGGATATAGCCAAAAATGATTTCTTCCAACCGATGTTTCCAAACCGATTTTGTGATGAGATAGCTTCAATATCACCAAAATAACACAATAGTGTGAAACTTGATGATCCAAAGCTCAAAACACGTTATGCGTGAGCGAAAAGCCACGTACAAAACCAAGTTTAAAACAATGATCCACGCGAAAGTTTGAAACTTTTTGTCAAAAACAGATAGTTTAACACCTTAAAACGTTGAAAGGACAAAAAATCTTGGATTAAAAAGTGTAAAAAATAAGTTTTTAAGCAAACCAAAATATCAATACCGAACCGTATGTTCTACGCGTAGGACCAAAACCACTTCAAGAACAATACGTTCACCCAACTATTTGGCTCTGATACCACTATTAGGTCACAATATATATAACAGAAGCATCAATATGTAGAAATAAGAAAGAGATGAAGGCGGATGAACAATAAACTAAACAAACACACATGTATAGTAAAGACGGTCACGCGTAGGAGTATGAGTGAAAGAGTAAATTGAACAACCAACCTTCTAAGGAAGGTTTACATGTGTTTATATAGGGGAAGGAACTAGGTCAACATGCTAGTTCCCTTCCTTTCCTATATGGGCTTGGGACTAGGTTTATGGGCCTTCTACATAAGCCTAAGGCTAATTACAAACATAAAGGCCATATTAAGCTAACTATTACATATGAATCACTAACACTTGAATTAAGGTTTAGGAGTGATTCCAACAGTGCAAGAAACTTATAACCATATGATTAATCATATGCAATTACCTTTAAAGACACAATATTAAGCATTAATAAAGAATAAATTTTTTTTAACCCCGTACGTGCACGGGTATTATAACTAGTATTATTCAAAGCAAATATTTTACAATAATGAAAAAAGAAAATATTAAAAAAAAATTACAGCATAAAGAGTGTTGAGACCCGCCAAATAAAAATTACAGCATAAAGGGCGAGAATGGCGAACGGTTACAAAGGAGTAAAAGGAGGAACAGATATGTATTATTCGAAAAGCGTGATATCTATTTGATTAGGACTATGTTTCTTTTTATAAAACCATCCAACCGAAACCTTCTTTAGAAAACGCTAATTTATTCAAACTCAACTAAATAAAACAAATTAGGATTTTAAGATTAATCATCGAGCTGAGAGAGATGGCGGAACTAGCGACGGTGGAAGGTGTGGGGATGACGGTGAAGAAGAAGAATACTGGAAGCTGGATATTGATAGATAGTAAAGTGAATGAAACAATAATGGATGTCGATAAATATGCAATAATGCATAGAGTTCAGATTAATGCTCGTGATCTTCGTATTATTGATCCTATTTTGTCTTATCCTTCTGCTATTCTCGGTCGTGAACGCGCTATTGTTCTCAACTTAGAAGTAAGTGCGGATCTAGGTGTTTGTTTATTGTTTTATTTATGTTTACAGTGTTTGTGAGTTTGCGAAGAAAGTTACATACTGTTTCTTATTATAAGAAATCATTATAAGGCGCTTGAAGTAAACACTATTTTATAAAATTTTGCAATTTTCAAAATATTAATTTGTTTTGGTGATATCCATATACAAGATGTTTTAGGTTTAATATGATTAAAACTAGTATGATATGGGTCATAATCACAAGTCAACAAAAGTCAAACTCGCCAAGAACACTTCAGAACTGAATTTCCCGCCAAAACTGAATTCACTCAATTTTCATTTTACTAGTATAAATACATGCAATAGTTAGTTTCCATTTCATCTACCAACTTTGTAATCAGTATCCTGTCATAATTCCTAATAACAAATCTCTTCTACTATTTCAAATCTTTTTTTCTTGCTTGAGAATCCTGTTACTAGATTAGATCTTCCTCATTTCATATTGAAGTATGGAATTGATCATATCATAGTACTATACTAGTTCGATATAAAATAAGATAAATAGCTTATTGTCACTCAAAATAAGTAAGCAATTCTGGTTATGCTTGATAATAAACATAAGGCTTATTGGTTGAAAATGTATCTATCTTGTTGCTTGTTTGAGTTGTATGTGCCTCGTTCGGATCTGACTATATAATAACTAATTTTTTGAATATTGATTATTATGTGTATCGATTCCCAAAAATACATGATTCGGATCCCAAAAATACTTGATTCGATACACAAAAATACGTCAATCGATACACAAAATAATCGAAATTCAAAAGTTAGTTATTATAAAGGCGGATCCTAACGATAGTACACACAACTCAATAAATTGACAACAAAGTTACAATTTCAAACAATTAGCCTTAAGCAGAAAAAGTTAAGCAATACCAAACATAACTGTAAGGGAGATGATACCCCCATCATATTTTTTTATGCAAATACCACAACTGTGCATTACAGTGTTGTATTGTGAGCTTTATAACTTGTGTAAAATGGTATTTGCATCAAAAAATGTGGTGGGGTATCAACTCCCTAACTGTAATGTTGTGGGGCAAATTTGGTTTTGAACAAGTGCAAATACTGTTTGTTATTGTTTTGAGATCTAACTTGTACTTGTTCTTTACTGAATGTCTCACTTTTTATTGATTGTAGGAAACATCATTTTACAACTGTTTTAAATATGAGTATTTTTTGCTGATTCTTTTTGAAATTGTTAAGTAACTTATGTTTTCGGAAAGTGTTTATGTCAATCTTGGATAATCTGATATATTGTCTTTGTAAAAGCCTCTAAAGTGTATATTAAAACTGAACAATCAGTTTAGTAGTTGTTAGTTGTTTTATGTTTTGCATGGTTCTCTTTCAAACATGCTAAACTTTTTGACCAATGTTTCATGTAGATGGTGCTTAATTTGGTTATAATAAGATTTATTTTGTTACAAAAGCTTTTTTAGTTCAGCAAATTTACAAGTTAAACATACCTTTATGTCTAAAGTTAACACTAGAAAGCATTGATAAAAACGCTTTTGGCCCATAAGCCACTTTTAAACTCTTTTGCTAAACTATGCTACATAACTTTCTTAGACGATAGTGATGTTTTTTTTTTTTTGAAATCGTGCTTGTGTCAAAATAAATAAAAATTTTGTTTTCATTTGGAAAAAAACTGAGCTAGAATCACGTCTTGTTTAAAGTATTGATTTTGAATTATTGGTGGAAATAATGTTTGTCCAAGAGATGTCTTGATTTGTCTTATTGCATGGCAGTCGGTTATTATTCTGTAACTTTTATGATTAATGTATGCTTTCATAGACGTCAAATTTTAGTATGCTTGATACATAAAGTCGGTGTAATTTTCTATTCTATTTATTTTGTTTATTGACTTCAGTTTTATGACACATTCTTAAAGCTATACATTTACAAAAGTCGGTGTACTCGTTTAGATTCCAACAACATAGATATAACAAAATTTCCACCAAACAAGTTAAAGCTATACGTTTACAAATACAATGCTTCGTTCTGTATGTCTTGCAACAAAGATAAATTTATTATTAGAATTTCATCAGCCTAGCACATTTTTAGTCTACACTATGGCCGAAATTTCTGTATGTTTCTTTGCTGGTTCATCTACTGATTTTGTTTATAATGATCTAATGATGTGATGCAGCATATCAAGGCTATTGTCACTGCTGAAGAGGTTAGAACTTCTTTTTATTCCTTCCATTCATTTTCTCTTGCATCTTTTGGTCCCATTTTTAATCCGAATACCATACATGCCAGTAGAATGGAATGGTGTTAGTTCGTATGAGTCAACTAATCTTTTGTTAGGAGAAATGAGTTTGACATGTTGATTGTATTAGTAGTCATTAGGGACCTCAAACTAAGGGTCCTTACAATTTATAAGATTTTATTTTTATTTTTATAATTTATTTATGAGAAAAGTACAAAATAAATAAAATCTTTTGAAGTCACTTTGTGGTCAAGTTTTAACCCAATGTCCAAAATGGTCATTCATGAACCACTCGACTCCATAACTCACCCAAAATTAGCCACGTGTCCAAATGAAAGTACACTTTTGTAGTTTTGTACTTTCATTTGGACACGTGCTTATTTTGATGGAGTCATGATCAAGTGATTGCGATGGCGAATTTTGGGTGGAGTTCTGAGTCGAGTGGTTGCGCATGACCATTTTGGACATTGATTTAAAAGTGACCGCAAAGGACTTCAAAAAGATTTTATTATTTTTTTCTTTCGCTTTATTTATTTATTTTTTTATTATTATTTTTTTTTGGGGTCATAGGAAGCCTTATGTATTATAGCCGTTGAATACATGCCCTAGTGAATAGAGCCATAGATAATAATTTATAACGCTGGCGATATTTTTGTTGATTCAATGTTTGTTATTTTATTTTATTTTTGGTGCAAAGGTGAATTATATTAACTTTTAATCATATGTACATCATAAGGATAATAACAAAGAAAGATTTTTTTTTCAATGTTCTGATTGACGTTATGTGTATCACCACTTGCTGTTATTATGTTTATATGGAGACTCCCTTAAAGTTGTTCCCTTTAAAATCTAGGGAGAATGGGTATTGGAAAAGGCAGGAGGGATTTTGATTTAACTTCGGCTTCCTATTACTTTTGCTGTTTCGTTATTCTAGTTGCATGCATCAGGGAATTGAACAATATTCAAAGAAATTTGCATGAAGAAATGGATTATATGCTAGATGTATCTTGATGCTCGTAGCATGTATTATAAAAAGATGGTTGATATATTAGTCGCAGCATGAAATTATATTGGTTTTCTGTCTTGCTTTGTTCCTAGGATTTGATCACCTTCACATGGAGGTTCAAGAAAACAGTTTGACCTTGTTACATGATTACTAAACCATTATTTTCATTTTCTGGGGCAGGTATTGCTTCGAGATCCTTCAGATGACAATGTAATACCAGTTGTTGAGGAGTTACGGAGGAGATTGACTGTTATAAATGCAAATCAAGGAGAATTGGGTGGTCAGAATGATGTTGAAACTGGCGAAGAAGATGGTATAATGCAAATTCTACCTTAGATTCTGTTTATGCAAAATTTTAGTTTCAGTTTTATATTTTTTTGTATTTCTTTGGTTTGGAAAGAAAAAGCTTTTGTCTGTTGCTCAAGCATGTTTATTTTCTGGTTGCTTTAATAATGCATGCAGATTCTCCATTTGAATTCCGAGCACTAGAGGTTTTCCTAGATGCGATTTGCAGCTTTCATGCCGCTCGTGCGACAGAAATAGAAATTGCTGCTTACCCGGCATTGGATAAGCTTACATCTAAGGTACTTATTTTTCTTGGAGACTATTATATGATGATATTCTTGTTTTCATACGCGCGATCATATTATTTTGCGGTTTCCGTTATTGAAGGCCATATGAGGCATGCTGTGAAATGACATATAAAATTAGCGGTCTCCATATTCCCGTGTTTAGTTTCTCATATCAATGAATTTTGGAAGTTGAATTTGGAATTTGGATATTATATTTATAATTTCATAAGCAAGTTCTTGTATAAAGATCATAATGGATTAACATACGTAAGTAGGTGTTTACATATCATACATCATAACTTTTGTACTAATCGTTTTATTAGTTTGAAATTTTATTCATATTTTGTGCATATGACCTGATTGTTTATAGATCATATACTGCTTCATGTCTTTTTGAATCTGTATTGATACTTTTGTATATCATGGCTGTTCTGATTGTAGATTAGTGGCCGTAACTTGGACCGAGTTCATAAACTGAAAAGTGCAATGACAAGGCTGACTGCTCGTGTGCAAAAGGTATGTATGATAGATGCTTGTTACACACATTATATAGATACATTCTTTTTAGCTTCAGTATAACATGTAAGCTTGTTTAGGGAGTCTACATGGTAGTTAGACTTGCTAACCTGTTGTCCTGTGGTATAGGTCTTATACTTGTGATATGTTCTCAAAAGCATACAATATATACCATTAGAAAGTGACTGTATCCTATCAATAAGCAATTTTGAAAAATAGTAAATATAATAAAAATTTGATAAGTGAGGATTTATCATAAGAATAGTCCTCAAATGCTTCTAGCTGGATTTTCTTAATCCCATCTAAAATGATAATGCATTTTTTTAATTCTTACAATGGTATTTAAATCTTTTGTATCGTTTGGTTGCTACATTTTTCCTCTACGATTCATGTAAGAATTGTGATTTTTTTACTTTTTCTTACAAACTTGTATGCAAAATCATCCGTTCGTGTTCAAACATATAATTAGGTTTTAGAGTCATAATAATACTTTATTATGAGTTTTTGCTTTAATGATATCATAAGTATGGTTCTTTTCAATCATTTAGTGTCAATGGTTTAAGTTAGTTTAGGAGAACCGCACAATTAGTTGATGTAAGAAAACTGATTATTACTTATCATTCTTCAAATGACAAAGAGCGTAATTTGCTACTTGCAACTTTGAACTTTTAGCTTACTGATTGTAGTTCGTTGCAGGTAAGGGATGAACTTGTACGACTTTTGGACGATGATAATGATATGGCTGATCTGTACTTATCACGAAAGCTCTCTTCAGCTTCACCAGTAAGTGGTTCAGGTGCTGCTAGTTGGTTCCTTGGGTCACCTACTATTGGTTCAAAAATATCTAGAGCAAGCAGGGCAAGTGTGATGACCGTTCATGAAGATGAGAATGATGTTGAGGAGCTTGCAATGCTTCTAGAGGTTATAACTTACAATTTTCACAATGGGGATATTATTCCCAATTCTTCTTTTGAGCTGATTTTTTTGTAGCTTAATAGGCTTTTTTGTATATGTTTCAGGCGTACTTCATGCAGATTGATGAGACGTTAAACAAGTTAACAAGTGTGAGTGATATTTGTTCATTAAAATTCTCAAACCACACACACACACACAGGTTAAACAAATTAACAAGTGTGTGTGATATTTATATATATGCTTGCATTCTGTATGCTTAGAACCTGTATGTTAACTAAACCTATTGCGTAAAATTCTAGCGATTTTCTTAATTCTTTTACCTTATGATGTGGGGTCTGATATTTATGTTCTATATCATAAATATCATGAGATTGATGCAACTGTTATCATATACCATATTGGCAAAGTTTACGCCAATATTACCTATTTGCCCTTTAGGGACCATTAAGAAGTAATGTTATTATTGACCGATTTTGATTTACAGGAATCCGGTTGGTTATATTTGGGATATCACATAGTTGTCAACAATTATGAGTTTTCAATTTACACTTAAAGCCACTTAAAGCATGTGTAGTGCGTGTTAGGTTCATATAATAATATGGCATGTCAGCTGTATTCCTTTGTACTCAAACGTGTTCTTCTGGTTTAATATATTTACGGGTAAAACCCTTTACCCAAAAAGAAAATCGTTCCCATTTATTTTAAACGAAAAGTAAGTTAGAAAGAAGAGGTAATGAGACATTATGATTAACTCTCTAAGAAATTTTTTCGCAGCTGCGTAATTATATTGACGACACAAAAGCTTACATCAAAATCCAGGTATGCATAAGACAGTGCACCTTTTTAGTTTATTTGATTACTTACAAGTTATGATTCTGAAACAGCTATCATTTTTTCTAATACAGCGTGACAATCATAGAAATCAGCTCATTAAGGTCTGTTATATTCTATGTTTTTCTGTTCATCAACTACTGGAGGATAAACTCACTCTTATTCTATTTATGAATGCAGCTGGAAAATTGTATAAGCTCAGGAAATCTATGCATGTCGATTTATTCATTACTGACAGCTATATTTGGCATGAATATACCTTATAAGTGGAATCAAGATCATGGCTACATGTTTAAATGGGTGAGTGTAAAATTTTTAAATGAACATGTCATTTCCGAGTGACGTAGTTCCAAAATATTGACATATATTATTATGTCATGAATCGTGACAGGTGGTGATTTTGTCGGGTGCATTCTCTGCTGTTCTCTTTCTTCTGATTGTTTCCTATGCTCGTTTAAAAAGTGTCGTTGGATCTTGAATCTGATTAAGAAAGTCCCTCATGGATACTGATTTCTAAATCCTTGCACATGTTTTTTAGGTACAAAAGGTACTAATACTGACTTTATAGTCGCTTCATTTTTTTTTAGTTCTCCTTAAATTTCAATACCAATAAGGAGAAGCAATACAAACTTAAGGTTGAATTGTAACTTGGGATGGTATATATCTTTAAATGAATATCGAAAGCAACATATATGTCTACCTTTGTACTTTTACTGGGTGGCCCCACATGGCATGTTTGAATTCTTATCATCTCTTTGTTAATCACGGGTTCACTTCCATTCTCTATGATTCTTAAGGTGGTATGAGTGCGTACAATTATAAACTTCGGCTGTTAATTGTATTAAAGAGAATGTCTATTCAAGATATTTTCTTAGTTCTCTTCTTAACGGGGAGTCGCATGTGTCTGCTGGTGTTCTATAGAATTTGCTAGAACAATGATCAGGTGGTGCCTCTGTGGTATCCTTAATTAATGCGGAGCTGGGTCAACTGGCACTAGTACAATCAAGATCTCCGCCTACGAATTTTTACACTTCATGCCGACGCCCCGTCGTCGGCACCAACAATGCCGACGACAAGAAGTAGGGGAGAGTTAGTCGGCTGAGCCTCGTCGGGAACCACTATCCTGACGCCAAACTTAACACCATGCCGACGACAAAGTGGGTCCCACAACATTTTCAGGTCAAACATTTTTGTCGTGGAAACATATGTAATTCTAATCGTTTTCTTAATTAGCAATAAGTCAACGAGAGTCAAACGTGATTAGTATCTTCCCGACGACAAGACGTCGGGACCATAAGAACTAAAAAATAATATTTATATCTTTCCGACGACCATACGTCGGGACTATAGGACACCCAAAATAATGTTTATATGGTCCCGACGACTTAGCGTCGGGACCATAATACACACCATATTATGCATCTATTATACCGACGACTGAACGTCGGGATCATATAAACTGAAAAACATATGCTTTATATTGCCGCAATTTTTCATATTTTTTCCGGAAAAATCTACACAACCTGCACCTCTAAATCACCAATACCAATATGCCGATATCCAAAACAAGTTATAACGGCTAAAACACTTATATATAATCGCTAAAACACATTCAAATACATTAAATGTTAAAAATATACAAAATGGGTGTTATAATATACACATCTAGCTGCTATATACTAAAAAGTTGCTATATCCGCAATGTTCAAGTCGCCAAAATGTTTAAAGTGTACAATAATGATAATAAGGATGAGTCAATCAAAAGCATAGTCTAAATGGTAATATATATCGACACAAAATTTGGCATAAATTGTTCCCGACGCCCTGTCGTCGGGATGAAAAGACTAATCACAATTATATACGTTAATCAAAAGCTAATCACAATTAAAAATTTGGCATAAATTGTTTAATATGATACTGACGATGGGGCGTCGGTACTAATTGGCGGGGTTAACTCCTGCCCAACTATTCGCAAAGTCAAATTTGACCATTATCGTGCCGACAACAGGGCGTCGGCATTATTTTAGAATGAAAATTCAACGCACCGGAGGTTTGGTCAAGCGACTTTTATGTCGTTTAGTATATATTGCCGACGACAATGTGTCTTCGGCAATATGGTTGCCCGTTCTATTTATTCTTGTAGTGTGGTGCTCTCAAATGTCCCTAAAGTTGTACATTCATGAATTTATTGGTGTTATCATTTATTTTCCTAATCTGTTGAGTATGAGGATCGATTAGGTCATGTGAACTTAGACTATCAAAGTTAGGTGTCACTAATATGTAGTACAAATTGGATAGTATTTATCAGAGTCCAATTGCCAAAGGATCAATGTCAGCCAGTTGTGCAAGTGAGAGCTTAGTGCCTTGCGATGCAACAACCGGTCTTAGGATTCTTAATCAAACTATGTTTTCTTGTGACCACGGTTACAATCTTGAACGGTGTACAAATTTTGGGTCTATAGAGGTTTATGCTCATAACTCGGGACACAATATTTACGTTTGTAGCATAAAAAGAGTGTTGTATAATTCTGCATATGTTTAAGAGTATATATATCTCAACACCATCTTGTGTTGTAGATACATATTAATAGAAGAGATAACTTCTGTAACCCTTAATTTAAGGACTACAGTACAATTAAAATAACACACTAGTAAGTGACGGTGAAAACTGCAAGTGACCGTAATGTATATTCCAACATAACCTTTAGCCCTTTAGTGACAACATCAGCTTCATATCATCTCATCCGACATCAACATGAACGAGAGTCAAAGATTCTAGCACGGGAAGAGGTTACATGTCCTTAAAATATTTTACGTGCTCTATACGCTGTGAGCCTCAATATGTAAATGCCTAGGATTAATGCAGACCCGTGTTGTATGTCGCCAGCGAATGAGCATAACGCAATGTTAATGGTGATAGCAAGAAAACTCGAAATGGCAGAAGCAAAATGCAGAAGAACCATATTAGTTTTAGAGAAGATGTATGTGTGTGTTATATGTGGTTCTGATGTATTTCTCCCACCACAAAGCAACAACAGAATATACTCTTATATAGGGCTCACCACTTAAAGATGATCACCATGATTTTAATCATGCCTAAAGAGTTGAGATCATGGGCTGATGGTTGCAGTTGAGAATGCCCTCCAAATCAGCCCACTCTCCCTTGTTTCTCTCATTGACTAGATCAATATCACACACATAATCTACATACTCTGTTGGTAGTTTCTGCACTAACAACTTGTATCACGTGCTACTACTATTGTACAATGTGTCACCGCATAGACCATTTGTACATTATGCTTCAATATATTAAAACTTGCCAAGCTCATCAAAAGTTCCAACAATCCCCCACCAGGTTGGAAAGTTTTCTACTACTCTAATGGGTTGTGTCATGAAAGTGTCATTACGATTAAACCTCCGTTTACTCTAAGCATGTAAAGTGAAATCGATTCAATGGTGTCCTAAGGAATTAAACCAGTGAAGCTTAATGATCTCACCCGACACACTTCTACACACTTCCCATTGTAACCATCTCATTCTCAAACTGAGCGCGAATATGGTCATGCGCTTAAATCCTGTTTCATAACCCTCTAAGAGAGAAACCACAACTCTCCATTCAAGGCGGCACCACCTCTAGGTTATATAGGCAAAGCTACTCTAATGTTTTCGTTGCTAAGACGCCTCACAAGCTTTGTTAAGAGAATATTTCATCCTAATCCGGCAACGCCGTGCTATCTTTGCTACACATGGGTCAATTGATAGCACCTTCTATCTATTAGTGACTTCGTTATTACCCATTAAACTCGAGAGGTAGGAGCACTACATCCAAGTTGGGTTTCCATCGCTAACCGATTCGCATATGGTTTCGGACCCATGTCTCTAGCATCTCCCAATAAGTCTCTCGTCAGAGACTTATAGGAGACTTTCGATAAGCTACTACAATGCTTATCGATCTTATCACAAACACTCACTAAGTCTCTCGTCAGAGACTTAGTAGTGTCAAACTCAAGTTTCTAGTTTACTTGACAAACATTTCATAATGGCCATTCTCAAATATATCTACAAATTCCATCGCAACAATTATTGGATCTCTAATCCTCTTAGCCTTTTTATATTGCCACAACTAGACAACTATATTGCCACAACTAGACAACGAGATCACTTTCCTTCATGAAGTGGATATCACTATTGTTACTCGCACCTTTAAGATACAATTCACTTTTGAGCACATAATTCACCCTACTTGTAAATTCAATAGGTTGTGTCTTTTTATCCGTCGGTTGGCTTCAACTGCCTAAAGTCTCATGTTTAGGTTGCTTACGAATAGATTTTATTCTGCTCAGAACAAATGTTTTGTTGCTCAAACAATTAAGCAGCCTACATGAAGGCAAATGCTCAGAGATGTAGCACACATCAGCCACCCCACCATTTGGCATATTTCAGTTGTGTCATTGCTCCATTAGATTTCATGAAAAAGCCGACTTGCTTCGTTAATATGATCAGCTAATCGCTCGAGTTATTTTCAATCAGTCAAGATTAGATAAGTTTTGGTCCTAAATAAACAACCAACTTAAAATGCTTTGAGTTATCTCATTCCATCTTGAATGAGCATTCCATACATTCTGAGTATGTCTTTCTATTTTAAGGCATCATTTTACACAAATAAAAAACCATCAGTTAGTAAAATCACATACTTAGTTTGTTCATGTCTCAAAATTTATAGATTTGTAGTGCCATCAATCACTATAATCTATTAGAAACCCAAATTATTTACTGATTAAATAATTACACGTCGTTATGAACCCAGAATATGTATCTTAGATAAAAACAAAGCTAGAAACCACGATTCTTGAAGCAATAAAACACTATAACAGTGACATCTATAATGTGATCATGAGTCACCATGTCAACTAGTTTAAGAATAACATATAAACGGTTTCCAGATTTTGCACCAACAAGCATGATGGTTAGTTTATTTGAAAACGACGCATTTTTCTGAATATGGGTGTTATATCTTAATGACGACCGACACTCCTTCACGAGCTACATCTCTCAGTTGCAGACCATCATGCCATCTAAATAATTCATAACCCATAGTTCTTTAACTAGGCAAGCGATTGCTTCCTTATGCATTGAACATTCTCGAGACACAACAGGTTTTAACAATCAGTATTGGACTCATTTGTGGCCCACCGTCACGAGCTCTAGACACTGAGCTTCGGTCTTCACAATATCAATACCAAATTTTGATATTTGTTTCATGTTGCACCTTCTTGTACAATACTGTGACGTAACAATACCAACGAAACACACATTGATATATGTCTCTAATAGTTATCTCAATTTAAAACACATATCGCATCACTGGTGTAATATCTATAATGCTTAAACATATTTACTTAAAATGTTTAATAGATCTCAATACATACGTATTAAAAGTGCGAAATAAATGGTCTATATCTCGAGTATACAACACTAATAAAATCCTTTAAGAATGTTGTATAATTCTGCATATGTTTAAGAGTATATATCTCAACACCATCTTGTGTTGTAGATACATAATAATAGAAGAGATAACTTCTGTAACGCTTAATTTAAGGACTACATTACGATTAAAATAACACACAAGTAAGTAACGGTAAAACCTCGAAGTGACCGTAATGTATATTGTTTGTTCACAAGTAACACCAACGCCTATATATAGCCTTTTAGTGACAACAGCAGCTTCATATCATCTCTACCGACATCGACACGAACGAGAGACCGTCAAAGAGTCTAGCACGAAGAGGTTCCCTGTCCTTAAAGGATTTTACGTGCTCTATCGTTGTGAGCCTCAATACGTAAATGCCCCAGGATTAATGCAGACCAGCGTTGTATGTCGCCAGCGAACGAGCACAACGCAATGTTAATGGTGATAGCAAGAAAACTCGAGATGGCAGAAGCAAAGCGCAGCAGAACCATTGTAGCGTGAGAGAAGATGTATGTGTGTGTTATATGTGGTTCTGATGTATTTTCTCACTATCTAAGCAACAACAGAATATACACTTGCATAGGGCTCACTACTTAAAAATGATCACCATGATTTCAATCATGCCTAAAAGAGTTGAGATCATGGGCTGATGGTTATAGTTGAGAATGCCCTCCAAATCAGCCCACTCTCCCTTGTTTCTCTCATTGACTAGATCAATATCACACACATAATCTACATACTCTGTTGGTAGTTTCTGCACTAACAACTTGTATCACGTGCTACTACTATTGTACAATGTGTCACCGCATAGACCATTTGTACATTATGCTTCAATATATTAAAACTTGCCAAGCTCATCAAAAGTTCCAACAAAGAGCGTGTGGAGCATGATGGTGTATCTGTACAGGATCCACATCTTCAGAAGTAGTTGTTGATGACCGAGGTGAAAGAATGCCTCCTTTTGATTGACCACATTGATTGGAGTTGTAGCGGAGATTGTAGACATCTTTGCTTTGTCTCCTCCACTAATTCATCGTAGAAATTCTCAAACAATACTTCCAAGTCTTCTATTGGATTATCTTTAGCCTTTGTTGGTGATTTCGATTGAGGTGTGAATCATGATTGCTTTGTTCAGAAGTCATTGTCTTTGGCACTGTCCTGGTCCATTATCATTAGAAGCATCGTTAAGTGCCGGTTCTAATCTGACATGATCAACTATTGTCAATTTTTTAGCCAAAGTGACCTAATTTAGCAACTAAAGTGACCTTAAAAGCAGCCTAAATTGACTAAATTAGTAGCGTAAGTTACTCGAAAACCAACCAAAAGACAAACTTGAATCTAATAGTGACCTAAAATGAGAGCTAAAATAATGAAACAACATTCCCAAAATAACTACAGTGATAAACTTGCCCATTGTATTGTAGTGTGTAGCCTTCTTTGTCCTTGATAATCAAATCACCTCAGCACCTCTCTATTCATACAAATATTTAATGGACCCAACTTGGTGATCAATATAAAAGCTATAGCATTTTATTCTTACGTATAGCTATAGCAAGGAACAAACAATATAAATAAAGTAATTCAGATCCTCATTTAAATTAGTATTCACTAACTACTTTAACAAAGCGAAAAGTTATTGTGTATTTCCTTCTTTTACATTATATGAAAACGTATATCACTAACTTTCTACATTATGCACATATCATCAAGTAACATGAAACATTTGTTTTTTTCATCCTTGCACTCTTTTTTATATGATTAAGATATACCAAATAAAAAAAAAGATATAATAATGTTGGTTGTATGAGCCCAAAACAAGGTGAAGATAATCAATAGCTTAACAAATTACCAATAAATGGTTAACGATATCACTTGAAATCGTGTAATCACTTTTCAAACTAAACTATTCAACCCTAATGAAGTATTTGGCAGAGGTGATGAGTGATATTCTCAAGATTATTCCTTTCAAAGTAGGCAAGCTGCCTATGAAGTATTTGGGAATACCTTTGATCACTAAAAAGATTGGTTTTAAAGAATGCAAGCATTTGGTGGACAAAGTTAAATACAAAATTGAAGATTGGAAGAAAAAATAATTGTCCTATGCATGAAGATTGCAACTCATTGCATCTGTGTTATCATCTCTCAATATGTACTGGGCTGTAGTTTTTCAGAACTCAAACACTGTTATTAAAGATATAGACAAAGTGTTGAAGGGTTTTTTATGGTGCAAAGGAGAATTGAAGAGGGGAACAGCTAAAATGGCATGGAAGGTTATGTGTAGTCCTAAAAGCCAAGGTGGGCTAGAATGAGACATTTGAGCACTTGGAATGATGCTTTATGATGCTGCGTCTGAAACGCTGTTCGGGGTCAAAGGAACTTCCTTTTCTTGAGCAAGTTTTTCAACCACCTTGGCGATGAACCTAATCATTGTAGTGTAGTATTGGGTAAGCCTCGGGATTGATATCGTTCCCTAGCGGAATAGGAATGCTAGTAAGAAATATATTACGAGAATGTGGGGTTGAGGATGATTCTTTTTATCTTTTATTTGTTTTTAGAAAGCTAAGGTAAAATCTGGGCAAGAGGTTTGGGGTGGTACTTCACCGATTACTTCTACTTATCTAATTATCTAATACTACGGGTAGCTATGTCTAATTGATGTGTGCTCGTATGATGATTAAAAATGTGTTTACCTAGATACTATTAATCCCTAGTTATCTTTTATTGGTCGGTTGAATTGTCACACCTTATCTTAACGCATTGTGTTCTTAAGGTCGTAGGGTGTGCCTATGCCTAACTCTTTGAGGTTACCTTTTGGTTTAGCCTACAAATCCATAAGTCCTTAAACTATTTCATTCATAAGCCTCACTTTCACAAAGAATATTCGAGCATTAAATACAACGAATGATGCCTAGTTTCACTCTAAGCCAATTACAATTAAGATAAAGACAACCTAACAATGATCAATAACTAGGTTTCATAGATCTAAGCAAACACACAAGAAATTAAGCTAGACATATTAAACAAGCAAGTATACACACAATCAATTGAAGACATAATGATACTATGGATTAAAACACTTATCTTGATGTGTAAAATAGGGTTTGGGACCTAAGATACATCCAAGTAGAACTACAAACGTTTAGGGTTTTACTCCAAAAGTCTACCTCGTTAAATGCAGAAATCGGATTCTATATAGAGATTTACATTCGTGGCGGCGTCACCTTATAGGTGAAACGTCGTCAGCTCGCCGTCATTAGGGTTTTCGTCTTGGCCAAGTCATCGATGGGACGGGGTCACCTTAGAGTTGTGATGCCGTCAGTCTTTAGATGGGACGTCGACTTGGTTATGGATAGGGGCCGTCAGGGATAAAAAATCTGAGTGATGCCCTTCTTCTTCAAAGTCGGACGCCGTTAGGTTATACGAACAAAAATTCCACTGAACCATCTCGTGCATGTTTTGATCAAGTCTGTATAGAGGGATGGCATCGCACTTTGGTTGGGACACCGTCAGGTTCATTTTGAGCAGCTTTTGTGGCTTTGATCTTGAGTTTGCTATTTTCTTCATGTTTTCACTCATTTTCGTCCAAATGTGCTTCATTCCAGCATTTTGCTTCCAAGAGACCTAAAAAGTGAAAAAGAACAAAATTAAGCAGTAACGGATATAAAAGTGATCGATTAAGGGCTTAAATGACCCCTTAAAAATGTACGTTTTAAATCCTTATCACTTTACTGATAAAAAAACCTATAGAATATTGCAGCTGGTAAAGAAACCTTATGTGTTAAATGGGTTAATATAGTGAAATTAAAAGGTAAAATCATATGGCAAGCTCAAAAGGAGTATAGTGACAGTTGGATGTGGAAGAATTTACTTGGTCTGAGAAGTAAAGTAAGGAATAATATATGCAAAGTTTTGGGTAATGGGGAAAAGACTAACATTTGGCATGATTTATGGAGCTGCAAAGGAGTGCTAAGTAAATTTATTAACTCCAGTTGCATTCATAATGCTAGACTTCATGATGATATGACAGTTAGGGACATGATTGAAGATAAAAAGTGGAAATGGCCTTCTGAGTGGTTGTTTAAATACCCTATGTTAAAAGAAATTGAGGTCCCTATCCTCAACCCACTGAAAGAAGATGTTACTATATAGAAATCAAGCAATGGAAGTATGGTGGAATTCTCCTCTAAAGAAGTATTGGTTTCTATAAGTCAACATATGACAACTGGCAATTAGGGAGCGCATTTTAGGTAACCGCATTACGCTAAGTTAAACCGAGTATTCGCCTTTAGAACTATTTCGATTGACCATGACTTGTTTTGATATCGATTATTGGTTTTTATGATTTATTTTATTATCGTATGAGTCGTCGTATCAGTTTTAGCCTTTTTCGTTAAGCACTATGTGATTCGGCACAATAAAATCCTATAACGAAAAATAACGTAACTTTTAAACCATAACTCAAAACTTGACAAATAAATAATCAAAACTCGTGGAAAAATATAAATAAAAGCGATAAAAAGTCGAAGGAACGTCGTGAGACACTCGTAGGACAATATATGAGCTCGAGAATGGGTAAACGGGATAGTTTGGGGAAATTAGCGGGTTTGGCCCTTCTTCTTTGATGTGGTCGGTGCCCACCTCCCCACTTTTCTAATATTTTTGAGGTCCCCAACTCCCCATATATATACCCCCATCCCACCTCATTTCCTAGTTTACTTCTCTCACTAAAAACACACACAAACACCACTTTCTCTCTCTAATTTCTCTCTCTCCTAAATCAAAACCGTAACCCTAAAAATATAACCACCACCGCCGCCACTGTTCTGGCCAGATTCCGGCCACCCTCCGACGAGTGACATCTCACCTCCACCACCATATTGTAGATCTTTCTTCCCTCTTTCCATCCATATATGGCACGCGCCGTATAGACCCCGTTAACACCTCCAAATCTTACAAAAACTATTCATGATTCTAGGGTTTCAAGTGGGTTTTGTAGATCGGCTTTAGAAAAGGTAAAAGGAACGTGGTTGAGACTCGTTTGAGCCATGATAAGCCTCGTACGAGACCTCTTAGGCTCGTACATATGGCGAATTGGGTGGGTTTTGATGAAACATGGGTCTAAAACGAGTTTACAACTAATAAAACATGTAAACAAATGATTTGGTATCGTGTGTTGTGTCATTTATTTGTGTTTTTGCATTTTTATTATTGTTTCATGTTCTTGGTTTGGATTAGTTGATAGGTTTGATGATTGGATGTTGTTTGGAGGTTGATTGATTGTGTTTAGTTGTTGGAGATCCATTTGGGAGCGTTTGGATGGGATTAGTGAGGCGTACGAGCCACTAGGGCTTCGTACGTGGGTTATGGTTGGCGTACAAGACCCATATGGACCAAGGGTCCAGGTCGGGTCGTTGTGGTATCTTGTTGGTAGTTGTTGTTGGTGTTTGGATGAGACGCGTGGAGCCGAAAAGTTTCTAGAGCTTGTTTAGTTCACGTGGTCTTAACCGAGACCGTGTCATGACCATTAGAGCCGTGACATTGGTTATGGGTATATTTGGTAGTTTGTTTGGATGGCGAGATTGATATGGGTTGATTGGAGATTGATTTGCGCTATTGAGATTATTTACTTGGACTTATATTATAAATTGTCAACTTTGAGCAACGTCGGTGTTACTTTGACTTTTAGTCATAGTTGACCCCGACAACGCCGTAACATGGACTTTAGTATATATTGGACTATAGATTTATTAAAAGTCGAGAGGTCATGACTCGTGCTTGTGGACTCGAAGCGAATAACGATTTGAAACTTATATTGAAATTGACGTAATATATATATATATATATATATATATATATATATATATATATATATATATATATATATATATATATATATATATATAAACATGTTAATAAAACTAAGAAACATAAATAATAAATGGTTTTATACTAAAACCTTCGATAACAAGACTCGTCTTGTTATTCGCTATTTTAATGGGAATTAATGACTAAAAATGGAAAGGTTTTCTAATTAATAAGTATTTAATGTTTCGAGTGCACGTTTATCGAAATGTGCCATTTATGAGCATTTAATGCCATTTTCGAGCATTTAATACTATTTACATTTTGTGCATGGGTTATAGATGACCTAACATTAATAACGTCGATCCACGTGGATAGTGGACTTATTAGGTTGACGAATCTAATAAGAGTCCGCTAGGTATGTAGGATAACGTTATTAATGGGTGAATTATCCTTATGACTCGCTAGGATGCGACCAGTTTATGGGATAATAAGCGACACGAATAAATGATTGAGTTTATCGAGTTGACGAATTCGATAAGGTCTAACTATTTATTCTGAAACTTATTGGACTATGGAGCTTATCACTTAGACATCTCATTGTGTTGCATTGAGTCACATTGTGGTTATTTGAGTGCATTCATGATATCATGTTGAGTCGATACACACACGACGATACCAAACGCTAGGACTAAACGGTGAAACAAGATATTTTTGGAGATAAAGAAAAGGAATACATTGGGGTAGATAACGTTGATTTTGGAAATATATATTAAGAATTGGTTTATATTAATAGGTTGTGCCGAGTCGGTAGTTCTTTGAGCCGTGTTAGTTTTATCTTCGTTGCTAGTGTTTGGTTGTCGTTGCTTGCTTGAGGTGAGTTTCACAGCCCCACTTTTATCTTTGTTTTAACTAATTGGGGTGAGAAATCATGCTACTCTTTTGGACCTTTTAAACTTTTGATTTGCTTATGTGTTGACTGTTTAGATAGATATGTGGTAGTTGTTGTCTTAGTCTAGGGTAGCAGTCATATTGCTATGACACTTGCCTAGCTAAGTATAAACTTCTACCTCGACCTAGTCTAGGGTAGCATTTGTTCTAGACCTTGCTACAACTGCGCTGGCTAGTGTTGCTTAGGGCCCTACTATGATGTCGATTATGTTATTGATGGTGCTATTTATTGTGATATTGTTATGTGATTGGTGTGATATTGTGTATCTATCTTAAGTCTCGCATAGCAAATAAACTCCTACAGGTCCACTATTGAATTTGAACGTAAACTTGTGAACTCATCAGCGTTAGCTTACCGTTTAGCATGTTTTTCTCAGGTATCTAAGTGATGTTTGGAATGCTTGTTCTGTGGAAGCATGGCAATGAGACATGGTTGAAGGATCATATTTAAACTCTGATAATATTATGCAGACCTATTTTATAAATCATGTTGGGCCTTACATTTAACTATTTTGGGATGATTGTATTGGATAATTAAATTTGAGATTGGTTTTTGAGTTATAATATGAATATCTTGTTTGCTATACTTGTGTGATGTACCAATCCATGTAACACCTCGAAAACTTGTTTAAGTCTTCCGTTGTACCAAGATTTAGGGGTGTTACACAACAAAATGAAGTGGTTAAATGGAATAAAGCTGTATGGTTCTCACAATGTAATCCAAGGATGGCAATTATTTTATGGATGGCTATTAAAGGAAGATTACAAACTCAAGACAGAGTTATGAGATAGAATAATGATATAAGGATGAAATGCCCTTTGTGTGGTTTAGTCAATGACTCACATAGGCATTTATTCTTTGAATGTGAGTTTTCAAAAGGAGTATGGGTGAAGCTGAAAGAGAAAATGGATAGCAAATGGATGTCAAATTCATGGGAACTAAAGACCCTTGTAATAACTCTATTGATAGCCTTTTGAGGATAATTGGGCTATCTACAGTAGTTTATCACATTTGGAAAGAAAGAAAGGCAAGACTGTTTTCAGGAGAAGAGACTGACAAGCAGAGCTTATTGAAAGTCATCATTGAGAATATTAAACTTCAATTTTTATGTTTGAGGGTCAGGAAATCATCTCAAGTCCTTAAAGTTGCTAAAAGATGGGATGTGATGATGAATGAGTCAAAGAATAAATGAAGTACCAATTGAACAGTGCTGATAACAGGTTCCTAAAAGGGTGTTTGGGTCAAGGAGATAAAAAAGTTCACTGCCAATTATCTCCTTGATTGGTGTATCTGAGGGCCTTGTACCTTGTGGCTGTTGAAAAGGTGGATGGATTACCAACTCACTCACATCAGGGGTGCCTGGAGAGGCAACTAATCATGAGTGTGTTGCTCTGTCCATTTCAGCTCAGTAGATAGTTACATAAAGAAGGTTTCCAGAATTGTGGTGGAATGCCAACCGGGTGATGCCTTTTCTCTGTTTTTTCATCGTGATGGAGTTATGGAAAATATGAAAAGGAAATGTAGCTAAGGTGGGATGTATCATTGGGCAACTCAATGCATTTGAGTGATGCCTGCATAAGGAAATGTAGCTCTTTGCACTTGAGACCCAATGGAACATGAGTTTTGATCTCTTTTCTGATGATGCCCTGAATAAGAGCCTCTAGTCTCATTTATAAGGGCTGCAAATGAGGCTAGGAAGGGTGTTTGTTCAGTGGAAATGTAGTCAAAAGAGAGATATTTCTCAATGGTTGCCTAGATGATAGTATGCAGTTACTATGTCTAGAAAAATGGTGAGTTTTAGAATCAGTTTAAGTCTTGAATGTGTGAAATGTATGCTGTTGTCATGTTGTATCAACCATATGAGCTTGTTCATAGAAGGCTGCTTTGAATATCCATGTAATCTACTGATTCTAAAGTTAATAAAATTCACCATTTTAGGAAAAAAAGTAAAACATTAATTTAAGTTACTTTTCAAGAAAAGAGTACACCCATTATAGATAACTAGCAGGGTACCCGCACAATGCAGTGGCAGGTGTCATGTGACTAAATATTACTACATTCGGCCTTATTGCTGATGTTTTTGATGTCTATGAGAGTGATATGAAATGGTTTTTGTGTATTTATATAGTAGATGTGTGGTTATATGTTTTTAATGATCATTATTGATAATAACGATTTTTAGCGGTTACACGTTTTTAATAAAGGGTTGTAAATGATTTGAAATTGTATTTAATTTAATGAAAACATCTGCATTTGAATTTTAATAAGAGGACGTATTGAATTTTAAGCATTTCTTTTATAGTAAGTGTGTAGACTTATTTTTTAGGAGGGTGATACTCACACCATATTTTTTTATGCATGCATCACAGTTTGTGCATTACAGTATTGTACACTACAAACTGTAATGCATAAATTGTAGTGCACGCATTAAAAAATGTGGTGTAGGTATCAATTCCCATTTTTTTAAAACTTCCTTTTAGGAATGGCCTAAATGCATTATAATGTAGTTAAGATATAGATACATCGATATGGGCACTTTGATATACTTTAAGAGGAAGGCTTAAAATTCAATACAATGATGCATTTGAATTTTAATAAGAGGATGTATTAAAAAATATTATCTAAATGCATTACAATGTGTGTGATATGGTTGGAAAGCTAAAAATGTATGTTTTCCATTGCTAAAAAGGGAAAATTTTTGTATTCATAGAAAAATACTTATGTCAGATTTAGTATGGATGTTTAGTGTTCAAATTTCGATATTAGTGGTAAATTACATGGGATATGTAATTCGAATTTCGGTACAGCTAAGAAAACGTAAAAAAAAAAAAAAAATATTTTTTTTTTTGTCGAATGCATATCAAAGTGTCAGAGTATAGATTTGTTGGCAAAATGGGCAGGCCAAGCGGGCATAGGCCACTGTCTAAAAGGGCTCGGGCGTAAACGCGCACGGGCTAAACGAGCACGGTCCCAACTGGCTAATGTTATACGAATCGCTTTAGGAAAAACCCGACGAAATAAATTTCTTAAGTGTAACACCTTATTTATATTAAAAAAAATGAATATATTATATCTATAAGTTTTTCTTTCTTAAGAAAAATAACGGTTGTAATATTTTCAAATTGAGAGAAAATATATATCTGTTAATGCGCATTTAACTTTTTAAAGGCCCTAAATGCCCATAACAAAAAGGGTGAGGCTAAATGTGCAAAAATCTCTTACAAATTAGTCACTTTTTTTTTTTTTTTTTTTTTTTTTTTTTGGCATAAATTACGCCTCTAAAGATTGTCTAATTTGTATCATCAAGTTAATTATGAAATTCATACTAAAAAGAGCGCAAGTTAATTATCTCCCAATGGTGAAAAGTTAGAACTAATTACAGGGCATATGTTACCAACTTACCAAGCCAAAATAAACTTAGGGTGCGTTTGGTATGCTGCCATTAATGAAAATGGGTATGAGTTTGATAGTGGTGGTGGGTCCCTCACTTATAAAAGATCCATATCAAGCTCACTTGATGTATATGAAGTATGGATTATATATATCATTCATTACCATAATGGTGTGCCCTCTCATCTTAAACAAACACTTTTAATCACTTTCATAGTTATAATCTTATTCCCATAGTGGGATACCAAACGCACCCTTAGAAATAAGCCATACTGGCTATACCATAAATCATGTGAGGTGTGCTAGAGAAGCAAACGCTTACATATAAAATACCGCACGACACCGTTGACTTGTGCCAGTCTCATCTAGTCGTCTACATAACTTAACCCTAAAATAAAAAAGCTATACCATCCCGCTAATGACAATCGCTTAGCACAAGGTACCAACCCCTCCAAAGAAACATTCCTATAATTTGGAGGCAGGTTTGTACAAAACAGTCTATTGTCTGATATGACATTTATACATGCCTCAAGCTAAACCTCGTGCTAGAGTCCATAATGAACGAGTACACCATTATGATGAACAAAATGAACATGGAGAAGGTATAACTAGGCCTTAATCGATGTCAAAACAAGGTGCATAGGAATTTCAAGCTTGGAATGCAGTAAATACAAATAACTTAATAAACCTAATTAACTCATTACATAATGTAGATCATTCAGGTGCATATTATATAATCTCTGTTAGCCCTTGTTAATTGTGTTTAAGTCAAGTGTTACTTAGTATTATTATTATTAAGTACTTATGTTTAAAAGACATGTTTATGTATTATGTATTGGGTTGAATTTCAGGCCTACACATGGGTCATATGCAGCCCATGTAGTGGCAGTTAGGAAAGCAGTTACATCCCAAAAAGACACAACGTTTGGAGGGAAGGATAACTGTCATTTGGTACCATTTAGAAACATATATAAGTGTAGTTTTCTGAATCAGAAAACATATCAACTTTTATCAAATACTTATGCTATATCTGTTCTTATTAATTCTATTCTATCCGTTACTGTTCCATTGCATTTGCAACATTCACAAAGCCATATCAGAAACCATGAAGCACTTGTTGAAACCAGAATCATTAGGCCACAAACCTGTACACAATTGGTATCAGAGCTACGGATCTCATCCCTGGGATAGGCCATGTTCTGGTTTCACATCTGGAAGATATCTCCTAAGAGAAACACCAAGAAGGGTGAACATGTGGAATGCCAAAAGGAAGAAAACCATCATCTCACCAAAAGGCAAAAGTATTCTGGCACAAACTGTAATTGAAAATGAGGCATTCAATTACGCAAAGAGAATGATGATCTATTGAAGCGAAGAAGAAAGTCATGAAAATGAAAAGGACGGAAAAGCCAAGTGTCACAGCTGCAGAGAAAAAGGGCATGCCTTCTGGGCATGTAAGGATAGAAAAAGGCTTGCAGCCATGGAACTGCAACAAGAAAAAGAAATGGCAGATCAAGTCATTGCAGAAGAGCCCAGGTACACTGAAAGGGTTTATTTGACTCCTGACTATGTGGTGAAAGGTACTGATTTGCATAATTGGAACAATATTTGGTATGCTAGTGATTCCTATAAGTTTCATATGTGTCCCACTAGAGCCTTATTCAATGAAATAGAATACAAGTTTAAAATGATAGGCAAAGAAGAACATGAGAGAAAATTTATTTTCTCATATGGGGTGGGTGATGTTACTATTAGGACTGATGTTGGGGAAGTGGTGATTAGATCAGTGCAATATACTCCAGAGGTGTCTTTTAATATGATTAGTCTAGATTTGATTAAGACTCAAGGGTATAAAGGCGAGATTAGGAGGATATGTGCGGCATATATTACATGAATCATGATGAAAAGCAATCGGTCACCATTGTTAGAAAAGGAAAGGAACATGTTGATATGAATGAGATAGTCAATGAACACAACCGCTTTTGGAGGATCAATTCAAGCGATGGATCCTCGGATGAATGCTCTCATTAGGGGCTTAGAAGATTTAGATTGGAATAAAGATGATACAGGACTACATTGATGAAGAGTACATTAGCTACAATGGTACTCTGTATGCACATAAGGTTAATTCCTTTTCAAGGTACACATCTTTCATGAACTTATTGGCAAAGGATGATCATTGTATAGAAACCGCGGAAATCTTGATGAGAGGTTCATTGATTTGGTCAAGTGGTTTTATTTGGTGCATCTTAACTATGATACATGGATACAATACCACCAGTGGTTAAAGATGTTGAACTGAACTTGCTATGTTTGCACAAGGCTGTTGAGAATATGGGTGGATACTTCTCAGTCACCATAGGTGACAAATGGGGGGTGATTGCACAATTGCAGGGCTTGGACACAGAAGATGCTAATACAGTTAGAACTTGTTACAAAAATTTATTGATCTCTCTTAGTTATTTATCATGAAGCCGCAAGTAGTACTTGGGTGAAATGCACAATGAAGTAGGTGAAACCATCAAAGAAAGATGGCCAAGGACCTACCATGCCGGAGGAAGATGCACGATGAAGGATGATACAGATTGGAGATGGAGCAAACAAGTGTGGTGTCAAGTTGGACAATAAAGAAGAAGATGGAAATGGAAGCAGCCAGGATAGCAATGATTTTGAAATCATTGCCTGATGAAAAGCAAGGAAGGAACAACACAGAAGAACTTGACCTTAAAACAATTAAGGGGGAGATTGTTAGCCCTTGTTAATTGTGTTTAAGTCAAGTGTTACTTAGTATTATTATTATTAAGTACTTATGTTTAAAAGACATGTTTATGTATTATGTATTGGGTCGAATTTCAGGCCTACACATGGGTCATATGCAGCCCATGTAGTGGCAGTTAGGATAGCAGTTACATTGGCAGTTACATCCCAAAAGACACAACGTTTGGAGGAAAGATAACTGTCATTTGGTACCGTTTAGAAACATATATAAGTGTAGTTTTCTGAATCAGAAAGCATATCAACTTTTATCAAATACTTATGCTATATCTGTTCTTATTAATTCTATTCTATCCGTTACTGTTCCATTGCATTTGCAACATTCACAAAGCCATATCAGAAACCATGAAGCACTTGTTGAAACCAAAATCATTAGGCCACAAACCTGTACACAATCTCAATCTATTTTAGTCATAGCAAATACGTATTGGTTGTTCCGAGTAATTTGCCTTCACCTTATAAATTTTTTACATCAAGTTGGGTTGGTGAGAAAGGTAAAAACGATTCTTATTTCAGGTTTAACTTTAATTCACATGGTCTTATTAGCTTACAATCAAAACATGGACATTTTTTGTCTTTCTGGATACACTGCTAGAATATAGGATATACCACCACAGATTTTGATGGACTGTCCTTTAAGCCTGGCACAACATATTAGTTCTTAAGCCAAACCCATAATTCCGGGAACACTTATAACTTCTCTATCACAATCGCTTTGTACAGCAAAAGTTCTTCAGCCATTCAAAAAAAAAAGAAAAAAAGGAGAAGTTCTTCAAACCATTGTACAAACACATACTATTATCAACGGGCTGGTGTGTTTAGGATCACAACCCCCATTATTAATACTATTCCTTTAAACAATAGAGATACTTACTCCAGAAGCCGTTTTCTTGTACCAGAAAACGGCGATAAAATATAAGAAGATGGAACCGGTGGTACCACCACCCACTGTCCACAGAAATTTAGGCGTGCCAGCCTCCTTTTGTGCGTCAGTATCATTGGCAAACAGGTCTATATGAATATTCATCCCAAACACTCCAGCAAGAACAACAAATGCACTGATCACCAGAGTTGCTGTTTTCCACATAATATCCATTTGCAGAATATGATTCTGCTTGTCATCCTGCATTATTTTAATATAATCTTCTGTATCATCCACATATTCCCTCACCTGCACACAAACATTGATCTGAACAGAGTAAAAAAAATATTAAAATAATGAAAATCATTGGGAATCATGCGTACCGTGGATAGTTTATTCAGAGTACCATCAATCTGAACAAAGTAAACCTCTAAGAGCATTTCAAGTTCCTCAATATCAAGATGCTTACTATTACCACTCGGTGTTGTACTAGTTCGGGTCCCACGGCTTTCTCTTCCGAGTGTATTAGCTCGAAAAAGATGTTCTGACTCGCTATCCATTTGTAGAACGTCGTGTTCATGTAAGTTTGTATTCCCATCCATTAAACCATCAGCAGGAACTCTAATACAAAACATATAGTGATTTATTTAAAGATTAAATTATGTTATTACTTATTATAGTACAGCTAGGAAGAAGATAATAATCACAATCCGAACCTGTCATCCATATCTGTTTTAAGAATATCATCATCCATTACATCTTCCTCGTTCACAAAAGAAGAGGAAGAATCCTTAAGTTGTTTCTCAAGCTTTTCGGTCAGATACATTTCAGCCATATCTCCATCATCATCTAGCAATTGCTCTAATTTTTCTCTAACCTGAATCAATGTGAATATACATTGTAAAAAATAAAGTTTTAACAGAATTTGGAGAGAAATAACATCGATTGCTTGGTGGAATTAATGGAAAAATAGTCCCTCATTGATACTATTTGTATAACTGGCCCTTAGTTGCACTTGTGGTATTTTCACCCGACCACATGGACAATGTCTGTAATTTACTTGCATCTGATTTGCAATATAAGCTTGAAACCACAAACCTTTTGAACACGCCCTGTGATAGCAACCAAGCGACTTTTAATTTGTGGACACGTTCCAAATTAAGAGTATTAATCGTTGAGGTCAACTTATCCAATGCTTGATGTGCTTCTTGCTCCAGTGTCCTTGCCTATATTGAACAAATAGGGTTATATTTTCAATAACATCAAGCAAACATATAAAACGTCTCGCTCACCTCATTATCCAAGGAGCCACATGCAGCCTCAAGGCATGCCTCGAGTGCAACAAACTCAAATGGAAGAAGCTTTGGTCCATCTCGCCTTTCAAAGAATGTTTTCCATCTGCTTTGACCTCGTGACCACTTTCGGGATATTGGTGGCAACTCTCGTGGGGCTAACATCTCTTGAACGTGGATCCCAAATAGTACAGATGTGTCCAGTCAGTATCACCATCTACCCTTTCCTCCTAAACAAGTTGCATCATCCACAAGATTAGTCCATCACTTCTATATGCTCTACAAAAACCTCTAAAGCATGCTATAGATAAACAGGTAATAATGGATAAACCACTAGACTTTTATTATTGTAGTTAAACCCTAAGCTTTTTTTTCCCCGGAGATTTAGTCCCCCTAACCTTCACGGGTCTTTTTTTTGCAATTATTCTGAGAGCAGAAGAAAAAATTTGGGAATTACGCGAGACAAAAACAAAGTTAAGGGGTTTAATAGATCATATAATAAGGTTTGGTTGGTTAAATCTAGCTTAACATAAACAAATCACTGCGAAAATTTTTAAGGCGTAAACCATCAAAATGGTACAGGTTTAGTGGTTTCACCATTTTCAACCCTAGATATGATGAGATATAAGAAAATAGATAACCAGAAGTAGCATGATGATGACGCAAGATCTGGCGTCGAAGTTCATCAACAAAGGGGTAACAGATGGATCTTTTGAATTAAGCAGCAGTACTTCTTGTGCAGTAATGATGGCCTTAATATGCTCAAGGTTAATGACAATGGCCGTTCTCTACCCAGCACAGTAGATGGATATGATTGGACCGGTCAAGTATCGGAGATCGCGGCGGGTAGTCCTGTGCGGTGCATGATATGCGTTCTTACCGCCTCGATAATTTGATCTTGACCGTAGAATCAAGAAGTCGCCATGGTCTGACTCCTGTGGGCTTTTTCCGCAGAACAGGCCCTCCAATGTTCAATTGTGCTGCAGTACGAACAGATTCGAACATGTCGTCTTCCAGTGTTGCAGCGTACGCGACAGCTACGGGAGGATGACTGACGCTCACAGGGTTATAATCTTGATCAAGCAGCAGGTGATAGCTGTCACTGACACTGAAAAAAAGAGAATCATGTTATGACTTGTTTTTTGCAACAAATTTACAGATATTAACACTTACAAAATTTATAATATCAATTATAGTTAGAAAAATCTTCCAATGAAGTAAGTCACATGGAACTCACCTCACTCCGAGCTGCTGAATAATATCCTCCTGTGAATTTCAATTACTTGAATCAGATTTTGCATGTTATATATGATATATACAAAGTATTCTAACTGGATTATATGAAATTTTAATGGGCTAGCTACTATCTGCCCCTATAACATTTATAAACTACCTTGACGCAAACTATCAACAAGGAACAAGTACTACTTTGAACATATTTTCTTCTTCTTCAATTCATAAAGCAAAGCTACAGATAAATACTAGAAAGATAAAGGACCTAACAAGAGAGCATGTAATAAACGTGCATGATTTCCTCGTGCATGTGTTACAGTGGACATCTTTGTTTCACATGGGACGACATGAAGCAAACTACATCACTATTTTACGGCTCAATACAAAAATTCAGAAGTACGTACAAATAAGCTACGGCTTAGTTAAATTGACCTAATAACAAAATTACAGTAAAATTAACAGATTCATAGAAACTAACAAGTGGAAGATTAGGGTTAGCAGATACCGATTGGGGGTACAGGGTAGTTGGCGGGACTTGGAGTCTATAATAAAACTAGTAAAGTTACCTTTTTGTTTGCTAGTTTGATGCAAGCTCAGCTCGTAAGCTTTTTGTTTTCGGTTTTATACTAATAGGGTGTTTATGATATATTATACTAGTTGGGTGGTGTTATGGATAATTATAGTTTACATGTCCATATCGTAAAAGGTATTGTTGTGATGTATTAGAGTTATGTTAGGAGACTATGTATTTTGAGATTACTTTAACATTTGGCTTTCATTTGAGATCGTTCATGTCTAATCATGCAAATAATCACTACACCAAAATCAGAGTTTGGGGACAAAGAAAATATTTGGGTCGACTTTGTCGTCCCAAATTGCAAGTAGGACCCACACGTTTTCAACAAAAGTAGCAGTCAACGAAAATTTTTGTACGACGACAAAAAGCGCGATGTTGTGCTTTTTGTAAATATTGTTTTTATAATCTATTTTTTAATAAACCAGTCAAATAAATAAATACATCCCGCCTTTTTTATCCGTCAAACACTTTGGGACGACATTGTCGTCCCAAACTGTAATCTATATTTTTATTTTTTTAAAAATCGGTTTTAATTAAATTATTTAATTTTAAAAATTATTTTATTTAATTTAAGTACTTTTATTTAATATAGAATTAAAATTAAATATTTTATATTTATAATTAAATACTTTAATTTAAAATTAAATACATTTATAGAATTAAAAATATTTACCGCCAATAGTTTCCGCCATTATTTTTCCATAAAGTTTTCCTTATATATCCGGACAAAACATAAATAACTCAATCGTCAATTCCACAAAACACACCTAACAATATAATGGTGATTACATGGGAAAAAGAGTGGTCCTTGGTTTTATCGTCGATATATCTCTTTACTCGAGTTCTTGATACGTATGGGTCGAAATTTATGATGAATATGGTTCTTATAAGAACATAGACCCGTTGATAATAGACGACGATACGGAATGGTTAAAGAAAGTAGAGTCATTCTACGGGGTGTATTTGGTGTGAAGCTAATGGTGTTGGAGGAGAAACACTGAAGTCAAGCAATGTTTGAGCAGTTCGTCAAACAGCGGAAGGAAAAAGATGAAGTGAAAAAAGCCCGTTCGATTACACATTTGATGATGCGGAAATAGGGTAACAAATCTTGAAGCATTATTTGAGCAGTTAGTCAAGCAAAGGAAGGAAAAGATGGTGCGAGTTCTAGCGAGGCGGGAATTAGCAAGGAAAAAAATTGAATGGGCGATTTTTGTTATGGTCTATGTCGTGTTGTCAAGTTGTTTCGTTTGATCTGTTTCGTTTTGTTGTCAAGTTGTTTCGTTTGATCTGTTTCGTTTTGTTGTAAAGTTGTTTCGTTTGATCTGTTTCGTTTTGTTGTCAAGTTGTTTCTTTATTCATGTGTAATTTAGTATTGGAAAATGGGTGTTTGGAAACCATAATCTTGTTAACTTAGAACATGGTCAAATTGAAAGGTACATAGTAATAAGTGATACGTATACCAATAGTACCTATACTTGGTCGTTTAACATGATACGTATACCATAATCGGTATTGGAATTAGTATTGGAAAGGGGTGTTTGGACACCATAATCCAGTTAACTAAGAACATGGCGACTTTATAAATCCGACATGTGCTTTGATTTATAAAAATACTTGACAGATACATACTACAAGAACAACAACAACATCAACAACAACAACTACAAGAACAAATACTACTTTTATTAACAACAACAACAACAACAACAACAACATCAACAACAACAACAACAACTACTACATACGAAGATTTTCCATGTCACCTTACATTTCACGAAGTAATGCATCCGACCGACATGCGTGGTCGTCGAGAATCCTTGCCATTTCAAGTCTTGCCTCCAAGAACCTTACTCTTGTCTCTAGCACATGTTTTGTGATTCCAACAAGTTTATCCTAAGATCTTTTCATGGCATTTCGAGCACTCTGTTGGTGCGAGATCCGAACCTTGAGAAGAGATTGTTCTTAAGTACTAGTCAAATGCATCCTTCCACATAAAATATCCGCACCCATTATCTTTTAAAACATTACATAATAAGAAAATTATAAGAGATTACAACCAAATTATTTGTATATTTACATAAATAAGAAATGTATAATTGTTCACCTTTGACATAGAACATGAATAGTATTGTCGTCCAAATGAATATTCTCTATATATTCTTAATTTTATATTTCACTGCTCCACAAGAACACATAAAAGAATTAAATGGCTCCATCTCGGTTTTGAAAATTGTGTGAAGATAAGAGGTTGTGATGTTGAGTGGTTTTGAGGATAAGAGGTTGTGAATTCTATATAATGTTTTTGTCATGTTTTTGGTGGGAATTTTTGGCTATTTTTGGTGAGAATTCTTGGCGGTATTTTTGTGGGAACATAACAATTTGGACATATGTAATAATAATAATAATAATAATAATAATAATAATAATAATAATAATAATAATAATAATAATAATAATAATAATAATAATAATAATAATAATAATAATAATAATAATACCATAGCACCTATACTTGGTCGTTTAACATGATCGTATACCATAGCACCTATACTTGGTCGTTTAACATGATCACGATACCATAGCACCTATACTTGGTCATCTCATGTATAAAATATCATACTATCTCGATTCATCCGTTTTAACATGTCATCCGTTTTAATTTATATAAACAATTTATAATTAATTTTAAATCATTTTTAATCAATTTAAATATTTTATAACTAATTTAAATTTCTTATAACTAATTTAAATTATTTAAATTTTCTATAACTAATTTAAATTATTCTTAATTTATTTAAACTTTTTATAACTAATTAATTAATTTTAAATTATTTAAAAGTTTATAACAAAATTAATTTATTTATTATTAATTAAATAATTTAAGGACATTCTAATATACAAAAATAAAGGAAAAAAAGCGAAAAGGGACGACATTGTCGTACCATTTTTTTAACAAATGTTTTCACGAAAAATCAAATAACCCGCCAAATAATTCTGCAAAAAAAAAAAAAAGTGCGACTTGCGTGCACCTTTTCGTCGTCCCAAAAAAATAACAAAAAGGTACGACAATGTCGTACCTTTTTGTGTCGTCCCAAAAATACTACAATAATTGAGCAGATCTCAGTCTTCAACTCTATCTTGAACACTTAAACAAAAACCTCTCCAAACTGCTCGTAAAAAAAGGAAAAAAATCAGGAAAAATCCCAAAAAAAGGCAATTTTCTTCAATTCGACACCACCACAACACTACTATCACTCGTAACCATCAATTACACACGCACCACTGTGCACAATTTGTATAATTTTTGTTATTTTATTTTGTTTAAAGGTATTTTTTTTTTTGTTAAAATTTTGTTTGTTAATTTAATTTATTTAATTATGGTTTGTTTACAATGGTTTCATGTTGTGTTTGTGTTGGTTAGATGGTCCACATGACTCACCACCACCGTGAACCACCATGACTCCACCACCAACAACAAAGAAGAACCGTTCACCCACCACCACCACCTTTTGTGTTGGTTAGTGATTTTTAATTTTGTTAATGTGTTTTGTACGACAATGTCGTCGTAAAAGTTTTATTAATTAATTTGATGCGACAATGTGTTTTGGGACGACAATAGTTTGTTTAACTATGTTTTTATGTGTAGTGTTTGGGACAATTTGGGACCGTCGGGGTGTTTGGGACGGTAGGTTGACGACCACCTCTTTCTCTCTCTATTTTCTTCACTTCGTATTTCACCTTGAAATAGGGTATATATATATATATATATATATATATATATATATATATATATATATATATATATATATATATATATATATATATATATATATATATATATATATATACTTTTATTACTTTGTCGTTAATGTATATACTTTTATTACTTTGTGATATCGGAAAAATGTCATGTGATATGTTATTAATTGTTACTTATAATACTTAATTGGACCGTGTTAAAATGAAAATGATATGTGATATCGGAAAAATGTCAAGTGATATGTTATTAATTGTTACTTATAAACTTAAAGTGACCGTGTTAAAATGAAAATTATATGTGATATCGGAAAAATGTCATGTGATATGTTATTAATTGTTACTTATAATACTTAATGTGACCGTGTTAAATGAAAATGATATGTGTTAAAATGAAAATGATATGTTATCTTGTTTTATGATTTTAATGATTAATTTTGGAAATTCCTCGTCCGGGTTAACCATCCTATAGAAACACGTCCGAAATTAATTTATTAGAAATTAATTTGGAAAGTCCCCTTTGGGACTACTTTTGAATGTTTTGTCTCATTTAGGATATGTATGCGTATAATATGTTTTACTATTTGAGAGAATTGACGGTGTTTCCTTTCACTCCTCGAATATGTCTTTAATGCACATATTTCGGGAGTTGAGGGAAATCTTGCCGATTTTCAAATAGTAAATCGATATCTACGATTCATATATGAGACGACACATTCAAAGAGTGGGTTAGGATTGCCTTCCATAGTTGCACTAGGTAAGCGAGCGACTCATAATTACGCCTTTTCATGTTTGAATATGTATGTATATATATAAATTCATTTTTTGAATATGTTTTTACAACGCAATCATGACAATTGATAAGAGTTGGACCATTTGTATCAACAGAATTCCCAATTTTAAATTGTCTTTTGCATTCATCGCGCATTGTGAGCCATTGGTAAACCCCATCACAAAAATGATTCATTGCCCATGTGTTCGTTGTGGTAACGCTTCAACTAAATTTTGTACGCTCAAAACTCTTGAGTCACACATATCTAAATAGGGGTTTGACACACTTTATACCCCTTGGAAATATCACGGTGAACCACTTCCTCCACCCGTAGTACACAACACACCACAACCACCTTCACCTGAACACATGGACATGGATGCATTCTTCCAAGATATTTATGCTGATAATGTCCCAACTCCACCATCTCAAACAACAGTTTCTCAACCAGATCAAACAACGGGTCCTCAACCGCTCAAACCAGGTGATCCTAGCATTACTAACAAGTACGAAGAGTTACTTGCTAGGTCCACCAAAAGTTGTACCCGGTTGTGATATGACAACATTGGGCTTTACGTCGAGCTTTCGCATCAAGGTCTTACATAAAATAACCGATGTCGGGTTTAACAAGATTCTAGCTCTTTTGCAAAAGGCATGTCCCCTAGTAAAGGATTCAATTTCCCACCGTCATACTATGAAATCAAGAAGACATACAAAGATATCCGGTTAGGATATGAATCGATCCATGCTTGTATAAATGATTGTTTTTTATTTTGGGGATTAGATGAGAACAAAAGTCTCAATAATTGTCCAATCGCAACGAGTAGATGGAAAACCAAAAGACAAAGGGAAGAAAGTTGCCAACAAGGTGTTGCGTTACTTTCGTTAAAACCTAGACTACAACGTATGTTCAACACAAAAGACATCGCAGTGGATGACTTGGCACCTCTTCGACGGTCTAAGGAAAGCGGTAAGATGAATCACACGTGTGATGGTCAAGCATGGAAAATTTTGACATAATGAAACACGAGTTTTCGTGACCCTAGAAACGTCCGATTAGGGTTGGTGCGATGGTTTCAATCCGTTTGGCAACATGAGTCCACGTTATAGCATGTGGCCGGTGATATTGACAACATACAACACACCCTCGGATGTGTATGAAAGAGACTTCTTTAATGTTGACGATGTTAATTCACGGCCCTAAATCACCGCAAGGACATTGATGTTTTCTTGCGACCTTTGACCAAAGAACTCAAAGAGTTATGGATAGGAGAGTGGACTTTAGACGCTACGGGTACTCATTTCAAAATGAAAGCGGCGGTTTTATGGACTATTAATGACTTTCCATTTCAAGTAGTTTGTGCGGGTGGATTGGACAAGGCTACTATGCATGCCCCACATGTAATCGGACACTCCATCGCTTCGTGAAGCATAAAATCTCTTATGTTGGGTATAGAAGATTCTTACGCGTAAGGCATCCACCGAGGAATAAACATAAAGAATTCCATGGTAAACTGAAAGAACCAACCTCTTGAAGCTTTACCCATGAGGAAATCATGATTCAAATTAGTAAAGTCTTTAAACGTGTCACGGGAAGCATCCAAATACTTTAAAAATAACCCTAAACCTAATCGAGAAATCGAATTGAATTGGAGTGGCGTTCTATCTTCTATGAACCGGAGTATTGGCCCGTTCTTCTACTAAAACACAATCTCAATGTCATGCACATCGAAAAGAACGTGCTTGAGAGTGTGCTGAATACCTTGTTAATGAACGACAAATCCAAAGACACGCTAAAGGCAAGGCAAGACTTGAAAACTTTGGGAGTTCGAAAGGAGTTGTGGCTCGTTGATAAAGGAAATGGGAAGTTCGATAAGCCTCATCCAACGTACTCTTTCACACGAGAAAACAAAATACTTTTTTGTAAATCCATCAAAGGAGTTAGACTACCTGATGGGTTTGGATCCAACTTCAAGAAAAAAGTGACCACTGATGATAACAACATAACGGGCCTAAAATCTCATGACTGTCATATAATGATGCAGCGGTTACTTCCTTATGGAGTTCAGCGATACTTACCTAAAGACATTTCAACCCCATTAATCGAGCTCGAGGTTATGATTAATTTAGAGCAAATATTTCCTCCTGCTTTTTGACATATGATTCATTTGGTTATATATTTACCGAAGAGGCTATTCTAGGTGGCCCTGTTTACTGGTGGATGTATCCATTTGAAAGATACATGAAAAACTAAAAATTATGTCCGAAATAAAGCCAAGCACGAAGGTTCTATAGCGAGAGGGTTATGTTGCGGAAGAAGCATTAACTTTACATTACAGCGTTATCTTAAGGATGTCAAGGCGATATCGTCTTGACAAATGATGACGGTTTGCTGAACAACCAAATAAATTCCGGTGTTCCGGTCAGAGGCAAACCGGTGGGTAGAAACGCCCGACTCGGTTGAATCTGGATGTTATGCGAGCAATTGTATGGTTTATACTTAACAATGATCTGAAATAGACGCAGACATCTGGCGTACAAAGTATGTTTCTTCTTTTTATATTTTGAAGAACCCTTTTTTCTTAAGTTATTTGTTTCGATGACTTATTCATTACCTTTGTGCGTTGAATTTCCTAACGATACCGTGGAAACAAGTTTTCCTCCATGTTCAATCACAAGGTAAACGCATTAGATATATTACCTTGTAGTCGAGTTATTGCTCATCTAAATTTGTTTGTATCTCTTCGTAGATTCGTGAAAAGAGCGTGGCAAAGACCCAAGTTGTAGTCCCGAGTTACTCTCTTTGGCATGTGGACCTTCATCTAGTGCAAGTACATACCCACATGCATAGTGAGCGGTGTAAAGTTCTTGGTGCATCGCGATAAACTTCATACCACTCAAAGCGGTGGGGTTTCAACACCCGGCTCGATGGAGCTATGTATTATGGTCAATTGGAAGAAATTCTAGAGCTCACTTATATGGGCAACCGTAAGGTTGTGTTGTTCGATGTATATGGTTCGACACCGTAACCTACTAACCTACGCCACGCTCTAGGCGTCCTTACATTGAATATGGCATACATCATATTTTGGTGAGCGGGATGCTTATAGAAATCAACAATACATTCTTCGACACAAGCAACACAAGTCTTCTACCTTGAAGACCTTGCTAGACGAGCACCTCATTGGAAGGTTGTCGAAGATGTTCATCATCGGAAGATCGGCATGGGATGTGGTAGATTCTTATCGGGATGTTATACATGGCGTGATTCATCGATGTTGCATTGTCTGATGGTTTGACCGGTTTTGAGTATGCGAATTTGAGTGTAAATGATGAATCGGTGATGGGCGCCCACCGGATGTTGTTCTTGAAGAAGATCTTGATTTTGTTACTAATGAAGATAACGTCGTTGCTCATGTCCTTGATGATGATGATGTTGACGTGTCTGATGATGATGAAGTGAACCCCACTATTGTTGTTGAAGAAGTTTTATCTAGTGATGATTCTGATTATGACAATTAATTGTTTTTTAATTGTAATTTGATTATGACAATTATTGTTTTTAAATTGTAATTTGAATGAAATTGTTACTATATGTTTATATGAATGTGTATATTTATATGAATGTGTATATTAGTATTAATTGGTCCACGAAATTATGTGTTCTTTTACTTGTACTTTTACAGATGGCGTGTGTACGGCCTAAATCACACAGCGGGGATGATGGCGTTGATCCACCAAGGCGGCCCTCATTTACTTTGCCGGGCTATTGCGAGTAACAAATTGTGATTTTTTATTATTATTTTTTATATAATTTTATTGATAAACCGATTTTTTTACATGTATTTTCACAACTCAATAACTTATATTTGTAGGTTCAATGATCATCGGTGAGACGGCAAATCGGGCCTTAGGAAGGCTTTTAGGGAGAATAACGGACGACCTTTGCCTATAAGCTTTGATACCGATGATCAAGGCACCTTCTCGGGTTGGCACTTATGCAGTGTGATTAAATAGTCTTATTGGGGAACAAGTGAGGCCACTTCCCTTGATTGCGATTGGGAAGAAATTCCTGATTCTTATAAAGCGCATATAATGCTTGGCAATCTGAGTTATATTTATTGTTTATTTTATTTCTATTCTTATTGTTATTGACCGCTTAGATATGCTTGTTATATTTAAATTGTGTGTTTGTTTAAATGCGTATACTTTTGCGAGACCTATTTCAACATGGCGCCTTGGTTGAATAATGAGAACAGATTCGGGTTGGTGATAATCTTTATACGGTGGGGAAATGGTAGGACTTGGGCTATGGTTACGGCGAGAGGATGCTATCCAAAATACAAACACAAGCTCAAGTCTAAATACTTTGATATCCACGAGGCCCGCAGCTGCAGGGCACATCCGCCACCCCAAAAGCTGGTGAGCAGAACCCAAGAGGAATGGGAGATGTTGGTTGGTGGTGGTTAGACCAAACGGATGGCAAGCGCGCCGAAATCGAAAATCGATCTAAAACAAGATTTTAACTCACCAAGGTCGACGATCGTTCGTTCAAGGACGCAACCATCATGTAAGACTCGTTATAATTTTCGTGATTTTAAAGGTTTTTATATTGTTTATATTTACCTCGTTATCAATTTATTTTATATTGTATGTATAGAGGGTCAACAATAACAATCAAATGAAGACTGATTGAAACTTGGAGGAAGGGCCATTCAAAAAAGATGGCACATTTAAGATGAGAGAGAACGAGGCGGCTTACGTAAGTAGTTTATCTCTTAACATGCGTCATTATATTAAGTTACTTCTCTCTCTTTTTTTTTTTTGAAATTACAGAATGAGATGAGGGCCTTTCCGAGCAAGTCGAGCCGGTGCCATCACTGTACATGAGCAACATAGAAATATTGGGCTTGTAGTTCAGAGTGACAACCGCGAACATGGCGAGGCGGGCGGGAGGTTACAGTGGTGGCTCAACCTCGCAGTTCACACGTGGGCATGTTGCTCAAGATTACGTTACTAGGGAGCATATGATGAGGCGATGAGGGAAACCAAGGCTGCGCAAGAGCAGGCTCGTCGGTGGCTGACTCACGCGTCTAGGGAGCAGTGCAGCGCCCAAGCCGTAGTTGGGACATTCGGATCTTACCTTGACATTTTTTCACCCACTACAACTCACAAGGTAACCCATTTTCACCTCCCTTTCCTCGGTACCCATTCTGGCCCTTTTCCCCTCCCGACCCTTATGGTTTCCAAGCTTCCACCCCGATAATGCATTTGCGGTTGTTATCGCCCGCTTTCCCAACTCTATCACGTGCCGGGTACTAGTTCGAACTATGCAATGCCACCACGGACCTTAACCGGTACAACTCACAAAATAATCCTCATTTGGGCCAAAATGATCATGTTGATAATAATGATTTGAATAATAATGATGATAATAGTGGGGATAATAATGAGGCGGGCGACGAGTCGGGCGGCGATTCGGGCGGCGAGTTCTTTGATGAGTAGGCGGGAAGTTAGTTTGTGAATTTTAGACTTATTAATATTATGGAATAGTATTGTATTTGTCGAATGTTATCGTGGATTTATGTTAACTTTATAACTTTTGGACATGTTAGCTTTATAAGCTTGTGACTTGTTAGTTTGAGACATGTTATTTAGGAAATTTGCGACTTGTATAGTTTAAGAGTAGTTTACTTTGTATCGTATTTGTTGAATGGTATCGTGGAATTGTGGAATGTTATTCGATCCGTTTAGTAATTTGGTATTGTATCATATTGTCGAATTGGTATTGTGGATTGTGATTGATTCTGTTTGTATTTGTTTTGGTAGATTTTTCCATCCGGAAAAAGCTGCATTCTTTTATTTTTTGCCCACCCAAAAATTAGGGTCGTCCTAAATTCCACTCATGGTGTCGTCCCATTTTGCGGCCAGTGCCACGTGAATCGTCCAATTTGCGGCCAGGGCCACGTGGATTCTGATTTAGCACGACTTTGTCGTGCCTTTCTATGTTAAAAATACGTTTATTATTATTTTAAAAGATAAATAAAAAAAATTATAGTTTGTACGACATTGTCGTGCTTTCTATGTTAAAATTCGCTTTATTTTTATTTTAAAAGATAAATAAAAAAGAAAATTGATACGACATTGTCGTGCCATTTCTAATAATCTGTCGTGCAACCGTTTTTTTCGAGTTGAATTCCTTTTGGGCCCCACGTTTATGTCGTGCCAAATATTAATAAATTAATGTCGTGCCAAATTTTTTGGGTCAATTGAATTGGGTCTATTAAAAGCGCGACGTATACGTGCATTTTTTCTTTGGGTCGACATCTTTTGTAATTTGGGCACGAAAATGTAGTGCCAAATCTCACTTTTTTAATGAATTTGTGTTTTGAAAGAAGTTGACGATTAGCACTAATTTGGTATCTAATAAGAAAGTTACATTAATTAGTGTTTATGATGTGTGTATGGAAATTTTGTTTTGTAAAATCTAAAAGCAAACCGTGATATGCTCACGATCTGTTTGGCCAATTTATATATTGGTGCAGTTAATATTGATTGTTGTGTTTATTTTAAAACAATCAGAACAAAACAAAAACTAATAACTGGTGGGTTTTTTTTAGGAAAAATCATACGTAGGGTGAAGAAACACATGAAACTGAAAGTTCAAATATTGTTAAATGTGAATAGAATTCTTAATTATGGGTAATATATGATGATAGTTTAGACATTTTTTGACATGGGATAATTATTACTACTAATGAACAGTACAACTTTTACAAACTGAAAGTTCAAATATATTTTTTACACACATAATTATTAGTACTAATGAACAGTACAACTTTTACAAACTAACTTTTAAGAGGTCTTCTGATACATTTATTTTGCAAACAACATAAACTACAAACATCACAACAATTACTTATTAACGTCAAATGCATATGGCTGGTGAACATTAAAACTGGAGAGCAATATGAAATGAAATCACTTCTTTATTAATAAGATCGGGTAAAGTTGAAACCGCTGCAAGAGGTTCCATGAGCTAACAAGGACGAGCTGAACCCTAACCTTTGATTCTGGAGATCAAAGAACATGAAATTATTCTCCATCTGAAACGTTCCAATAACAATCGGATCTTTAGCATCTAAACCACCATCAACAAATGCAAAACATGCAGTACCATTCCCAATGAACTTCATCGAGTTGTCTCCGTATATTGTCCAGTTTTTTCCACTTTCTGTTACAAGATCAATCTTGGGAACGCGAAACCCGGTACCCATAGATCTAATTGCACTAGATTTTAGACATAGACTAAAGGGTTTAACTGTGTTTACTCGGGGAATTTTTTTTGTAGCTTCAGAAACGCTTGTGATAAGAGCCTTATAGATATCACTTCTGAGTGTGGTGTAAGGCAAAATGGTACTAAGCTTCACTAAACCAATTTTAAGCGGTAAAGCAACCGTGTCGTTTCTATTGAAATTTGGCTGATCTTGAAATAGTATCCAAGGTTTGGTGGACTTTCTTTTCATGGGAGTGTAAGAAAGTATGCTTCGAGATCACGGTTTGGATGAAATTTAAAATAGAAAGGACCCTCACCTAAAATCCAACTCCAAGAACTGACGAGTCGCTTGGTAGGCAAAGTGAAAATTTATCTGTTACGTTACGATCATGGACTTGACGCGGAAATGCCAAAGCGGACCATGAAAAGGCTGCAACTCCTCGCTGTTGGTCCCTACGCTGTGATGTGAGTCGATATGAAATATGCAAACAATAACAAATAGGATCTTTGAATAACTAAATCATCTAACTTGTAAATGATTCATTTACATCGTATTTATACTAAACGAAAGGGTACGAGTAAACAATGTGTCGGTTAAGATTTGTAACCGTTTGTAACCGCCCCTTAACTACCCTATAACCGTTTTTGGCGGTTGTAACTGCTAGTAACCGCTAGTCGGTTATTATCTTTGAGATGAGCAAGTTTGGTCCTTTGAGGTTGAAGCAATGGCGAGATTATAAGTCTTCATTCTCCTCCTTAATCTTGATCGTTGCTTAGTCCTAAGTCTTAAACTCGAGAATTTGTCGCATAGTCACGAACTTGAGTCTTGGTAAAGCTTTCGTTAAGATGTCCTCTTTGTAGTTCTCCACTACGTGTTCTACTTTGATATGACCATTCTCTACGCATTCACGAATGAAATGATAGCGAATGTCTATGTGCTTGCTCCTTCCGTGAAAAACGGGTTCTTTACGAGTTGTATAGGCGATATATTGTCAACTCTAAGCGTTATCTTCTTTTCTTCTAATCCACCAATTCACCGAGTAATCGTTTTAACCATAAGGCTTGACATCTCACTGTGTAGCTGCCATGAATTCGATTCACATGATGAGTGCTCTTTGGTTGCTTCGAGTACACCAAGTAATGGGTGACTCTCCAAAGTAAAATACTATTCCAGAGTTCCTTTTCCTTGATCCGTATTGATTCCATAACTCACCGTCAGATCCCGTAATCTTGCGACCTCCTTCTTTCTTGTATATTATTCCATGGTCTTCGTTCCTTTGATGTATCGGATTACTTGTTTCACCGCCTTGGTGATGATCCTTCGGTCTTGCATAAATCTCGAGTAGTCCGGTGAGTAACTAAGATCTGGTCTTGTATGTAGTAAATATCTGAGACTTCCAATTAGGCTTCGGTAATAAGTTGCGTCAACTGGTTCTCCATCTTCCGCCTTGACCAACTTAGTGCCGGGATCCATAGGTGTCTTCGTATCATTACTATCCGTCATGCTTGTCTCTTTTAAGATCTTGTTAATGTATCCAGTTTGCTTGATCGTAATCTCTCCTCCTGTTTGTGTAACTTCTATCCCAAGGTAATATGCTAGCAACCCTAAGTCACTCATTTCAAATTTATCTTCCATCTGGGATTTGAACAAGTCTACTTCCTTCTTTGGAGTGCCCGTGATTATTAAATCATCTACATATACTCCAACGATAAGTGTAGAAGTCTTGCTTCTCTTTGTGTAGATTGCTTGTTCGAGATTACATTTCTTAAAGTCTAGGGACTTCAAGGTCTGTCAAGCTTCACGTTCCAAGCTCTAGGTGCTTGTCTTAAGCCATACAAAGCTTTAGTTAGCTTGTAGACTTTCCAAGGTTTCCTTGTTGAATGAAACCTTCAGGTTGTGTAACATAGACTTCCTCCTTCAATTCTCCATGTAAAATGCGATTTTACATCTAAGTGGTGTACTTGCCATCCATGATACTGCTAGTGCTAATATCAATCGAATCTGTCTCTATCCTAGCAACTGTGCAAATACTTCATCAAGTCTATTCCTTGTTCTTGTACATAACCTTTTGCTACTAATCTTGCTTTATACTTTATGATCCTTCCTTGTGCATCTCTCTTGGTTTTATAAACCCACTTAAGTCCTATTGCCTTTTGATTTTCGGGCAATGTGGTGAGGGTCCATGTGTTATTTTTGTTAATTGAATCAATTCAATTTCCATGGCCTCAATCCACTTCTTATCTTTTGATGCTTCCTTGTAATTACGGGTTCTTCTTACGTGAAAAATAAGCTAGGTGCTTCTACTTCACGTGCGGTTTGGTAAATTTCCGTAATATCCTTTAAACCTTGTATGGGTCTATGATCATATCTACTGCTCGAGCTTTCAAACGAACTTATAGTAGCTCTTTCTTCATCTTGAGTTAGGGTTGTAATCGTATGATGGTGGCGTGATTGGTGAGGGTGGATCCGTATAGGTTCTTGTTCTTGATACGTGTTATTAGTGTTTTCTATGTTGGTGGTGTAGGATTATCATAGTCAACTCCATCTACTAAAAGCTAGTCCAAAGCGTATCGTAAATGTGTCTCAGATCCTCCTCATTGTTGTTCCAATCCCATGGTTTGTTTCCATAAACTTCACATCCCTACTAACATGTTTTTCTTTCCTCTCGGATCATATAGCCTACATGCTTTAGATCCTTCTTCAACTCTAAGTAAATAATTGGAATGCTTCTATCATCCGACTTCTTCAGTGAGGTATCGTTACCTTAGCATAAGTTGTGCATCCGAATATTCTTAGGTATTCTAGGTTTGGTTTCATTGTAGAGGGCTTCATATGGTGTTTTATCTATCGGGGCTTTCGTGGGTACCCCTGTTGAGTATGTAAATGGCGTGCTGATCGCTTCGCCCAATAAGTTAAGGGTAACTTCATCGCTTTCATCATACTCCTGGTCGCCGATAACACCATCCTATTTCTCCTCTCTACTACACCATTCAACTGCGGTGAGTATGGTGTCATCAATTGTCTTTCTATTCCATTCTCCTTACAAGATTTGGTGAATTCATGATGTAAATTCACCTCCTCTATCCGTTCTTAGCATCTTAATTTTCAACTTCAACTTTGATTCAATCTGCGCCTAAATTCCTTGAATGTCTTTGAATGCTTGATCTTCGAGTTTAGAAAGTAAGCCCATGAAACGTGTGCGGTCATCTACTAATAAGAAGATGAGCTTCTTTTGAGTGTGTTCTTTGGACTTATGGGACCACAAAGATCTCCATATACTAAGTCCAATGGGTTCTTTGATCGAATTTAGCTTGGTTTGGAAAAGGTGTTACGATGTGTTTCTAATAAACATGCATAATGATTTGTCTGCATGGTTTATTCCGGTATTCCGTCTACTAAACCTTTTCTCGTCATTTTGTCTATCGCATCAAAGTTCAGTGACCTAATCTAGCATGCCATAACCATGCTTGGTCATCTACGTTTGCTAAAAGACATATAGGTGCTACTATATGTAATCTAATCTCGTAAAGTCGATTCTTAGATCGTTCTACTTTCATCAACAACTTCTTATTCTTATCATACAAAGTCGAGAATTTCCATCCATGATGATCTTGCAACCTATTTACGTAAGTTGTCCTACACTAAGTATGTTGCTCTTGAGGTTTGGAATGTAGTAAACATCCGAAATCATTTTCTTGTAAGTCTCTACATCCTAATAATATTGAACCTCTACCTTTATCTCTACATACGATCCATCTCCAAAACGAACGCGTCCGGTGATGCTTTCGTCAATATCCTAAAATGGCCTTTGGTGCCCGTCATATAGTTACTTGCACCATTATCTAAATACCATATGCTAGCATCTGTTGTAGCATATTTTCGGGGTGTACTTGTTCTTCATTTAACAAGACTTCTTGATTTCTTGTATCGCCATTAATAATGATGGTTCATCGTCTTCTAAGATAAGGTTTGATTGTTCCTGAGTTGTTGGTGGACTTTACAATTTCTCTTGAAATGTCCGGGTTTCCATAATTGTAACATTTCAAGTTCTTTCTATCCCACTCACCTTTATTCTTATTGTGAGGTGAGTTTCCTCCATTCGAGTTATCTCTATTTCCTTATTCGCCAATTACCTCGTGAATTATTTGATCTACCCTAAATTTGGTAAATTGTTTCTTATTTCTAGAGTGTTCGCCTTGTGCGAATAATAGGTTATCTTGGCTTTCTACTTGTCCTCCTTTCGGAGTTTTATTCTCCTCGAATGCCTTAAGTTTTCCAAATGATCTCATCTAACGTAATGTCATCGAGATCATTCGTCTGTTCTATGGATGCTACTATCTCGAATGAACCTATCGGTGTGGAATCTAATAGTTTTGAACTAAAAGTGATTCATCCAAAGCTTTTCCTAATTCTTTTGCCTTTGTGGCATAGCCGTTCAGCTTCTTTGTAAATGCATCCACCGTTTCATCCTCCTTCATTTGAAGGTCCAAAATCAATCATCAATGATTGTAACCGTGCTTGTTGCACTTTTTCTTCTCCAACGTGTCTCTTTCTTAATGAATCCCATAATTCCTTTGCTTGTTTTGCAACTTGCTACTTGTAAGATCACATCTTGGTCAATGCTTGATATATGAAGGCGCTTGTTGCCTTATCCTTTTTAGCATCTACTTGTGTATCGATTTAGGTTCTATTGCTTCCCATAAGCCTTGAGCTTCTAGTATCACCTTAATTTGTATTGTCCAAACCAGATAGTTTGTGGCTTTGAGTTTTAGGCATTGATCTTGTGTCATAGGGGTTACGGGTTTTGGTGCGATATTCACGCCACTTGCATCGTCACCGGGCATATTGATGGTGCTTATGATCTTCACTTTATATGGAATTCTAACTAAGTATGGTATACTTAATACTACGAGGAGAGAAAAATAGTTTCCGGGAATCTACTAGTACGGGATCAATATATAGTTCTCGGGATTTCCTAGTAATGTAAATAACGAACTATACTATCTAAAGTATAATAGAGAAATCCAAAGTTTGAATTTGTGACCTCGTTGTTGTGTATTAAACACAGTCGTATTCTCACTTGTGTCGGTACTTGGATATAATACCAACCACGTTTCTTTCTTTCTCCACGTTGTCTTTCTTCTTTCTTTGTGTATCGATGTATTTATGATTTGCCTTCGAACTCTTGGTCTTGGCTATTTTCCGAACACAATCCTCCAAAATACCTTTCGGTATTTTCAAAGAAACAAGTCAATAATACTTGTTCTTTCCCTTACCACTTTGAATGGTAAAATTCTCGTTTGCTTGCCGCGTCTCACAACCCTTTCTCTTTACTTGTTCCACACCGAATGTGCTTCACCCCAAAATACCTTTCGGTATTTTTCCAACAAAAAACCCACAAGTGATCAAGTTGTGTCCTTTTGTTAATAATCTTATATCGCTAGCGTCTCTTCTTTCAAAACAATACTTGATTGTTTCTATCCGGTTGTGTTTCTTCTATTTCCAAGCAACGTCTCGTCTTCTCTTCTTGTATACGCGGTAATATACAAGGTATCTCTAACGCGTCTTTCTTTTTGATCACGTAACTCCTTCTCTTCTTCTTGTTGCTGCGTATTAATGCTTCACAACAAAAAAAACGACACCACAATGGAATGGTGTACTCTACGTTTGCAATTTCGACACAAAGACAAGTTGTATACGACTTATCTTATGTCCTAGTTATCCAAGTAACAACGTCTCCTAGTTGAAAACGTTTTCCTTCTCCTGAAACAAAATTTCAGCGAGTATACTTCTTCCAGAAATTCTTTCTTCCTGAACCAAACAGCGCTTGTTTTTCTGTCTTGGTTCTCTTCTTCTTCTCATTGGGTTTTTCTGGTTTTTGTGTGTATCTCGTTAACAGGATCTGGATTTGATTATGTCTCGTTAAAACAAGGTCTGGTAAATGTTGCCTCGTTAAACAAGGAATCTGGATGATGAATATGTGTTTGTAACAAGATGTAAACAGGCTCTTGATGCCAAATGTTGGTCCCTACTGTGTGATGTGAGTCGATATGAAATATGCAAACAATAACAAATAGGATCTTTGAATAACTAAATCGTCTAACTTAAATGATTCATTTACATCGTATTTATATTAAACGAAAGTGCGAGTAAACAATGTGTCGGTTAAGATTTGTAACCGTTTGTAACCGCCTTAACTACCCTATAACCGTTTTGGCGGTTGTAACTGCTAGTAACCGCTAGTCGGTTATTATCTTTGAGATAAGCAAGTTTGGTCCTTTGAGGTTGAAGCAATGGCGAGATTATAAGTCTTCACTCGCACACCTTTGAAATGATTTCAACAGGAGGTAGGTGCACATGATACTACATCTGGGTTGGGAGCCATATGCTATAAACAGGAGGAAAAGGGTTCGACCATCAGTTACATACAAATACAGTAGTTCATTCGTTAGTTGTGATATTTTGCAAGTTTTTGAGATGGGATTCAAGGGTGTGACTGGACATATTTTGCAACCATATTTGGCTGTGATATTAACAAGAGAAGGGCACATAGGATTTATATATGAGTGTGCTTCTTTGCAATCGGTTTCATCACAACGTAAAGGAAATGTACATGCAAATTCTAATCCACAATCGATAGGAGGGGGACGCATAACACAGTTTGTCCATGTGAAAGGTGCGTCGAGATCAATGAGGTAATAAGGCTCATATGGTGGGATAGACCAAGAAAATTTGTGAATAGATGTTTGGCATCCTTGAATATGGGTATAACTGATGTATTAAATAAAACTATCCTGGGATAAGACATCATGAGACAACGATACTAGTATGATAAACGAAAAGTATCGTTATGAGATGCATCTTAAAAGTTTTGAACTTGTTAACAAATTAAGTTTGTGTATGGTTGATTAAGCATATATGTGCATTTATGTATAATGTCCAGGATATACTTAGATTTACGTTACCATAGCTGTATATACTTAGATTTACGTTACCATAGCTTTAGTTAAGTATACTCATAATACACAAATCAATTAAATTGCTTTGATGTTACTTAATAGCCAACATGTATGGTGAATAATAAAAGGCCATGTTGCACAATTTTATTAATTATTGGCCTTATCAAGTGATATTATATAGCATAAAATTTGTAACGGTATGAAAACTAGTGCTTATGCGATTACATGCAAATTTATAGTCTTGATTTATTTCAGAAACCTTGATTTCTCTATATTGTGAGAGACTCAGCTTAATCACACAATTTTCTGATTTAATGGATAAGATAAAACATTAAAAAGGATTAATGTCCACCTCTATCACCACATCTCTTTCAACTAAAACACATTTTCATCCATGTTTTTGAAAGAAAAAAAACATATCTTAAAAGCGTAAACCATTAAAAAATCACGCAATCTTGACGAGCATTTAATTTATTAGACAATGAAAACCCGTGGGTATTATATTGTATTGATGAAGTATTTATAATGCAATACATGATAACTTAAAACCTTAATGGACCTCAAGCCCACTAGTCGGGCTTGGGCCAAACATCTCATTTAATATTCCACTTGCAACTGAGTGGCGAAATCGCGAAAATCGAATTGGATGAGAAAGCTAAATGAACATGAAAGCAATAATAGTTTTGTTGATAAAGATGTTCGACGACAAAGCGGAGATAAATCTTCATGTGCAATGACAAAAGCAAATTAAGCGGTAGCAAAGCAAAAGAAAATAATTAATTTTGATGAAAACATCCGACAACAAGCGAAATTAATCTTCATCATACAACAACAAAAGCAAAGAAAAAATAAAAGCAAAGAATAGAACTTTCTTTTTACAATGCATTTTTCGGTGCGTGGTGGCGCGTCCGATGGTGACGGAGGTGATTCAAGATGGGTTTATGCAAAATTGAGAAGCGATCCGAGTGGCGAAATCGCAAAAATCGAATTGGATGAGAAAGCTAAATGAACATGAAAGCAATAGAGTTTTGTTGATGAAGATGTTCGACGACAAGCGGAGATAAATCTTCATGTGCGACATCAAAAGCAAAGTAAAGCGGTAGCAAAGCAAAATAAAATAATTAATTTTGATGAAAAACATCCGACAACAAGTGGAGATTAATCTTCATCATGCAAAAGCAAAGAAAAAAATAAAGCAAAGAATAGAACTTTCTTTTTACGGTGACTTTCGCACGGTGCGTGGTGGCACGTCCGAAACGGTGGAGGGCGATTAAAGATGGGTTTATGCGAATTGAGAAACGAAGAGAATGGCGCTAATCGGAGAGTTAACTCGGATGATGAATAATTTATGGCCAAAATAGTACACGAACATGTTTTTGGTGAAAATTGCAAAAAAAAAAAAAAAATTGGGAAGGGATAAATGGTGGCGGCTAGGGTTTGGCGGAGGTGACATAGAGGAGGTGGATCAACGTAGCCACCTAGGTATGATGATCCAACTGCTCGATACCATGTTGAATAATGTAAACCTCGTAGGTTATAATGTTTCTTGAGACATAAAATATAAAGGTTACATAACCTCGAAACCTAATGTATCCAAACCCTTGACGGGCTCTAGCCTTATAATCTATTGCCTAGTATTCCTCGCAATTTGAGTGGCAAAATCATGAAAGCTCAATTGAAGTGTAAACCAATTACTAAATAAACAAAAATAAAGATTGATATCTTGATAACGACAACTGTCTGTACTTATAACGGCACGTGACGGATCATCCGATCGGTGGAGGCTGCGATTCTGGTATGCTTTTCTTCAGAATTTTTTTATGAATCCACGGTCGCTAATGGCGTCTGCTAACTCTATGCGGCTTAAAAGTTATAAGCAAAACAGTGAGCGGTTTTTGTTTTCTGAATGCAGCTGCTTGTTCTGGCATGTTACGGTGCATCCCTACGGCTACTATTGCGATTCCAGTTTGCTTTTCTTTGGAATTTAATTACGAAGGCATGGCGTGATCTTGTCGGTTAATTTCTTAAGGTTTACGAGTTATGGCCTAAATAGTGGGTTGTAGTTTTATTTGTTATTTTTTAGTGCAGTTAACGATGATGTCTAAGGTTTGATGGGGTGGTGTTGAGGTGGCCTCTCAAGATTATCGACCATGTCTTAGAATTAGACAATGAAAACCTGTAGGTGTTATATTTTATTGATGAAGTATTTATAATGCAATACATGGTAGCATAAAACCTTAATGGACCTCGATAACTTTCATATTTTTTAACAAACTTTTTTTCGGTGCGATATCTTGCTGATGTATCACTTGTGATATAATACTAATTTGTAAGTTGGAACACTCAACATTATTTCCTAAAGCAGTATAAAAATTTTGTGCAACTCAAATGACTCATCATTTTTAGCATTAGAAAATATGCATACTTAACATTCCAACTATGTATCACACATAGTTTTTGAACCTCCAAATCAACATAGTTTATTCATACAAGTTGAATGTTCAAACTTATAAATTAGTATTATATCACAAGTGATATATCAAGGAAAATATTTGGAGGTTCAAAAACTATTTGTGATAAATAGAATTATGTTTTTATAGTAAAATCCATTTGATGAATCACATGTGATATAACATCTATCTATAAGTTTGAATACTCAGGATGATGTCGTGGAAAGAGCATAAGTATTTGTGTAAAATTTAAAATGATTAATATTTTAGCATAAAAAATACACATCTTAGGGTGCGTTTGGTAAAGGTATATGGGAATGGGGTTATGGGTTTCATACCGATTAAAGGTGTTTGTTTAGTGGACACATAAATGAAATGGGTATAGTATAGCCATAGACTATTTACCCACCAATTTTGTGTTTATGAAATCCATTCTGTGAGCCCCTATCTTTTTCGCTACAAAAATCAAATGTCTATAAACTTTTTCATATCATATTTTGTCATCCAAACATAAACAATCGTATTGATACATTTTTTCATATCCATTGTCATTCTACCCCATACCAAATCCGTTACGCATTGTGATTCCTATCAACAAACCAAACGGCCCTTTATAGTTTTTCAACCACATATCAAACATAATTCGTAGACACCCAAATCAATATAGTTTATGTATAGAATTTAGAGGAAATAAAAGATATTTTTTGAAAGTCAAACTCATTTAACGATCACATTTGATATAACACTAAAGCAGTAAGTTCGAATGCTCAATATGTTATCGTAAAATGAGCATAAGTATTGGTATATATCTTCAAACGATTCACAATTTTTTGTATTGAAAAGTACACATTATAAGCGTTCCAACTATAGATCACACATAATATTTTTGAACCTCTAAATCAATACGGTTAATCCATAAACGTTGTCGAAACAAATTGATATTCAAACTCGTTTGATATATCACTTATAATATAACACTAATATGTAAGTTCGAACAATAAACAATTTGTCATAAAATGGGCATAATTATTTGTATAAAACTTCAAAAGATTCACCATTTTTTGCATCTATGTCAATATGTTCTCTCTTTGAATCTAAAAATTAGTATTATATCACATGTGATATACCAAGAGTGTTTGAATATAAAAAAAATCATATATTTTTCCAATTTCTATAAATAGATTGCAATGATTTGAAAAATGATGAATCATTTAAAATTATACACACATACTTATGCTAATTTCAAAACAGCATGTTAAGTGTTCAAATTTATATATGAGTGTTATATCACTAATAATATACCAAGAAAAATATATTGTACCAAGAAAAAAAACTAAAAGTACCAAATAAAACCCAAAAAATGTTTGGCGAAAGTATATGAAAGTGCCCTTTATTTAAAGATAATTAAATACTAGTCCTAAAATGTAATTTTGTAAATTAACGATTCTGATTCGCATATAATTTTGTAAAAAAAGGTGAAAGTGGTAACTAATTAAAAAAGAAGAGTGAAAAGGTTTAAGATGTTTTCAAATGTTCGATTTTGTCCATTAAATTATATAATTAAAAAAGCAAGAGTATGTGATTGACATCTTTAGAAATGGGATCACTTTAGCTTTATAGCTTCCAAATTTATATCAAGACACTATGATAATCGGAAATAAAGTGTAGTATTATAGTAACACTCAATAAACCACTACAACAAATGGTGTAATCATACACATGGATTGAGGCATGTCTTCACGGTTTTAGATGTGTTGTAACTAAAAGTACACGCATGAGGATAGCGTGGTAAATGTTGATGTCAAAAAATGTTTCACAATCATTTAACGTGGACAAACTCAGTTAATTGTGACACCACAGAAGGTGGGAATTTGATAAAAAAAAATTCTACGCTTTTTAAAGTGGAAAAGTTTCAAAAGTGCACACCCATATTATAAGAGATACAAGAGATTTCATACCACACATACAAATTAGGCTTCATACAAATCTGTAGCACATACAAGAGATTTCATACCACACATAGAAATATGTAGCATATCGTACAAAAGATTTCATACCACAAATTTTGTTTCATACAAATCTATAGCACATACAAATCCTGCTTCATCAATATAAACATAAGATTTCATACCACTAACTATTTGTTAAGCTAATATAAACCATGAAACACATATTAAAGATTTCTAATATCATTGAAAGCGCTTCGTCGATCTTCAGTGAAACACATCTATACAACCGCGGTCATGATGAATCATGAAAACCATTCAATATACAATACACAGTAGTGATTGAAAAACTAATACACGACCTCTAAAGAGCCTATCAGCTTAACTCATCCACCAAAAGCTTATCTACCACTAAAAACAAATCAAACTTACAACAAATCATTAGCAGCTTATCCAACACATGCTCACACAGATTCAACTACACCACACACCAAATTCCTAACGCCATCTTACACCTACTCACAATTAAATATAATGACAACATATTATACCTTTGATGCAATCTGAAATTGAAAACCCTAGCTGCTACAACTTGACCAATCTAACTACCTAATCGCTCTACAACTAATTTAATGATGATGTCAAATAACAAGAGTTATTAGCATCATTTATCCTATTATATTTTTATTTTGTATTATTTTATATAAGAATTGATACTTAATCGCTTGCTTTTGTAAATCTCGTTATGAACAAGCATTTGGTGAAAGTTAGCTATTTTGAACGTAAATTGGAGCAAAATAGATCAAGTTGCTAAAGTCTGCTGGCCCGAAGGATGATACACCGTATCATTCTAGACCGATCGCCATACATCAAGACTTAGACGAATGTGAAGACCATTGCTTGACTTTGAAGAATATGCTGCATGGAATTCTTCCTTGCGTCGTATATGAAACCTTGGTTAACACAAACATTTTACTTATCTGCTCACGATACGCCGCATAAATACTTTGACATGCGTCAGATCAACTCAAGACTTCACCAAGAAATACCAAGATTACAAGACACATCGCCGTATCAAGGCGAAGATCCGCCATATCATATGATTGTACGAATATTCGAATAAAATAATCTTGGACCCCATGCGAAGTTACCCACATACGGCGTATCGAGTAAACTGATACGCCATATCGATGCCGTTTCTAGAATGTATAAATACAGGAACGGCAGCCTCATTCAACACATACATAATACCACAGAAGGCGACGACGAGACCACACAAGACAAAACCAGAAGAAGAATTCAGAGGCATAAATAGGTCTTGTTAGTGCTTTAATTCATAGGTAAATTTTGCTTTATTTGTATTGGTACTCTTTAATCTATCAGGATTGTGTGCCTTGTCTCCAATGTTTGACTCGCATTTAACCGACTTCCCATCGATTATAAGTTTCTTTGATGTTTATTTGGATGTTCATGCGTTTGTTTGATTACTTACATAGTTTATCGTGCCTGTCGACCTTAAGCTCGCACAATTACTTCATTAATTGCATAATTAATGTAAGCCCTATCGGGATAAATAATATATAAACTTATTAATCATTAAAGTGGTCTTAATGGGTTGTAACATATTGGATTTCATAAACACATCATAACATATAAATTAGGGCGTATGGTTTGAAGGTTTAGAGAGAAAGTAGAAGATGGGAGCCTTTCTAGAGAGAAAGTAAACAAAAGAAAGGTTAGATTAGAATGAAAGGTCCACCCTCTACCTTGGGAGGTAGAGGTATTTATAGTTACATACTACACGTCCTCCTACGGATGTGGATCGAACATCAGGTGGGTAAAGACCCGTCCGTCCTCCACGGTGTTACACTAAACTATACTACGCTTCAAACTAACTAATTAACTACTAAATAACGTAACTAACGACAAGTATACGAGCTAACTTATGCTAGACTATAATTGGGGTGACCGACACTTTAACATGGAATTTCCAATTCCTAACAATCTCCCACAAGGAGGTAACCTCATGAAATACATTTTCATCCTAGCATTCTATTCTTGACTTTGTTCTTGAGCTCATAGACTTCAATTCTTCAATTCCACAATCTTTGTGCTTTAGTAGCGATTCTTCAAAATCCGCATTGATTTGTACTTTTAGTGGAGGCACACAGTGATCTACATCTTTGATGATCTTTGAGCTTTCATAGAGATCATCAGCCACAACAAATCTCTGTATCACCCTTTATTTTGTTGCCATCATGTGAAGTTGTAACTTTCGGACCGACATGCTCACACTTTTGGATCATGACATCTTTCCATCGGTAGAAAGTTTCTTGGTTCATGATACTTGTAGCAACAGAGCGTAAGCATAGTATAAAAATATCGAGCGTGTTATGTAGATATGCACTTGTCATGATGTTCTTCGATTAGTGTGGATCTTTGAGCATGCGGCTTTTGGATTGACTTCTCGATTACGATCAACGCAATCTGTCCAAATGTACACCAAACAACAGTTAGCAATAAAACACACAAAAGTGTCTTTGATCACTTTTGTTGAATTGAGTATCTGACCCACGGTTCCCCATTGATCGAGACAAGTATTGCACGTGATCGGTATAATTCGAAGAATCTTCTTGACGGGTTTCGCGATTGTTCTAGTTGTTCTCAATCCGGACGTCTCAAAGAAGACAACACGGTGAGTGAACCAACAAATTGAGATTCTTGATTGATAGAAAATGATTTGAAAACAATCGCGTATTCTTAAGATAAAGAGTTTTGCAATACGACGAAGGTTTTATAAGAAAAATCAATTTTCAATCATAAATACCCTTTTAATTTTGAAAGATTAATACACGTCGATGTGCTAGAGAAAAGAATTGTTGAGCACAACGACGGGTTTTCAAAGGGATCCATCAATCCATTTCTGGACCAAGGTTGATTCAAGAAAGAATCGCCCCATTGTTTCTATCCGTTGTCACAAGCTTGATCTTTGAAAAGATCTCACATGTCACCCACCAAGAGCTTGTTTGATGTTGGCTCTGAAGGATTTCCATCTTCATCGTGAATATTTTTACATATCACTGGATGTTCGCAATATCACAAGGATAATGCGAGGACTCTTAATATATTCTTACATTCCACATTGTGTGAAACAAAGAAGTCTTCATTAACTTTTGTCCTAATGAGATATTGTGGATGATCTCTTGGCTCTAGACAGGTTGTGCATTTGGTTCCTATGTCGAGACTAGGAGAGGTCTCCTTCTTCAATATCAACAATCTTTAAGAAAGTCGATAGATTATGTAGGTTCCCATGAGAGTGAAACAAGTCCTTTTAAGAGGAACTTGAGTAGCTTGGGAAGTTTAGTGCAAAGCGTCAACCGGTTTATGACGCCTTGTCTTCAATACCGTGCTACCTTAGTAAACACCAAAGAGCATATGTATTGAACCCGATTTCGCCTAAGGTTGAATTAATGGAGGGCTATTTCTTTTCACCCTTCTTCACATTCAATTATTTTTCATTCTTCAACCCTTCATAAGCTTACAGAGACTTCATTACTAGAACCTTGTTGGGTTTATTCCGTTCTAGCTCTATCTCACCACACTCTTCCCATATTCTCATTTTTCTCCTTTTTTTTTATCATACCTAAGGACTCTACACTATCTAGTGGATTGTCCCTGGGTAGATCCCTCCGGTTCTGGCAGATCGTGGGAACAAATACCTAACCTTACCATCCTTGTAACTCCATACATAAAGTAAAATGGTCGGTCTTTTGGTACAGTTCATTCCTTCTCGAAACCAATTGAAAAATCATTTGGAAAATCAATCAAGGTACTTGTGATACGAGATCAAAGGATTTTGTACCTTAATAGTTTTGATCATTTAGAAAACCTCCCCCTCAACATGTGCATATGATTTAGAAAATGTTTAGCACATGGAGGCAAGAGGACTTTGAAATATTTTCTTTTATCACAATTTTCATAGAAAAAGCCATTTGATTTTCTTTGGTAAATTCTCCCCAGTAACCGCTAGTCGGTTATTATCTTTGAGATAAGCAAGTTTGGTCCTTTGAGGTTGAAGCAATGGCGAGATTATAAGTCTTCACTCTTTTCTTTGAAATGATTTCAAGCAGGGAGGTAGGTGCACATGATACTACATCTTTGGGTTGGGAGCCATATGCTATAAACAGGAGGAAGGGTTCCGACCATCAGTTACATACAAATACAGTAGTTCATTCGTTAGTTGTGATATTTTGCAAGTTTTTGAGATGGGATTCAAGGGTGTGACTGGACATATTTTGCAACCATATTTGGCTGTGATATTAACAAGAGAAGGGCACATAGTTTATATATGGTGCTTCTTTGCAATCGGTTTCATCACAACGTAAAGGAAATGTACATGCAAATTCTAATCCACAATCGATAGGAGGACGCATAACACAGTTTGTCCATGTGAAAGGTGCGTCGAGATCAATGAGGTAATAAGGCTCATATGGTGGGATAGACCAAGAAAATTTGTGAATAGATGTTTTGGCATCCTTGAATATGGGTATAACTGATGTATTAAATAAAACTATCCTGGGATAAGACATCATGAGACAACGATACTAGTATGATAAACGAAAAGTATCGTTATGAGATGCATCTTAAAAGTTTTGAACTTGTTAACAAATTAAGTTTGTGTATGGTTGATTAGCGCATATATGTGCATTTATGTATAATGTCCAGGATATACTTAGATTTACGTTACCATAGCTGTATATACTTAGATTTACGTTACCATAGCTTTAGTTAAGTATACTCATAATACACAAATCAATTAAATTGCTTTGATGTGTTTAATAGCCAACATGTATGGTGAATAATAAAAGGCCATGTTGCACAATTTTATTAATTATTGGCCTTATCAAGTGATATTATATAGCATAAAATTTGTAACGGTATGAAAACTAGTGCTTATGCGATTACATGCAAATTTATAGTCTTGATTTATTTCAGAAACCTTGATTTCTCTATATTGTGAGAGACTCAGCTTAATCACACAATTTTCTGATTTAATGGATAAGATAAAACATTAAAAGGATTAATGTCCACCTCTATCACCACATCTCTTTTCAACTAAAACACATTTTCATCCATGTTTTTGAAAGAAAAAAAAACATATCTTAAAAGCGTAAACCATTAAAAATCCGCATAATCTACGAGCATTTAATTTATTAGACAATGAAACCCGTAGGTATTATATTGTATTGATGAAGTATTTATAATGCAATACATGATAACTTAAAACCTTAATGGACCTCAAGCCCACTAATTGGGCTTGGGCCAAACATCTCATTTAATATTCCTGCAATGCAGGTGGCGAAATCGCGAAAAATCGAATTGGATGAGAGCTAAATGAACATGAAAGCAATAATAGTTTGTTGATAAAGATGTTCGACGACAAAGCGGAGATAAATCTTCATGTCGTGACAAAAGCAAATTAAGCGGTAGCAAAGCAAAGAAAATAATTAATTTTGATGAAAACATCCGACAACAAGCGGAAATTAATCTTCATCATACAGCAACAACAAAGCAAAGAAAAAATAAAAATAGAACTTTCTTTTTCTGTTATGACTGGTGCGTGGTGGCGATCCGATGGTGGCGGAGGTGATTCAAGATGGGTTTATGCAAAATTGAGAAGCGATCAGTGGCGAAATCGCAAAAATCGAATTGGATGAGAAAGCTAAATGAACATGAAAGCAATAAGTTTTGTTGATGAAGATGTTCGGACAAGCGGAGATAAATCTTCATATGCGGCATCAAAAGCAAAGTAAAGCAGCAAAGCAAAATAAAATAATTAATTTTGATGAAAAACATCCGACAACAAGTGGAATTAATCTTCATCATGCAAAAGCAAAGAAAAATAAAAGCAAAGAATAGAACTTTCTTTCAGTGACGACTTCGTAGGTGCGTGGTGTACGTCAAATGGCGGAGTTGATTAAAGATGGGTTTTATGCGAGAATTGAAAGCGAAGAGAATGGCTAATCGGGAGAGTTAACTCCGGATGATGAATAATTTATGGCCAAAATAGTACACGAACATGTTTTGGTGAAATTGCAAAAAAAAAAAAAAAAATTGGGAAGGGATAAATGGTGGCGGCTAGGGTTTGTGGAGGTGACATAGAGGTGGATCAACGCCACCTAGGTATGATGATCGAACGCCCGATACCATGTTGAATAATGTAAACCTCGTAGGTTATAATGTTCTTGAGACATAAAATATAAAGGTTACATAACCTCGAAACCTAATGTATCAAACCCTGACGGGCTCTAGCCTTATAATCTATTGCCTAGTATTCCTCCATGATTTGAGGTGGCAAAATCGCGGCTCAGATTGAAGTGTAAACCAATTACTAAATAAACAAAAATAAAGATTGATATCTTGATAACGACAATGCTTGCGTACTTATAGGACGCGTGTGGATCATCCGTCGGTGGGCTGCGATTACAATGCTTTTCTTGAATTTTTATGAATCCACTCGCTAATGGCGTCTGCTAACTCTATCGCGGCTTAAAAGTTATAAGCAAGCAGTGGCGGTTTTGTTTTCTGAATCACATTACTTATTACGGTGCATCCCTCGGCTACTATTCGATTCAGTTTGCTTTTCTTTGGAATTTAATTAAAGTATGTGGTTGATCTTGTCGGTTAATTTCTTAAGGTTTACGAGTTATGGCCTAAATAGTGGGTTGTAGTTTTATTTGTTATTTTTTAGTCGGTTAACGATGATGTCTAAGGTTTGATGGGGTGGTGTTGGGTGGCCTCTCAAGATTATCGACCATGTCTTAGAATTAGACAATGAAAACCTGTAGGTGTTATATTTTATTGATGAAGTATTTATAATGCAATACATGGTAGCATAAAACCTTAATGGACCTCATTAACTTTCATATTTTTTAACAAACTTTTTTTCGATGCGATATCTTTTTGATGTATCACTTGTGATATAATACTAATTTGTAAGTTGGAACACTCAACATTATTTCCTAAAGCAGTATAAAAATTTTTGTGCAACTCAAATGACTCATCATTTTTAGCATTAGAAAATATGCATACTTAACATTCCAACTATGTATCACATAGTTTTGAACCTCAAATCAACATAGTTTATTCATACAAGTTGAATGTTCAAACTTATAAATTAGTATTATATCACAAGTGATATATCAAGGAAAATATTTGGAGGTTCAAAAACTATTTGTGATAAATAGAATTATGTTTTTATAGTAAAATCCATTTGATGAATCACATGTGATATAACATCTATCTATAAGTTTGAATACTCGGGATGATGTCGTGGAAAGAGCATAAGTATTTGTGTAAAATTTAAAATGATTAATATTTAGCATAAAAATACACATCTTAGGGTGCGTTTGGTAAAGGTATATGGGAATGGGGTTATGGGTTTCATACCGATTAAAGGTGTTTGTTTAGTGGACACATAAATGAAATGGGTATAGTATAGCCATAGACTATTTACCCACCAATTTTGTGTTTATGAAATCCGATACAGTGAGCCCCTATCTTTTCGCTACAAAATCAAATGTCTATAAACTTTTTCATATCATATTTTGTCATCCAAACATAAACAATCGTATTGATACATTTTTCATATCCATTGTCATTCTACCCATACCAAATCCGTTCGCATTGTAGTTCCTATCAACAAACCAGCGGCCCTTTATAGTTTTTCAACCACATATCAAACATAATTCGTAGACACCCAAATCAATATAGTTTATGTATAGAATTTAGAAATAAAAGATATTTTTGAAAGTCAAACTCATTTAACGTATCACATTTGATATAACACTAAACTGTAAGTTCGAATGCTCAATATGTTATCGTAAAATGAGCATAAATTGATATATATCTTCAAGCGATTCACAATTTTTGTATTGAAAAGTACACATTATAAGCGTTCCAACTATAGATCACACATAATATTTTTGAACCTCTAAATCAATACGGTTAATCCATAAGCGTTGTCGAAACAAATTGATATTCAAACTGCTTTGATATATCACTTATAATATAACACTAATATGTAAGTTCGAACAATAAACAATTTGTCATAAAATGGGCATAATTATTTGTATAAAACTTCAAGATTCACCATTTTTGCATCTATGTCAATATGTTCTCTCTTTGAATCTAAAAATTAGTATTATATCACATGTGATATACCAAGAGTGTTTGAATATAAAAAAAATCATATATTTTTCCAATTTCTATAAATAGATTGCAATGATTTGAAAAATGATGAATCATTTAAAATTATACACACATACTTATGCTAATTTCAAAGCAGACATGTTAAGTGTTCAAATTTATATATGAGTGTTATATCACTAATAATATACCAAGAAAAATATATTGTACCAAGAAAAAAACTAAAAGTACCAAATAAAACCCAAAAATGTTTGAAAGTATATGAAAGTGCCCTTTATTTAAAGATAATTAAATACTCGTCCGAAAATGTAATTTTTGTAAATTAACGATTCTGTTACATATAATTTTGTAAAAAAAGGTGAAAGTGGTAACTAATTAAAAAAAAGTGAAAAGGTTTAAGATGTTTTCAAATGTTCGATTTTGTCCATTAAATTATATAATTAAAAAAGCAAGAGTATGTGATTGACATCTTTAGAAATGGGATCACTTTAGCTATAGCTTCCAAATTTATATCAAGACACTATGATAATCGGAAATAAAGTGTAGTATTATAGTAACACTCAATAAACCACTACAACAAATGGTGTAATCATACACATGGATTGAGGCATGTCTTCACGGTTTTAGATGTGTTGTAACTAAAGTACACGCATGAGGATAGCGTGGTAAATGTTGATGTCAAAAATGTTTCACAATCATTTAACGTGGACAAACTCAGTTAATTGTGACACCACAGAAGGTGGAATTTGATAAAAAAATTCTACGCTTTTTAAAGTGGAAAAGTTTCAAAAGTGCACACCCATATTATAAGAGATACAAGAGATTTCATACCACACATACAAATTAGGCTTCATACAAATCTGTAGCACATACAAGAGATTTCATACCACACATAGAAATATGTAGCATATCGTACAAAGATTTCATACCACAAATTTTGTTTCCTACAAATCTATAGCACATACAAATCCTGCTTCATCAATATAAACATAAGATTTCATACCACTAACTATTTGTTAAGCTATAAAACCATGAAACACATATTAAAGATTTCTAATATCATTGAAAGCGCTTACGTCGATCTTCAGTGAAACACATCTATACAACCGCGGTCATGATGAATCATGAAAACCATTCAATATACAATACCGTTAGTGATTGAAAAACTAATACCACCTCTAAAGAGCCTATCAGCTTAACTCATCCCAAAAGCTTATCTACCACTAAAACAAATCAAACTTACAACAAATCATTAGCAGCTTATCCAACACATGCTCACACAGATTCAACTACACCACACACCAAATTCCTAACGCCATCTTACACCTACTCACAATTAAATATAATGACAACATATTATACCTTTGATGCAATCTGAAATTGAAAACCCTAGCTGCTACAACTTGACCAATCTAACTACCTAATCGCTCTACAACTAATTTAATGATGATGTCAAATAACAGTGATTATTATCATTTATCCTATTATATTTTTATTTTGTATTATTTTATATAAAATTGATACAATCGCTTGCTTTTGTAAATCTCGATTATGAACAAGCATTTGGTGAAAGTTAGCTATTTTGAGCGTAAATTGGAGCAAAATAGATCAAGTTGCTAAAGTCTGTGAGCTGAAGGATGATACACGTATCATTCTAGAATCACACATACATCAAGACTTAGGCAGATGTGAAGACCATTGCTTGACTTTGAAGAATATCTTTGCATGGAATTCTTCCTTGCGTCGTATATATGAAACCTTGGTTAACACAAACATTTTACTGTCTCCACGTCCGCGCGCCAAATACTTTGACATAATCGATATCAACTGAACTTCACCAAGAAATACCAAGATTACAAGACACATCGCGTATCAAGGCGAAGATCCATATCATATGACGGTGTCTGAATATTCGAATAAAATAATCTTGGACCCGTGAAGTTACACATCGGCGTATCGAGTAAAGCGATCGCCATATCGATCTGCGTTCTAGAATGTATAAATACAGGGCAGCGACCTCATCAACACATACATAATACCCGCGGCGAAACGACGAGACCACACAAGACAAAACCCGGAAGAAGAATTGAGGCATAAATAGGTCTTGTTAGTGCTTTAATTCATAGGTAAATTTTGCTTTATTTGTATTGGTACTCTTTAATCTATCGGTTGTGTGCCTTGTCTCCAATGTTTGACTTCGTTTAATCACGACCCATCGATTATAAGTTTCTTTGATGTTTATTTGGATGTTCATGCGTTTGTTTTGATTACTTACATAGTTTATCGTGCCTCGACCTTAAGCTCGCTGAATTACTTCATTAATTGCATAATTAATGTAAGCCCTATCGGGATAAATAATATAAAACTTATTAATCATTAAAGTGGTCTTAATGGGTTGTAACATATTGGTTCATAAACACATCATAACATATAAATTAAGGCGTGGTTTGAAGGTTTAGAGAGAGAAGGTAGAAGATGGGAGCCTTTCTAGAGAGAAAGTAAACAAAGAGAAAGGTTAGATTAGAATGAAAGGTCAACCCTACCTTGGGAGGTAGAGGTATTTATAGTTACATACTACCGTCCTCCTACGGATGTGGATCGAGCATCAGATGGGTAAAGACCCGTCCGTCCTCCACGGTGTTACACTAAACTATACTCGCTGAAACTAACTAATTAACTACTAAATAACGTAACTAACGACAAGTATCGAGCTAACTTATGCTAGACTATAATTGGGGTGATGACACTTTAACATGGAATTTCCAATTCTAACAATCTCCCCAAGGGTAACCTCATGAAATACATTTTCATCCTAGCATTCTATTCTTGACTTTGTTCTTGAGCTCATAGACTTCAATTCTTCAATTCCACAATCTTTGTGCTTTAGTAGCGATTCTTCAAAATCCGCATTGATTTGTACTTTTAGTGGAGGCTCATGGTGATCTACATCTTTGATGATCTTTGAGCTTATAGAGATCGCCATTGCACAAATCTCACCTTTATTTTGTTGCCATCATGTGAAGTTGTAACTTTCGGACCGACATGCTCACTTTTGGATCATGACATCTTTCCATCGTAGTAGAAAGTTTCTTGGTTCATGATACTTGTAGCGTAAGCGTATAGTATAAAAATATGAGCGAGTTATGTAGATATGCACTTCATGATGTTCTTGATTAAGTGGATCTTTGAGCATGCGGCTTTGGATTGACTTCTCAATTACGATCGGTACATGCTGTCTAAATGTACGCAACAACGATTAGCAATAAAACACAAAAGTGTCTTTGATCACTTTTGTTGAATTGAGTATCTGACCCGGTTCCCCATTGATCAATACATATTGCTGTGATCGGTATAATTCGAAGAATCTTCTTGAGGGTTTCGGTTTGTTCTAGTTGTTCTCAATCCGGAGCGTCTCAAAGAAGACAACACGGAGTGAGTGAACCAAAATTGAATTTCTTGATTGATAGAAATGATTTGAAAACAATCGCGTATTTCTTAAGATAAAGAGTTTTGCATCTGACGAAGGTTTTATAAGAAAATCAATTTTCAATCATAAATACCCTTTTAATTTTGAAAGATTAATACACGATCGATGTGCTAGAAAAAATTGTTGAGCACAACGACGGTTTTCAAAGGGATCCGTCGATCCATTTCTGGACCAAGGTTGATTCAAGAAGAATCGCCCCATTGTTTCTATCCGAGTTGTCACAAGCTTGATCTTTGAAAAGATCTCACATGTCACCAAGAGCTTGTTTGATGTTGGCTCTGAAGGATTTCCATCTTCATCGTGAATATTTTTACATATCACTCGGATGTTGGCAATATCACAAGGATAATCGTGGGACTCTTAATATATTCTTACATTCCACATTGTGTAAACAGCAAGTCTTCATTAACTTTTTGTCCTAATGAGATATTGTGGATGATCTCTTGGCTCTAGACACGGTTGTGCATTTTGGTTCCTATCTTCGGAGACTAGGAGGGTCTCCTTCTTCAATATCAACAATCTTTAAGAAAGTCGATAGATTATGTAGGTTCCCATGAGAGTGAAACAAGTCCTTTTAAGAGGAACTTGAGTAGCTTGGAATTTAGTCACGGTCGTCCTTTGGGTTATAGCGTCTTGTCTTCAATACGATCTACCTTAGTAAACACCAAGAGCATATGTATTGAACCCGATTTCGCCTAAGGTTGAATTAATGGAGGCTATTTCTTTTCACCCTTCTTCACATTCAATTATTTTCATTCAACCCCTTCGATGCTTAGAGACTTCATTACTAGAACCTTGTTGGGTTTATTCGGTTCTAGCTCTATCTCGATCCACCTTCCCATATTCTCATTTTCTCCTTTTTTTTATCATACCTAAGGACTCTACACTATCTAGTGGATTGTCCTGGGTAGATCCCTCCAGGTTACGGCGGATCGTGGGAACAAATACCTAACCACCATCCTTGTAACTCCATACATAAAGTAAAATGGTCGGTCTTTTAGTGCAGTTCATTCCTTCTAGAAACCAATTGAAAATCATTTGGAAAATCAATCAAGGTACTTGTGATGAGATCAAAAGTTTTGTACCTTAATAGTTTTGATCATTTAGAAAACCTCCCCTCAACATGTGCATATGATTTAGAAAATGTTTAGCACATGGAGGCAAGAGGACTTTGAAATATTTTCTTTTATCACAATTTTCATAGAAAAGCCATTTGATTTTCTTTGGTAAATTCTCCCCTCAATATGTGCGTGGGATATTTGAAATCATTTTATCACAGAATAAAGAGTTCTTTTAAGCACATTTACGATCACACAAGCATTAGTTCGCTCCTCCTCAATATGTGCATCAATATATGAAAGAGTTTAGCACATATTAGAGACGACACATTGAATCAAATGATCACCTTTATCAATTTCATATTAAATCACAAATTCTCCGATCAAAAATATCAAACCCTTTGAGATTTTGGATCCCAAATGATTAATAAGGTTTAGAAAACATGGGAGAAAATGCGCTGGTTTAAATACTCTTGGTTTTAGATAAATGCTCCTCCTCGATCATGATGCATCATGTATTTGAAATAGTTTGGCATGGAGAAGGTGCCTTTAAGGACTAAAACAAATTTGAGATTTAAATCACGATCTCTCCCGATCAAAATATCAAACCATTTGAGATTTGTGATCCCAAATGATTAAATCTTTTAGAAAAATTTGGGGAAAGGCGGCGCAAGATTTGATTTTGAAAAATGACGAGATAAGGACGGTTAGACATTAAAGATTGTTAGTGTCAGTATGATTGTTTTAAGAGACCTTTAAGTAAAATAAAACAATTTCACAATCAACCTTAACTACCCTATAACCGTTTTGGCGGTTGTAGCGCTAGTAACCGCTTAGTCGGTTATTATCTTTGAGATGAGCAAGTTTGGTCCTTTGAGGTTGAAGCAATGGCGCGAGATTATAAGTCTTCATTCTCCTCCTTAATCTTGATCGTTGCTTAGTCCTAAGTCTTAAACTCACGAGAATTTGTCGCATAGTCACGAACTTGAGTCTTGGTAAAGCTTTCGTTAAGATGTCTGCTCTTTGTAGTTCTCCACTACGTGTTCTACTTTGATATGACCATTCTCTACGCATTCACGAATGAAATGATAGCGAATGTCTATGTGCTTGCTCCTTCCGTGAAAATCGGGTTCTTTACGAGTTGTATAGGCGATATATTGTCAACTCTAAGCGCTATCTTCTTTTCTTCTAATCCAATTAATTCACCGAGTAATCGTTTTAACCATAAGGCTTGACATGTCTTCAGCTTTGTAGCTGCCATGAATTTCGATTCACATGATGAGAGTGCATCATCTTGGTTGCTTCGAGTACACCAAGTAATGGGTGACTCTCCAAAGTAAAATACTATTCCATAGTTCCTTTTCCTTGATCTCAGATTGATTCCATAACCATCGTCACGATCCTCGTAATCTTGCAGCCTCCTTCTTTCTTGTATATTATTCCATGGTCTTCGTTCCTTTGATGTATCGGATTACTTGTTTCACCGCCTTGGTGATGATCCTTCGGTCTTGCATAAATCTGGCGAGTAGTCCGACTGAGTAACTAAGATCCGGTCTTGTATGTAGTAAATATCTGAGACTTCCAATTAGGCTTGGTAATAAGTTGCGTCAACGGTTCTCCATCTTCCGCCTTGACCAACTTAGTGCGGGATCCATAGGTGTCTTCGTATCATTACTATCCGTCATGCTTGTCTCTTTTAAGATCTTGTTAATGTATCCAGTTTGCTTGATCGTAATCTCTCCTCTGCTTGTGTAACTTCTATCCCAAGGTAATATGCTAGCAACCCTAAGTCACTCATTTCAAATTTATCTTCCATCGGGATTTGAACAAGTCTACTTCCTTCTTTGGAGTGCCCGTGATTATTAAATCATCTACATATACTCCAACGATAAGTGTAGAAGTCTTGCTTCTCTTTGTGTAGATTGCTTGTTCGAGATTACATTTCTTAAAGTCTAGGGACTTCAAGGTCCAGTCAAGCTTCACGCTCCAAGCTCTAGGTGCTTGTCTTAAGCCATACAAAGCTTTAGTTAGCTTGTAGACTTTCCAAGGTTTCCTTGTTGAATGAAACCTTCGTGTTGTGTAACATAGACTTCCTCCTTCAATTCTCCATGTAAAATGCGATTTTACATCTAAGTGGTGTACTTGCCATCCATGATACGTGCTAGTGCTAATATCAATCGAACTGTCTCTATCCTAGCAATCGTGCAAATACTTCATCAAGTCTATTCCTTGTTCTTGTACATAACCTTTGCTACTAATCTTGCTTTATACTTTATGATCCTTCCTTGTGCATCTCTTGGTTTTATAAACCCACTTAAGTCCTATTGCCTTTTGATTTTGGCAATGTGTGAGGGTCCATGTGTTATTTTTGTTAATTGAATCAATTCAATTTCCATGGCCTCAATCCACTTCTTATCTTTTGATGCTTCCTTGTAATTACGGGTTCTTCTTCCGTGAAAAATAAGCTAGGTGCTTCTACTTCACGTGCAGTTTGGTAAATTTCCGTAATATCCTTTAAACCTTGTATAGGTCTATGATCATATCTCTGCTCGAGCTTTCAAACGAACTTATAGTAGCTCTTTCTTCATCTTCCGAGTTAGGGTTGTAATCGTATGATGGTGGCGTGATTGGTGAGGGTGGATCCGGTATAGGTTCTTGTTCTTGATACGTGTTATTAGTGTTTTCTATGTTGACCGTGTAGGATTATCATAGTCAACTCCATCTACTAAAAGCTAGTCCAAACGTATCGTCCGTGTGCAGATCCTCCTCATTGTTGTTCCAATCCCATGGTTTTGTTTCCATAAACTTCACATCCCTACTAACATGTTTTTTCTTTCCCATCGGATCATATAGCCTACATGCTTTAGATCCTTCTTCAACTCCTAAGTAAATAATTGGAATGCTTCTATCATCCAACTTCTTCAAGTGAGGTATCGTTACCTTAGCATAAGCCGTGCATCCGAATATTCTTAGGTATTCTAGGTTTGGTTTCTGTAGGGGCTTCATATGGTGTTTTATCTATCGTGGCTTTCGTAGGTACCCTGTTGAGTATGTAAATGGCGTGCTGATCGCTTCGCCCAATAAGTTAAGGGTAACTTCATCGCTTTCATCATACTCCTAGTCGATAACACCGTCCCTATTTCTCCTCTCTACTACACCATTCTCGTGCAGGTGAGTATGGTGCACAATTGTCTTTCTATTCCATTCTCCTTACAAGATTTGGTGAATTCATGTGATGTAAATTCACCTCCTCTATCCGTTCTTAGCATCTTAATTTTCAACTTCAACTTTGATTCAATCACGCCTAAATTCCTTGAATGTGTCGAATGCTTGATCTTCGAGTTTAGAAAGTAAGCCCACATGAAACGTGTGCAACATCTACTAATAAGAAGATGAGCTTCTTTTGAGAGTGTGTCTTTGGACTTATGGGACCACAAAGATCTCCATATACTAAGTCCAATGGGTTCTTTGATCCGAATTTAGCTTGGTTTGGAAAAGGTGTTCGATGTGTTTTCCTAATAAACATGCATAATGATTTGTCCTGCATGGTTTATTCGGGTATTCCGCCTACTAAACCTTTTCTCGTCATTTTGTCTATCGCATCAAAGTTCGTGTGACCTAATCTAGCATGCCATAACCATGCTTGGTCATCTACGTTTGCTAAAAGACATATAGGTGCTACTATATGTAATCTAACATGTAAAGTCGATTCTTAGATCGTTCTACTTTCATCAACAACTTCTTATTCTTATCATACAAAGTCAGTAAATTTCCATCCATGATGATCTTGCAACCTATTTCTGTAAGTTGTCCTAGACTAAGTATGTTGCTCTTGAGGTTTGGAATGTAGTAAACATCCGAAATCATTTTCTGTTGTAAGTCTCTACATCCTAATAATATTGAACCTCTACCCTTTATCTCTACATACGATCCATCTCCAAAACGAACGCGTCCAGTGATGCTTTCGTCAATATCCTTAAAATGGCCTTTGGTGCCCGTCATATGGTTACTTGCACCATTATCTAAATACCATATGCTAGCATCTGTTGTAGCATATTTTCGGGGGTGTACTTGTTCTTCATTTAACAAGACTTCTTCAGTTTCTTGTATCGCCATTAATAATGATGGTTCATCGTCTTCTAAGATAAGGTTTGATTGTTCCTGAGTTGTTGGTGGACTTTTACAATTTCTCTTGAAATGTCCGGGTTTCCCGCAATTGTAACATTTCAAGTTCTTTCTATCCCACTCACCTTTATTCTTATTGTGAGGTGAGTTTCCTCCATTCGAGTTATCTCTATTTCCTTATTCGCCAATTACCTCGTGAATTATTTGATCTACCCTAAATTTGGTAAATTGTTTCTTATTTCTAGAGTGTTCGCCTTGTGCGAATAATAGGTTATCTTGGCTTTCTACTTGTCCTCCCTTTCGGAGTTTTATTCTCTCGAATGCCTTAAGTTTTCCAAATGATCTCATCTAACGTAATGTCATCGAGATCATTCGTCTGCTCTATGGATGCTACTATCTCGAATGAACCTATCGGTGTGGAATCTAATAGTTTTCGAACTAAAAGTGATTCATCCAAAGCTTTTCCTAATTCTTTTGCCTTTGTGGCATAGCCGTTCAGTTTTGTGTAAATGCATCCACCGCTTCATCCTCCTTCATTTGAAGGGTCCAAATCAATCATCAATGATTGTAACCGTGCTTGTTGCACTTTTCTTCTCCAACGTGTCTCTTTCTTAATGAATCCCATAATTCCTTTGTCGTTTTGCAACTTGCTACTTGTAAGATCACATCTTCGGTCAATGCTTGATATATGAAGGCGCTTGTTGCCTTATCCTTTTAGCATCTACTTGTGTATCGCCTTTAGGTTCTATTGCTTCCCATAAGCCTTGAGCTTCTAGTATCACCTTAATTTGTATTGTCCAAACCAGTATAGTTTGTGGCTTTGAGTTTTGGGCATTGATCTTGTGTCATAGGGGTTACGGGTTTGGTGCGATGTTCATCGCCACTTGCATCGTCACCGGGCATATTGATGGTGCTTATGATCTTCACTTTATATGGAATTCTAACTAAGTATGGTATACTTAATACTACGGAACAGAAAAAATAGTTTCCGGAATCTACTAGTACGGGATCAATATATAGTTCTCGGATTTCCTAGTAATGTAAATAACGAACTATACTATCTAAAGTATAATAGAAATCCAAAGTTTGAATTTGTGACCTCGTTGTTGTGTATTAAACACAACAGATTCTCACTTGTGTCGGTACTTGGATATAATACCAACCACGTTTCTTTCTTTCTCCACGTTGTCTTTCTTCTTTCTTTGTGTATCGATGTATTTATGATTTGCCTTCGAACTCTTGGTCTTGGCTATTTTCCGAACACAATCCTCCAAAATACCTTTCGGTATTTTCAAAGAAACAAGTCAATAATACTTGTTCTTTCCCTTTACCACTTTGAATGGTAAAATTCTACGTTTGCTTGCCGCGTCTCACAACCCTTTCTCTTTACTTATGTTCCACACCGAATGTGCTTCACCCCAAAATACCTTTCGGTATTTTTCCAACAAAAACCCACAAGTGATCAAGTTGTGTCCTTTGTTAATAATCTTATATCGCTAGCGTCTCTTCTTTCAAAACAATACTTGATTGTTTCTATCCGGTTGTGTTTCTTCTATTTCCAAGCAACGCCTCGTCTTCTCTTCTTGTATACGCGGTAATATACAAGGTATCTCTAACGCGTCTTTCTTTTTGATCACGTAACTCCTTCTCTTCTTCTTGTTGCTGCGTCTTAATGCTTCACAACAAAAAAAACGACACCACAATGGAATGGTGTACTCTACGTTTGCAATTTCGACACAAAGACAAGTTGTATACGACTTATCTTATGTCCTAGTTATCCAAGTAACAACGTCTCCTAGTTGAAAACGTTTTCCTTCTCCTGAAACAAAATTTCAGCGAGTATACTTCTTCCGAAACAATGGTTTCGCTTTCTTTCTTCTGAACCAAACATCGCTTGTTTTTCGTCTTGGTTCTCTTCTTCTTCTCGCTGGGTGTTTCGATTTTGTGTGTATCTCGATAAGGATCTGGATTTGATTCTCGTCTCGTTAAAACAAGGTCCAGTAAATGTTGCCTCGTTAAACAAGGAATGGATGATGAATATGTGTTTGTAACGAGATGTAAACAGACTCTTGATGCCAAATGTTGGTCCCTACCGTGATGTGAGTCGATATGAAATATGCAAACAATAACAAATAGGATCTTTGAATAACTAAATCGCCTAACTTGTAAATGATTCATTTACATCGTATTTATATTAAACGAAAGGTACGAGTAAACAATGTGTCGGTTAAGATTTGTAACCGCTTGTAACCGCCTTAACTACCCTATAACCGCTTTTGGCGGTTGTAATGCTAGTAACCGCTAGTCGGTTATTATCTTTGAGATAAGCAAGTTTGGTCCTTTGAGGTTGAAGCAATGGCGAGATTATAAGTCTTCACTCGCACACCTTTCGGAAATGATTTCAATAGGAGGTAGGTGCACATGATACTACATGCTGGGTTGGGAGCCATATGCTATAAACAGGAGGAAAAGGGTTCCGACCATCAGTTACATACAAATACAGTAGTTCATTCGTTAGTTGTGATATTTTGCAAGTTTTTGAGATGGGATTCAAGGGTGTGACTGGACATATTTTGCAACCATATTTGGCTGTGATATTAACAAGAGAAGGGCACATAGGATTTATATATGAGTGTGCTTCTTTGCAATCGGTTTCATCACAACGTAAAGGAAATGTACATGCAAATTCTAATCCACAATCGATAGGAGGGGGACGCATAACACAGTTTGTCCATGTGAAAGGTGCGTCGAGATCAATGAGGTAATAAGGCTCATATGGTGGGATAGACCAAGAAAATTTGTGAATAGATGTTTTGGCATCCTTGAATATGGGTATAACTGATGTATTAAATAAAAACTATCCTGGGATAAGACATCATGAGACAACGATACTAGTATGATAAACGAAAAGTATCGTTATGAGATGCATCTTAAAAAGTTTTGAACTTGTTAACAAATTAAGTTTGTGTATGGTTGATTAGCGCATATATGTGCATTTATGTATAATGTCCAGGATATACTTAGATTTACGTTACCATAGCTGTATATACTTAGATTTACGTTACCATAGCTTTAGTTAAGTATACTCATAATACACAAATCAATTAAATTGCTTTGATGTTACTTAATAGCCAACATGTATGGTGAATAATAAAAAGGCCATGTTGCACAATTTTATTAATTATTGGCCTTATCAAGTGATATTATATAGCATAAAATTTGTAACGGTATGAAAACTAGTGCTTATGCGATTACATGCAAATTTATAGTCTTGATTTATTTCAGAAACCTTGATTTCTATATTGTGAGAGACTCAGCTTAATCACACAATTTTCTGATTTAATGGATAAGATAAAACATTAAAAAGGATTAATGTCCACCTCTATCACCACATCTCTTTCAACTAAAACACATTTTCATCCATGTTTTTTGAAAGAAAAAAAAAACATATCTTAAAAAGCGTAAACCATTAAAAAAATCACGCAATCTTGACGAGCATTTAATTTATTAGACAATGAAAACCCCGTAGGTATTATATTGTATTGATGAAGTATTTATAATGCAATACATGATAACTTAAAACCTTAATGGACCTCAAGCCCACTAGTCGGGCTTGGGCCAAACATCTCATTTAATATTCCACTGCAATCTGAGTGGCGAAATCGCGAAAAATCGAATTGGATGAGAAAGCTAAATGAACATGAAAGCAATAATAGTTTTGTTGATAAAGATGTTCGACGACAAGCGGAGATAAATCTTCATGTGCGCAGAGAAAAGCAAATTAAAGCGGTAGCAAAGCAAAGAAAATAATTAATTTTGATGAAAAACATCCGACAACAAGCGGAAATTAATCTTCATCATGCAACAGCAACAAAAGCAAAGAAAAAAATAAAAGCAAAGAATAGAACTTTCTTTTTACAGCAACAGCTTTCGGCGGTGCGTGGTGGCGCGTCCGATGGCTGACGGAGGTGATTCAAGATGGGTTTTATGCAAAATTGAGAAACGATCCGAGTGGCGAAATCGCAAAAAATCGAATTGGATGAGAAAGCTAAATGAACATGAAAGCAATAACAGTTTTGTTGATGAAGATGTTCGACAGCAAGCGGAGATAAATCTTCATGTGCAGCATCAAAAGCAAAGTAAAGCGGTAGCAAAGCAAAATAAAATAATTAATTTTGATGAAAAACATCCGACAACAAGTGGAGATTAATCTTCATCATGCAAAAGCAAAGAAAAAAATAAAAGCAAAGAATAGAACTTTCTTTTTACAGCAGCAGCTTTCGCCGGTGCGTGGTGGCACGTCCGACAGCTGACGGAGCTGATTAAAGATGGGTTTTATGCAGAATTGAGAAACGAAGAGAATGACGCTAATCAGGAGAGTTAACTCGAGATGATGAATAATTTATGGCCAAAATAGTACCGAACATGTTTTTGGTGAAAATTGCAAAAAAAAAAAAAAATTGGGAAGGGATAAATGGTGGCGGCTAGGGTTTGACGGAGGTGACATAGAGGAGGTGGATCAACGTAGCCACCTAGGTATGATGATCCAACCGCTTGATACCATGTTGAATAATGTAAACCTCGTAGGTTATAATGTTTATTGAGACATAAAATATAAAGGTTACATAACCTCGAAACCCTAATGTATCCAAACCCACGACGGGCTCTAGCCTTATAATCTATTGCCTAGTATTCCCTCGCAATTTGAGTGGCAAAATCGCGAAAGCTCAATTGAAGTGTAAACCAATTACTAAATAAACAAAATAAAGATTGATATCTTGATAACGACAATCGTATGCGTACTTATAACGACGCGTGACGGATCATCCGATCGGTGGAGGTGCGATTACGGTATGCTTTTCTTCTTTAATTTTTATGAATCCACGGTCGCTAATGGCGCCCGCTAACTCTATGCGGCTTAAAAGTTATAAGCAAAACAGGAGCGTTTTTGTTTTCGAATGCACCGCTTGTTCGGCATGTTACGGTGCATCCCTACGGCTACTATTGCGATTCCAGTTTGCTTTTCTTTGGAATTTAATTACGAAGCAGTGGTCACGATCTTGTCGGCTAATTTCTTAAGGTTTACGAGTTATGGCCTAAATAGTGGGTTGTAGTTTTATTTGTTATTTTTTTAGTACGGTTAACGATGATGTCTAAGGTTTGATGGGGTGGTGTTGAGGTGGCCTCTCAAGATTATCGACCATGTCTTAGAATTAGACAATGAAAACCTGTAGGTGTTATATTTTATTGATGAAGTATTTATAATGCAATACATGGTAGCATAAAACCTTAATGGACCTCATTAACTTTCATATTTTTTAACAAACTTTTTTTCGGTGCGAGATCTTGCCCGATGTATCACTTGTGATATAATACTAATTTGTAAGTTGGAACACTCAACATTATTTCCTAAAACAGTATAAAAATTTTGTGCAACTCCAAATGACTCATCATTTTAGCATTAGAAAATATGCATACTTAACATTCCAACTATGTATCACATAGTTTTTGAACCTCAAATCAACATAGTTTATTCATACAAGTTGAATGTTCAAACTTATAATTAGTATTATATCACAAGTGATATATCAAGGAAAATATTTGGAGGTTCAAAAACTATTTGTGATAAATAGAATTATGTTTTATAGTAAAATCCATTTGATGAATCACATGTGATATAACATCTATCTATAAGTTTGAATACTCAGGATGATGTCGTGGAAAGAGCATAAGTATTTGTGTAAAATTTAAAATGATTAATATTTTAGCATAAAAAATACACATCTTAGGGTGCGTTTGGTAAAGGTATATGGGAATGGGGTTATGGGTTTCATACCGATTAAAGGTGTTTGTTTAGTGGACACATAAATGAAATGGGTATAGTATAGCCATAGACTATTTACCCACCAATTTTGTGTTTATGAAATCCATTCTGTGAGCCCCTATCTTTTCGCTACAAAATCAAATGTCTATAAACTTTTCATATCATATTTTGTCATCCAAACATAAACAATCGTATTGATACATTTTTCATATCCATTGTCATTCTACCCATACCAAATCCGTTCGCATTGTGATTCCTATCAACAAACCAAACGGCCCTTTATAGTTTTTCAACCACATATCAAACATAATTCGTAGACACCCAAATCAATATAGTTTATGTATAGAATTTAGAGGAAATAAAAGATATTTTTTTGAAAGTCAAACTCATTTAACGTATCACATTTGATATAACACTAAACTGTAAGTTCGAATGCTCAATATGTTATCGTAAAATGAGCATAAGTATTGGTATATATCTTCAAACGATTCACAATTTTTTGTATTGAAAAGTACACATTATAAGCGTTCCAACTATAGATCACACATAATATTTTTGAACCTCTAAATCAATACGGTTAATCCATAAACGTTGTCGAAACAAATTGATATTCAAACTGTTTGATATATCACTTATAATATAACACTAATATGTAAGTTCGAACAATAAACAATTTGTCATAAAATGGGCATAATTATTTGTATAAAACTTCAAAAGATTCACCATTTTTGCATCTATGTCAATATGTTCTCTCTTGAATCTAAAATTAGTATTATATCACATGTGATATACCAAGAGTGTTTGAATATAAAAAAATCATATATTTTCCAATTTCTATAAATAGATTGCAATGATTTGAAAATGATGAATCATTTAAAATTATACACACATACTTATGCTAATTTCAAAACAGCATGTTAAGTGTTCAAATTTATATATGAGTGTTATATCACTAATAATATACCAAGAAAAATATATTGTACCAAGAAAAAAAACTAAAAGTACCAAATAAAACCCAAAAAATGTTTGGCGAAAGTATATGAAAGTGCCCCTTTATTTAAAGATAATTAAATACTCGTCCCGAAAATGTAATTTTTGTAAATTAACGATTCTGATTCGCATATAATTTTGTAAAAAAGGGTGAAAGTGGTAACTAATTAAAAAAAAGAAGAGTGAAAAGGTTTAAGATGTTTTCAAATGTTCGATTTTGTCCATTAAATTATATAATTAAAAAGCAAGAGTATGTGATTGACATCTTTAGAAATGGGATCACTTTAGCTTTATAGCTTCCAAATTTATATCAAGACACTATGATAATCGGAAATAAAGTGTAGTATTATAGTAACACTCAATAAACCACTACAACAAATGGTGTAATCATACACATGGATTGAGGCATGTCTTCACGGTTTTAGATGTGTTGTAACTAAAAGTACACGCATGAGGATAGCGTGGTAAATGTTGATGTCAAAAATGTTTCACAATCATTTAACGTGGACAAACTCAGTTAATTGTGACACCACAGAAGGTGGAATTTGATAAAAAAAATTCTACGCTTTTTAAAGTGGAAAAGTTTCAAAAGTGCACACCCATATTATAAGAGATACAAGAGATTTCATACACACATACAAATTAGGCTTCATACAAATCTGTAGCACATACAAGAGATTTCATACCACACATAGAAATATGTAGCATATCGTACAAAGATTTCATACCACAAATTTTGTTTCATACAAATCTATAGCACATACAAATCCTGCTTCATCAATATAAACATAAGATTTCATACCACTAACTATTTGTTAAGCTAATATAAACCATGAAACACATATTAAAGATTTCTAATATCATTGAAAGCGCTTACGTCGATCTTCAGTGAAACACATCTATACAACCGCGGTCATGATGAATCATGAAAACCATTCAATATACAATACAGGTAGTGATTGAAAACTAATACACGACCTCTAAAGAGCCTATCAGCTTAACTCATCCACCAAAAGCTTATCTACCACTAAAAACAAATCAAACTTACAACAAATCATTAGCAGCTTATCCAACACATGCTCACACAGATTCAACTACACCACACACCAAATTCCTAACGCCATCTTACACCTACTCACAATTAAATATAATGACAACATATTATACCTTTGATGCAATCTGAAATTGAAAACCCTAGCTGCTACAACTTGACCAATCTAACTACCTAATCGCTCTACAACTAATTTAATGATGATGTCAAATAACAACAGTTATTAGCATCATTTATCCTATTTATATTTTTTATTTTGTATTATTTTATATAAGAATTGATACTTAATCGCTTGCTTTTGTAAATCTCAGTTATGAACAAGCATTTGGTGAAAGTTAGCTATTTTGAACGTAAATTGGAGCAAAATAGATCAAGTTGCTAAAGTCTGCTGAATCGAAGGATGATACACCGTATCATTCTAGACCGACACGCCATACATCAAGACTTAGGCGAATGTGAAGACCATTGCTTGACTTTGAAGAATATCTGCATGGAATTCTTCCTTGCGTCGTATATGAAACCTTGGTTAACACAAACATTTTACTTATCTCTCACGATACGCGCATAAATACTTTGACATCAGTATCAACTCAAGACTTCACCAAGAAATACCAAGATTACAAGACACATCGCCGTATCAAGGCGAAGATCCGCCATATCATATGATGATGTGCTGAATATTCGAGAATAAAATAATCTTGGACCCCATGCGTTACCACATACGGCGTGTCGAGTAAATCGACACGCCATATCGATGCCGCTTTCTAGAATGTATAAATACAGAACGGCGACCTCATTCAACACATACATAATACCACGAGCGGCACGAGACCACACAAGACAAAACCGGAAGAAGAATTCGAGAGGCATAAATAGGTCTTGTTAGTGCTTTAATTCATAGGTAAATTTTGCTTTATTTGTATTGGTACTCTTTAATCTATCGAGATTGTGTGCCTTGTCTCCAATGTTTGACTCGCATTTAATCGACTTCCATCGATTATAAGTTTCTTTGATGTTTATTTGGATGTTCATGCGTTTGTTTTGATTACTTACATAGTTTATCGTGCCCTGTCAACCTTAAGCTCGCACAATTACTTCATTAATTGCATAATTAATGTAAGCCCTATCGGGATAAATAATATATAAACTTATTAATCATTAAAGTGGTCTTAATGCAGGTTGTAACATATTGGATTTCATAAACACATCATAACATATAAATTAGGGGCGTATGGTTTGAAGGTTTAGAGAGAGAAAGTAGAAGATGGGAGCCTTTCTAGAGAGAGAAAGTAAACAAAAGAGAAAAGGTTAGATTAGAATGAAAGGTCCAACCCTCTACCTTGGGAGGTAGAGGGTATTTATAGTTACATACTACACGTCCTCCTACGGACTGTGGATCGAGCATCTGATGGGTAAAGACCCGTCTGTCCTCCACGGTGTTACACTAAACTATACTACGCTTCAAACTAACTAATTAACTACTAAATAACGTAACTAACGACAAGTATACGAGCTAACTTATGCTAGACTATAATTGGGGTGACCGACACTTTAACATGGAATTTCCAATTCCTAACAATCTCCCCCTAAGGGAGGTAACCTCATGAAATACATTTTTCATCCTAGCATTCTATTCTTGACTTTGTTCTTGAGCTCATAGACTTCAATTCTTCAATTCCACAATCTTTGTGCTTTAGTAGCGATTCTTCAAAATCCGCATTGATTTGTACTTTTAGTGGAGGCTCAGAGTGATCTACATCTTTGATGATCTTTGAGCTTATGAGATCATCACCACAACAAATCTCAGATCACCCTTTATTTTGTTGCCATCATGTGAAGTTGTAACTTTCGGACCGACATGCTCACACTTTTGGATCATGACATCTTTCCATCGAGTAGCGAAAGTTTCTTGGTTCATGATACTTGTAGCATGCGTAGCGTAAGCATAGTATAAAAATATCGAGCCGTGTTATGTAGATATGCACTTGTCATGATGTTCTTCGCTAAGTGTGGATCTTTGTGAGCATGCGGCTTTTGGATTGACTTCTCAATTCGATCACCGCAATCGTCTAAATGTACCGCAAACAACAGTTAGCAATAAAACACACAAAAGTGTCTTTGATCACTTTTGTTGAATTGAGTATCTGACCCACGGTTCCCCATTGATCAAGACAAGTATTGCTCGTGATCGGTATAATTCAAGAATCTTCTTGACAGGTTTCGCAGTTGTTCTAGTTGTTCTCAATCCGAACGTCTCAAAGAAGACAACACGGAGTGAGTGAACCAGCAAATTGAGATTTACTGATTGATAGAAAATGATTTGAAAACAATCGCGTATTTCTTAAGATAAAGAGTTTTGCAATACGACGAAGGTTTTATAAGAAAAATCAATTTTCAATCATAAATACCCTTTTAATTTTGAAAGATTAATACACAGTCGATGTGCTAGAGAAAAGAATTGTTGAGCACAACGACCGGTTTTTCAAAGGGATCCGTCAATCCATTTCCTGGACCAAGGTTGATTCAAGAAAGAATCGCCCCATTGTTTCTATCCAGTTGTCACAAGCTTGATCTTTTGAAAAGATCTCACATGTCACCCACCAAGAGCTTGTTTGATGTTGGCTCTGAAGGATTTCCATCTTCATCGTGAATATTTTACATATCACTCGGATGTTCCGCAATATCACAAGGATAATCGTAGGACTCTTAATATATTCTTACATTCCACATTGTGTGAAACAAGAAGTCTTCATTAACTTTTGTCCTAATGAGATATTGTGGATGATCTCTGGCTCTAGACAGGTTGTGCATTTTGGTTCCTATGTTGGAGACTAGGGAGAGGTCTCCTTCTTCAATATCAACAATCTTTAAGAGAAAGTCGATAGATTATGTAGGTTCCCATGAGAGTGAAACAAGTCCTTTTAAGAGGAACTTGAGTAGCTTGGGAAGTTTAGTGCGAGTCGTCCACTGGGTTTATGACGCCTTGTCTTCAATACCGTGCTACCTTAGTAAACACCAAGTAGCATATGTATTGAACCCGATTTACGCCTAAGGTTGAATTAATGGAGGCTATTTCTTTTCACCCTTCTTCACATTCAATTATTTTTCATTCTTCAACCCCTTCAAGCTACTTACCGAGACTTCATTACTAGAACCTTGTTGGGTTTATTCCAGTTCTAGCTCTATCTCGATCACACTCTTCCCATATTCTCATTTTCTCCTTTTTTTATCATACCTAAGGACTCTACACTATCTAGTGGATTGTCCTGGGTAGATCCCTCCGGATTCAGCGGATCGTGGGAACAAATACCTAACCTACCATCCTTGTAACTCCATACATAAAGTAAAATGGTCGGTCTTTTGGTGCAGTTCATTCCTTCTCGAAACCAATTGAAAATCATTTGGAAAATCAATCAAGGTACTTGTGATACGAGATCAAAGGATTTTGTACCTTAATAGTTTTGATCATTTAGAAAACCTCCCCCTCAACATGTGCATATGATTTAGAAAATGTTTAGCACATGGAGGCAAGAGGACTTTGAAATATTTTCTTTTATCACAATTTTCATAGAAAAAGCCATTTGATTTTCTTTGGTAAATTCTCCCCCTCAATATGTGCGTAGGATATTTGAAATCATTTTATCACATAGAGGCAAGAGTTCTTTTTAAGCACATTTACGATCACACAAGCCATTAAGAAACCATTCGCTCCTCCTCAATATGTGCATCAATATATGAAAGAGTTTAGCACATATTAGAGAGAGCCAGCACATTGAATCAAATGATCACCTATTATCAAATTTCATTATTAAATCACAAATTCTCCCCCGATCAAAAATATCAAACCCTTTGAGATTTTGGATCCCAAGTGATTTAATAAGGTTTAGAAAACATGGGAGAAAATGCGCCTGGTTTAAATACTCTTCTGGTTTTTAGATAAATGCTCCTCCTCAATCATGTGCATCATGTATTTGAAATAGTTTGGCACATGGAGGCAGGAGTGCCTTTAAAGGACTAAAACAAATTTGAGATTTAAATCACGATCTCTCCCCCGATCAAAAATATCAAACCATTTGAGATTTGTGATCCCAAATGATTTAAATCTTTTTAGAAAAATTTGGGGAAAGACGTGGCAAGATTTGATTTTGAAAAATGACAGATAAGGACCAGATTTAGACATTAAAGATTGTTAGTGTCAGGTATGATTGTTTTAAGAGACCTTTAAGTAAAATAAAACAATTTCACAATCAAACAAGAACATAAAAATTTTCATTTTGAAAGATCTTGATTCTAAAGAAAAATCATACCATGACATAACATTAAATCTTTAGATCACCACTTATTATCGTACAAAACGGACTTTTTGATGAAATATCGTTTGAAAATATTTAATTTGAAATCACTTAAGATTTGACAAAACAAAGTCTGGTTGATTTCAAAACTTTGAATCCGATTTATTTTCAAAACAATATTTTTCCATTTTCAAAACAATATTATTCAAAGTTTTAGAAAAATGGTATCATCACTATTATCCCTGCACAAAGATACGTTAGGTGGAGAGAATCATAAGTTGCTTCATTGTTGTTGAAATGATGAAAGAAAACCGTCACCAAGCGATGAGACCTCAAGTTGCATCTATCGTGCCAACTATCCATGGAGAGATCCGATTAAGCTCGTTTCTTCTTTGTAGACCCAAGATATAGTTACCCTTTCCTTTCGGCATCCAATCATCTTCATTTGTGGGATCCAGATCGGGAACATTCTTATATGCCATGATATCTGCATACGTTAGTGAACATACACACAGATATATGGTGGTCGACATCACCTAAACAGCAATCAACTAATAAAAGTCAATCCAACATATCAATCAGATCATATCAGGCATGGGAATAATGTGTTTATCAAACTATAATCCTCTAATCCTAACAATCATATCCTAGATACCTAGTCCTTCAACATAGGTAAACATCTTTTTCAGTTAAGCACGTAGGATAATTAGATGAGTTCGTTAGATGATATAGATTTGAAAAAATTCTCCCCCTCAATCAATGACTCTTTCTGAAAAGTTTAAAAGCGCAGAAGTCATTGATTGAGTTTTCAATTTTTACGAAAAACTCTGAATCTGATTGATTTTCAAGCAACTCATTTACCACCACTTTTTGAAAACAACAAATATTTTTTTGAAGAATTTTAGACGGAAAAACATTTGTGTAGGAACAACAGTCCTTTAACATACTTTCCTCAAATAGTTTTTAGGATAAGTGCACGAATTTAGTAAAAATCGTTTAAGCGTAGCACTTTCCTTCTTTGAAAAATGGGTTGCTATCAGAAATAATAGCAAGCCATAGTTTAAGCACGGGTTACAGTCTGAAATAACTGTAAGCCATATTTTGAGACATGTTTAGAAAGAAATATTTACACTTCCTGCTCGAACTTCATCTAAAGTCCCGTGCCATTATTGAATGACATTTCTAAGACCGTAGATGTTATCGATACCAGAAGACATGTCTTGAGAAAACAATATTTTTGGTATTTTTTAATTTTATGATTTCTATGGGTTTTTGTTGGTTTTATAATTTTCTATTTGGTTTTTCGATAAATATATACAAAGATAGAAAAATAGTTTAAGAGGATGATGATACGAGTACCGAGAAAAGGAAATCGTTCAGCACTTTGAAGAAAATAGAAGTCATCATCTCTTAAACTTTCACCACCAAAGCATTCGAGGCTCTAGAATCGTCGCAAGAACTTGAGCCTTCAAAGGTGAATCTTGGCGACTTCCCCAAACCGACAAAATAAGAATAAAGACCATTTCCCAAGAAGTAGAAATGAATAAAAAACGGTCTCATTAAATGAAGCTCAAGACCCCAAAGAATTCAAGAACACCGAAGTAACAAGTTGAAACATGGATCATCGCTGCGGTTATCAAACCCGGAATAAATGATTAAGTTCGAGATCACATGAACTTGTTGTGCATCCCCGATGTACACATTACTCTTCGAGATTGAGCAGTTGTCTATTCAGGAGAACCATATATCAACATCTTCATTTCACCAAGTGCATTCCAGCTATCTTCCATATAACCAATCAACCCATTATGTACACAAGTACCCAACCAGAGTAAAAACAACGACATCACAGTAACTTAATTATCGGAATCATCATTACACTGTGTACATGAAACACAAACCGGAAGCACTTTATCATAAGTCATATAGAAGATGTCGATAAGCAATATCATCTCATGTTTCAAATATTCTTCTCATATTTCTTTCTACTGAAGGCTGAGTTAACACATACCAAAAGTATCGAGAGACCACTTAAACCCAAATGGTTGGAATAATGCATCCTTCCCCCAAATAGTTGGAGTAATACATCCTTCCCCCCAAATAGCTGGAATAACACATCAAAGGCTACGAGTTAAACACTGAGTTTCTCTTCTGTTATGACATTTGTCTTTCCGGGATTACTTCAATAGAGAAGAAGTATTAAGTTCATCACGTGTACTCATTGTGTGTTTAAATGTATATCTCCTTCCCCTTTTTCTCGGTTTTGATACCTCGAATCAAGAACACATTATACATGCCAAACACTCTTGAAATAGAGAAGAACAAACAATTAGCTCAATCAATCTCGTGAGAATCAACTGCACTGAAACTCTCTCGACTATCTTTATCAACCCATATGTAGACAACTTGAAGTGACCACTAAAGAAGAAAAACCCGATATACCAAACTTGAACTCAAGTCGAATTCCCACACTTGTATCTTAAGCTTGCACTTAATGATGGAAGAACGGTGTTGAGAATTTATGAACCAAGCAAATCACTAAGTGCTCGATACTCAACCAAAGTATGAGACATTAACACCTCTTGCGATTATCCACAACGACATCTGCGTGTGACACTGATTAAAACAACGTAACTCCTTAAAGTGATAGTTAACCAGGTCTTCAATACATCCCGACTGCTGGTAACTAGATAAACCAAGTCTTCAACTCAAATACTTAAGCCAGAGCAAGTTTATCAAATAAGAACACGCCTTAGTGAAAGTCAACTTCAATAACTCTGAAGTAATCAACTTATGTCAAATGTCCAACACGTGAATAAACATACAATCGGATGTACATTGATCCACTGATTGAACCGGAACAAATGATTCCTCAACATCAATGAATTCTTCCTAAGGTATACATGTAGAGAATGATCTGGAAGATTCACCAATAATGTCTTCGAGCGGATGAGGTATTCATTTTCCTTAATGTTCATGTGGTTGATATATAGCATGCACATTGAGAGGAACCATAATCCGTGAAGATTTGACAAAGGAATACCAAAGAGCGGATCATTATTCAATAGTGCAACTACAATATTATGATAGTCATTATCAACGCCTTGTGAAATAACTGAAGATAAGGTTTCTTGAGAATTCCGAGAAGTACTTCTTAGATGGTGAGTCAGTAGGAACCGGAGCATGAGCTTCAGAAACTGGATGATCAACATTCGTTGGAGGTTGGAAGTACTCATAAAACATATATCTTGAAAAACAATGAATCCCAAATAGTAAATCCCAGCTTTCCTTAGTGGTGAAGACATTAGGTGTTGGAGAGTCGTATGACCATAACTCAAGCATCCATCAACATGTAGTATATTCCCTCTTTTCCCCTCAAAATTGCAAATGAAGTTTGCCATTTTTGATTAGTCAAGTGAATAAGAATGTATACCAATGAACGGAGATCCACTTGAGGATTGAATGAGCATGGAAAAACATGAAGCTTGTTGATGAGTATGATCGTAAAATGAATATTTCTCTTCTTACGAAGATAAAGCGCCTTGGCGTACACTTTTCTTTTCTTAGAGGAACGGGCACAAGTGTTATCTCATCGCCATAATGTTGAAGTACGAGGCCCGAATCGATGTGAGCAGGCGTCATAGCCGAATGAATATCAAGATTGAGTTACTTGAACTCTTGAGTTATGAGATATCAATCCATTTGTAATCCATACTTTAAGCTAGTCCATGTAGTGAAGGATCAAGTATCATGAATCGAGTAAGGACTACCGCACTTATATTACAAACTTGATTGCATATATTTTGGTTAGTGACATTAGTATCCAAACCCTTTGGGGTTTCACACCAAACTTGATTTTGTCATTGGTAAACAACTTTCCGGTGAGGCATCCACCTAAGTCCAACATCCTTAAACATTTTACCGACGGAATCCACTTATGGAAAGGTCTAGTATTGGTGACATTCTTATGCACAGTCGAAGACTTATTGGTATTCCTAGACTCCAAAGATTTAGTAGTTGGGATCCATCTAGTGGAGTTTTAGGTTTGTTTTGGATCATAACATGTTGAACCTTAGCCATGTTAGTAGCCTTAGTGGATTGTACCTTAGCATGTGAATATGAAAATGTTTCTTATTCGTAAAAGACTCGAATTTCTAGTTTCATTTTCTACATGCTTAGCATTCTTCTTCATATAACTACTTTTAGATGCAAGCCAGCCCCTAGTCTTTTGAGTGTTCCTAGGTAATGGTTTACAACTACTAGCAGTGCCTTGAAATCTCGTGGAATGCATCACCCTAGGTCTTGCACCTAAAATTCCGCCTTTTGAATCTGTGCCTTTTCCTAGCTTATTCTAGATAATAGTTCTTCCACAAGTCATTTATGTCATATGAATTACGGTTTTAATGCTTGGTTTTGACAATCGTTTTGAACTAATCCTAGAGGTGCTTGGAAGTAGAAGTGGCTACTAGCAATTGCCTTGAAATCTCGTGGAATGCATCACCCTAGGTCTTGCACCTAAAATTCCGTCTTTTCGAATCTGCCTTTTTCCTAGCTTATTCTAGATAATAGTTCTTCCACAAGTCATTTATGTCATATGAATTCGGGTTTTAATGCTTGGTTTTGACATCGTTTCGAACTAATCCTAGAGGTCTTTGAAGTAGAAGTGGCTACTTGTTGAGGGTTAACGGAGCTAGAAGCCTTATTCTTAGGTAACTCAGGTGCAGTGACTGGTTTTGACAAAACTTGTTTCACATCAACTTGGGAGGCAAACCGTGTTTTTGAAAATTTTGTTCTTTCAAATTTAAATGCAGTAGGCTGCCTAACAACAGACCGGTCTCTAATGGAATGAGAAACTTGCTTCCCCAAGGTTGATTGTTTTGTAAACTTAGTGTTCACACTTTTCCCTACAGTTTTCCTAAGCTCATTTTCTAAAGCAACAATAGCGAAACTCTTTTCCGAAGTTGAGCTTTGAGATCATCAATTTTTGCTATCAAAGAGTTTGTTTGTTCTATTGACTTAGTTCTAGATTCTTTGTGAGTCACTTAGTTCTATGTGATGCTTTCTCAAAGACTCATTTTCCTTTAGTAATTTGGCCACACAAACCGTTAATTCATCATTTCTCATTTGAGTATCATCAATAGTATTAACATCGAATTACTTGTAACCAAATAACTTTTCACATGCATATTAGAAATATGTTTCTTCAAATTGTTGATAGTATACTCTTTGTCTTGAAGTGAGCTTTCAAAGTGTTAATTTCAAAAGTTCACGGAATTCGTGAAGTTCGGATTTTACATGGTTTGTTAAGTTGGAAACTTTCTTCTTTACTCAGATCGCAATTTCAAGTGAAATACAATGTTTTTCAAGTTTTGAGAATTTGTTTGAAAGTTCATCAAAAGCCTTTTATCAACCATATCATTTGTTTTGAAGTTATTAGACTCACCTCAACTAAGGAACATTTATCGAATCATGTTCAAGATTAAGATCGGTTGTTTAACTACTTTAGCGGATGCACTATGTTGAACAAGAAAGGGTACCTCATTACATGACACCGCTCAATTTTTGGTGTTATATCTTCATCCACATCATGTGTAACAAGAGTCATCGGACGGCGGCTATGAGCTTATCTATCTCGAGCCTCAGATTCAAAGTGTCAATCGATCCATCATCCGGTGCTTTACCCGACTCATCATTATTAGTAGTCTCGACATTCGCATTCAAGAACACCCGATTCTTCAATGGATACATTACCCAACTTATCACAATGATCTCTAAATCGCACGGACACTCATCCACTTTTTCATCCGTCTCGAGTAACTTCCTCAATATACTTCTCCACATTATCCATGAGATGGATAAGTGTCTCTATGAACACGCTAATTTCTATTCCAAAGTGTCTCTTGAAAGATATTTCATTCATGTCTTGATCATAGTCTGATGTGAATTCCCTTCTAATGAATGACTGAAAATGTTTGTAGATCACTTGAAGTGCAGCACTAGAACTATCCTTTTGAACCTTCTCTTTGTCAAGTTGTAGCTCCAATTGCTTGAGGTTTAACAGCACAGTTCCTGTTAATGTGGATAAGTCCTGACGGAAGAGGGCAATACATGTTCGTTCCTTTGTTATGTGTAGAAGTAACATGAGGTGAGAGTGAAGTTGTTGAAAAGGTTCAATGCTGCTTTTCTTTTGCATGACATTCTGTGGCCTGAACAGGTGCAAATCTTTCTCATTTGACTCGAGCATGAAGAACTCAAATCATCATTGATTGATTCCAACATCTTTAATCGCTCGATTAGCATTCATTATTATTTTTGTCCACGACATCATACAATTTAAGCACTTCAAATCACTGGTCGAGAGAGTAAGACATGATGTGGTAGTATGCACGGATTTTACAAGTCTATGATTTAAACCGAGAAATAGAATCTTCGCAGGATTTTACTAAAATCAAGACGAAACCGTTAAGCAATGACCAATGCAATGTGTTAAGATGACTGACAGATCAACACAATGGTAGACAATTGTGTGTTAGGACATATGATTGTTTGTAGGATTAGCAGAGATGTTGTTTGGTTGAGATTTGGATAGGTTTATGGCCGTTTTTACAGAGAAATTTAGGTCAAAAAACATAAAAACCTCAATAACTTCTGTTCGGAGCGGATTTAGGCCTCTAAGGTTGACCCGAATCAAATTAATTCGGCGTGCCATTCTCCTCGTTCTCACGGTCGTTTTGATGGGTAGAACATCGAAAACGGAGTTACGGTTCAAAAGTTATGGCCGTTTGAAGTTTTGTCGGGAAAAGTCAACAAGTCACTAGAGTGACAAGTCGCTAAGTCACCAAGTCACTAACCACAAGTAGCTATGAACCAAGTCGCTATGAACCAAGTCGCTAAGAACCAAGTCGCTAAAGCACCAAATCACTAAACATTCAAGTCGCTAAAGAGCAACTCGCTAAGTATCCAAGTAGCTAATGTCAAGTCGTTGGGAACAATAAGTACAAGTCGCTAGAAATAATGAAAGCAAGTCGCTAACCACACCAAGTCGCTAGCGGTAGTGGAGAATCCACTAACTTGTACTGTTTGTCGCTACGACTAACACTAGAACTCGCTAGAAATTACTGAAGCAAGTCGCTACGAAGAAATTCACAACGAGACTCAAGTCGCTACCTTGAAAAACTTCAAAAACACACTTTTCAATCCAAAACAAGCTCAACCACAGTGATTCAAGCTTTCCAAATCAACACCCAAGCACTTACAATGATTCTAAACATAAAAGTACACTCAAAATTCAAACTTAAACACAAGAAATGATCCAAATGATGCAAAAACCACTAAACTTTTTCAAACTCAAAAACCAACTAAAACCACTAGAAATCTAAGGATATGTAAGTGAGATGATCAAACCATGGCTCTTGATACCATTTGTAACATATTGGATTTCTTAAACACATCATAACATATAAATTAGGGGCGTATGGTTTGAAGGTTTAGAGAGAGAAAGTAGAAGAAAGGAGCCTTTCTAGAGAGAGAAAGTAAACAAAAAAGAAAATGTTAGATTAGAATGAAAGGTCCAACCCTCTACCTTGGGAGGTAGAGGGTATTTATAGTTACATACTACACGTCCTCCTACGGACTGTGGATCAGGCATACAGTGGGTAAAGACCCATCCGTCCTCCACGGTGTTACACTAAACTATACTACGCTACAAACTAACTAATTAACTACTAAATAACATAACTAACGACAAGTCTACGAGCTAACTTATGCTAGACTATAATTGGGGTGACCGACACTTTAACATGGAATTTCCAATTCCTAACACAGGTTTAATCAATCGTGACATGATTAGTTTGTTGAAAGACTTAAAGAAAGAATCTAGATATCTATGTGCGCCGAGGCTTAGGAATGATATACGTAGACATATGAACAACCAACGAGAAAGACCAGAATTAGTGGTCATCATATATAACCAAGCAACTAAGCGAATAAAATCTACTTTACTATCGTCCATGCCTCTTATCCGCTATAAGTATTCTTATCGTGTTCGTGCGTGTCAATTGCCTTATTTACGCTTTACTTAATCTAAACATCGTGCGGTCTCTCATCGAAAACTCCCTTGTGTTAGATTAGGTTTAATTAGACTAACTTTAGGATTAAAATACTGATAGATATCTAAGTGTTAACATTCCACTCTTAGTGATCGATACTCTACTTACCAACTAGGCTACACTGATCGGGTATACTGCTCGTTAGTGTTTGTTATAGGTTAAGTCACTAAATATAAATTTAAAACTTGAATTCACAAAAGACCTATACAAAACGGAACACATCATTTAACTATCGATTTGAAATCGAAACCCAAGTGCAACAATTCAATTTAACTATCGATTTGAACTTACGGTTTGAGAATTTAACAATGAAGCGATGAATTAATGTGATAAAAGTGGAGCTTCAGCTTTGAAGCGTAACTAAAATTAGGATCATATAAAATCGCTATGCCACCACCATTCCCATCATACTCCTCATCTTTACTCGTCGTCCCACCTCTACTCCCGTAACTAAATGACACACTCAAATCTGACCACCATTATGCATCACCACCCCACACATCCTCCAGAAGCTTGGTATTATCCACAACACAACACGCACCTCTTTCACCGTACCCCCTCCACCTCCCAACAAACTCTTCGGACTCCCACTCGTATACTCTGGCGGATCACCTCCTAAACTACTCACATTCACAACCGCACCTTCCACAAATGTAACATTACCGACCGTAACCACCACACTTCCCCTACAACCCCCGCCCCAACCCCCAACCTAAACGCACAATTAACATTGACAACAATCTCACAACTAAGAAAACCCAAGCTAACCTAACATTAGGCAATATGACTAAACTCCCTGAACATTCTATGTAAACATGATTATCAAAAAGTAAACTAGAATTGACCTCACAAGTGGTATCTAAGCTACGGATACCTCGTAAATCGCTTTCACATGATAACGAAGGAGGATGAGGTGGCGGAGACGACGATGGAAATGGCGGTGGAGGCGACGGCGGCGAGTAGTCTCCGGTGAAATCGATCAAATTCACAGATACGACAAAATTAGGGTTGTGATTAGTGAGATTAGGATTAGGAAGCAGTGAATGTGTTTATGAGTCATTTAATTTTTATAAAATTTGAGTAAGTGATGAAACTATTAAAAAATAAAATGAATGGAGATATGAAAGAAAGAAAGAATAGTGTTTATATGCTGATTTTATTAGTGTGATTTTGTATTTATAGTAAGAATTTGTGATAAAAAGTGGAGCGTACATATTTGATGGTAAAATTAGAGTGAGAAATGGTGCGAATGAGTTATCGAAAACCGTTGTGTGTGGCGGAGCAAGGTTGTTGGATTTTGGATAATAGGAGTGTGTGTTTGGTTTGGATAATGCAATTTAATTGCCTCTTGTATTTTATCATTACGAGGGGAAAAGGGAGAATTGTTTACAGGGACACGTATACAAAAAAAAAGTCCACTCTTTTTGTTGCGAATTTTCTCTTCTTTTAATTTTTATATTGAAATATTTGTACACGTTTTTTTCTATAGCTTTTGGTATTTTATATCTACACCGGAGAATGTGGCTCTTTTTAGTATTTACACGCTTGAATGCGGCCAGAGGCGGAGCCAGTAGGGTGGCTAGTGGGTGCTCGACCACCCCCAACCGGCCCAACTGCCCCAGCTTGTAGCTTGATTTCCGGCCAACCTTTTATAAAGTCTTTAATTTGGCCTATGTCAATAGCCCCTATCTAAACACACCCATGGTTGTTACGTTTCTAAAATGATAATCGTTTGAAGCAGCAATAAAAAAAATGTTTGAAAAGAAAGAGTAATGAGATTCAGGTCTGGTATGAGAAAGAAGAAAGGTTGGGGAAAAAGATGGAGTAATATTTTAATAGATATATGGGTCCCCTAGATATATTTGTGTGTATAATACGGAGTAGTAGTACTTAGGCTACACAACTTTTCGTCAGATAGCATAGTAAAATGGGAATCTCATATTTCAATTTTTGGCTCTAAATTGTTTTTATTTTTTTTTAGCTTTCATTGTTTTTAGTTGTTCTATTTTGTTGTTGAGGTTCTTCATAAAAAACAAATAATGCAAAAAATAGAAGAAGTTGGATACGTAGTTTATTTAGAGATTTTATGTACAATCTGTTGGTTTAATCATAGTCACATTATTCAACCAGAAAGGCCGTGAATTGCGATCCAATTCACGTGTTCTTAAATCGTTTAGGAGCCAATCAAGGCTAATAAAATTAGCAATCGTAATTTTCCGATCGTGATGCGACTTTTTTATGTTAATATGTGAATGTGAGGATTTAAAATACCCCATAAACTTTAATATGTAATTGACTATTTGTTATGATTTATGAAATTTGACAGGTATTAAACCATTTTTATATTATAAATGTTAGGATTTTTTAGAACATTTAAGAATATATTAATTATTGGGTACATCGTTCAAAAGCGATCCCAAATAAACATACACCTACTGAACGGATATTTAGGTATCTAGTGAACTGCGATCTTGATCCTTGATCCTGTATTGAAACCGATCTCCATTCCATGTGAATATGGGTTTGACAACATTTTAGTATTGGGTGCAGTGATTTAAAGTCATTTTTAATAACTTACGGACCTAATTGTAGCCTCATATGTGTTAAAGATCTGTCGTGATGGTTGAATCGTTATATCGGTGGGGTAACTTATCTATAACTTGTATTTTGCTATACAAATTATTTACGACCCCCCTTAATACAAATTTCTGGCTCCGCCCCTGAATGCGGCTCTTTTTAGTATTTACACGCTTGCAATTGTGGACTAGTTGGTACAGACACACATTTTAGCGTGACTGTTGTAAACATTTTAGCCATGCTAGACATGCTATTTAGACTTTGTAATCATGCCTAAATACATGCCTAATGCATAAATTACTTGTACAATTGTATTATTTACTTTCTTTCTTCAAATTTCCACCAATCATTTTTATAAATGAACCAATAAAATCATTAGGTACATTTGTAAGCTTAACTAATAGGCACAACAATCATTTTTCAAATAAAAAATCTACCCTTCCAAAACCGTGGAAAAATAAGCGTCAAGATTCTCACTTTTTGTAGTAGTGAACTCGTATGTTATCAGAGGATTGGGGTCCTCTCATTTTCAAATCTCTCATGTTCTTCTCATGTTAACTTGTTGTCAGATGAAACAATTTTATGGGTCCCATATTTTACTAAGGGTGTGTTTGGCAAAAATAGATTGTCTTGGTCTTGGTGTTGTTCTTGAAAAGATTATAAAAAAAATTATTTTATAAGCTACATGAAGTAACCTTTTATTTTCAGAGATTATGAAAGATTATTTTTTTAATAATCTCTCATAAGTTCTGTCTATCAAACAAATATTATTTTTTAAGTACCTTATTTTTCATAAAAAAATAATCTTAAGCCTCAATAATTTTTTATAATCTCTGCTGTCAAACATACCCTTAAACGATGGCCCTACTATTTAGTTTTTTTTTTAATTTAATTGGTTAAATATTATCAGATAAAAGATCATTTAGGGACAAAACTTTATCTACATACCAAGGGACCAATCCCCACCTTTCATTCATTTTGATCTAATGGCTTAGATTAAATCTGATTTTTACACTGCAGGGGTATTTTAGTCAATATAAAAAGAATTTTTTATCTTTCTTTCAATTAAACGCTATTTAATTTTCACACACATAAAGTGTTTGTTTCTCTCTATTCTCTTGTTTTTTTCATCTTCTTCATCAGTTAACCCTAATTCGTTATCAATTAAACGATTCTTTCATGGATTCGATTCTAAATTCTTCAGTTTCTTCTGATCCTTCTTCTATAACCGAATCATGAATCAAATCGATCGTTCCTCTTCTGATCCTTCTTCTTCTATAACTGAAAGCGTCGTTGTTTCTATAACTGAATCTGCATCTAAAGATGTTGTTGTTAGTGATGATGTTTCTGCTAAGTATACGAATGAGATTGTAGCTTATGAACATGGTGATGAATCCGCAGCTATTAAGAGTAAGATGCGTTTAATTTTTGTTTTTCATTGTTTTTTCTGTTTGAATAACAGTTTTAATATGTGAATAAGCTATTTAGTTAGGTTTATATTGAATTAAGCAGTTTTAATCTAGTTTTAGATTGAATTAAGCAGTTTTAAGTTAATTTCAAGCTGTGAATAAGCTATTATTTAGCTTTAGATTGATCTAAACTGTTAGTTTAGTGTTACGTGTAGGAGATGGATAAGGTGTTAATCATTTTAATGCTCTGAATAAGCGATTAGTTATGTTTAGATTCAAATTAAGTTGTTAATTAGTTTTTGATGAATTAAGCATATTAAGTTTTGAATAAGCTATTAGTTTATGCTTTGATTGAATTAAGTAGTTTAAGCTTTTGAATAAGCTATTAGTTATGTTTTGATAAGCACTTTTATTTTGCATCACATTTGATATCATATGTGATATCACATATGATATATCACATGTGATATCATTTTGATATCACATATGATATTACATGTGATATATATATGTTACATACAGCACATGTGTTATATCATATGTGATCATAAGAAGTTGTTTTTGTTTATTTCATTTTTACTTGATCGATGTTTTTATTTTGTACTTTTTTTCGTAATCGAATGCTTTGAAAACTCCTGAATCATTCTCTACTCACTCTAATTTTGATACTCCTGGTGGAACGGTTTATTATATTCCTAAAGTTCCTGTCGACGTTTTACTAGCTAAGGGAAATGTTTTTAATTCGATTGATGAGTGCATTAGTGCGTATATGAAATATGCTTCAAAAGCAGGTTTTGCGGTTAGGAAATCATGTCGAAAAAGGTTGAGGAGCGGTATTGTTAAGCAAAAGTATCTAGTGTGTAATAGGGAAGGTCATCTAAGGAAATTCATGTAGACACACTAGATTTAGAGAATAGTGACAAATGTAAGAGAAGTTCGAACTCGCATATCACAGGTTGCAAAGCACGTGTGATGTTTGAGTTGATTCCTGGTTCTACAAAGTATAAGTTGACTGTTTTTGATAGTATACATAACCATGAGCTTGAACGTAAAGAATATAAGCATTTGTCAAAGACCGAAAGGCGTTAACATATGTTGAGCGGTTGTTTATTGTTAAAGCCGCAGCGTAACTATAGGTGCAACGAGCTCATCACTTGTTGACCGGTCTAAAGGGATCGATTTGCTTGTTCATGGTACAACTGTTGACTTTAAGAACTTTTTAGGAGTGTGAATTGTTATATAGGTGATAGTGATGCTCGATGCTTATAGCTAAGATGGAAAATAGATGTAAGCATGTTCTAGATTTTTGTTTGATTACTTGGTTGAGAATGCTTGAGCTTTACGCAATTTTACGGGCCGATGAAGTTTCAAGTACAATTACAAAGAGTTTTGTGACGTTGTCTCTTTGATGCTACGTCAGGACAAATAAGTAAGTGTTTGAGTGATATATATCATATTTTATTGTATTACTTGTATTTTGTCTTCGTATTTGTTTTTTTAACTATTTTTGTTTTTGTTTTCGGTACAAAATGATGTTTGTTCTTTTACAACAATTGATAATCATAGGAAGTGTGTTACTGTTGTTTGCGAGCTTGTCAAGAATGAAACGCAAACTCTTATATTTGGTTGCTCAAAGCATTTATAAAAGCTTTTGGTAAAGCTCTAGTATCGTTGTCACCGATCGGGACGGGGCTATGAGAAAGGCGATTGAACAAGAATGATATGTATGTGGCATATTAACAAAAGCTTCCTCGGAAAGGTATGTTGTGTGCTTTCTTGTACATATATTTGATATATATGTGCTATATAAATGATTTATCCATACTTTTTCATTTGGTAAATCAAAATCATATGTGATATTTGTTTGCCAAAGATTTATAATCACACAAATGACTCTCAAAACACATGATACAAATTCATGAAAAATGTGTTTTTATGTGATTCGGTACAAAAGATTGAAAACAAGTGAAACTTGATCAATTTCACAACAATTGTCGTTTTCGGTCCACGAGTTACACAAATGTCAAAACTAGTCCCTAAAAGTTTTAAATGAATGAAAAGTCAACTTAAGTCCTTGGGAAATCAAAATGTTCACAAAACATCCACGGACAAAAGTTTACACAAAATGGCAATTTTACCCTCGAGTTACAAAATTGGCAAAATGGTCCTGGGTATTCTAAACTTGGAATTTTACAAATAATACCCTTGTACTATGCATGATTGAAAATTTGGAACATTTTGATAAACTTTTGGGAAATTACACTTTTAGTCCTCAAAATCCAAAAATTACAAAATAGTCCTTGGACCTTTAAAATGGATTTTATGCAAAAAGGGTTCTTGTTTTATCAATGTTTGTCAAAATTGGTCCTTGTGAGAAGTTTGGAAATGTTCAATTTCAGTCCTTGGAGTTTGGCAAAATTACACTTTTGGTCCTTGTTTATCACTTAAACCAAACGGACACAATATTATTACTAAGGCCCAAACCCAAATACATATCCAAGCCCAATCCACTGCTCTTGACCCCTTGAACCTTGAACCTCCATCAAATCTCATTCGACCCCACCACAATCCATTTGACCCTTTGTATTATTAAACCCACGGTCAAACGAAGGTCAAACCCACCCTCGCGCGTTAATACCACTACCACTGTTCACCCATCTCTTCCCCAACTGAATCCCCAAAACCAGACCTGGTTTCACCATTTTCAACCCCCCTCCCATTCCATGTCCCCTCCAACTCCTATACACTCCAAAAACTCTTAATTGAATCAACCAAACCATTTAATGATTAAACCTGCTTTGAAGACTATTTTGGCGCCAAAAAGTAAAATGGATGGTTCTGATTATTTAGAGCAATCCAAGGGTTCGAATATGGTGGGAAACAATCGTAGTAGTGGGGAGATGTTTGGGTATAAAAGAATGAAGAAAAGCAGAAGAAGAGCACTTTGGCCTTAAGCCTTAGTCACGTAGTTATAGTTTTTACTGCTTTTCTTAGTTTAAATGTCTTTTAATCTTGCAAATGTTGTATTTTATCTTAAAGTAGTGTAATGAAACCTTCTTTTCAGTTTAATTCCAGTTTAACTTCAGTTTCAAGTTTTTGCTCAATTCCTTTAATTTTCCATGTTATTTAATTTCAAGTTTAATGGTTGTTTATTTGGATCTTTAAGTTCAAACAAGCTCTTGACAAAGTTTTAAGGCTTTTTAGATTCATTAAACATATTCTAGTCTTTAAATTCAGAAAAGCTAAAAAAAATCAATAAAAGTCAATGAAAGTCAACTGTGGTTGAATAAGCGATTAAAGGGTGAGAAAGCCAACTGGATGGTTTTCGGTTTCTAGTTTGTTGACACCAAGCTAGGAGTGGTCTTTTGTTCCTTGGTACTCGGTTTAGCCATGATCACTTGTAAGCTTTATTTTACAAATTTTGCATTTCTTGTTTTATTGTTTTACTATGCTATGATTTTTATGTTTCATGTTTCTTTGTTGTTAGTGTATGATATTAAAGCTTTATATTAGGTTGTTATGTTTTGGATATGTTTGTGGTTTGATATGGCATTTGACCGCTTATATGCTTGTTTTTGATATTCATAGGCTTAGACATTTGTGACTATTTGTTTGAGCTGAAAAAGGTCCAAATTGACACTCTGGTACCTCTGGAATTGATGGAATAGGTTCATACTCTCTTTTGCTTTGAAAACTGCAAAACAGTCCTTGTTAGAGATTGTTTGGATTTGATAGTGAATCTGTGTTAATGGCTGTGTATGTGGTTGTTCTTGCTTGATACACTCTTTATATGGCCTTAGTGACTCAGTGCAACCTTAACCAAATGGTGTAGCATGGTAGAAGTCAAAATGACAATTGATGATCTCATTATGAGCCTTTGTGAGGTTGTTGGATCCTTAAATCTTGTTTATCTGTTTTAATGTTGTGTATCTTTGTTTATTTCATGTTTATATTGCTTAATATATCATATATAATCAGTAGATTAAGTTTTAAATTCATATTAGTCAACTTTTCAGTTTTAAGTAAAAGTCAAAATTTCAGATTTTGTGTTTTTGAATTAAATAGATATTTTTGTGTAGGCTTTAATACTTAGTTTTAGAACTTGTCTTTATGGTATGATTTAATATAATGCTCAACTTAATTACAAAATATTAGTTTACATTTTCTCGACTTTTAAATAGCTTGTTCATTAGCTTATTTTCAAGACTGTCTCTGCTTGCATGCCTGCACCATGGTTTCTTTGTCAAAACCATGAGCTTGCATAAGCTCATGGATTTGACCCTAGCTGGTATACTTGGCTTCTTTGTGTTGCCATTATGGCCTTTTGCTATATGTATGGTTATTTTTCCCTTTTTAGCTTATTTAGTTAGCTTAATCTCCCATTCTTTTGTCCCATATTACTCCTTCCATGAAGCAAGCAGGTTGAGTGAGTGTTTCCATAGCTCATGAAAAGCTCCTTATTGAGCTTGAGCTTGTGACTCTTGGCTTTTCAAAAAGCCAAGCAGTCCATATCAATGCCTCAATTTAAGTTGAGCTATCATGAGCTTATTTGATAAGTCATATATGAGCTTGATGTTTGCCCATTCACAACAATGGACTGCTTATGCAGTCCATTTACACCATTTCCTTCAAGCTCTCATAAGCTCAATAGTGATCACTTTCCTGTGTGGCTTGGTTTTTTAGGAAGCCTAGCAAGCCAAGTTTTTGATCATATGCTTAAATTTCATGTTGCGGCTCATTCACTAGGGTCGCTACACAAGCTTTTGTTTTGTCCCAAAACTCGTTGTATCGACTCAATCAACATATGAGTCGATGATCTGAGCCCATCTTCATAAGCCTCTCAAAAGCTCATCGGTGGGTCCCACTTGATGAGCTTTGGCTTTGGGAAGCCAACCAACTCGACTTGCTTCCCATTCTCACTTTGCCATATTAAGCTCATATACTTAGCTTAATTTGCCAATTCAAAAGTCGCAAGGGTGTTTGGTTACATTGAATCTGTAAGAGCTTATGAGCTTTTACAAGCTTGTAGGTGATTGCCTGTGCATATTCTTGTACATACTTGTCCATACAGCCTGTATGCATATATTTTTCACTATCTTTTCCTGTGGGGAGCTTATTACAGGTCCTTTGAGGCCTCAATTCCATCCAAGTCAAGCCAAAAGCTTGATTGTCTAAACCATAAGCTCACACTTTAGCAGTCCACTTTTCTTGTTTATATTGTTGCATTGGACTTGTATATACCTTAGTTCACCTTTTGTTTTATCTGTATAGCTTATTTTGAGCTTATCATGAGCTTAGCTCAACGGTCAAGCCAAAAGCTTAACTGTTGGGCTCATAAGCTCATGCTATGCTTATTTCTTGGTTTGTATAGCTTATTTTTCATCACATATGTATAATATTAGTACTTAATAAGTCCGAGAAATGAAAAGCCAAAAAGAAGTCCTTTTTAAGCTTAAGTAATAGCTTATAGTTATGAGCTTTTGCCCATTAGCTTATTTTTGTACATAAGCTGCCATTTTTATACTTTTCCTAGCTTCTTTTATTTATTTTAGAATTTTGTAAAAAGTTTGAGATTTTTCTTTTACTGTTTAGTATTTTTAATAATTAAATATTAGTTTTAATACTTTTAATAGTTAATAATTATTAATAATTAGTATAATTGTATAATAAATATATTTTCTGTTTTAAAATTAGTTTTATAATATTTTAGATTTTTCTAAGTTTAAATTTTATTTTTCCAAGTTATTTTATATTTTCTAGTATTTAAGTGTATTTATAATAGTAAATAATTAATAATAAATAGAATAATTATGTAAAAATACATTTTCAGTTTCTAAATTCATTTTATTATATTTTAGATTTTTCAAATTCTTTATTTCATTTATTTAAGTTAATTTTAGATTTTCTTATTATTTAATTCATTTTAATACATTTAATCCATTTTAATTTATATTAATTAATTTAATTGTGTAAAATTTATTTTATTTTCTAATAATTTTCTTATCTTTTTAGGATTCTAAAAATATAATTTTCACATTTGTGGGAGTTGTATTGGACTGAATTCACCTTTTTATTTTTGTACGTTTACATAAAATTCAGTAAACGTACGTTTTTAGATTTTAATCGGTAAACAATTGTAAAAATAGAATTAAAATGACTTCAAAATTTTGATATTTTTTATATTTCCTTAGTATAATTATAATCCTTTTCTTATTTCATTTTTGTTACATTTGTGTAATTATTATATATACATATATGTTTTAATTTTTAGTTTTCTATACTTTTATAACACTTGTAAATTATAGTTTAATATTTTAATCTTATTTAATTTGCATTTAAGTCGCTTAGACATGCAAATCTCTACTATAGTTATAGTCGTTTTGTTTTTATACGTTTACGTTTTAGTAACGTCGTTTGTATATCTTTTGCGTTTTAGGTTTCGATTATGCGTTTTTAACGACATAGTGTGAGAGCTATTACTATTCACATTCCTAGTGTTAGTCAATCGATTCTGTTTTTGTACATTCTTGATCATATCATTTTATCACACGATCGTTGTATTCGGATATCACACCTCACCGGACATAAACGATCTAAGGTTATTTTAATCCTTGGTAAACTTGCATTTCTCTCCGGTCGTCGCCTTTTATCATCTATTACGGTTGACCGTTCATAAGCGGTTGATAAGTGTGACGGAGAAATAAAGAGGGTGGTCCGGAGTGAATCAAATTTTGCGCTTGTTGCTGGGAGGTGTGTTTCAGAACGTACTTGTGTTTTATATCTATCCTTGTATATATTATATATAATATATTTGATTTCAAAACAATATAAAATACAAAACATTTTTCCATTACACACAACTTGCCCAGTTTGATAAGTCCTCGATTACAACATTTGGTTGTTGGTACATTTCTGATTCTTGAGCTCTGTCAGACCCAGATTCCCTTTCGAGGGGCGGTTGTTAGGAATTTCTTTTGTACATATATATATAAACTTCAAAAATACAAAAATATTTTCCATTTCTTTTTATAAAATCAAAAATCAAAAGATTCTTCTCGCCTTTTCTGAGTTTCTTTCTAAGATTCTTAGACTCATCTTAAGTGATGAATATTCATAATTCTGTGAGTGGCAATCCCACTCCAATTTCTCACCCAATCTTTGAGTGGCAATCCCACTCAGTTTCCCCATGAACCATTTAATTCGGGGTCAAGTCAAGCTAGTGACTTGGTTATCAAAAACAAGCCACACTATATGGGTTTTCACCCATATTTCATCTTTCCCTTTCTACCACCTAGTGTGGGGTAATAACCCACCTATTGTATATATAAAAACTTTGAAAATTGTAAATATTAAAAAAAAAATAATAATAAAAAATAAAATAATTGTTGTGTTTCCATACTTTGAATATTGAGGACAATATTCATTTCTAAGTGTGGGGGGGAAATTCTGGCGAATTTGATCATAAATGTGCCCTTTTTAGTCCCTTTTTCCCCCAAAATGGCCAAATTTTAAAATTTTTTTTTTGTGGAAGTACTATGTACTTAACACAACAAATGGTAATCAGTCCACCATGTTTGATAAACAAAGGATTGGCTAATCCAGGAGCAAACGGCTCTTGGTAAAGATATTCCAAATCCGTTTTTAGTTGACAACTTGCTAATAAGTTGTATGGTAATCAACTCACCATATCCTAAAAAGTGAAGAGTTGGCTAGCCCGCAAGATTATGGCTTGTGGTAAAGGCAGTGGAAAAACCATAATTGGTATTCAGCTCACCAAAGATAATTCTGATAATTTATCTAAGAGTTGGCTAGTCCGGAAGGTGCGGCTTACGGTAAAGACGAATCAAATCCGTTCTGACTTATGATTTGCTCAAAATCATTTGGTTATCGATGTACCAAGGTTCTTACTTGAACTGAAACATTTGGCTACTCCGTGATGGCTTTTGGTAAAGAGTTTTCAAATCCATTAAAGTTTTAAAAGATTGCTAGGGACTAGCAATAGTTCGATGTGGGGATTTGATATGTGTCTAAATACACATATATTTGTATTATATAAACCCACAAAACAACCAAAACACACAAATGACTTTCAAAATGATACAAATTCATGAAAATGTGTTTTATGTGATTCGGTACAAAAGATTGAAAACAAGTGAAACTTGATCAATTTCACAACAATTGTCGTTTCGGTCCACAGAGTTACACAAAATGTCAAAACTAGTCCCTAAAAGTTTTAAATGAATGAAAAGTCAACTTAAGTCCTTGGGAAATCAAAATGTTCACAAAACATCCTCGGACAAAAGTTTACACAAAATGGCAATTTTACCCCTCAAGTTACAAAATTGGCAAAATGGTCCCTGGTATTCTAAACTTGGAATTTTACAAATAATACCCTTGTACTATGCATGATTGAAAATTTGGAACATTTTGATAAACTTTTGGAAATTACACTTTTAGTCCCTCAAAATCCAAAAATTACAAAATAGTCCTTGGACCTTTAAAATGGATTTTATGCAAAAGGGTTCTTGTTTTATCAATGTTTGTCAAAATTGGTCCTTGTGAGAAGTTTGGAAATGTTCAATTTCAGTCCTTGGAGTTTGGCAAAATTACACTTTTGGTCCTTGTTTATCACTTAAACCAAACGGACACAATATTATTACTAAGGCCCAAACCCAAATACATATCCAAGCCCAATCCACTGCTCTTGACCCCTTGAACCTTGAACCTCCAGTCCAAATCTCATTCTGACCCCAGCCACAATCCATTTTGACCCTTTTGTATTATTAAACCCACGGTCAAACGAAGGTCAAACCCACTCAGCGTTAATACCACTACCATTGCTCACCCATCTCTTCCCCACTGAATCCCCAAAACCGGACTGGTTTCACCATTTTCAACCCTCCCATTCCATGTCCCTCCAACTCCTATACACTCCAAAACTCTTAATTGAATCAACCAAACCATTTAATGATTAAACCTGCTTTGAAGACTATTTTGGCGCCAAAAAGTAAAATGGATGGTTCTGATTATTTAGAGCAATCCAAGGGTTCAGATATGGTGGGAAACAATCAGAGTACAAGTGGGGAGATGTTTGGGTATAAAAGAATGAAGAAAAGCAGAAGAAGAGCACTTTGGCCTTAAGCCTTAGTCACGTAGTTATAGTTTTTACTGCTTTTCTTAGTTTAAATGTCTTTTAATCTTGCAAATGTTGTATTTTATCTTAAAGTAGTGTAATGAAACCTTCTTTTCAGTTTAATTCCAGTTTAACTTCAGTTTCAAGTTTTTGCTCAATTCCTTTAATTTTCCATGTTATTTAATTTCAAGTTTAATGGTTGTTTATTTGGATCTTTAAGTTCAAACAAGCTCTTGACAGAGTTTTTAAGCTTTTTAGATTCATTAAACATATTCTAGCCTTTTAAATTCAGAAAAGCTAAAAAAAAAAACTAGAAAAGTCAATGAAAGTCAACTGTGGTTGAATAAGGAGTTCTGGGGTGAGAGAAGCCAATCTGGATGGTTTTCTGGTTTCTAGTTTGTTGACACCAAGCTAGGAGTGGTCTTTTGTTCCTTGGTACTCAGTTTAGCCATGATCACTTGTAAGCTTTATTTTACAAATTTTGCATTTCTTGTTTTATTGTTTTACCGCTATGATTTTTATGTTTCGGTGTTTCTTTGTTGTTAGTGTATGATATTATAGCTTTATATTAGGTTGTTATGTTTTGGATATGTTTGTGGTTTGATATGGCATTTGGACTGCTTATATGCTTGTTTTTGATATTCATAGGCTTAGACATTTGTGACTATTTGTTTGAGCTGAAAAAGGTCCAAATTGACACTCTGGTACCTCTGGAATTGATGGAATAGGTTCATACTCTCTTTTGCTTTGAAAACTGCAAAACAATCCTTGTTAGAGATTGTTTGGATTTGATAGTGAATCTGTGTTAATGGCTGTGTATGTGGTTGTTCTTGCTTGATACACTCTTTATATGGCCTTAGTGACTCAGTGCAACCTTAACCAAATGGTGTAGCAAGGTAGAAAGTCAAAATGACAATTGATGATCTCATTATGAGCACTGTGAGGTTGTTGGATCCTTAAATCTTGTTTATCTGTTTTAATGTTGTGTATCTTTGTTTATTTCATGTTTATATTGCTTAATATATCATATATAATCAGTAGATTAAGTTTTAAATTCATATTAGTCAACTTTTCAGTTTTAAGTAAAAGTCAAAATTTCAGATTTTGTGTTTTTGAATTAAATAGATATTTTTGTGTAGGCTTTAATACTTAGTTTTAGAACTTGTCTTTATGGTATGATTTAATATAACTGCTCAACTTAATTACAAAAATAATAGTTTACATTTTCTCAGCTTTTAAATAGCTTGTTCATTAGCTTATTTTCAGCACTCTGTCTGTTTGCATGCCCTGCACCATGGTTTTGCTGTCAAAACCATGAGCTTGCATAAGCTCATGGATTTGACCCTAGCTGGTATACTTGGCTTCTTTATGCTGCCAGTGTGGCCTTTTTGCTATATGTCTGTTTATTTTTCCCTTATTAGCTTATCTAGTTAGCTTAATCTCCCATTCTTTTTGTCCCATATTACTCCTTCCACTGAAGCAAACAGTGGAAGTGAGTGGTTTCCATAGCTCATGAAAAGCTCCTTATTGAGCTTGAGCTTGTGACTCTTGGCTTTTCAAAAAGCCAAGCAGTCCATATCAATGCCTCAATTTAAGTTGAGCTATCATGAGCTTATTTGATAAGTCATATATGAGCTTGATGTTTGCCCATTCACAACAATGGACTGCTTATGCAGTCCATTTACACCATTTCCTTCAAGCTCTCATAAGCTCAATAGTGATCACTTTCCTGTGTGGCTTGGTTTTTTAGGAAGCCTAGCAAGCCAAGTTTTTGATCATATGCTTAAATTTCATGTTGCAGCTCATTCACTAGGGCTACACAAGCTTTTTGTTTTGTCCCAAAACTCAGCTTGAGCTGAGTCAGTGATCTGAGCCCATCTTCATAAGCCTCTCAAAAGCTCATCAGTGGGTCCCACCTGATGAGCTTTGGCTTTTTGGGAAGCCAACCAACTCGACTTGCTTCCCCATTCTCACTTTGCCATATTAAGCTCATATACTTAGCTTAATTTGCCAATTCAAAAGTCGCAGGGGTGTTTGGTTCATTGAATCTTTGTAAGAGCTTATGAGCTTTTTACAAGCTTGTAGGTGATTTCCTGTGCATATTCTTGAACATACTTGTCCATACAGCTTGTACATATATTTTTTTCACTATCTTTTCCTGTGGGGAGCTTATTACAGGTCCTTTGAGGCCTCAATTCCATCCAAGTCAAGCTTGTAGCTTGATTGTCTAAACCATAAGCTCACACTTTAGCAGTCCATTTTTCTTGTTTATATTGTTGCATTGGACTTGTATATACCTTAGTTCACCATTTGTTTTATCTGTATAGCTTATTTTGAGCTTATCATGAGCTTAAGCTCCAACAGTCAAGCCAAAAGCTTAACTGTTGGGCTCATAAGCTCATGCTATGCTTATTTCTTGGTTTGTATAGCTTATTTTTCATCACATATGTATAATATTAGTACTTAATAAGTCCGAAATGAAAAGCCAAAAGAAGTCCTTTTAAGCTTAAGTGATAGCTTATAGTTATGAGCTTTTGCCCATTAGCTTATTTTTGTACATAAGCTGCCATTTTATACTTTTCCTAGCTTCTTTTATTTATTTTAGAATTTTGTAAAAGTTTGAGATTTTTCTTTTACTGTTTAGTATTTTTAATAATTAAATATTAGTTTTTAATACTTTTTAATGGTTAATAATTATTAATAATTAGTATAATTGTATAATAAATATATTTTCTGTTTTAAAATTAGTTTTATAATATTTTAGATTTTTCTAAGTTTAAATTTTATTTTTCCAAGTTATTTTTATATTTTCTAGTATTTAAGTGTATTTATAATAGTAAATAATTAATAATAAATAGAATAATTATGTAAAAAATACATTTTCAGTTTCTAAATTCATTTTATTATATTTTAGATTTTTCAAATTCTTTATTTCATTTATTTAAGTTAATTTTAGATTTTCTTATTATTTAATTCATTTTTAATACATTTAATCCATTTTTAATTTATATTAATTAATTTAATTGTGTAAAAATTTATTTTTATTTTCTAATAATTTTCTTATCTTTTAGGATTCTAAAATATAATTTTCACATTTGTGGGAGTTGTATTGACTGAATTCACCTTTTTATTTTTTATGCGTTTACATAAAATTCGAAGAACGTACGTTTTAGATTTTAATCGGTAAACAATTGTAAAAATAGAATTAAAATGACTTCAAAATTTTGATATTTTTATATTTCCTTAGTATAATTATAATCATTTTCTTATTTCATTTTGTTACATTTGTGTAATTATTATATATACATATATGTTTTAATTTTAGTTTTCTATACTTTTATAACACTTGTAAATTATAGTTTAATATTTTATTTTATTTAATTTGCATTTAAGTCGCCTAGACATGCAAATCTCTACTATAGTTATAGTCGTTTTGTTTTTAAACGTTTACGTTTTAGTAACGCACGTTTGTATATCTTTTAGCTTTTAGGTTTCGATTATGCGTTTTTAACGACATAGGCGTGATGAGCTATTAATATTCACATTCCTAGTGTTAGTCAATCGATTCTGTTTTTGTACATTCTTGATCATATCATTTTATCACACGATCGTTGTATTCAGGATATCACACCTCACCAGGACATAAACGATCTAAGGTTATTTTAATCCTTGGTAAACTTGCATTTCTCTCCCGGGCTGTCGCCGTTTTATCATCTGTTACGGTTGACCGTTCGCAAGCGGTTGATAAGTGTGACGGAGAAATAAAAGAGGGTGGTCCGGGAGTGAATCAATTGGTCCGATGAGTTTGAGTATCAATGGGGAAGTTATTAGATGAGTTTAATTTGCATAATCATAAGTGGTTAACAAAGATGTTTCGTGACACGCTCTTGTTGGATTCCTGCTTTTTTTGTGGACTCTCCTTTTTGTGGTTTGATGAGGACAACTTCTAGGTCTGAGAATGAGAATTCATTTTTCTCTCATTTTACTAATTCTGGTTCGACTCTCATGAATTTTATGAATTGTTTTGAGACGACAATGGAAAAACAGAGGCATACAAGAGAGATTAGATCATAAGTCGATTGATTCTGTTCCTACACTTAGAACCTATCTTAAGATTGAACGTCATGCGTCATAGGTTTATACTCGTCCCCTTTTCGAATTGGTTCAAGTGAAATATTTGTTGGGACATGGTTTTGCCAAATAGATACCAAAGTTTGTTTGAAGGATCCGAGGTGTCTCATATTAAAGAGAAAAATTTTGTTGATGAAGTAATGGAGAAGAAGAAAGCTAAGAAAAATAGAAATTTAAGAAAAAAGGTGATGATAATGATAAAAATGAAGAAGAAGAGAGCCGATCAACTTGTTTCACAGAGAAGATGGACTGTATAAGGTTTGTTAGTTTCTTAACCAGTTTTAATTATGGTCTTTTTAAAGCTTTTTTTAGTGTTATTTTTTATACTTTTATAATTTTGATATATCATATGTGATATATCATATGTGATATATCATATGATATATCATATGTGATATATCATATATGATATATCAAATGATGTATCACATATGATCTATCATATATGATATTTGACTATGTATTGTTTTTTTTGCATGGAGGTTTTGCGAAACATAGAAGATGGATCGATTGTTTGTTCTGTCGACTTTTGTTAGAGTTGGAATATTGTGTAGACACATTTTTGTGTCTTTAAGAATGCGAATGTTGAAATGATTCCAAATCAATACATCTTGAGGCGTTGGACAAAGAACTTGATACTACTGGTTTGAGGAACAAAAGGAACAGTGCGGTGAGAAGAATGAGATTGTTGAGAATTATGCAAACGAGGCTACTTATTGTTGATCACCGTGTGCATATGTTGAGTAAAGACGAGACAAGGTTAGCTGCTTTTATTGAGAAGTTGAAGTTGCTAAAGTTAGATGTTGAAGCTGATTGCCCAAATCCTCCATCAAAGGACAAGCTTGATAATCTTGAAGAGCTTGCTGGAGTGCCAAAGCCTCCTGTAGTTGTTGTTAAGAATCCGTCTGGATGTAAGCCCAAAGGACGTGAAAAGTCGCGTATAAAAGGTGGAAAAGAGCAAGCTATTGATGAGAGTTCAGTTAATAGGAATGCATGTTCAATATGTGGAGCTAAAGATGGCCACAACAAAAGGACCTGTCCAAATAAGTATAGAGTACAAGATTATTTGGTTCAATCTGAAGCTACATGATAAATCTTTTTACTGTTTTTGTCCAAATAAGAATTTTGTGATTGAAGTACTTTGAATCTTCTTTGATTGTTTACACATTTTGTTTTATGAAATGGATTTTTGATTTTTTTGGTGTTAAGTGATTTATCATATGTGATTTATCATATATGATTTAACACTAGTATCACATATGATATTACATATCATATGTGATTTAACACTAATATCACATGTGATCTTCAAATTAGTGTTAAATCATATATGATATATCATACAAATTCCAGTTTCGAAGAAAAACAAAAAAAAAATACGAAAAAACGTGGAAAAAACGATTTTTTTTTTCTTTTTTCGAAAGTATATCAAAGTGTCCGTCTATAGAAAGATAATTAAATACTCGTCGCGATGGTGTAATTATTTTTGCTTAACGATTAACGGTTTAAGAGATATTTAAATTATAAAAAATATGTGAAATAATAAAATGATTTTATTCTCAGCGATTAATTTATTTTTAGATGGATGGTGGAGATGAGTCTTTTAGTATGAAAAAAAGTTTGGTATATTGATATGTAATGATAGCTATGTACTTGCCCCCAGAAATCATTCCAATCTGTTTTATTGACGACGTTTATTTAATTTACTCTGTCATTCCTTATGAATGAAATATATTGTTCATCTCATCAAGTCTTCATCTTTCTATCAATCATCATTTTGGAAGGATTGGAGGCACTTGAAAAAACTGGGAAAGATGGACAAAAAGGGAGATGTGATAACCTCTAAATCCAGGTAAATTGTTACCTTCGATCTCATTTTAATGATATTAATTTCCATGCTTAGGCTCAAATCTATTTTTGACCATGTTAACAATGTTTATTTCAGCAGACAGGGGGTGATGAACATAAAGGAGGCAATGTTATTTATACCAGTCGATTGTGCCCATGAGAAGTTAAATTCCTTTCGTGCTAATCTCATTTTCTTATGCTAGTGAAGCCAATAGAGTGTAGATAGTTAAGCTAAGTTTCTCATTAAGCTGCGTAAAATTTTCGGTTTTAGTTGAAGAAAGGCCTAAAAAAAGATAACCGCAAAACCAATATTAACATGATTAAAAAAATATATAACCTGACCCATTTTGACCCAAATATGTTACCCAACTCATGTTCTTCACAAGAGGGTGGTGCAATCATTTTATTGATTTTTTTTTTTGGCTTCAAGTTCATTAAATTTACTCCCTATTTATGTGTATGTCGCATATGCTGCCTTATTTATAACATATAGTAGGATATATGCAGCTTGACCCAAGTTCATTTTATTCAGATTAGAGTAAAGATTTTACCAGGTGGACAATTGACTATTTTATGCAGCTTCAAAGAGGTCGATTGGTGTACAACATGTAACATGTCAAAATACTATTATAAGATAGAAATAGCATGATGCTTATTTAACATTGTCTTTAATTCAAAAAGTTTCTACTCTTAATACCCCTCGACCATGAATAGAGAAATTAAGATGTGTACTTGATTCATTTACCAAAAAGCAACCTTATGTTATCCGGATTGAATCTAGCACGCTTACCTCTCCTCCGTGGGCCAAATACGCTTATGTATGTCGACTGAAAAAGATCTGTCATGAGCGGGAGTGGTTGCAAAACAAAAAATGAAATTGGGATGAGAGAGGCTCCACAAATTGGAGCAAGCAACCATGGCTTTTGATGACCAAAGACAATGAATAAGGTTGCGCTGAAGGCTATCATCATGGAAATTGTAGAGAGCAACATGGTACATATACCAATGAACAATCTTCTTGGCAATTTGTGTAAGAAGTCTTGCTCAGCAAAGCGTGACGTTAGGATAGACAAAAACACTAGTAGTGTGATACTGGATGCAAAGAGTGAGATTGCATCTGATACAGCAAATATAGCGAAGGCGATGTCTTGTGTAAACAAAGGAATGCCTGTATCTTGATTCTTTTGCCGCTTTGTATCAGTAATTGCCGCCGCAAATCGATCGTGATAATTAGTCCGGCGGAGATGCTGCATGACTCTGCTGTGCTTTTTAGCCACTTCTCTCCATCCTTCACCAAGTTCGCGTGTTCCCTTGTGAACACCATATCTGGGGTCTCCTTAAAAATGTTCTCTCGAGTAATGTATGTAGGAAATACAACTTCCTTGACTTCCTGTAAAGTTAGCATAACTTCTTTGTGCTGCTATAAAAAATATAAATAAAGTTTCTAATGATTAACATACAGTCGATTTACTATGTACCTCACGCCATTGAAGCTCTCTTTGTAGTTGCAATGCTGCACCTGCGGTATGATTGAGTACATGTGAAGGCGCCAATTTTCCAACCAGGTGCAACATATTGTTCTTAGAGGAATCTTCAATCGTTCTATAAAGATTCTTACGCTCCCCAATATCATAGATAAGGTTGTAGATTCTTTCTGAACGATGTATAACTGCTAACTGAATAATGTCATACCCACTTTCGTCTGTAGATTGAATTGCTGGAGGTGATCTATATAAACTCTCATCAACAACTTTATGAGCATTTTGACATGCAGCCTCTAGAACTGGACGGGTATAATATGGATGATGAGTACCAGTGAACTCCAGTTTATCTATTTGAACACATACCATTTCTAAAACCTTTTCTGCTTCATCCATCTCTTTCTTTTTCTTCTCTGTATGCGCGATGGGCTCAACTACAACATACAACAAAGAAAAAAACTTTTGTTCAGTTTAAACATGAATAATCTGCTGACTTTTCCCAACAAACCAGTTACAAATTCAAGTGGCATTTGCCTAAGTTTTATCTTTTTATTATCAGTAAACAAAAAGTCAAAAAGAGTTACTTTGTCTCTGTACGAAAGTATAAGCAACACAAGATGAACAATAGAACCTTTATTCAAACCTAAGCCACAATAGTCAGCTTAGATTAAGTTTACAATAGTATCCAAAATGTTACAAGATTAGATTAATGTCAATGAGACAATAATCATGTAAGTACAAAGACAAGACAAGATCAATGAAATGATCGAAAAGAAGAAGAGTGTGATACAATGATCGCACACACAAGTGTTACTAACCCTAGATTAAGGGACTTATTAAATAGGAGATTAAGTTACACTAAGACCCTCTAACGGCTATAAGTGTCTCATCGTGAAATGAGAATAGCTTCAAAGAAACGAGCATCTTGAAACTTTAAACCTTTTATTCTTTGTCCATGATTAACCCCAGAATCTCTACAATGAACATAACTTGAAAGCCATTAGCAATTGATAGAATGATATGTTTGCCACAGATTGATACCCCAAAATTTAACATTCCCCCTTAATCTGATGAGCAAACATATCAAACAATATCAATTTTTCACACAAAAATTTATGCTGATAGACAGGGAGGTTTTTAGTGAGTATGTCAGCAGTTTGGTTTGAAGAGCCAATCTTTTTTGCACTTATAACACCTCTAGCAATTTTTTCCCTGATGAAGTGAACATCAATTTCAAAGTGTTTTGATCTTTCATGGAAAACAGGGTTGACAGCAAGTTGTAAAGCAGATTTGTTATCACAAAAAAGATTAACAGGGAGATTAATATCAACTTTTAGATCCTTTAAGATTTTTTGAATCCAAATGATTTCACAAGCAGCAGTAGACATAGATCTATACTCTGCTTCTGTGGAAGATTTTGAAAGAGTGTTTAGTTTTTACTTTTCCATGAGATCGACAATCATTAAAGAAAACACAATACCGTGATGATTTTACGCTTTTCTTGCATTTGGCCCAATCAAGATCACTATATCCTTCAAGATGATTTTCGAGTTCTTGAAATTGTACCTTAGACCTTTTCTGGAGCTCCTTTTAGATATCTCGAACATTGAGGGCACATTCGGATGAGATTTCAAGGGAGAATGCATATATTGTGCAAGACAATGAACCGAGTATGAGATGTCGGTCTTGTATGAGTGAGATAGATAAGTTTCCCAAGTAGCCTCGATAACCGATGATGTTGACAAGTAAGGGATCATCGGCGGTGGGAATGTATGGAAGGACGAGTTGGGTTCCATAGGAGTGGACACAGGTTTGCACCCAAGAAGGCCAAATTCTTTGAGGAGTTCAAGACAATATTTTCTTTGGGAGAGACAAATGTCATTCCCAGTTTTTAGAACCTCAATGCCAAGAAAATATTTTAAATTTCCCAAGTCTTTAATATGAAATTTTGATTTTAGAAACTCTTTGAATAGGTTTATCTCATCAATGCGCTTCAAAGAAGGACAATATCATCCACATAAACAAGCGAGCTATAAACTTGTTATTCTCTGTTTTGGTGAACAAAGAGTGATCATTAACAGATTGAGCAAAGTTATTTTCTTTTAAAACACTGACAAGTTTTTCATTCCATTTCCTGGGAGCTTGTTTTAGGCCATATAGAGACTTGACAAGTTTACAAACTTTATTTTTATTGTTCTCATTACAGAACCCCTTGGGGATGGTCATATAGATATCCTCATCAAGATCTCCATACATGAAAGCATTGTTAACATCAAGTTGAAAAAGAGGCCATTTGTTTTTTACACTAAGGCAATAAGACATCTAACGAGAGACATTTTACAACAGGAGAAAAAGTTTCATCATAGTCTATTCCTTCCTTTGGTTATAGCCTTTAACAACTAATCTAGCCTTGTATCTATCAACTTCACCATTGGCTTTATATTTGATTTTAAAGATCCATTTGTAGCCAATAGGAGTTCATTAGGAGGTAGATCGGTTATATCCAAGCATGATTTTCATTTAAGGCCTCAATTTCGAGTTCATAGCATCAACCCAATTACTATCAAGGATAGCTTCTTCATAATGTAGGTTCAATACTTTTATTAAGACTAGATGCAAAGTCGTAATTATCTTTGTTAAGATTAGAGTAATTAACAACCTTTTCAACACCATATTTGACTTTTCCTTCTACAATAAAGTCGTTAAGATTCTTGGGCAACTTAGAGACTCGGTTGACCTTCTAGCGATAGTGGCTAGCAAGCTTCTTTCTTGTTCGAGAATCGGTGTTGTATCGGTAGAATCGAAAGATGCATTAGCAGGATGTGATTCATGTGATATGGTGCCCTCGGGGTGTGTATTATCATCTATAGATGTTGCAACCGGTTCGTCAATCCTAGTAGGATGACTTACCACCGTGCCATCATCATAGGATGTCACTCTCCTTTCATCATTGGGACTTATTTGTGAGTCAAAGAAATTTTGTGATTTAAATCTTTTGGTACAAAAGTTTCAACAAAAGGTTTTGACAAGGTATTTTCATTTGAAGGAAAACAGTTTCATAAAATTTGACATCTCCGGAGTAAAAGATATTTTTGTTTCTAGGCTCAAGAGTTTATAGCCTTTTTCTCATTTGAGTAACCAATAAGGACACTTTTTCGGACCTACTACCAAATTTATCGAGATGTTGAGAATGGTGGCATAGCATAAACACCAAAGATTCTAAGGAGAGAGTGAAGGGCATGCCCATACACAAGGAAGAAGGGGACTTGCAGACAGAATCAAGAGGGTAACCTGTTTATGACATAGGCGCGGTTAGAACACATTCGGGCCAAAGATATAGAGGTAATTCCCACAAACATAAGGGATCTAGCTACATTAAGGAGATGCCTATGTTTCCTTTCTGCAATACCATTTTGTTGTGGTGTATAAACACAAGAGGTTTGATGTAAAATTCCTTTTTCATGGAAAAAGTGTTGAAGTTTATTATTGACAAATTCTGTCCCATTATCACTTCTAAAAATTTTAACATTGTGTTCAAATTGATTTGATAGCATATGAGTAAAGTTAACAATGGAAACATAAATATCATCCTTCCCCTTAAGCATATAAACCCACACTGCCCTGGAATAGTCATCAACTATGGTTAAAAAATATTTGTAACCATCTCTGCTAGTGAGTTTATATGGTCCCCATACATCAAGATGAACAAGTTGACCAATTTTAGTTGATTTATGTTCACTTAGAGGAATGGTTCCTGGTTTGTTTAGCTTTATTACAAGTATCACAGAGATGATCGCCAGATGTACTATCAAATTTAAGAGTGGGTTTAAGTATGTGTAGGACTTGGTCGGAGGATGACCAAGTCTTTGATGCCGAGATTTCTAGAAACATGACAAACAAATATGCATTTATTAGAAATAATCTTACATGTAGAATCAATATCAAACATATATAACCCATTGTATTGTTTACCAATCCCACAATCCTTTTTGATGTAAATCACAGATATAGCAATTAGATTCATTAAACCCAACAAACATCTTATTGTCTCTAGCAATTTTATGAACAGACAATGAGACTAACATTGTACTCATGAACAACTAGAACATCAAAAGAGTTAGGTCATTATTAACCTTTAAATCACCAATTTTAGTAATTAAGGCACGAGTACCATTGGGTTGTCCAACAGTTAAGCCAAGATTTGAAATGTTAACAACATTGATTAAAAAAATTCGACACAGATCATGTCTTGATTTGCACCGTCAACAACAATCCAACCAAGACTAATGTTTCGGATAAGGATTTTGTGTTGTTGTTAAAAATTTGTAGAAGTTTACATTAAACTTGACACCGCCATTAAAGAATGTTCTGAAAAAATTTTTACCGCTAAGTTGGCATTAGAAGATGACACATTGTTGTCATTGAGAAGACTCATAAGTCCGGAGAGTCGTTCATTAGACAAGGAAGCAGAGAGTTGCTAGCACTATTATCGGTGATATGATTAGTTTCAGCAGAAACATTGTTACTTCTTGAAAGGTTTACCATTAAAATTCCTTTTAACATATCCGAGGGATAACCAACAAGATCATAACATCTATCAACAATGTGACCGGGTTTTTGCAATTACTACATTTGAGATTCATGTTTGGTCCTCTGCTATTAGAGTCATTATTAAAACCGAACCTTTTTGTTAAAACCTTTTTGTTATAAAAAAATTTCCACCATCGAAGTTTTTGCGAAAAAGGTGTAGCATTGGGTTTAGCGAAACTATTCCCGGATGAAACATTTATGTGAGATTCTTCTCCGAGACAACAAGGAAAGCGCTTTGACATTAGGTAAAGGATCTCGGTTAAAATATTGCTTCGATGGGGACATAGGAGTCATCAAGACCCATAAGAAATTGCATTAACTTGATTAGTCGATTGTGTTTTCAAAATGTTTTGAGCCTCACAAGAAGCGTGGAGACAAGCTAATCATACAATCAAATTGTTTCCATAAAGAGTTAAGGTTGTTATAATACTCGTAAGAGAGGACCCACTTTGACTAAGAGAGTTTATATTTTTATGCAAATTAAAAATAGTTTGAACCATCAACCTTATCATAAGTATCTTTAAGATCATTCCACATTTCATAAGCGGTTTAGCATAGATAGCACCAAAGAAATAGTTCGTATCGAGAGGTTAAGAATCCAAGTAACCACAACGAGTTACAAGTATCCCATTGATTAGCAAGACTAGGGTTCGAATCATTTCTTATGCAAGTACCATCAATAAACCCTAACTTATTATGGTTCCTTAAAGCAAAGGTCATGGCCATATTCCATATTTTATAATTTTCGGTTCAGTGAGTTTAATAGAAATAATGGGAATCCCATTGGTATTGTTAGGGTGTAAATACAAAGCATCACCAAAGGATAAGCTTTTCTCGATGGAGGAGCCACCAATATTATCATCACCAATAGCCATAATGCAAACAATAAGATGTATGAAATAAAAGATGACAAAGAATCACGCATGAGAGATAATATTAAGAGAAAATAGACAAATAAATAAGACCTTGTATTTAAGAAACAACAAGCACCAAGCCTGTGGACTAGGGTAAACCAGAGCAGGTATTCGTACCACTCAAAGGTGGCAGATCAAGATGTTGGTCTACCCGTTTGCACCCACAAAGACTTAAGTACTATATGTTTGAAGAAGAGATAAGACTTAGACTTACAGAGAAATATGCAGCGGAAGAACAAATCACAATTACCCTAGATTCACTTAGTCTAGGGCTAATTGTAAGTAGAAGATAATCAGTGATTACGCCAGTAGCAATAACCCCAAACCACCAATTTGTTGCCGAAGAGAATCAATGAGCCTAAATCTCTGATACCATGTACGAAAGTATAAGCAACACAAGATGAACAATAGAACCTTTATTCAAACCTAAGCCACAATAGTCAGCTTAAATTAAGTTTACAATAGTATCCAAAATGTTACAAGATTAGATTAATGTCAATGAGACAATAATCATGTAAGTACAAAGACAAGACAAGATCAATGAAATGATCGAGAAGAGAGAAGAGTGTGATACAATGACTGCACACACAAGTGTTACTAACCCTAGATTAAGGGACTTATTAAATAGGAGATTAAGTTACACTAAGACCCTCTAACGGCTATAAGTGTCTCATCGTGAAATGAGAATAGCTTCATGAGAACGAGCATCTTGGAACTTTAAACCTTTTATTCTTTGTCCATGATTAACCCTTGTAGAATCTCTGCAATGAACATAACTTGAAAGCCATTAAAATGATATGTTTGCCACAGATTGATACCCCAAAATTTAACAGTCTCCCTATTAACACCACCAAACCAACACACACACATTCGTCTAAAATATAAGAAATTTATTGTAGTATTCATTATATATTACTGGTTTGGGTTAATTGTCTAAGAATATATTTAACTTATCATTTTTTTATAGTTCTATGTAGTGTACTTTTTTTTCTTAATAAAACACAAAACTTTTGAATTTGTGATTTTCTGTGTATCCTATGATCGACTATTTTACCCCTCGGTAAATATATTGATATCGAGGGGTAAAATGGTCATTTTCCACGAGCAAAATACACAGAAACACGAATTCAAAAGTTTTGTGATTTAATAGAAAAAAAAGTCAATGTACTACACGGAACTATAAAAAACGGTATGTTAGATAGCAATTAACCGTACTAGTTATAGAGTCTTGTGCATGCACGAAATTTGTGCTTATATACGGATTTCGTGTTTTATAGTGCGGATGTATGGACAAATCTGGGTCGTCCATCTCCAGATTTGATCTTGACAAGATAAAATCAACATGACGTTAACTTCATAATAGCTTTTTGACCATGAAGAAATTTATTTATTTTTTAAAATTTTCTTTCAGCGATTGTTACTCATTCTTTGTCTTCTTTCTTTTAAAAAATTTTCAGAGTTTCTTTAAACACTTATTTGTTTTTTCTTGTTTTGGATCTTTATATCACTATTTATCAAAAGTTGAATTTGTAGTCGATACTATTGTGAATATGGAATCTTTATAGTGAATTTTAGTGTTAATTTTTCAAAATTGAAGTGAAAAACATTTATCTTTACAATTTAAACTACTCACTCTTTGTTTTTTACTCTTACTAATCCTCCTACATACAATGATATTATATACTATATTTTTTTAACTCATTGTTTCTCTCAGATATAAACCGCCGGTTCGACACTGTCGTGATCACTGTAAGAGGAAGATAAATAAGAGGTTTTGATAGGAGGATTTAACATTTCTCTTAACAAGTGACAAATTCTTTAACGACTTTTTGAAATAAAACATTGTGTAATCCTTTTTTCGACAGTTATGACAAAGGCTGGATTTAATGACATCTTTAACGACTCTTTGACATAAAACATTGTGTCATCCTTTACTGGACAATTATGACAAAAGCTGGATTTAATGACAGTCAGCACATATATAAAAATAAAATAAAAATGTGCATAAAACTTAATTGCCAAGTGAATCATATATGCCTACCTATTATTCTGCTCATCAACGTCAAGATATAAGACAACGAGAGACTAGGCAATAATATAAGGTCACATACCAATATAAAGACCTCTAAAAGCATGACAGGAACTGCAATATTAGGACAAAAAAAAGTTTATTAGAACACTTTATAAGTACTATGGGTTAGTATATAATTAGTTTCTGAGGCTTGTTTACCCATTAGTAAAACAGTAAATATCACATTAGCAATCAGGTCGTTAAATGATAGCGTCTTCTTCCCCCATGCATCACTTAGAAAAGCCCTCGAAATCTTGAGACCCATAAAACTTTGAGCCATATTACATATACCTTTCCAAAGATCCTGCCAAGCTAAGTACAATATGAAAACCACAATGGATCACCTGGCCTTGCAACAAATATGGAGAAAAAAAGAGAATAATTAAATGAAGTACGTAACTTACATAGAGGGATATATGTTCTCTCATAGTCCCCACTCGGAAAACTTTTAGCTATTGCCATTAGCACCTCGTCATTTTTGGAAGCAAATTTTGGAAATTTTAGGATTAACTCTGATGCCAAATCTGCAAGCATAAGCTAGCTAAAGCAATATGTCTTTGTATAATAGTAGTATTTATTTATTTGATACATTGGCCACTTACTATATTCTTGGGCAGAAATAGCATTAACCAGAAGGTCAACCCCAATTTTGTCATCAGGTTGCATCTGAGGGACTGCAGATTGAACCGTCCTTTCATTTTCATCATCGACGACGGCTTTCAACAAATATCCTATAGTATCAAGATGCATATTTTCACAAGCTTTATGCAATGGTTCTTTGCCTTTTTGGTCATTAATCCGCAACAAACTTTTGTTTTTTTTAACTAACAGATCCGCTGCATTTTTGTTCCCAACAATTGCAGCAATGTGCAGTGCGGTGCTTCCATCCGAATTTCTTTTTTGAAGTATGTCTTCATCACCACTAATATATGAAAATAACTTTTTAACGAAATCATTATGACCTATTCCAACGGCTATGTGAAGTACCGTGCTGCCATCACTCCTGATTACCTCTGTCACCAGATCTTTATTGTCTTTTAGTATGGATTCTGCTTTTATCCAATCACCCTTCATAGCAGCTTCATGCAAATTCTTCTTGTTGTCGTTCTTGTTTTTATTTGCTGCTTCCTTTTTGGCAGCTTCACCTTCTGTTTCGGTTTTTGTAGAAACTACCTCTATTGCAATTGCATCTTCCCCATTTGTGTTTGTTTGTGCTGAAATCACATCTTCGTCTTTTGTTTCTGTTTCTGTTTCTGTTTCTGCTTCCGCTTTTGCCTCAGCTTTGGTTTCTCCTACCGACTTTGTTGGAGCTGAATATACCGTAAGAAATTCCATTCCAACATTCAGTGATTAATATGAAATTCCAAAACAGAAACTTTTTTACAAGGTTTTACATACATGATCCATAATGAAATTTGAGCAACCAAAAATGCAACATGACTCATATATAACGTATTTTGAAGTAAAAACTTTATCTCACCCCTCTATCCAAACCCATTACGTGTAACAAATAAATAGACAGACGACACGTCTCTTTCCACTCCGTTAAAGCTTTATTTGGATGCGGTAGTTCAAACTACATGTTGGGTCATTTGGCATTTTAGTAACAGGGTTTGTTTTGATGCCAAACTTCCTAGGAAAGACACTCTATCTTCATCTCTTTGTTGAATGTGGTATTGCTCGGACCTCTAGTGTTTGGTTAAAAACTGGTGGGGTTTGGATAGTATGCCAACAAATGTAAAAGATTTGATTTCATGGGCGAACAACACGTTTCTTTCAACTCCGTTAGAGCTTTGTTTGGATTCGGTAGATCAAACTACATGTTGGGTCATTTGGCGTTTTAGAAACAAGGCTAGTTCTGATGCCAAACCTCCTAGAAAAGACACGCTATTAGATGAGACTAAGACTCTTTCTTTTGGATGGATAAACAATAGAAATACTAAATTACGTGTAGTTTTATGTGATTGGATCATGGATCCACACTCCCTTAGTTTGTAACACTCCTATGTAATATATTTTTGTGTGATTCTAGTATTATGCTAGAATATATCTTTAATAAATTCATTAGCAGTTAAAAAAAATAAAAAAGACAAACGAAACTTAAAGGACCTAATCATGTATGATAGTAACTGCAAAATAAAAATGTTACATTCCATACCAATTTGTGAATATTGAACTCTCACTCCTTAATTGCTTAAAAATCAAGGATTCACTCATTTCTTGGAATAGAAATAAATTTATGGTAGTGTATTTTTATTTATTTTACACTTCTTGGCAACTTTCTGCAAAGAGTATATATGTTAACTAAACTACATTGTGTGATTAAGAAAAGGAAAATGTTATTGGGTAGCAACTACTCTAATTAGTGTTTGACGGGCAAGACGTACCTTTTTGATGACTAATAGTTACATCATAGAAGGTTTTCAGTTTGTTCCAAACATCTTTGGCTGAATTGAGATCAATGACAGCATCAAGCACATTCTCGCTTCCTGAACCGAAAATCCAACCTTTAAGAAGGCTTTCATATTGGTCCATGATCTCCGTACTAGAAGCTTTCGGACTTACTTATGAGCCATCTACTATACCAGCCATGTTGTGACTTTTCATGAGACAAAGCATCTGTATCTTCCAAATACCATAGTTGCTTCCGCTGGAAAGCTTCACAGAAACAAAGTTAGATACATTAGCGTTTGATGCATATAAGTACTCAAGGTCATGTATTCTTGTTGAAGCATCAAGTGGGTTTAATGAGCCTTTCATTTGAGAAGACGGATCCATAATATGATTTGGTAACCCTGCAGCCAGCCAATTATGTAAATGCAGCTCAAGGTTTATATAGGGAAACTATTGGTAGATCAGATCCGGTCAACGCTCTATTATGACCCAAAAGTTAATTATATGGGCATGACGTATGTTTGTCCAAGAGCATCTCCAATGCATAGTGTAATACAAGGTTCAATAAATCTCTACATCATCGTAACATCAACATATCAACTTTCATACAAAACTTCTACAATACATTAAACTTAATATCGTTTAATATATTACCACATCATGCATACATATATATTTTTTAAATAAAAAAATAATGCAATGGATGGGTTTTCAAAACAAACAAAATGGTTATGGCCTACCTTTATGGTATAATAGGCACTTATTCAAAAACACACTCTTATTAAATGTATGATGAGTTGGCAATGTCTACAATGGATTGTACCATAAAAATGAGCTATTATGCGTATGCCTTATCACCCCACTGTGGATGCTCTAAGTATGCATTGTGTCATCTATCATAACATTAATGACCGAATAAAGAACCACAAATAAAAAACCACGGGTGGTCCAATATCCTTTGATATAGATGTTGGAGAACTATGACAATAAACTCGAAGTTCGATCACGTAACGCTAGATCATGAGTTGTAACGAGCACAAGTAAAAGACATGAGAGACACGATAGACTATAAAGAACCAAATAATCACAAAGTTCAACTGAACGCTTATTTATTAACCACAAACCTCGATCGGTTTACAAGAAATAATAGAAGAATGCATGTGTATTTTGAGCATCACGCTCACCTCCTTTTATAAGGTCAGGTGGTCGGTTATCCTAGTCTAAACCGACTAGGAGACTTTCTTGAGTCCCAAGCAACCTCAAACACATCCTAACAAGCTATTACTTGCCTTGCAAGGTGTAACACCTAAAACTGGTTTTAGGCATTTAAATTACCTAAATGCCATTAAGTAAGTTTGACTACAACTTTTATAAGTTGAAGATTTTACGTGATTAGTTAGTCAAACTATAAATAAATATATTATGTAAATACTTTTATAAATTATTATGAGTCCCAAACATAAAATAATAGTACTCGAGGGACTATAAGTGCCAACTCTTAAACATTCTCGGGTTTCCAAAAGTTCTAGAGGAAGTGTGTGTGAGATGAGTGACGAAACAAAGAGAGAAAAAAGGAGGAAAAGAAAGACTTGATGATCTAGTAGATGTGATTAGTGTTTCCATATCAAGAAATTAAGCTCTTACAATGATTCCCTCAAGTAAGCTATTAATTATTTTGAATTAATTGGTAAATTGAGATGTTAAGGTTTATACCCAAACATAGGGTTTTGGTCAATTGTGTTTCTAAATTATGTGTTTAAGTGCTTATTAATATCTGTTAAGGTAAATTAATGAATTAAGTGTGAATTGGTGAGTTGTTGTATAATCTTGATAATGATCATATTAAGGTTAGTAATGCGTTAGGTATGTCTTGAGTTGTAATAGAAACCCTTTATTTGATATGGTTTATGATATGTTAAATATTGCGGTGATTATTGATTAGGAATCAAAGATGTTGATGGAGCTTATTTGGTAACTTGACTATGGAGCCAAGGTAAGTTACTGTGATTATGACATGTGTTATACTGAAACTAACATTGTACCTATGCAAAGCAGCGGTATGTCAAATATGTAGTTTTTGTTGTATCTTAATCATTTAGTGGTATACAATGATAGTCGGTATATGATGATTTACCTGTTTGATAGTTCTAAAAAAAACGTGTGTTTAAATTTTCGTAAAGTATATTAATACAAATATAGATTTTTATAATTATATTCATTTGAACTTAGTAAAAATTGATTGTATATGATAAAATTTAAAACTTTAAACTTGTATTATTGTAGGTTTGTAACATCCATTTTAATACTAAAATTTAATGTGTCATTAGTGTACATTATAATGCAATTAGTGTAGTGTAGTATTTGATTATATAAATTACTAAATATAGTAACATGTGTAAGCTTAAAAAATTAAGACTTCTATTTATAAAAGTCTCAAATGCATTATAGATAGTGATAGATTAGCATGTTATGTAATAGTGAATGAAGGTGTTAGGATATGAGAACCTTGGCCAAATGAGTACGGAAGTATTAGAGACTTGGATTGTTAGATTGTGCGGCTAAAGTAGGGTTTAACTAATGGTTATAGAAAACCAAGGTATGTGATTGTGTTTGTTTTAGTATGTTATGATTTGTATTGTTATAGCTCGATAATTTTAGTTATAGAACATATCGATGCAAGTGTCGAATTGGTTATAGCCTTTGGATTACATGTGTGTATTTCATGATTTCTAATATGATTAATTGATATATAATATGTGTTACAATCCGGTTACTTACTAATCGAAAGCTTACCATTATAGTTGTTGATCTTTTAGGTAACGCCATATTATATAATTCTTGAATAAAAGCTTTTGGACGTGGAATAAAAGAGAGGGAAGTGTATATTACGAGCATAGTTTTAGATACCGAGTTCGATCGATGGTAAACCCCCTGAGTCGAATTAAATGTGTCCAATGGCTGTTTTTTAAGTGTCAAGTCCAAGTCTAGTATGTGTTTAAATGGATATATAGTTGTTAAGTGACTTGGGTATAAAAGGGTGTATTGAAAACGGGTCAAAAAGGGTGTTTGGTAAACCCCATAAAGTATGTTTCACGGGTTGTTTAGACCACAAATGTTTATGAAAATGATGTATTAAGTTGTGTAAATGAATTCTAGTAGCTTTGATGTTATGTCGAGTTATAGATGTCATTTTACAAGAAAATGTGCCAAGTGTGTATAGTGTAATTTTTGGACAGCATGAGCATAATGCCATACGCTTTTGAGCATAAAGGTGTATGCTTGTTCACAAAAGTTGTGACAAGATTGTTGTAACAATTCATATTTTCAAATTACTATTCATCCTTATATTTTTACTATTTATTTACTATTCATTCCCGGTATATACATTTTTTCATTCTCGTAATTTAACCGAATCTGAACATTTTTATCATATTAAATGAATTCCTAGTAGCTTTGATGTATTAAGTTGTGTAAATGAATTCTAGTAGCTTTGATGTTATGTCGAGTTATAGATGTCATTTTCCAGGAAAATGTGTAAAGTGTGTAAAGTGTAATTTTTGGACAGCAGGAGCATAAAGCCATACGCTTTTGAGCATAAAGGTGTATGCTTGTTCACATAATTTCTGACTTGATTGTTGTAACAATTCATATTTTGAGATTACTATTCATCCTCATATTTTTACTATTTACATTTACTATTCATTCCCGTATATACATTTTTTTTCATTCTCGTAATTTAACCGAATCTGAACATTTTTATCATATTAGATAAATTCCTAATTCACTTATAATCTGTATATGAAATTTTCAAAAAAATTAATTTCAAATGTTACCAAATAGACCTTGTATTTTACGAATCTAAACTTGCGTTTTAAGCATTTGAACTTATACGCAAACTTAACCTATACTTGCATCGCATTTTCTAAGACCTTAAGACACTTTTAAATTTTTGGAGAAAGTCAAACTTATTTCCCTCCCCCTTTGACTAAAAAATCATCCATTGATTTTTAACACTTCCGGTTTTAGATTTAACATACATTTAACACCAACCGACACTGAACTAGGCCCAGTGTGCATATTATATGACTTTTAGGTTTCTAATTGTAAGAAATTGGTTATCCTAAACACACAAGAACAAGGATATATGGAACGAATATGTTAGAGTTCTAGAGAGAAATAGAGAGAGTTGGGAACTTTAGAGAGAGAAAGTGAAATCATATGATTGAAAGCTCCAACCCTCTACCTTGGAGGGTAGAGGGTATTTATAGTGTCTTACAAAACGCCCCATGTCGGGCCGCGGATCAGGTATACAGTGAGTAAAGACCCGTCCGTCCTCCACGATGTTACTTAACTAACTACTAAACGTTTAAGACTACGAACTTTCTAATGCTAACAAATACCCGAGGTGACCGAGTCTTAAACTTGGATTTACTATATCTTAAAAAGCTCCTCCTAAGGGAGGTCACCCCATAAAATACATTCTGAATTTTAGCATTCTGTTACATGTCTTTGTCTTCTAGCTCGTAGTCTTTGATTCTTCAAAGTCCGCAATCTTTGTACTTTCAGCGATGATCTTTGAATGTTTCTTGACTTGGTGATCTTTGAGCTTTCTTCGAGATCACCATCCACAATAAATCTTTGAATCATCCTTTGTTGTATCGCCTACATGTGATGTTATGACTTTTGGACCAACATGCCCATACTTTTCTAGATCAAGATATGTTGCCTCAGAGTTGCAGAAGCATTGTTGTATGCCTTTCAAATATCATGATTTCTTTGATTGTGAGTGTGAAGTGTGAGCATGTGGTTATGAATTAACGTCTCAATTTCCATCAGCTGTAACCGTCAGGTGTTCCTGCAAACAATAGTCAGCAATAAATCAAACGAAAGTGTCTTTGTTCAGTTTCATTGAATAAGGTTGCAAGAACCACGGTTCCTCATTGTTCAGTATAAATACTGCCTGTGATCAGGTAGAATTCCAAAGAATCTCCTTGACAGGGTTTCACAGCTTGTACTAGTCATTCTCAAACCAAGCGTCTCAAAGTAGACAACACGGAGTTAATGAACCAGCGAATTGAGATTCATTGATTGATGAGAAATTAATTTGAAAAACAATCGCGTATTGCTGAAGAGAGAGTTTTTGCAATACGATAAAAGTTTTATGAGAAAAATCAAGTTTTAATCGCAAAATTTTTTGTTTGAAAAATTTATGCGCAGTCGATGTGCTAGAAAACTATTGTTGAGAACATCGAAAGGTTATTCCAAAAGTATGCGTCAATTCCATTATTGGAACAAGGTTGATTCAAATGTGAATCGCCCCATTGTTGTTTTCCAATTGTCACAAGTTTGATCCATGAAGGATCTCGCATGTCACCCACTACGAGCTTGTTTGATGTTGGCTCTAGAAGGATTTTCATCTTCATAGTGAGTACTTTACATATCAATCGGATGTTCTGGCAATACCACAAGGATAATGCATAGGACTCTTAATATATATTTTCTTACTTTTCAATGTGTATGAAATAGTAAGCATATTGTAAGTGTGTCCTAATGAGATTTATTGATGATCTCTTTGCTCTAGACTCAATAGTCCACTTTGGTTTTCCTATGCGGAGACTGGGGAGGGGGTCTCCTTCTTCCATATCAACCATCTCTAAGAGAAAGTCAATAGATTGCATCAGTTCCCGAGAGAATGAAACAAGTCCTTTTAAGAGAACTTGAGTAGTTGGGAAGTTTAGTGCAGTGTGTCACTGGGTCCATCACGTCTTGTCTTCAATACCGGCGTTACCTTGGCAACCACTAGTAGCATATGTATTGAACTCGGTTTCTGCCCTAAGGTTGAATATTTAGTGGGATCGTGGGAACAAATACCAAAACTTACCATCCTTATAACTCCAATGCAGTAAATAAAACGTTCAGTCTTATGGTAATGTTCTCTCCACTTTAAAACCAATTAAAAACTCAATCAAGGTACTTTTGATATTATCTCAAAGAATTTGTACCTTAATTGTTTTTTATCTTTTATAAATGCTCCCCCTCAACATGTGCATCGGTACTTGAAATCATTTAGCACATGGAGGAAGAAGTGCTTGTTTGAGTATTAAACAATCACCATTTTATCAGATTTAATATTTAAATCACATTCTCTCCTCTGATATAAAATTTCAAAATTTTTGAGATTTGTGATCCTAATTGATTTAAATAATTTGGAAAATTTTGGGGAAAGATGTGGTCTGGTTTTAATATTAACTGATAAGAAACATTTCAACGCTCCCCCTCAATTTATGAGGGAGAGTGTTAGTGCCAGGTATGATAATTTTGAGAGATCTTTGAGTAAAAGAAAATTTTCATTTTGAAAGATCTTTGAGTATACGAAAGATCATACACTGACACATAACACCAAATCATTATTCACCTGATGCGCATACGAAGCGCTCGGGGTCAAAGAAACTTCCTTTTTGTCGAGCAAGTTTTTCAACACCCTAGGAAGTTAACCTAATCATTGTAGTGTAGTATTGGGTAAGCCTCGGGTATTGATATCGTTCTCTAGGGGAATAGGAATGCTAGCAAGAAGTGTACTACGCTAAGGTTGGGGTTGAGGATGATTCTTTTTTTATCTTTTATATATTTTTTAGAAAGCTAAGGGTAAAATCTCGGGGTAATGGATTTGGGGGTGGTACTTCTACCACTTACTTCTACTATTCTAATGATCTAATACTACGTGTAGCTATGTCTTTTTGATGTGTGCTCGTATGATGATTAAAAATATGTTTACCTAGATACTATTACTCCCTAGTTATCTTTTATTGTTGGTTGAATTGTCATGTCTTTATTCTTAACGCGTTGTGTTTTCTAAGGTTGTAGGGTGTGCCTTTTTCCCTAACTCTTTGAGACTACCTTAAGGTTATTGCCTACGAAATCTGCTAGATGTTTCATAAACTAACTTTAAGCTTATCTTTGGATGTTTATACTACGAAATCCTCTAAGTGATTCATAAACTAATGTTCAAAAAGATTACTCAAGCATTTAAACACAATGATAGCCTAATTGCACTCCTAAGCCAATTACAATTAAGATAAGAGACAACCAATCAATAATTAGCAGCTCGGTTTCATAGATCTAAGCAAACACACAAGAAATTTAGCCGGACATGTTAAACAAGCAAGTATACACACATTGAATGGAAGACATAATGATACTAATGGAATAAAACACTTATCTTGATGTGTAAAATAGAGTTTGGGACCCTAAGATACTGTCCAATTCGGACTACAAACACTTAGGGTTTTTACTCCATAAGTCTACCTCTCTAAATACTGAAATATCGAATACTATATATAGATTTACACTTGCGATGGCGTCGCCTTATAGGTGGGACGCCTTCAGATCGCCGTCATTAGGGTTTTCGTCTTGGCCAAGTCATCGATGGGACTGCGTCACGTTGTAGTTGTGACGTCGTCGTTTTTCGATAGGGCGTCGTCGATTCGGATCCGTGCCGTCGAGATGAAAAGTCTTAATGACGCCTTCTCTTCAAAGCCTGACGCCGTCAGATGTATTTAAGCAAAAAGTCTACTGAGCCGTCGGGTGCATCTATTATCAAATCTGTAGACGGGGACGGCGTCGCCCTTTAGTTGGGACGCCGTCAGCTTCAGTTTTAACAGCTTGAGTGGCTTCGATCTGGACTTTTCCATTTTCTTCATGTTCTCACTCCTTTTCGTCCAAATATGCATCATTCCAGCATTTTGCTTCCAAGAGACCTAAAAAGTGAAAATGAACGAAATTAAGCAGTAACGGATATGAAAGTGGGCGATTAAGGGCTTAAATTACCCCTGAAAAGTGTACGTTTTAAATCCTTATCATCACCACTTTATAACATACAAATGGACTCGTTTGATGATATATCATTTGAAAATATGAAATTTGAAATCATTATCCCTCTCAATCGATGACCCGAGTCATTGATTGAGTGACAAATTTTATGACAAAATGGAGTCTGTTTGATTTTTAAAATTTGAGACCGATTTATTTTCAAACAATATGTTACCACCATGTGAAATACAAATATTTTTATGAAGAATCATAGAATGAAAAGCATTTGTATAGGAACATTCATCTTTTTGGCGACGTGCTTTCCTCAGTTTGTTTTAGGATAAGAGCTCAATATAAAAAAAAATCGATTTTGCGAAGCACTTTCCTTCCTTGAAAAAGTGGGTTACGTATCTGAAATAATTGCAAACCATTTTAGGCATGTTTTGAAAACATTTTGAACTTCTGCTTTTGCTTCATCTAAAGACCCGTGTCATTGTTGAATGAAATTTCTAGGTCCGTAGATGTTATCGATACCAGAAGACATGCCTTGAAAAAACTATTTTTGATATTTTCTATTTTTTTATTTTTATGGATTTTTGTTGGTTTTATATATTCTATTTACAATTTGGCATAAGATATGTACAGACTATATTATTTAATTCAAGAATATGTTGATATGAGTACCAATATAAGGATATCGTTCAGCACGTCGTAGAAGACAATAGTCAACATCTCTTAAACGTTCACTACCAAAGCTTTCGAGGCTCTTGAAAAAGGGTTAATATATACAAAAGTTACTAAAGTTTACGGGAAATTTGTCCTAAGTCACTAAAGTTTTTTTGTTGCTATTCAGGTTACTCAACTTATTGTGACCGGTTATATTAGTTACTCTTGTTTTGGTAACCTAGAATTACCGGTAATAATACTACGTGGCAAATATTTTAGATTTTATTTATATTAAAAAAATGAGTTAATATACAAATAAGTTACTAAAGTTTGCCAAAATGTTCATTTAAGTTACTATATGTTTACATTCTTTTACATTTAAGTTAACATACAAATAAGTTGCTAATATTGTGTATATTTTATACGTTTTTTAACAACAACTTTTTGAACGTTATTATCGTTTACATTTTTTTTTTTTTTTTCACTTTTTACCATTTTGCACACATTTGTATATATATATATATATATATATATATATTTTAAATAATTGGACGTTATTTGACTTTTTGGAAGTAATTTTTTGTTTTGTAATGTTTTCATACGTTATTATACATTTTTGGATGTTATTATACGTTTTTGGACGTTGTTATACGTTTTCTTACATATTAATATGTAAAAACGTATAAAACATACAAATGTATTAAAGAAGATAAAATGTATAGAACATAAAAACATATAAAACATACATACGTATAAAACAAATAAAACATAAAAACGTATAAAACATACAAAGGTGTAGAATAACGTAAAATAGCATGAAAACGTACAAAAACGTAAGATAATGTATGAAAATGAACGAAAATGTACAAAACCATATAGTAATGTATGAAAACATAAAAAGGTATAGAGAAAAACATACACACACATAAAAAAACGGATAGATACATACAAAAACGTATGAAAATGGACAAACATATATACAAAATGTACGAAAATGTACAAAACGTAAAAAAAAAAAAAAAAAAAAAAAAAAAAAAAAAAAAAAACGACAACGAAATGCATACACAAACGTATAAAACGGATAGAAACGTTAAAAACATACGAAATATACAAAAATGTACGAAAATTGAGAAAACGTAAAAAGGAACGACAACAAAGAAAAGGTACACAACGTATAAATACGTATAAAACGCATTTAAAATGGGGAAAACGTAAAACGAAACAGATAAAACATACATAAATGTATAAAATGGATAGTAACTTTTTAAGGTTCGATAACCTATTTAATAAACCCGTGAACTATAGTAACTTACTTGTAACATCTCAAACTATACTGATGACGTGGACAAGGGAACCGGTAAATCATTCGGTTGCCCACCCTCGTAGTAACAAGAATGTCACTTTTTTAAACGTTGAGTAACCCATTTAATAAACCCGTTAACTTGAGTAACCTGAATAACAACAAAAAAACTTTAGTGACTTAGGACAAATTTCCCGTAAACTTTAGTAACTTTTGTGTATATTAACCCCCTGAAAAATCGTCTGAACTTGAGCCTTCTCAATGTGAAGATTTGGTAGCTTCCCCCAAACAGTCAATCTTCGTATTGAGACCACTTCCCCCAAGTAGTTGAAGTGAAGCAAACAGTCTCATTGTGGGAAGCTCAAAAACCCAAAGTAAATGATGACACCAAAGTAATAGGTTGAAGCACTGATCTTCTCTGCGGTTATCAATGCCAGAATAAGTTACTAAGCCCGATCAAGTGAACCTGTTGTGCGTCCCCGATGCACACATTACTCTGTGGTTTTGAGCAGTTGTCTATTCGGGGGAACAATATATCAACATCTTCATTTCACCAAATGCATTCCAGTTATCTTACATATAACCAATCAGCCCATAATATACACATGTACCCAACAAGAGTCGAAGCGATGATACCAAAGTAATAGAGTGAAGCACTGATCATCTCTACGGATATCAACTCTGGAATAACTGATTAAGTTCGATCACATGAACCTGTTGTGCATCCCTGATGTACACATATCTCTCCCCTGATGGTTTTGATCTCATCGGAATCATCATAACATTGTGTACATGAAGCAATAACCGGAAGCACGTTATCATAATACATATCAGCTCGTGAGAAGATGTTGATAAGCAGTATCATCTCACACTCCAATATTTTTCTCATATTTCTCCTCGCTGAAAGCTGAAGTAATACATACCAAAAGTATCTAGAGACCACTTCCTCCACGTAGTTGGAATAATATATCAAAAGCCACGAGTTAAACACTAAGTTTCTCTGCGGTTATGACATTTGTCTTCCCGGAATAACTTCAATTAAGAAGAAGTATTAAGTTCATCACGTGTACTCGTTGTGCGTTTAGATATATGTATCCTTCCCCCTTGCTGGTTTTGATACCTCAGAATCAGCAACACATTATACACCCATATACTTGAAAACTTGTGAGAAGAAGACAATTAGCTCAATATATCCTGTGAGAATCAACTGGTACAGAAACTCTCTCTGCCTATCTTTATCAACCCATATATAAACAATTTGAAGTGACCACTGATGAAGCAAACCCGATATAACAACTTGAAACTGAAGTAGAATTCCCCATTCTTGTGACTCAAGCTTACACTAATGTTGGAATAACAGTGTAGAGAATATATGCTCCAAGCAAATCTCTAAGTACTCAATACTCAATCAACTTATGAGACATTAACACCTCTTGCGATTATCTACAACGTCATCTGCATTTGACACTGAGTACTACAACGTAACTCCTTAAAGTGATAGTTAACCAGGTCTTCAACCATACACCCCGACTGCTGGTAACTAGATAAACCAAGTCTTCAACTCAAATTCTTAAACACGAGCAAGCTATCATTAAAAGTCATGCATCCAACCAACCCTGACTTCAAGATAAAATAAAAACACGCCTTTGTGAAAGTCAACTTCAATCACAAATTTCAGTTCCACTACAATGGACCTTGTCCACCTCAATGAGGTAAGTTTAAGAGGGCTGGTCATCAGAACAAAGACCACAAGACTCCTACTCCTACAACAAACTAGAGAGCACAGGGGGCATGTTTCGAATGTGGAGAGACAAGGCCTTACAAGAATCAATGCCCAAAGTTAAAGAAACAGAACAGAGAAAATGAATAATGATGAAACTAGACTAGAGAGAGCTCATGGAAGAGTGTATGCATTGGGAGGAGGAGGAACTCGTGAGGACCCGAATGTCTTTATGGGTACGTTCCTTCTCAGTAATCGTCATGCTTTAGTGTTTTTTGATACGGGTGCCGATAAAAGTTTTTTGTCTACTGAATTTACTTCCTGTATTGACATCACACCGACCACATTAGACACTGCATACACCATAAAGTTAGCTAATAGCAATTTAGTAGGAACCAACACCATAATTCGAGGTTGTACCCATAACTTTCTAGACCATCCGTTCAATATCAACCTAATGCTCATAGAACTTGGAAGCTTTGACTTAATCATAAGAATGGATTAGTTATCCAAATATCATGCAAGGATCATATGTGACGAAAAGGTTGTTCATCTTCCTTATAATTGTGAAACCTTAGTTATCCATGTTGATCAAAGTGGAACCCGTCTAAGCATCATATCATGTATCAAGACCGAGAAATATTTGAAGAATGGATTGCTTGTGTTTTTGGCAAACATAACGGAGAATAAGTCAGAAGGGAAGAGACTTGAGGATGTACCTACCATTAGATATTTCTCAGAATTCTTTCCCGAAGACTTGTTAGGACTTTCACCGAATCGACAAGTAGAATTCCAAATTTACTTGGTGCCTAGAGCTGCACCAGAGACACGGGTACCATACAGACTAGCACTATCAATAAATGTAAGAATTGTCTAGCCAGTTGCAATAACTTCTAGACAAAGGATTTATTCAACCAAGTTCCTCACCTTGGGGAGCTCCGGTGTTATTTGTAAAGAAGAAGGATGGATCCTTCAGACTGTGTATCGATTACCGAGAGTTGAACAAATTGATAGTGAAGAACGATTATCATCAACTAGGATTGACCTAAGATCAGGTTACGCTCGGAATTTGGGAAGGAGATATCCTGAAAATGGAGTTTAGAACTCGTTATGGTTACTACGAATTCTAAGTAATTCCATTTGGTTTGACCAACGCGCCGACGGTATTCATGGACTTCGTGAATCGGGTGTGCAAGCCATACCTAGATATGTTTGTGATCATGTTCATTGATAACATTCTGATCTACTTGAAGAACAAGGAAGAGCATGAAGAACATCTAAAGACAATCTTAGAACTGGTCAAGGAAGAGAAATTGTATGAAAATTCTCTAAGTGAGAATTCTAGATCCAAAGAGTACAATTTCTTGGGCATGTGATAGATAGTCAAGGTTTACAGGTTGATCCTGCTAAGATTAAAGCTATCAAGGATTGGACAACACCTACATAGATTTTTCAATTTTTAGGTCTTTTCGGTTACTACAGAAGATTCAATGAAGGTTTCTCCAAGATAGCGAAACCTGATACAAAGCTGACTCAAAAGAATCAGAAGTACTTGTGGGAAGAAAAGCAAGAGGCATCTTTTCAACTTTTGAAGCAGAAACTCTACAGCACCCCGATTACGTCCTTACGCAAAGGTATAGATGGTTTTGTGGTTTATTATGATGGTTCGCATAAAGGATTGGGTGCTATGTTGATGCAAATGGAGAAGGTTATTGCTTATGCTTCTCGTCAACTCAAAGTTCATGAGAAGAATCACACGACTCATGAGTTGGAGTTAGGAGTTGTAGTGTTCGCACTCAAGATTTGGAGACATTATTTACACATTAAAAGGTCTATTGTGTTTACAGATCACAAGAGTCTCTAACACATCATGGATCAGAAAGAGTTGAACATGAGGCAACGCCAATGGATTGAAATACATAGTGATTACGACTGGGACATTCGTTATCATTCGGGGAAAGCGAAAGTGGTAGCTGACTCCATAAGTTAAAAGGAACGGGCTAAGAAACGGTGAGTTCGAGCTTTAGTCATGACCATAAATTCAAATCTCCCCACAAATATTCTTAATGCACAAACTGAAGCAATCAAAGAATAAAACATCAAGTATGAGAACCTACGTGGTATGAACAAGGATTTTGGGACACGATCAAATGGAACTTAATGTTTTAAGGATAGAAGTTGGTTACTACATTTCGGAGGTCTAAGAGATTTGATTATGCACGAGTTAAATAAGTCAAAGTATTCCATTCACCCAGGGTATGATAACATGTATTTCTTTCTCATCCCAGTCATAAGAATCGGGTACTAGACTTTTCTTTCTATCCTGAAAGGGTTGAGAGGACTTAAAAGGTTGAGCTAGTTGCATTTAAAATAGTTAATTTGCTTTGAAATTTTTGTATTTGGCCTCCAAATCTTTTTGAAACTTAGGTTCAGTTTGAATGATTAGATAATATTGGTTTAAGGTGATTGATGATGGATTTTAGACCAGGTTTTACTATTTACAATTTCCCGTCTACCTAAGGTCCACCTACGCACTAACGGGCAGTGTACCCGGTTGCATGTAGTGCCGTAATCGGTAAAGCCGAGGTCGTCCCAATAGCTATGAATGCGGATCTAACTAAGTTCTAATGTCACTGATTTTCAAAGGGGTTTTGAATTGATAAATAATTAAACTCATGAAAATGAAACGAAAGCAAATTAAAAGTAATGAACAATCAGTAGGGAGAAATGTGCTAGCCTAATTACTAATCTTGTTACGCCATAATTAATTTTTCCTATTATGTTTTCTATCGCTTCATGTGGGGGTAAATGTCACTAGACTCCTCGAGTAAATTTGTCTAACCTATGTTCCATATGTTCCTATTCTGTAACCATACTATTTCCAGAGTTTGTGGGTTAACCTATGTAGAGTCATTAAGTACTAGCTATAATCTAGACTTTTTCTAAGGAAACTCGGCCTCTCAGAACTTAGGTTTTCCCTTAACTTCTTAAGCATACCCATTTTGTAGGTGATCATATGGTCAATTAGCAGACAAGATAGTGGTAGTCTATGGTCAATTCTTACCACTACTCGTAACCTATTCGTCTAGGGTCCGATGGTTAATTCTCCTAGCTTCCTAGATACTACCAAACATTAACACTATCGAACCAAAGGTGTTCACGAATAAGCAAAGAAAACAAGAAGATAAAGTGATACGAAAACGAGAAAACTAAATCATGGAAATAACAATTTCATAACTAGTCTAACACATAAAGTGTTAAGCCAATCATAATGTAAATTAGACAAAAAAAAATGAGTAAAACATTAAATGAATTAAACATAGTGTTTGATACAAATTACTTGATGTATGACTAATAAGAATGATGAATTGAAGTTTATTCTCCCTTGAAAGATGGTGTAGAACTGCTAGAAAATGCCTTGAAATCGTGCCCTAGTCGTCCCCTAGGAAGGGGTGAAAAGAGATACTGAAAAGTGCATAATTAGGGCTGTATTTATAGGCCTCGACAAAAGTGATATTATTGGCTCATTGAAACATCATCGACATGTACGGATTTACCCCCTGGCGTAGCGCCTAGTTTTCACTTCAAGTCCTTGTGCATTATAAGTGTAAAACTATATAGGATTTATACAGTTTTAGCCCCTCATCATTCTAAACTTAATTATATGTAGTCCTTGTGGCATAATAAACTTTATATGATTATCCATATTTAGTCCTGATCATTCTTGGTATTTTTATAACAAGTGCTTGTGATAAATTAAACTTCATATGATTTGCCCAGCTTTAGTCCTCCATCGTACTTTTTATTTTTAATTTCAGTCCCTGGACTTTAACTCCTTGGCACTCAAGTTTGATAGTTACGGCGTAAGTCTATCAATCTACTTACACCGTAACCCTTCGTCAACTTATGATATCCACTATGTGTAACCTTTCTATGGCGTAACCTTAAGAATAGGTTACGCCCGTAGAACTCTCGTTAACATTTTCTTCTATTTTACGCCGTAACCTTAATAACATGGTTACGCCATAACTTTCTTAAGACCTCGAAAATTCCTTGGCCATAATAGTATATTACGGCGTAGGTCTATCATGCCACTTAAGCCGCAACATTCTTCTAAATTCTTTTTTGTACTTTTTGGCCTTTTCTCGTATCTTTTCTGCTCCAATAACTCGATTAACCTGAAATGTAAATATGAACAAATATGAATGAATTAAGCACCATATTAATATAAAATGACGCAATAAACATGCGAATTTAATACTAAAATATCATGCTAATTTGATGTTATAAGTGATGAGTTTTGGCTGATATCTATTTTGATAATGGAATCGGTGCGATGGTGAGAATTTTTGAAAATTAGTCTTTCATAAAGTGGCCAGTTTTACCACATTTAAAACATTCAATTTGGATATTTGAAATTTTAGAGCCATTAAACCTTAGAGCATCATTCTCGAAGAATCTCTTGGAATTGGCCAAGAGAGACCTTTCTTGAAATTATTCATTCAGATCATCCTGTATTCTTGGCTACTTCTTAATTTCTCTTCATCAGTTGGATCATCTTAGAAGTCCTGAACAGTAGAGTTAGAGATAAAAGCAATTGAAATGAGGTTGGTTGTGGTCAGAGCTTTCTTTGACATGATTAGAGTTTCTTAAACTTTAGTTAAAACTTAGCCATTTCTTTGGTAGGCTATTGACAAAGCCTACATTAATTTCAGGTTTAGAAAAAGTGCCATCATCATTTACTAGTTCTTTAATAAGAACTTTATAACTGGTAAAGGTTTCAGAAGCTATCTCACCTGCAACGTGGTGAAAGGTATTATAGGCAAGTTTCAAGTCCATGTCTTTATTTTCTTTGACATCAGAAGGTCCTTCTTGGTTAAGAATCAGATCTTCCCATGTCTTTTTGGCTGTGGTACAGTTAATAACTAAATCCATAAGATCATCAGATAAGCATGAAATGATTATACTCTTGAGTAGTTGGTTATGATTGATAACCTCGTTATTGTTCCACCGAGGCTTTTCTACAGTTTTAGGAACATATGGACTATTGTTTAAGATTTTGATTAATTAAGGTTCCATACCAACAATGTGACAAAGGAACCTTTTCTTTTATTTTGTAAATCTTTCCTCATCTAGTTTAGGAGTAGTAGTGACATAACCACCACCCTTTGCATCTAGAAGTTGAGGGACATCATTGTTTGACATGGTTGAATCTTGATCTTAAAAACTTTTGAGCAGTCTTGTTTGAAAAGTTTTACAAATCAAACTGATCTAATACCGTTTGTTGTTCCCAATTTAGTGATTATTACTTAAAAACTAAGTTAAACCACTTACCATGCAAATAAATGTAAAGTGTAAAGCATTTTCATGCAATAATATTTAAAGTATTTTAAACAAAATAATACAACAAATTTTTTAACGTTTAAAATTCTTATTGAATGAATCAAAGAGTTTAACAAGGATTGTTTGTGGAATAACAATTCTAGTCGAATGAAAAGTTGGTGATCTCCTCTATAATTTAAACACAAATCTTAGTTATGGTTTAAGTAAGAACTTATTCTTACTCGATGAATGTTCGGCGACCTAAGTTATGTTCGAAGAGTTAATACTTTTTAATGTGTATTACATTAATTTCAAGAGATAAATTTACTTCTTTACAAACATTCTCTTTTATAACAGAGAATTAGGGTTACAAGGAGTTCTTAGTTTACACATGTAGAGCATCTAATGGGTGTGTGAGATTGAATTAAATGCTACAATACTAGATAATGGGATAAAGTATTCTTTAAGTAACAGTGATTGATAGTGATGTACCTTTCTTACCAAATCTGGAAGGTATGAGTTCTCAAGAAGACTTACTTTATCCTTTTTTCTTAAACAATATCTTTCTCGCCTTTAAATTTCTAGATACTTGAGATTCTTTGTTCATTATATTTTGAGCAAGGAGAACAAACATTGTTCAGTGAGGCATTGTCATCCTCACTGAACTAAAAATTTTCTTTAGATCTTGTGCTTCAGTAGCTGAATCGCATCAAGGCTGAAGTGAAACTCTTTGTCTTCATAAACCCATAAGGAGTTAAGCTAAACTTTATCTTCTGTAAGTAGGTTATACTTAGGCTATTTTATGTACAAATTTATTCAAAGACTGAAATGCACTAAATTGACCTAACAAAAGATATACAAAACAACGATATATAATAAAAGAGAGTTGATACTTACACCATTTTAATGGATGGGGACACTAAAATTATGCACATACTACATTTTACCATATGCATTAGGGTTGTCATATTATGGTGTTCACATCAATATTTGTGGTGGACATAACAACTCCTATAATAAAACCTTTAAGTTATTTCCTAGATGATTTGTCATATGTTTTCTCATTTTAATTATATTTTCATGTTTAGGCTTAAACATCAATTTTTTACCTAAGTTGACAATGTTTATATGAGAACACAGGGTGATGAATCCATAGAGGATGCAACGGTAGCCCAAGCTACCAGTTGATTGTGCCAACAAAATGTTTAGATAAATGTAAACCAATATTTATTAATTTAGCAAAAAAATAGAGCAAAGATTGAGGGCACTTAAGCTACTTTTTCAAATGTCTTAAGATGGGTAGCAGAGTTTCAAAAAGTCCATTGTCGCTAATATACCCAATTTATAAGGGTTAATTCTACGAATTGGCCATGAACTTTTGAAAATTTCTAATGTTAGGTAACGAATTTCAAAAATATTATTATCACCCCATAAAACTTTGATGTTTTGTTCCATTGTTACCTATATGGGGTATATTTGCAACTGGTAACCGGTTACGGGCATTAAATAAAGTTAATTTTTTTTTTATTAAAACTCGTTTACCCAACATATAATAATATCAATAAGCAACTTTACCAAAAACGTTTTCCCCCCAATTTTCACAAGAACCCTAATTCCCAATTTTCGCAAGAACCCTAATTCCCAATATTCACATGTAATAACCAAAATGGGTAAAAGTAAACCTGACAAGAATCGTGTTTTTATAGTTAACTTAAAACATGATGGTTTATTTATAGTAAAACCTTTCGATTATATGAACGAAGATGAAAAGCAAATCACATATATTATGTTTGAAGGTATGTCGTGTGTTGATCTTTTTGATGTAGTTAGGCATTTAGTGCATGCTCCACTTAAGAGGCTTTATTACTGCAAAGTAGGCACCCCATTAAGAATAGGCATTAAAGAAATTAAGAATGATGCTGATGTTGAGGAATTTTTAACAGCTGGTTATGAATCAAAATGGGTAGTTGATTTATATGTTGAACATTTTGATGAAGATGCTATTGATATTTGGGACCATTCAGAATCCATTGATGTTTATTTGGGAAATGAATCTATAATGCTTATTGTTCTTGTGATGAAGAAGATTTAGATGGTGCGGAATTTTTTACCGAAGGTGATGAAACTGTTGAAATTAAGATTGTGACTATCAAAGACCATTTTCTTAACAAAGTGTGCTCTAACAGTGGTCACTTTAGAGGATTCATTGATGAAACTGTCAATGTAAGTTCAATAGAAATGTTAGAAGAATTAGAGAATATAGATCCTAAGTATAGAGTTAAGCCATGTATCATTTATCTAAGACATGATCCTACAAAGGAATTGGATAAAATGGAACCTATATTAGGAATTGTTGGGTCTATTATAGATTTGATGATACAAAACAAGAAGAATGAAACATAAAGGACTAAAAGTGACAAGAATGGAAACTAGAAAAAGATGGAGGATTTGGAAGATTCTAGAAGATATGCTTAAAAGAATATTTAGTTTCCTAATTATATTATGATTCCTCTTGTAAACCCTAGATGTCTTTAGTATATAAAGAGACATAGGGTCATTAGTTTTGGAGGACGTACAAGATGTAGATGTCTAAAGGTGTGTGTGTGTGGGAACCTAGACGTAGGGAAAACGTCTAGGGTTTAGTTAGTTAGTGTAAGATCAAGTCTTTGATCTTTATTATTGTTTAGTTAGAGATGGTGAATGAAAAACCTTGTTCATAATAATATTGATTCTATGTTTGAATATTCCGCCTTTATTATTATGTGTTCCTAGATATAATATTAGACCTCGTCTAAGAGCTTACAACGATCTTCACAATTGGTATCAGAGCCTGGGGCTCGTGATATCTAGGATTATGCAAGGTTTTGATGTCGATTATATGAAGAAAAGATGGGTCGAAGTTTTGTGTTTGATGCCAGATCAAGAAATCGACATATGAATAAAAGATATTAAGTCAGTGGCGAATGAAGATCATGTGTTTGTGGGATCCACCAATCGATTATAATATTTGTGTATTATGCTTCAACGCTTCATGCATCCAATCGATTATATTATTTGTTGATATAATACTATCTGCTGTTGTGAGAGTATATTATTTGCGTATTTGTTCATGGGATCCACAAGGATTATTACTTACTATCTGCTGTTGGATTTGAAAGTCATGGTCACGAGGGTTAATTGTGCAAGTGGGTTGGATTTCGTGTGAAGAGGCGTATGGAGGATACGGTGGACATGCACTTGATTGGTCGATCATCATGTGGATTGGTACTGCGTTTTTAATATTATTTTTTTCGGATCGAATATTAAATTGGTTGTTCATCCCTGCTGTTCGGTGTTTGTTGGTTCTTGGATAAGATGATCACGTGGCTCAGGGGTGTTTAATTGGCTATAAGATCATATAATACTAAACGATTTATTAAGTGTCCATCAAATACTGATGCTGCTCGAGTTTTTGAAAGTACTGTTGAATTTTTTTTAAAGTACTGCTTCATTCAAAAGTACTGTTTGGTTATGCAAAGTACTGCTATTTTCGAAAGTACTGTTTGATTGGATGAAAGTACTGCTCTTTCTCAAAAGTACTGCTCAAGGTACTGATTCTTTCTAATATGGTTTTCGATTTAAGGGGAAGTCGAGCATGATATTTGTTATGGTTTTTTGGACGACACACACACAGAATGGTTATTTGGTTCACACACACAGGAAGAAGTTTATGTTCTTAAAGGATTTAAAAAAGGCTCGTATTTGATTCATTGAATAATTGATTACGAAGAGGATTATTTATCACTTATTTGAAGGTGAAGTGGAATTACTTGGTTTGTGTTCTTATCATCTAGCTTGTTGAATCTAGCAATGTGTGATTTTTCTTATGATGCTCTATGCACACATTGTCTATCACTTAAAGGAGTTACATTGTAGTGCTCAGTGTCTCATACTAGTTAAGGATTCTTTTCAAGGGATTGCGGTCTACTTATATTTGTTGGTTCGTATAAGTATGGAGTTCCGTGGATAGTAAAGATTTAAGACACAAGTTTGGGAAATTCTACTTCTTCATCAAGTTCGTTATATTTGGTTTTCTTCACAAGTAATCATTACATAAAGCCTCTGATTTTGAAGAATCATTTGATCTACATGCATCACTCAAGGGAAGTGTTTGATTTTACTCTTTTGATCATTATTACTCTCGCTAGTTGAAGTTTTCTCTTGTTTTGGATCCATTTTTCTTATGGTGGGTGATTTAAAGCATTGGAAGTCTTAGATTGGAAGTATGATATTGATTCGTGGTGGTCAAGATCATTATTTGCATCGTTCCCTATTTAGATAATAACAAAAGGGAAGAGATGTTTGAGTGACATGTTCAAGTCAAGGGAAGATTGTTTCATTCATGGTGAGATTTAATTATCTCAACTCGCTACTTCGTCTAGGGAAGTTCGTACAAGAATCATGTTTATTTTGTCATCATCAAATAGGGAAGATTGTTGGGTCTATTATAGATTTGATGATACAAACAAGAAGAATGAAACATAAAGGACTAAAAGTGACAAGAATGGAAACTAGAAAAAGATGGAGGATTTGGAAGATTCTAGAAGATATGCTTAGAAGAATATTTAGTTTCCTAATTATATTATGATTCCTCTTGTAAACCCTAGATGTCTTTAGTATATAAAGAGACATAGGGTCATTAGTTTTGGAGGACGTACAAGATGTAGACGTCTAAAGGTGTGTGTGTGTGGGAACCTAGACGTAGGGAAAACGTCTAGGGTTTAGTTAGTTAGTGTAATATCAAGTCTTTGATCTTTATTATTGTTTAGTTAGAGATGGTGAATGAAAAACCTTGTTCATAATAATATTGGTTCTATGTTTGAATATTCCGCCTTTATTATTATGTGTTCCTAGATATAATATTAGACCTCATCTAAGAGCTTACAACGATCTTCACAGGAATGAGATTTGAGACCCATGAACAACTAAAACTTGCTTTAGCCAATTATGGGGTAGCCAATAGGTATCAGATGTGGTTTAAGAGAAAGAGTTGGAAGAAAGTCTTAGCTTTATGTGGTAGGGATGTGGAAGCAGGTAGATGTGTTGGAATTAATACAATTAAAAATGAGCATAACTGATGAAGAAAAAGGCCGGTGAGGATTGTTCAAAAGATGGTGAGAGTAGTTCAAAATATGGTGATGGTAGTTCTAAGTCACCTAAGAAGGTTTCAAAAAAGGGCAAGGTTAAAAGGAAATTTGTTAGGCCAACTGATAAAGATAAAAGTTTTTGTGGATTTAGATTATACGCTTCTTGGATGTCTATTGAGAATTCTTTCCAAATCAAATCCTTAAATCCTAAATGTTCTAGGAATGACAACCTAGGTAGCTTGGTGACATACAAATGGATAGCACATGATTATGCCAAGGAACTCATTGCTGACCCTTTCACTTCTTTTTTGAAGATGAAAGCAAACATAAAGACAAAATATCACATTAATGTAAGCATTGGTCAGTGCCAGAAAGCTAAATAGAGGGCATTATTTGATTTTGAAGGAGGGTTGAGAGAACACTATGCTAGGTTGTGTGAGTATATGAATGATGTTATTGATTCTAATCCGGGTAGCACATGTAGACTAGATGATGAAGAAACCTCTTCAGGAAACTACTATTTTAGAAGAATTGATGTATGTTTCAAAGGTGTGAGGGATGGTTCGTTTGCAAGCTGTAGAAAGGTCATAGGGTTGGATGGTTTTTTTCTTAAACATAAATGTAAATGGGAGTTGTTGGCTGCTATGGGAAGAGATGCTAATAATCAGATGTATACAATAGCATGGGTAGTTGTGAAGGTGGAAACAAGGATAACTGGTGATGGTTTTTGAGTTTGTTGTGTAAAGATACTAATTTGCATTAGGGTAATGGGTTAACAATCATATAAGATGCTCACAAGGTACGTTAATTAGACTAATTTAGTGTATATTGCAACTTATGTGTTTTCATGTATACTACAATTTATGTACTTCTATATTATACAAGGTCTATTAGATATTGGGAGAGGTCAAAGAGGTGGTGGAAGAGCTCAACAAAATAATGTGGTATGTTTTATATTTTAATGTACATTATAGTGTTAATCTGTTACTAATTTACTACATTTTATAATTTTTTTAGTTTATAGAAGAGGATGAAATTAGAAAGAACATAGAGCATGGGTACATGGAGGATTTGCTTATTCAAGAGGCAGAAAGATTAGCAGCAGAACAAAAACAACAACAAGAATATTATGATGAAGAAGCTTTGAGGTTAACAATGGAAGCAGAGGAAAGATGGAAAGAAGGGCAGTTGAAGAGGGAACAAGAAGAATAGGACAAGATGATGGGCTTACACCCTTCATGCTATATTTTAGATGAAGAAAAGAAGAAAGGCTATGTTCCACCTTCCAAAAATATGTCAGATGAAGAGTCTTAGGAGCAAGAACCTTTCAACAGAGATGTGGTATCTATTAATGAAAATATTGAGACACGATAATTTATTGTAGCAAACTTGGATGCAGAAGAAGAGATGGTTATTGCAGATGGAGTAGATGAAGCAAACAAAGGTAAAACAGTTGCTACTCCTGAACCAAAGAAAAAAGGTAAAAAAAAGTGATGATCCAATGAGGATTTATTACAAGTACAGGGGTAGATCAGAGAGGATCTTGCAATAAAAAGTGAAGAAAACAGGTTTGGTCCAAATGGGAAGGGTCAACACCAAATTCACCCTTATTTGTGGATGAGAATTGAAAACTTTTTATTATTTACAATATCAAATGTGTAACCTTTTGTATCAACTGGATGTACTAAACAATGCATCATGGCACAATTTTTATTAAAGTGGTACCTAAACACTATTAATTTTTTGACTTGGTCTATTATGCTTCATGTTATTACATGGAAATAATTTATAGAGAATCTTACTGGACGTCATGTTAGCCTGTATATACACTTTATTTCTCTTTTCACATGCAAGAGAATCTTACACATCCATTTCTCTCTTCACTTTAGTTCGCATATCTGATTTTTACATGCGCATATACACTATGGTTCATGTTGGTATATGCAACTGAAATGACTAAACCTTTCTGTATAGCCTCAGAATCTTAGCTTCCTGCATATACACTGTTTTGGTCTATCTTCTACACTGCAATTTGATCGCACAACCAATAACAAATCCACTATAAAAAGCCATAATCACAATGGCATTTTCATCACACATCTATAACAAAACCAATAACTGAGCAAATGGGTTCCAAAAAGAACAAAGGTAATGAAAACTCTTTTTCATCTTACTATGCTTTATGTGGGTATTATCAGCTTTGTAGCACACCATTATTTTTTTTTCTTTTTCTATGCAGAAATCATAAGCATTTTCAGTGACACTTTTGATGCGACAAAGCAAATGGAATGGTTTGATTATTTTCCTAAAGTTGAACATTCAACTTCTGATTTAAGTTATGAGGAGGTTCACTTTATCCATCAAAGTTTGGCTCAACCTCAAAGAAAGAAGAAGCTAGCAATAACCTAACCCCCAAACAACTTGCAGAGACTGCTTTTAATGAAAGGATGAAGGTGTTGAAGTAGCTTTTCATATTATCTTGACATTTGTTCTAATTAGGGCAACCTACATTTTATGTGTAGAAGTCCTAGTAGAATATTAGTTTTCTTACCTTGCAGTCAAGAAAAACTATTAGTCATATTGTTATATGTTGTATCTTGCACACAATTATATGGCTAGTCGTATGTGAGCCTATGGGGTCACACACATATACACTTAGACACCATTATTATAATGTATTTATCGTATTTACATTATTAATAACCTTTGTAACATAAGGGTGTAATGAGGAGGATATATCTTTGAAGGACCTAATATGTAACTAATGGATTGACATCAATTATCATTAAAGCTAATTGATGATAATTATGGTTGATAGAGTAGATACATTTTGACTTGATAATCCCCTCCCCTCCCCTCATGGCCGGTGAACAACACACATTCAAAGAAAAACAAGGGTTTTGTTTTTGATTGGCTTCCTTCATAATTCTAGGTGTAGTCTTGTGCAAGGATTGGTGAAAAGGTTAGACTAGCATCAGAGGGTGATCGTTAGACGTGTAGTGTGTTTCATACATTGGGAAAGGCCAACATCATTGGTCTTTTGGTTTCTTGATTCTATTCGTGGAGGAGATTGGTGTCTTGCAACCGGAATCACGCTACAAAGGTATAAACCTTATGTTTGTTTTATTTTATTGATCATATGGCTATATGGATCCGTTTTTGGTGATGATTCCACTGCGTTTATATGTTTACTTTATGTTTATTATATTCATCATCACCTATAGTGGTTTCAGAGCCATCATATGTGCCATATGATTATCGGGTATCTTGAAAAAATGGTCAAAACGCGTGTTTTAAGTGTTTTTGTAACCACTTTCAAAACAGCCCGAGGGCTCCATTTTCATGGATTAAGAATGTTATTAGTAATATAAACATCTGTGATTTTTGGTCCTATGGCCATTGGTTTCGCATCGTTAATTAAACAATGTGTTTGATACGCTAAAATGGCTTTAATCGCGTTGTTTTAATCGATTCTTGAAACGATTTGAAAACAGACCCTAAGGCTTAATTTTCTGTGGTAAAATAATTTTAGAAGGTCTAATATCAGTAGGTTTGAGAACCTAAATCCATTTTACTCGCGTACCAATCGGGGTTTTAATTCTTGTTGATTATTTCTTCGATTCGTTGGCTAATTCTTTTATTTCATGTCATTTAAATTGTTCCCATGGCAAATACATGCATGTTTGCTCATGGGATTAGCCAACACCTTGTTATGTTCATAATTTTATGGTATTATTATGTAAATATGCAAAGCCGATGAAAACCTAGACCACTTGTGCCATGAATGATTGTGATTGTCGTTTATTTCTTGTTATTTGGGGTTTGCCATTGTTTCGGCCTTTATGTATGTATTTTAATTTGGTTTTTGCCATTGTTTGGGCATTTTACTATAAATAGATAGTAGATTAGTTGTATTTTACATTCTATATATTGTAACCGTTGCTTGGAATGGAATGGCGAAGCATAAAAGACATAAAGGCATAAAATGGCTGCTCGTACAAGCTGCAGTAAACAGCGTTTCCGGTGATTGGTAGCGTATTTTTAACCAAATTTTTGCTGCAGGTAGACAACTCATGGGCCCACAACTTTGTTGTTTGGTGCTAAGCTCGGGGATGACTCCTTCTAGGCCATTTGGGCCTCCGAATGCAGAATTCTGGGCTGGCAGATTCACTTTTCATGTGCATAATGGGCTTCTACTTGTCCTAGCTTGGGCTTGGAGCAAGTGGGAGTCCTCCGTGTGGTTGTGGTTTATGTCCCTAGATGACTCTTGGTTCTAGTGATGGCTCACGAGACCAAGCATAGGTTCTTTCATCGGTTGAGGCTTTGCATATTGTGGTTGTGTGTTGGTTGTTTGCTTATTATGTATGTTGTGAATGTATATAACTTGCAAATTGTTTTCTAAAACTTAAAACATAACACAAACCATTTTTAAACTAAATCTTGTGATTTAGTTTAACTAAGTTAAATCTGATTTAATTTAAAATCATTGTTTTTAAAAATAACACTTATGTATGTTATTCGATTTATGTATTGTCCAATCTATATTATAATCCACATAGGTTCTATATTAGACTTGAAAATGGACAACTTGACACACATAAATTAAAACAATGATTAGACTTAAGTTAAGAAGAGTTTTTAACTTGTGCTACGAAGAATGAATGCATGCTTTTTCGTACACCTTTTTTGATTCACATCAAAATATTTTACCCGTCACAAATTTAAGTCATGTCGTCCAATCGCATGAGAACACTTGCAATTACTTTTTGCCTATGCATGGGACCTAGGTTAAATTGTAACCCAAGGTGATTATTGTCTATACGTGGGACCTAGATTTATTTTCGCACATTCTCAAATTGGATGACTTAATCGAGTTAAGCGGTGAGACCTTGACCCGAGGCAAGGATGGGACTAAACATGCCTACTTGACACTAGATGCTTGTTCACTAGTGCCATAAGTCCCATAAGGATCTAAGAGTTGCACATGTAATGCAATTGGTGATCGTCGCCTACCAATTGAATCTACTATTGCTAGCGGATCAAGCGATGTGATAGTAGAAGCACAATGTGGATCTTAGCCTTTTTAAATAAATTAATTGTTTTAAACATGGGGTAATTAATTTGTAAAAGGATAATTATCGAAAATACTAAAATTGAACTTTGTAAATTCATATTAATGATATAATGCATCACATCCGTAAACAAAAGTTTGTTCTTTTCTTGTTAAAAGATAAACTAAGTACTTCTTTCTTGTAAGAAAGAGACTTGTTCCTATCTGTTTTCTTTATGAGGAAATGCCATAATAGGAATATTTGAATTGTCCTAAATCTAATCAAACTCAAAGAACACTTACTCTAGAAATCGTGATGTCTTGCAAAAGTCAAAGCAGTTAAGTATGGTTGCACATCTTATTCTTTCAAGTTTGTTTTATAACCCTAGTTCGGTTCGAAACATTGAAGTAAGATAAGATATTTGGATAACTAGAGAACACGTTTTTATACCTACCAAAATAATATGAGTTTTAATAATTGGAAGATGGAAATATCAATAAACCGCAAAATGGTAAAGACAATTACTAGCATGATTACCTAGCAATTATCTTAACCCAATAAACCTAATAAGGTACTATACACCCTTGTGGTAAAATAGACCTTATGGAGGAATGCATGACTATTTTCAAGTTAAAATATCAATGATGGCTAGCCGTCATCTATATGTTAGAACTTGATGCACTTCATTGAATATCTAAGTACATGTTTACTAGTCCAAGTGACTCACATTAGCAATAATGTGTAGATATTCAAAGAAAGAAGGAAAGTATCCAATCGACACTCAGTCTCCACTGGTGACATAACATTTATAATGTTGTATAATCCAATGGGAGCTATGTGACTTTAATACTGGTGACGAAACACATGTAATGTTGTCTAATCCAGTGGGAGCCGTAATCTTTATTACCTTGCAGGTTGCCCATATTATTTATTGATTGTCTTGAAATAATACATTACTTTCCACACGTGAAGCATCATAGTTTATATAAGAACCATTGCATTAATTTTATTAGATAACTTGTCGCGTTCCTGATGTTGCTTCCTGAAATGTTATCAATAAATTGTTATGCATGATTCATTATTAAAACAATAAAGTTCTACATATCTATATTTTGATTTTGTATGAAATCATATCGTGACATCTTGTCATATTACACATGATGTTGTCCGTGCACAAGTGGGAGAAATCTTCATTGTGTGCAAGATACAACATATAACAATATGACTAATAGTTTTCTTGACGCAAGGTAAGAAAACTAATATTCTACTAGGACTTCTACACATAAAATGTAGGTTGCCCTAATTAGAACAAATGTTAAGATAATATGAAAAGCTACTTCAACATATTCACGAATTGTTCGGTAAATATGATTATGTATTATTGTAAATTCATAATCTTGAAGTATGAAATTAACTTGAAATTACTATTGAGGCCAAGAGTCGGCACTCTAAATTGCTTTACTTGAATATGTTTAGGTCTCTTGTAAAGACTTAAACATCAAGTCTGATTAATTGTTGAAAGACTTATAACGTAAAGTAAGGCGTTAACTTGTTATGTATTCTTGTTAAATACATGTACATGATGTCATTAAATTGTAAATGACGTATGACGTATAGTAAAATATTAAATGTTTATGTTTTCTAGTCAAAACATGCACATGAAGTTATTGACTTGGTCAACGACTTGTAAATTAAGTATGCAATGGGCTGAAATCACTTGATGCCATCGGTTTGACTTGGTTGGTAGATCGTAAGCCAAAGAGTATAAGTTCATCTAATGAGTTGTGGGATAGTCTCACAACATCAATCCTCGTGGAATACCACATCATTATGGTATGTCCATCATGGAAAATCAAACTCTATTGATATTGTTTGATCTTTGATGACTTAAACTCTCTTACCTCCAAAGCTGTTAAGGTTAGAAAATTGAATGTGACATGGGTACACTCAATATGGTTCCAATCTGGAAGGTATTTAAGACGCCATTGTGTTATGGAATGGGATGAATTCCATTATGTCTTGATTGAAGTTCTTAATTTGTTAAATACCTTAGTGTAAGTAATTGACAAACCGGAGTCAAGAACTACTAATGTATTTTGGATGTCCCAATTGAAAACAATTTGTTGTTTCTCAAGATGCTGTGTATCTAGAGATTAGTCTCTATGTACAAAGTAAGTGGGAGCACCTTTAGATCTTGAAGTTGTTCAAGAACTAATATACACAACCTTCTAGGTACACTTGTTGACGTCACACTAAGGTTGAACAGGCATATGTTAAACCATAGTATGATATCTCTCATTCATAGATCCGGAAGGAAACTTCTTGCACCTGAATGATATAGTCTTATATCAATGCTAAGGGATATAAGTTAGAGGGTCATTGTGAACCTGCTAACTAAGAGCTGCATTATCAGATTTTGAATCTGATGAATGGCTTAAACCTATGAATGATAAGATGCAGTCCGTGGAAGACAATCACTCATGAAGCTTGATTGATCTCTTACCAATCAGTTAGACTGTGAGGTTAAAAATGAGTTTCTCAATGAGAAGACTCAAAAGGATAAACTTGTACACACGTTTAATTCACGAGCAGTGAAATGACTTACTCATACTCAAGAAATTGACTATGATTAAATCTTCCTACCTGCAAATATTAAATGTATAAAGATGATGAATTGTCATACTTATCTTCATGTAAATGAAATGTGACAATAGGATTTCAAAACTCTTTTCTTATTGAATACATTAGCGAGGACGATGTGTATTCAAAAGGGTTTGGGAATATATATATAATCTTTATTATGTCTACAAGATACAAGAATCCAAGTGTGGATTAGATCATGCATCTCCGAGCTAAGATCTTTAGTTTACCATAAAATCATTAATTTGATTTTGATTAAAATAAGATCGATCTGAAGTACACTAAGAGCAAGTGGAACCTTGTATTTATTTTCTTAAATTTCATATGTTTATAACGTATTAGAAACATTATTCCATCTAAGCTAGAATTTATTCCTTAGTTTGGAATGAAGTTTCTCTTGAGAGTTTTAGAAAAGAAAACATGCAACCTTGTTACATATGTTTGTTTGAATAAACATAAGCGGTTATTAAGTCTGACACAATATGAAACATTATTGAGGGGAGTCTCAATAATCAATCTTACCTGATGAGATTGAAAGCATGAATAGAAACATTAAGTCTAACTAAAGGATTCATTATGTATATCATATTGTGCATTGGACTAATTATATCATTTGCATGAATGCAAGATGAGTTGATAACAACAAATATCTAAGTGAATGTCATTAGATAATTGTTAAACGAACATTCTAATGGACCTACAAAGGACCAAATATATGTTCAACATTTACGGATATTTGAGGATCTACATTACGTTTGCATACATTGATGCTTATTTAAGCGAAATGATGCTCAAACCTAGTCATGGTAGCATATCATCATGAATGATGACATTGTTGACTAGATGTGCTTGATGACAACATTAATGCATTATACATTAAAAGAATAAGAATACTTTACGGTTTGAGAAGCTGTTTAGATGAATGTCTAAAGTAGGTGTTTTGCTAGCTTCAAACACCCTATGGAATGCTTTGTTGCAATACTCGTATTGTACTTGAATGCACACATACAAAAGCACAATCATCATACCTTTCATGGATTATGAAACAAGTATTCTCAAGGTTTACTCGGATGACTACTTGTTGTCTTGAACAACATAATTTGATCATGGTGGGAACACGGTTTCGATCTATATGTAGTCTTATGCATATCTGTTTATAGTATTTGGATAATGGAACATTAAGCGATCGTATTATATAATGAATTGAAATACAGTATGATCGTCTTCATTCATACTCTTGTGTTCTATATTTGCATGTTTAATCCGTGAATAATTTATTTATTCTAAAATTGTCCATTGCGGTTGATGATACGGGGTATCATCGAATTAAACAATTGTGAGCGTGTTGGTGACTATTTGCCAAACTCACATGTTGTTCATTGTGATGAACATTGGGTGACCAACCTACGAGTATTCACTTGCATGGATCGGCGTCAAATAGTGAATCTCGAAAATGGTTATGTCTATTATCCTTAGACTTGAGATGCAAGGGTCTTGCATGTGTGGAGTTCATTCCTTGATATGGTTAAACGTCACGAACAAGGTAGTTATAAAGGCCACTATCGAGAATGATTTGAAACACATGAATGACACGTCTGATCAAAATAGGTTGTTCCTCCACATGGTTTGGAGTTTGATACTCTGGGCCCTCGATGATTTGAGCAGGATGTTTGTATGGCGTACCCAAATGAGATTAAGATGAATCTTAATTCACTTGGTAATCTAGTTCAATATCAAGATCGAGAACATAATAGTTGAACCATTAGAATGACTTTTGATCCATGTCTAAAGTTCAACATGGTATCTGAAACAAAGGGATATATGACATATAAACCATTTAATGAAATGTTTGAAAACCCGACCTCACATATCACTAGGGGCATTGGCGTGTTGCTAGGCGCTAACTATTGCTTGTATAATTACTTGTCTATTATGGCGTCGCAAGTGGGAGCTGTTGGAGTATGCTTGTGTCATAATAAATAATTATATGGCTAGTCGTATGTGAGCCTATGGGGTCACACACATATACACTTAGACACCATTATTATAATGTATTTATCGTATTTACATTATTAATAACCTTTGTAACATAAGGGTGTAATGAGGAGGATATATCTTTGAAGGACCTAATATGTAACTAATGGATTGACATCAATTATCATTAAAGCTAATTGATGATAATTATGGTTGATAGAGTAGGTTACATTTTGACTTGATAATCCCCTCCCCTCCCCTCATGGTGAACGACACACATTCAAAGAAAAACAAGGGTTTTGTTTTTGATTGGCTTTCTTCATAATTCTAGGTGTAGTCTTGTGCAAGGATTGGTGAAAAGGTTAGACTAGCATCAGAGGGTGATCGTTAGACGTGTAGTGTGTTTCATACATTGGGAAAGGTCAACATCATTGGTCTTTTGGTTTCTTGATTCTATTCGTGGAGGAGATTGGTGTCTTGCAACCGGAATCACGCTACAAAGGTATAAACCTTATGTTTGTTTTATTTGATTGATCATATGGCTATATGGATCCGTTGTTGGTGATGATTCCGCTGCGTTTATATGTTTACTTTATGTTTATTATATTCATCATCACCTATAGAAGGTTCTAAGGCTGCCAAGTAAGCATTTTTTGTGAAGAAATTAGTATCAAATCATTTGTTGTCAAAGATGCAAAAGATGCAAAAGGGAAAGGAAAAAAAAGTTTGTTTAGAAGCAATGGTATGTACTAAAGCTATTGGTTACAGCTTATCTATGTATGTAAGTGGTTTAAGTATGACTTAAACCAACTTGAATAAAACTGTTGTAACCCCTAATATCAATGAAGTGATTCATGTTTTTGAATTCAGTAACAAACAAGGGTGGAAAAAAAAAAAGTTTCATTGCATATAATAACCAAAATGCATACATTAGATTGAGTTTATAAGGCTAAAACTAGTTACCAACAACTATTGCCCTAAACAACAACAAAACTAACCAATCTAGCATACTAATGTAACACTACTTCATTGAAAGGACCAAAGACACAACAATTGCAAAACCACAAAGGATAGACTTCCAAACACCGACTTTTTTGTTACCTTGTTACAAATTAGCCTTCAATTCTTCAATCCTTCTTTGACGTGTTACTTCTGTTTGAACTTCACGTCTTTAATTAGGATTAAGTTGATTGTACATCTCTAACAAATGCATTTTGTACCAATCACATTCCTCCTCTGGATCATACCAATCAAAATTTTCACATTTCTTCTTCCCAAGTTTCTACAATCAATTATTAAAGTCTAGTAAATAACTGAAAATTATAATCTTTAAAAGAAAACGTGAATGATGAATTATCCACCGATTTTGGTAACAAATTTAAATGAAACGTCGAGCAGGGTTGGAGAGTGTCCAAGAGGTTACAACCATTGATAGCCTGTCACATTTGCATTTTTCATTGAAAAGATACGAAGACATATTTTGATTTGATTTTGTTTTGGAATTCGTTTTGATTTATGAAAGAATTAATAGAGTTGGTATATGGCTGTTAAAATTAGGGTTTATGATGAAAGAGGGAAAAAAAGGAAAATGAGGATATAAGTGGTTATATGTGGTCACATGTGGGCCCACAGATGATGTAACGGTCATGTGGCTTATAATAGAAGGTAACATCAAAGTTTTATGGGTGATAATAATATTTTTGAAAGTTCGTTAATTAACATTACATTTTTTTGAAAGTTTATTGCCAATCCGTAAAATTAACCCAATTACTCCCTCCGTCTCAAATTAATAGTCCAGATTTCCTTTTTGGGATGTCTCAAAAAGATTGTCCACTTTCCTTTTTTAGTAATAAATAGGGAATTTTGAGGGAGAATATTCTATATGAGTGGTTGAAAATTGTTGTGGTCCCTTTTATTAAACTTGGTGATTTTGTCTCTCGACAATAATTTTGAGACGGAGGAGTATATAATATACTAAAAGGCATTGGGGTATGAGCGATGAACGTTCATGAGCGATAATGACGGATGAACAAAAAAAAAAAAAAAAAAAAAAAAAAAAACTTTAGCAAATTCATTCCCGTGAATAAAATGATCGAAATGACGCACTCCCGTATGACAGCGGAGTTAACCCGCTAGTTTATAACTATTATTGGTAACTTTTCAAATGATTTAGATACCCTTATTTTCTTCATTTCCCTCATCGTCAAACTCAAATTCCGACGACTTTTTGAAGCCAACACTATATTTTCTGGCGAGGTATTTGTTTTCAACATTAATTTTATAGTTGACGGACTAAATCACAAATCCCAAATCCCATTTGTATTACATAACAAACAAAGTGTTATTTCCCTTTTTCATATCATTAACACTATTTCAAGTTGCACATAATTAGTTGTACTAGTTGGAGATATACTAGCAGCCTAGCGCAGGTCATCACTTTTATAAAACTTTGAAATCTTCATCATTAATGAGTGCTTGTCTACTGGATCTATTCTTCACCGACGTTTTAATTGCTTGTTTTGTCCTGTTATACTAGCACATTAATTAATGTGTATTCCAAGGTCTTCTGTTATACTCCGTAACTAATGTGTGTTCCAAGGTTTAACTAATGTGCAATTAATTAATATGTGCTATTATAAGAGTTAATTGCATTTTTGGTCCCAATGGTTTGGCCAAATTGCAGATTTGGTCCCAAAACTTTGAAAGTGCACTGAGGTCCCCATTTTCAAGTTTAGTTCTGCGTTTGGTCGCAGCGAAAGTTAAATGAATAAAATACTTATCTTCTTCCCTTTAATTTTCTAATTACTTTTCTTTTATTTATTCATCTAATACCACCAAGATCATGAACAAAACCCATATAATAAAATCACAAACACAAATACAAAACCACAAACACTCTCATACAATTTGGATCTTTTATTTACTCTTAAACAAAACCACTCCCACAAACATAAAAATCACAAACCAATTTCGGATAATAAAATCACAAACATAAAAATCACAAACCAATTTCGAGATAATAAAATCACAAACATAAAATCTATCTCTTTTCTTCTCCTTTATGATCATCATGGCGTAGGGATTACTCCACCACCTCCATCGGATCTATCACCGCCACGCCAGTTGGTGGTTCTGTCACCACCTTGCGAATCTTGTTCTTCTCTGTGACTCTCATTTCTTGTTTCAATCTGGTAGGGTAGGGATTAGGACATAGTTCTTGTTCTTGTTTGTGAAATTGTAATGGTTTGTTGTTGTAGACAGTTCTTGATCTTGTTATTCCTTTTGACTTTTGTTTCTTGTTTGAATCGGTAGGGTAGGGATTAGGACATGGTTACTGTTCTTATTTGTGAAGTTGTAATGGTTTGTTGTTGTAGACAGGTTACTGATCTTGTTATTCCTTTTTGACTTTTTGTTTCTTGTTTCGAATCTGGCAGTGTAAGGATTAGCCAATTATGTTGTTGAATTTGTGTTTGAGAGTAAAAAGAGTTGGGCATGAATATGGATTTATGGTTAGAGAGTAAAAAGAGTTGGGACTGAAAAAGAGTTAGAACATGAATATGAATTTGTTTATCTGGGTTCTTGATCATGATTGGTGGTATTGGATGAATAAATAAAAGAAAAAGTAATTAGAAAATTAAAGGGAAGAAGATAAGGGTATTTTAGTCATTTAACTTTGGCGAGGGACCAAACGTAAACGAAACTTGAAAATGAAGACCTCGGTGCACTTTCAAAGTTTTGGGACCAAATCGCAATTGGCCAAACCACGAGGACCAAAATGCAATTAACTCGCTATTATAATGAAGAATCCAAGGTTCAAGGTCTTCGCAATAATTAATGTGTGCTCCAAGGTTTTAGTTGCACATAGATAAGTCATCTTTGACACACCTTTTTGGAAGCGTTTAAAAGCGTTAAGTGACAAACGATAAGCGTTTCAGTATTAATGCTTGTTTTGCAACGTTGTTGCTAGCATTTAGCAGCACCTCAACTGCTTCTAATTTTAATGCTTTTTAAAGAAGCATTCCTATATACTGCTAGCATTTTATTTTTATATTACCAATTTACCCTAAAAAATAACATTCATAAGTATATAACATATTTATATATGTCTTTTTTCGTAATTTTACATTTTATAATTTAAGTATATAACATATTTATATGATTTAAGATCATTTGAGGACAAAAGATTCTTTACATACCAAGGGATCAATCTCTACCCTCCATTTTTATTTGATCTAATGGATGAGATTAATCCCAACAATTTAAAAAACCCACTTTCATCATTTTTTTTCAAATATTAATATCTTTCAAACCGTTAATCGTTAATCGAAAAATATATATCATTCGACGAAAGATTTAATTATCTTTCTATAGATAGGCACTTTGATATACTTTCGACAAAATTTTTTTCGTATTTTTCACGTTTTTTTAGTTTTTCATTTTTTACGTTCTTGAATTTTGCATTAAAAATCATATATGATAAAACACTAATTTGAATATCACATGTGATATTAGTGTAATATCATATATGATATGTAATATCACATGTGATATTGGTGTAATATCACATATGATATATCACATGTGATATTACATATCATATATGATATTACACTAATATCACATGTGATATTCAATTTAGTGTTTTATCATATATGATTTTTAATGCAAATTTCAATAACGTAAAAAATGAAAAAATACTGGCGAAAAACGAATATTTTTCTTTTTTTCGAAGTATATCAAAGTGCTCGTCTATAGAAGATAATTAAATGTTCGTCGCGACGGTGTAAATATTTTCATTTAACGATTAACGGTTTAAGAGATATTTAAATTATAAAAAATATGTGAAATAAAAAAATGCTTTTAATATCAAGCATTGATTTCTTTTTAAATGGATGGTGGAGATGAGTCCCTTGGTATGTGAGAAAAGTTTGGTATGTAAAATAACTCTCCTCTATTTATATATGTTCTTTTTCGTAATTTTACATTTTATAATTACAGCTACAGCTACGTTAACAAACACGTTTTTTAAACAACAAATACTACTGCTTACTGCTACTGCTACTGCTACTACTATTGTTTACTGTTACGTGTCGCCAAACATAAGGATAATGTGTGTTCCAAGGTTTAACTAATGTGCAATTAATTAATGTGTGCTATTATAACGAAGATTCCAAGGTTCAAGGTCTTCGCCATAATTAATGTATGCTCCAAGGTTTTAGTTGCACATAGATAATGTGTGTTCCAAGGTCATCATCGAGTTTATTATAGCAGGTCGAACTAGGGAATCTTCGTCATCACCTGCAAGATCTGAGCAATAGTTTCCTATATAAAACCTTGTAGGTTTGCTTTTTAATGTTATGATTCGTTGACAAATGAGTAATTTGACTGTCGTATGTTGCGGCGGAGACAATTTAAATATGATGTTTGATCAGAGCAATTTTTTTTTTATAGTTTTGAGTTGTGATATTTAGGCCTACTTAAGAGACCTAATAACAAGCCTAACCATACGGTGGAATCACTCCTAAACTAGAATTTAAGTGTTAGTAACTAATATGTAATAGTTAGCTTAATTATGGCTTTTATGTTAGTTATCATGCCAAAGCTTATGTATAAAGCCCATGAGCCTTGGCCCAAGCCCATAAGAAGGAAAGGATGCTAGTAGTGTTGCCCTAGCTCCTTGCCATATAAATAATCCTTGTAAACCCTCACTTGAGGGTTGGTTGTTCAATTCACACATTACTTTACGCATAACTCTTCTCACATATCAAACGTGTGTGTGTGTGTGTGTGTTTGTTCATCCGATCACCTTATATTTCTTTCTTTCATATTGAGGCTTGTGTTACAAATATGGGAACCTAACAGTGGTATCATTCGCCAAATAGTTGGGTGAAAAGGTTTTTGTTTTTGAAGTTGTTTGGTTTTACGCGTAAGTCTCGGTCTTCAAACTTTTACACGCTTAAAAACTCATTTTTTCCACTTTCCAATCCAAGATTCTTGTACTTTCAAGGTTTTTAGGTGTTAAAATTTCAGTTTTTGGCAAAAAGTTTCAAACTTTACGTGTAATTCATTGTTTTTAAGCTTGGTTTTATACGTGCGTTCATTTCTACGCGTAAGCTGTCTACTAGTTTTGGATCATCAAGTTTCACACTTATGTGTTATTTTGGTGATATTGAAGCTCTTTCATCACAAAAATCTGGTTTAGAAACACTTTGGGCAAAAAATCCGTTTTGGTTAAGTTTTACGCGTAACAAAACCCTAGAGTTCTGCGTAAGTTATCCGTAGCTTGATCTTGATTTTCTTGGTTTACTCGGTGTTTTCTTGCTTGGATAAGCCCGAAAACACTTCGACTTTGGATATCGTTTACCTTTGTGATAGTGTAAAGGATTTTGGGCAAAACCTAATTTTACGCATAAGCTTAAACTTACGCGTAGAACTCTTTATGCCTAAGCATTTTCTTACGCCTAAGTCTTGTCTTACGCATAAGCTAATCTTACGCATAAGGTTTCTATGTCTAACTTTCAGTTTACGCCTAATCTTAGTGTTTCTCAATTCTTATGCGTAAACATTACTTTTACGCGTAAGTTTGGTGTTTTTACGCTTAAGCATTACCTTGCCTAACATTGATTTCTACGCCTAAGGATACTTCATCAACAACGTTTCATTCGACTATAAAGATCCATTTTACAACACAAGTTTTCTACATGTCTCAACCACCATACTCTAACTACTTTCCTTATACGTATACTCAACAACAACAACAACAACAACTTAGTCCACAACATCAACAATTCAATCAACAACAACAAATTTATCAACAACAATTTAATCAACAACATTATTCATAACAAGGAGCAATTCAACCACAAATGGTTCAACCACCACCTAGTCTTCAAGTACAACCTTACACAAACGTTTACAATCAACATCCATCCAGGAATACTATGAAGGAACCATCTTGGTTTGCAAAGATGTGTTAAGCTTTAACTTGCCAGCAATCCATTCATGAGGCAGGATCACTTGATAGACCTCCAATGCTCACTCCCGGAAACTATGATCAATGGGTAATTAGGTTCTTTAGGTTTTGTGATCTAAATAAGCCACATGGAAAGTTCTTAAAGAAGGTTATATTGGAAGGTCCATTTCAGATGCCTATTGTCGTTACACCCGGAGATCCTAATGCTATTTGTGACAACTCGCAATTTCAGGTCATTTCTCGAAACAATTTATGCTTCACTATTTCAACATTTATAGTAAACTTGGTTTACTTGTTCCAAATTTGCGTAACCTTAAAGGTTTAGCGGCGAATTCATGATCATAACATCACGAACATTTCATATGGACTAAGTTTAGTCTACATTTCATTGACATCATTTGCATCATGATAATTCATTCATGACATTTCATTTCACATTTAACGCGTAATTTTTATATTAAATAAACGCTATCGCGTGAGTTATTATTTTGTATATTTAATCCGTTACTTTCAAAAATGATCCCGAGGTATTTTTATACTTACATTTAGTTATAAAAACTATATTTTGAGATTTCCTAGTGTTTTGAATTTATTTCGTATATAAATCGTTAAAATTATATTATTACGTCGTTTTTCTTAAAAATTATACGATAATTATTTTTATCACTCAAATTTCACAAGGAATGTATTTTTACAATTTTTATTATTTCATTACATTCTATTTTGACCTATTAAAAACTTACTTGTACCAAAATTTCCATTTACCTTTTACTTATACATTTTTTTCTACATGCTCAATTATTACACAAATGTTTATACATTTAAAAAAAAAAAAAAAAAAAAGTTATAAATATCTAAGTCCCTCCCCCCTTGGCCGACCAAGGGGGAGGTGACAATTAATGTATGTATGGCTAGCTTGATTGTAATAATGTAACTTATACATAAAAGTCTTATACTTCTATTATTTTCTCATACATGCATCTCATTCAAGTGATAACTAAAATTTTTCTCTCTTCTTTTGGTTCTCATCAAACCGGCCACACATAGAGGTTCCAAGGGATCAAAAATTTTCTCAAGATCAAGTGTTTTTACAATCTAGTTATTACTCTTTATTAGGTTTTGAAATAAAAACCAAGAGTATTTAGGTTTAACCTTGTTACTTGCACCTCATCATTTACTTGTAAGCTTGTTTCTTTCATTTTCATGTTTCCTTTTCATTTCATATGTATCCTTTCCTTTTGGAGCAACATGCAAGACATATGTGATTTATACCATTTTCATGATTTTAAGAGTTATATATATATATTTGGTCATCCTATAATTATCCCTTGGTATTCATTGGTCTTGATGGTGATTAGGAACCCATGACACCCTAAGAAGGTGTATGGTAGGATTAGATTAGCTTTGGAGTTGATTTGAAGGGATTAGAATAGGTTTTGTCCGAGAAAAACTATTTTCGATAACTATAAATTATGTTCTGTACTTGTTTCGATTTTCTGGAAAACCGACAGAAGCACGACATTTTGGCCTTGATATTTAGAAAATATACTTTAAAACGAATCCGTGGCCTTTTGAGCGGATAAAACGGAGTTATAACGAAGAAGTTATGGGTTTTAAAGTTTGACGAAATGGACATTTTCGAAAATTTCAAGATGCGCTTTTAGTTTGTTCGGGTCAAAACGAGCCTTAAGCTTCACAAATTATTTCGACTTATCAAAAATATATTAGTTTACTTGATACGAAGCTAAGGGCGTATTATCGTGAAAGCGGTTTGAAACGACAAAGATATGCACGTTTTACAAACTTGCCGTAACTATTATTTTCCGAAAAACTATATTATTTCTACGATACAAGTGTTACATTAGTTATGAATGACCATGTTTGCTTGTTGTTTTAACAAGGATGTGGAACTTTTGGAGCAATTGTCTTCTAGTAAATCAAGTTCACCGGCCATATTTTTCAAAGCGACAAGCCGTTTGTATAGCGGAGTTGTAGTAAATTAATTACGGATGTTCAAACTTGGCCAGCACAACAATTAAAAAATCACTATCTTTAACCCTTATTATCTTTAACACTCTGAAATTCTAGATTTCAATTAAGATCTCTAACGATCGGCGTACACGACTAGTTTTGAACTGATTCGGAATATTAGGGCAATTAAGATCGAGGAATATAGGAATTCTGGGTCGTTAAGTCCCACGGAGGATGAATTGGTGTTAAAACACTTAATCGGATGGTAGAATGATCACTAAGGATAGAATCGATAAGGTTTCGATGGATAATTATACTAAAAGAGAAAATCTACAAATTAAGGCGACTTAAATGCAAATTAAAAGATTAAAAGATAAAATCTATTAAATAAACGCTATCACTATTTTTAAAGTCGATGAGCGTTTAAAACCTACAACTTAAAACTTACGTTTAAAATAAAATTACGTCTACGCACAAAATAAAAAGTGAGTTTTAAAGAAATAAAAGACCTAAAAATATGAAAATTATACTTTTGGAATCCTAATAATAAAAGAAAATTATTAGAAAAAGAAAATTATTTTTACAACTATTTATTTATTTATTATTAATTAAAACTATTTATTAAGTATTTAAATTGCACTAAAATACAAGAAAATACAAAATTAACCTAGAAAAATGAAATTATAACTTTGAAAAATCTAAAATATGATAAAACTTATTTTAAAACTAAAATTATATTTTTAAGACTTATTATGTATTTATTATTAATTTAAAACTATTTAAAACTAATAAAAATGCTAAAAATACTTTTAAACTAAGAAAATTATGGAAAAATACTTTTATTACTTTTATATTTATCTTAACCTAAGAAAATTGAAAATCATTTTTTGGACTTTTATAATTTATTTGTATTAAAAGCTATTTAAAAATACCTAAAACTAATTTAAATTAAGAAAAATAGCAAAACAACTTGGAAAAATCTGAAAATTTCAGGAAAAGTTATTTTAATATGCTAGAATCTATGAAAATAGAAAAACATGGTCTTGTTTGGAGAAATAAGCTAATCATATGTACAACCGCTTATTAATAAGCACTTGAAAAAGCCAAATAACAACCAAAAGCTACCAAACTGATAAGGAAGCTATATTAAGCTAAAAGAACTCTATTGCAACCAAAAACAACAATCTTGAACCTCTGGAATACTAGTTAACACAGATTTGAAGTTTTGACTTTGATTATAAAAACAGAAAATGGTATACTACTTTAAGCTTAAGCACAGATCACTCAATAAGCTAAAAATGAAAAACAATTATTAGAACTTGTTTAAGACCTGGTTGAGACCAAGTATACCAAAACTCAGACCTTGATGAGCTCTTATGAGCTTGGGAGAAGCTTTTTAAAAACCTGAGAACCCACTGATTTGAGACTCAGTTAATACTGAGTGAGTTGGGACAGTTTAATAAGCACTTGCAGACCTATCAAATAAGCTGTAACTAGAAACTTTAAACTTGAAACTTGAAAAGGACCAGGTTGACTTCCCAAAGTACCAAGAATCACAAGGTTTGACCAAATAACAAGCTCTTTAGAAGCTAATGAAAATGGTTTGAAATCCTGTGCACAGGGCACTTTTTTTGAAATGGTATGAAAAATAAGCTAATCAAAAAGCTATTAAATAAGCTACAAATGGAAAATAAGAACTTGTAACCTTGAGACAGCTTGGTTGGCTTCTCAAAAAGCCAAAACACACATGATAATGATCACTAATAAGCTCTCTAAGAGCTTATGAACTTGATCAGAAAAGCGTACACAGCACTTTTGACTTTTGATTACACACTCAGTTTGACTTTTATGAACTTGTAATCAAATTTATAGATTGAACATGTTATATTAAGTTGTAATAAGATTATACTAAGCTATATTAACTGCTTATGAGCTAATATGATGATTCTTGCAAATCAAAATCCCAACAGTGACTGATTCAAGATCAAAAAGAAAGATTTTGACTTTTAGGCTAATAAGGACTTGGTTTAATGACTTGTATGAGTTATTAAGATCTAGTTAGACATGAGACAAGCAAAAACAATTGACTGCACAACCTTTAGCACAGATAACTACACAAATCCAAACACCCTTTTCTGAAACAGATTTGGAAATTTTCAAAGCTTATAACAGATTAAGATATTGCAATCTATTGCAGAACTCATAATATCATTAAATAACACTAGAGAAACATAGAACAATAACATTAACACCATAGAACAGTAAAATACCAAGATTTAGCAAAAAGGCTTACAATTGCTTCCAACTGAAAACTAAGAACCAAGGTCTGAAAACACATCCTAAAGCTTCCCATGAAGCACTAATCCCAAGGCAATCCAAAATATACCTTGCTCCAGTTTCTTGATCACACTCACCATGTATTTTTAATTTTTAACTAATTAAGTGGTATTTTGTGAATTTTGATTTTTCTATTAAACTGCTTTTAAGAGTGTCTAAAAGCTTTGATAAGCTTTATAAGGAGCTTATATGACTTACTTAGTCCAACATAACCACTTCTAATAACCTTTCAACATAATGAGATTTCTTTGAATTGAGAAAATTGCATAACATAAGATAAGACCTCAAAAGTGAAATTGATGATATCAAAAGGTTTATATTACATCGATAACATGAAATACAAGATTAAAAAGCTTTAAAATGCACTGGAATTAAGAAATAAGTTAAAACGACAATGAAAATTAAAATTATACTAGATATATTTTCTCTTGCCCTTCTTCTTGATATTTATTGACTTCCCACATCTCTTGTCGACCTCTTGAGTATTTCCCACCAAATCCTGACCATTGAAATCATCCAGATAATCATCTATGCCAAATGTCGAATTTGGCGCCATTTTTTCAAGGAGTGGGTTTTCTGCATTAATTGGAGTTGGATTTGTGTGGAGGTGGAAGGGGAAGAGTAATCAAGTGGTGTTGTGAGGTGGAAAGGTGAAAACCAGTGGTTAAAACCACTGGTTTTGGCTAATACTGCTTTGGGAGAGACGGGTCTACAGTACCCGCGGTTTATTTGAATTTAAAATCTGGGCCGGGTTAGTGGATTGGGCTTGGATTTGGACTTATAGTAATAAAAGGGTCCGTTTGGTTTGGTTTTAACAACAAGGACCATAATTGCAATTTAGCCAAAGTTAAGGGGCTGGTCTTGAACATTTTCCCAAGCTCTCATAAGGACTAAAACTGCCAAGTATTAATATTACAAGGACCTTTGTTGTTAATTTCCATTTTTACAAATCCAGGGACTAAAATTGCCAATTTAGAAACTATAAGGACCAATATTGTAATTTTCTCCAAAGTTTTATCATAAGGACCATTTTTGCCATTTATGAATAGAACAAGGTTAAAACTTGATAATTTTCACTTTTAAATTAACCAAGGACTATTTTGACAATTTTCAAAGTTGAGGACCAAAGTTGTCATTTTGTGATTTTTAAACTTTAAAGGGTTTGTTTTGACAACTTTTGAATCTTATGGACCTTAAATGATATTTTACAAGTTTTTGAATTACAGGGACTATTTTTGACATATTTTGTAACTTGGGGACTAAAGCGCCAATTATGCAAACTTGATACGTTTTTCATCGATTTTGATGTTTTGCATTTAAAACATATAAAACACTTGTTTGTGATATTTTTATCATTTTGAAGCATTTCTTGAGTGTTTTCGGATGTTTTGGCATTCTATCAAGATAAAAATGATGAGTATTTAGACACTCATCAATCCCCACACTAAGATATTGCTAGTCCCTAGCAATGATTTGAGAAAACATAATGGATTTTAATCTCTTTACCAAAAGCCATTACTCGGAGTAGCCAATTGTTTTAGTTCAAGTAAGAACTTTGGTACAACGATAACCATATGATTTTTGGCAAATCATAAACCATATAACGGATTTGATTTGTCTTTACCGAAGCCGTACCCTTCCGGACTAGCCAACTCTTAGATAAATTATAAATATTATCTTTGGTGAGCCGATTACCAATTATGGATTTTCAACGCCTTTACCACAAGCCATAAACTTGCGGGCTAGCCAACTTTTCACTAGTTTAAAGATATGGTGAGTTGAACACCATACAATTTTAGGCAAATTGCAAGCCATAAACGGATTTGAGATATCTTTACCAAGAGCCGTTTGCTCTGGATTAGCCAATCCTTATGTGGGTTAGACATGGTGGATGATTACCATTTGCCGAGTAAGTGAAAACACTTACTCCAAAAAAAATTTTGGCCAAAACGGGGAATTGGGTGAAATAATTACATGAAATTCGTGAGAATTCCCCCACACTAAGAAATGAATATTGCCCTCAATATTCAAAGTACCGCGGTTATGCGAAACAAAGAACGTAAAAGGGAAATACTACGGCCATTATTTAGAAAGGATTTTTTTTTTTTTTTTTTTTTTTTTTTTTAGAAAGATTGATAATATACAACAAGGGGGTAGACTCCCCACACTAGGGTGATAGAAAGGGGTAAGAAAATGCAATTATGGGTGAAAACCCATATGGTGCGTGCTAATATTTTTGATTCCCGAGTCACTAGCTTGACTCGATCCCGCATTCATTGGTTCATGGGGAATGTTTGTAGATCCGGACAACCACGGGGAATGTCCTCTCCAAAGTAATGCTTTAATCGATGACCATTTACTTTAAAATTAGGACCATCGGTTGAGATAACTCAATGGTACCATAAGGATAAACCTTAGCGATGGTAAATGGACCGACCGGTAGGGACTTAAGCTTTCCGAGAAAATCTTCAATCTAGAGTTGAAAAGAAGGACTCGATCACCAACGTTGAAAACGCGGTTCTTGATCTTGAGTCATGAATCTTCTTTGTCTTTGCTTGTAGATCAAAGAGTTCTCATAAGCTTGATCACAAGTTCATTTAGTTCATTCATTTGAACTTTTCGTGATCACCTACCGTCTCAGATATCGAAGTTTGCATGCTTTAAGGCCCGAGAAGCCTTGTGCTCTAGTTCAATCGGAAGATGACATGCTTTTCCGTACACTAGCTTATATGGAGTACACCCAATTGGTGTTTTGTAAGTCGTCGAAAAGCCCAGTCGTCATCCGGTTTATCCGACCAGATGCACGATTTTCACCTCATCGTCCTTTCAAGTATTCTTTTAATACCACGATTTGAAACTTCCACCGCCCACTTGTTTGGGGTGGTATGCGAGATAGACGGTGGGTAACACCATACTTTTGCATGACTCGATCAAATTGGTCATTACAAAATGTGTACCACGATCACCGATTATTGCACGAGGAGTTCCAACCGCAAAGAGAGCTTTCAAAATTTCACAACTACTCGGGCATCATTTGTAGGTAAAGCTTTGCTTCAACCCATTTTGACAAGTAGTCAACGACCACGAGTATGTACTTGTTACCACGAGAAGATGGAAATGGCCCCATAAAATCAATACCCCGGATGTCAAATATCTCACAAACTTGAATGGCATTTTGTGGCATTTCATTCCTTTGAGATATGTTTCCATGATGACGACAAGCGTCACAAGTTTTGACATAATCGTGGGCATCTTTATAGATTGTGGGCCAATAGAACCCGGAATCAAACACCTTTTGGCGGTGTAGTTTGGACTATGATGGCCCCGTGGGTCCAAAGATGACAAGCTTTGAGAATGTCAAGAGCTTCTTGTCCATAAACACACCGTCGGATGACTTGATCCGCACAGATTTTGAATAAGAAAGGGTCGTCCCGAAATAGTGTTTAACATCCTTGAAGAATTTATTCTTCTGCTGGGTCGTCATCCCTTTCACGATGAAGTTACCCGCATGGTAATTTGCAAAGTCGAGAAACCATGGGGTAGAAGAGTTTCCACGAAAAGAAACCGCATTGAGTGTCTCGAGAGGAAATGTTTCATTTATTTCCTTTTCTCGAAAACATCTTGGTGAGGGTTTTCTAATCAGACAGATGATCGTGACCGTGTTCTCGGCTCCTTTTTATCACGTATGATGATATCAAATTCTTGAAGGAGGAGAACCCAACGGAGCAATCTCGGCTTTGCATCTTGTTTTGCAAAGAGATATTTAAGAGCCGAGTGATCCGTATACACTACACATTTGGTCAAGATTAAATACGGCGAAACTTTTCAAAAGCATACACCACGGCTAATAGCTCTTTTTCGTGGTGGTGTAATGAGTTTGAGCTTCATCATAGTCTTACTTGCGTAGTGAATAGGTGAAAATGCTTATTTCTTCGTTGCCCTAAGACTGCGCCGATAGCAAAATCACTTGCATCGCACATAAGCTCAAAAGGTAAATCCCATCGGGAGCAACGAGAATGGGTGCTTGATAGCTTTTTCTTCAATGTTTCAAAAGCTACGATGCACTCGGGTGAAAAGATAAAAGGAGCATCCTTTTCAAGAAGATGGGTCATTGGTAGGGCGATTTTGGAAAAATCTTGAATGAATCTCGATAGAAACCGGCATGACCTAAAAACTCCTAATACCTTTGACGGTAGTAGGATGAGGTAATTTAGCAATAACATCGACTTTTGCTCTATCAACCTCAATCCCGTTCTTTGAAATCTTATGGCCAAGGACTATGCCTTCTTTGACCATAAAGTGACTTTTCTCCCGCTTTAGACAAAGATTGGTGTCTTCACACCTTTGAAGCATTTTATCTAAATGGGAGAGACATGTTTGAAACGAATCCCCAATGACCGAGAAGTCATCCATAAACACCTCCATTGTTTCCGATCATGTCGTGGAATATGGCCATCATACATCGTTGGAACGTGCGGAGCATTACATAAGCCAAAAGGCATACGTTTATAGGCAAAAGTTCCGTATGGGCGGTGAATGTGGTTTTATCTTGATCCTTTGGATCAATGGGAATCTGAAAGTACCCGAGAAACCATCAAGGAAACAATAGTATTCATTTCCCGCTAATCTCTCAAGCATTTGGTCCATAAAGGGTGAGGAAAATGGTCTTTACGAGTGGCGTCATTCAACTTACGGTAGTCAATGCAAACACGCCATCCGTAACCAATCGAGTTGGAATTAACTCGTTATCTTCATTTGTGACAACAGATTATGCCACCCTTTTAGGAACACAATGAATTGGGCTAACCAAGGACTATCCGAGATTGGGTAAATCAATCCTGCATCAAGAAGTTTGATAACCTCTTGTTTGATAACATCATGGATTTTTGGATTTACTCTTCTCTCGATGTTGAATCTGGCTTAAAGTCATCCTCCATCAAGATTTTATGAGTACAAAACTCGGGGTTGATACCTTTGATGTCGGAGAGTTTCCAAGCAATTGCTTGCTTGTGTGACTTCAAGATTTTAATGAGGCGACTTTTTCATCTTTACTCAAATCTCTAGCAATAATGACGGTAATTTATCATCACCTTCAAGAAATGCATACTCGAGATGAGGTGGTAAGTCCTTAAGCTCAACCTCGGAAATTCTTCGCTTTTCTCAACCGACTTGATTTCCTTGTTATGAAGTTTGATGGAAGGAGAGGATGAGAAATGTCATGATTTAACAATTTCTCAAGAAGAAAATCTCCTCCGTTAATCTCATTTTGATTAATCTCATCAGAATTGAATCACTAGAGTGAGGGGTGGATGATGGATCATCATTAAGCAACTTCTCAATGAGAAGTATGTCCCCTCAATGTCAATTGGGCGTGATCAATTTCCCATGGAATGAATCATTTGGATAAGTAGGCTTCAATCTCTTCTAAGATGAAGTCACTTTCCTCAAATGGGGTGAGAGAAGGAGTAGAATTGGCGATGATAGGTTGAGATGAATGAGTGAGATTATCACTCAAGAATTATGATCATAACCAAGAACTTCTTGCAGTACTCTTGAAGCAACATCAATGATATCTATTCGGTTAACCGATTCGTAATCATAATTTGCGAGTACCTCAAGTTTGATCAAGGTTAAAGTGACGACTTCATTTCCAACACGCAATGTGATTTCTTGCTCAAATACATCTATGAGAGCACGGCCCGTTCTCGTGAATCCTCGACCAACAATGAGAGGAACCCGATGATCGGCATCAAAATCAACAACCACGAAGTCGGTGGGAAATGGAACTTTCCTACTTTCAAATACGTCCTCGGCAATGCCAAGAGGACGGGATATTGTACGATCCGCAAGCTCGAGAGTCATGCATGTAGGAGTAAGTTCCGGAGAGAAAGTTTCTTCCACATCGAATATGGCATAAGATTAATGCTTGCACCAAGATCTCGCTAGGGCAAAGCATTCAACCATTCTGAGAATACACAAGGTAAGAGAAATTTCCCATGATCTCCAAGCTTTTCGAAGCTTCTTTAGAATAACTGCAGAGCGCTTCTCATTAAGAGGAGTTTTAGCCATTTCAAACAACTTTTCCTTATTGCTTAACATGTGTTTGAGAGTTGATGCAAACTTGGGCATCGAGATGATAGCATCCGCAGCTTATGTCAAAATGTAACTCTTGGAAAATTTGGAAAAATTTGTCCATTTGATGACTAGCTTTTTCACGGAGCTTTTGCTCATTCAAACGTGATGGATATGGAATAGAAGATTTGGATTTGATATTTTCAACGGGAGCTACGGGTGGTTCAAAACAACTCTGGATTAGACTTGGGTTTCGGACAACTCGAGGATGGACTACAGAAGGTGGGACTTGTCTTGTATTACTTGGACTTGAATAATGCACTTTGTCCGTTGTTTCCTTGGTAACTTGACTCATTGCCACGGGAGGAGGGGCATTGGAGTCGTAGGTCCATTGTGAGTCGAGGTTCACTTTCCACTACCTTTGGAAGAGAAGAAGAGGTAGTAGGAATAGCGGGTCCATTGTATGAAACACCACTTCGGTCGTGATCGCTTTAGCATCGCCCCTCGGGTTAGCGATCGTGTTGCTCGGTAAAGTACCGAGCTCGGGGTCGATCATTTAAAGACTTCTTAAGATCGTGATCCGACCGACCAACAACTGCTCATCTCATCTTGGGATTTCATAAACCGCTTTAGTAACTCATCGATGATGGTCCCGAGGAGTAATGATGGGAGGTGGATTAGGAGGAAATTTTGAGGTCGGATGTTTTGATTATGACCTTGTTGTTGAAAATTCCTTGATTAGGATTCACATTCCCATGAAATTGATTCCCACGATTGAAATTGTTTTGATGAAGGTTCCTTGTTGTTGGAAACCTTGATTGGGTCCGGATAGAAATTACCTTGGTTTTGATAACCTTGGTTCATTCTAGGTTGATTTTGATTCCGTTAGGATTCGGTTAAAACCGGTGGTGCACGATAAGTGCTAGCACGGTAGTTTGGTTCATTCGAGGACGGTATTGATTACCTCCTTGATTTGAAGTACCGGCTATAGCATTTGCTTCAAACGGACTACCATCGGTGGCGATCAGTTGTAGTATGCATGAGGACCACCACAAGTGACACAAACTTCAACTTTCTTCACTTCACCATGTGATGGTGTTTGAGTGAAGGTGACTTTCTTTGGTTAGCAAGAACCAAAGCTCGAACGAAGATCTGTGAGTTTATCAATCTTAGCATCGGTGCTAGATGTACTCATATGAGATGAAGTAGAAGGTCCAAGATTAGATTGATTTTGATATGTCTTAGTGCGGAAAGAACGGACTGGGACTTGTTTTCAATGATTTGTAAGGCTTCTTTGGTGGTTTTGCTAAGGAAATTACCTCCGCGGAGGCATTCGAGAGTCTTGGTCACCGGTCTCGCACCATTATAGAAAGTATCCATTTGCATTAACTCGGTAAAACCATGATGTGGACACTTGAGCAATTCTTTGTAACGATCCCATGCCTCCCGAATGATTCATCAAATCTCGAGAAAATTTCATTATCTCATTCTTAAGACTTGTGGTTCGGGATGGAGGATAGAACTCGTTAACAAACTTGGTAACTAGATCTTCCCATGTCTCTATAGAACGAGGGGTTGTTTCTCAAGCCAATTCCGGCTTGTCCTCTAGAGAAAATGGGAATGAAGAAGCTTGATAGCTTCGGATGGGACATTCTTGTACTTGATGGTTGATGCAATCTTATTGAACCATCGAATGTGTGCATGAGGATCATCCCGCTCAAAACCATAGAATTGGCTTTGGGTTACTAGATTAAGCAACCCGGTCTTGAGCTCGAAGGTATCGCCCACAATGGTGGGACAACAATGGCATCTCCGTAACCCTCGATGGGTGCTTGGAGAAGCTCATTCATAGGTTTGTCTTCCGCCATTTCGACGGTGGTGGTGGTGGTAGACGTTCCTCGATCACGGTGAAGGAGCCGAACGTCCTCACGTCTGAGGAATGTTTCCAAGTTCGGAAAGTGGACTTGTAGAACTGGAAGAACGAGTCTTGCATGCACTAAGTATAAAATCAATTTTCAAAACAAATGAGGCAAAACACAAGTGAACTTAACCAATAATCACAAATGAAATGGCTTTTTGAAAAGGTACACCAAATCACAAGTGACACAAAGGCAAGTTTTAAATCGATGTTTGGGAACTTATTAATGGTCGCACCCCAGTTAGGTAGTCTGTTGCCTTGATTTGCGGTGGTTGATTTTATGTATATATTAAGTACCACCGAAAAGACGTAGGTAATGATTTGTCTTGATGGGGTTAAAAACTTTTGGAAAATATTTTTGGTATCGTCCCGTTTAACCAAATCGTATCTCTTTAAGAATCACCTTAAAAGAAACACAAGATGAAAACGTTACGATTGTTTTGTTGTTTTATATTGTTTTGGGTTTTAACACTTTAGGAAAAGCGTTAATGAACTTTTGGTTTATATTAACTTTACGAAAACTTTTACAAACTGTGGTATATGTGCAAGTACAGGTGCGAAAATGCTAGAAACACGCTTACTGACCTCCCGCAATGGCGCCAAAATTTGATTCACAAGAAACAATCAAGTCTAAAAGACTTAAAACAACTTAAACACAAATGCAATTAAGATCGAGGAATATAGGAATTCGGGTCGTTAAGTCCCACGGAGGATGAATTGGTGTTAAAACACTTAATCAGATGGTAGAATGATCACTAAGGATAGTGATCGATAAGGTTTCTGATGGATAATTATACTAAAAGAGAAAATCTACAAATTAAGGCGACTTAAATGCAAATTAAAAAGATTAAAAGATAAAATCTATTAAATAAACGCTATCACTATTTTTAAAAGCGATGAACGTTTAAAACCTACAACTTAAAACTTACGTTTAAAATAAAATTACGTCTACGTACAAAATAAAAAGTGAGTTTTAAAGAAATAAAAGGCCTAAAAAGATAAAAATTATACTTTTGGAATCCTAATAATAAAAGAAAATTATTAGAAAAAGAAAATTATTTTTACAACTATTTATTTATTTATTATTAATTAAAACTATTTATTAAGTATTTAAATTGCACTAAAATACAAGAAAATACAAAATTAACCTAGAAAATGAAATTATAACTTTGAAAAATCTAAAATATGATAAAACTTATTTTAAAACTAAAAATATATTTTTAAGACTTATTATGTATTTATTATTAATTTAAAACTATTTAAAACTAATAAAATGCTAAAAATACTTTTTAAACTAAGAAAATTATGGAAAAATACTTTTTATTACTTTTATATTTATCTTAACCTAAGAAAATTGAAAAATCATTTTTTTGGACTTTTTATAATTTATTTGTATTAAAAGCTATTTAAAAATACCTAAAAACTAATTTAAATTAAGAAAAATAGCAAAACAACTTGGAAAAATCTGAAAATTTCAGGAAAAGTTTATTTTAATATGCTGAATCTATGAAAAATAGAAAAACATGGTCTTGTTTGGAGAAATAAGCAACTGCAGTTACAACTGCTTAATAATAAGCACTTGAAAAAGCCAAATAACAACCAAAAGCTACCAAACTGATAAGGAAGCTATATTAAGCTAAAAGAACTCTATTGCAACCAAAAACAACAATCTTGAACCTCTGGAATACTAGTTAACACAGATTTGAAGTTTTGACTTTGATTATAAAAACAGAAAATGGTATACTACTTTAAGCTTAAGCACGATCACTCAATAAGCTAAAATGAAAACAATTATTAGAACTTGTTTAAGACCTGGTTGAGACCAAGTATACCAAAACTCAGACCTTGATGAGCTCTTATGAGCTTGGGAGAAGCTTTTTAAAAACCTGAGAACCCACTGATTTGAGACTCAGTTAATACTGAGTGAGTTGGGACAGTTTAATAAGCACTTGCAGACCTATCAAATAAGCTGTAACTAGAAACTTTAAACTTGAAACTTGAAAAGGACCAGGTTGACTTCCCAAAGTACCAAGAATCACAAGGTTTGACCAAATAACAAGCTCTTTAGAAGCTAATGAAAATGGTTTGAAATCACATGCACAGGCACTTTTTGAAATGGTATGAAAAATAAGCTAATCAAAAGCTATTAAATAAGCTACAAATGGAAAATAAGAACTTGTAACCTTGAGACAGCTTGGTTGGCTTCTCAAAAGCCAAAACACACATGATAATGATCACTAATAAGCTCTAAGAGCTTATGAACTTATTTGTAAACTGTACACGCACTTTTGACTTTTGATTACACACTCGGTTTGACTTTTATGAACTTGTAATCAAATTTATAGATTGAACATGTTATATTAAGTTGTAATAAGATTATACTAAGCTATATTAACGCTTATGAGCTAATATGATGATTCTTGCAAATCAAAATCCCAACAAAGGATCGATTCAAGATCAAAAGAAAGATTTTGACTTTTAGGCTAATAAGGACTTGGTTTAATGACTTGTATGAGTTATTAAGATCTAGTTAGACATGAGACAAGCAAAAACAATTGATCGCACAACCTTTAGCACGAGATAACTACACAAATCCAAACACCCTTTTCTGAAACAGATTTGGAAATTTTCAAAGCTTATAACAGATTAAGACATTGCAATCTATTGCAGAACTCATAATATCATTAAATAACACTAGAGAAACATAGAACAATAACATTAACACCATAGAACAGTAAAATACCAAGATTTAGCAAAAAGGCTTACAATTGCTTCCAACTGAAAACTAAGAACCAAGGTCTGAAAACACATCCTAAAGCTTCCCATGAAGCACTAATCCCAAGGCAATCCAAAATATACCTTGCTCCAGTTTCTTGATCACACTCACCATGTATTTTTTATTTTTAACTAATTAAGTGGTATTTTTGTGAATTTTTGATTTTTTCTATTAAACTGCTTTTAAGAGTGTCTAAAAGCTTTGATAAGCTTTATAAGGAGCTTATATGACTTACTTAGTCCAACATAACCACTGCTAATAACCTTTCAACATAATGAGATTTCTTTGAATTCGTAAAAATTGCATAACATAAGATAAGACCTCAAAAGTGAAATTGATGATATCAAAAGGTTTATATTACACTGATAACATGAAATACAAGATTAAAAAGCTTTAAAATGCACTGGAATTAAGAAATAAGTTAAAACGACAATGAAAATTAAAATTATACTAGATATATTTTCTCTTGCCCTTCTTCTTGATATTTATTGACTTCCCACATCTCTTGTCGACCTCTTGAGTATTTCCCACCAAATCCTGACCATTGAAATCATCCAGATAATCATCTATGCCAAATGTCGAATTTGGCGCCATTTTTCAAGGAGTTGGTTTTCGCATTAATTGGAGTTGGATTTGTGTGGAGGTGGAAGGAAGAGTAATCAAGTGGTGTTGTGAGGTGGAAAGGTGAAAACCGATGGTTAAAACCACCGGTTTTGGCTAATATTGCTTTGGGAGAGACGGGTCTGATGACCATGGTTTATTTGAATTTAAAATCGGGCGGGTTAGTGGATTGGGCTTGGATTTGGACTTATAGTAATAAAAGGTCCGTTTGGTTTGGTTTTAACAACAAGGACCATATTTGCAATTTAGCCAAAGTTGAAGGGCTGAACTTGAACATTTTCCCAAGCTCTCATAAGGACTAAACCTGCCAAGTATTAATAGTACAAGGACCTTTGTTGTTAATTTCCATTTTACAAATCCGGGGACTAAAATTGCCAATTTAGAAACTATAAGGACCAATATTGTAATTTTCTCCAAAGTTTATCATAAGGACCATTTTGTCATTTATGAATAGAACAAGGTTAAAACTTGATAATTTTCACTTTTAAATTAACCAAGGACTATTTTGACAATTTTCAAAGTTGAGGACCAAAGTTGTCATTTTGTGATTTTAAACTTTAAAGGGTTTGTTTTGACAACTTTTGAATCTTAAGGACCTAAAATGATATTTTACAAGTTTTTGAATTACCGTGGACTATTTTTGACATATTTTGTAAACTTGGGGACTAAAAAGCGCCAATTATGCAAACTTGATACGTTTTCATCGATTTTGATGTTTTGCATTTAAAACATATAAAACACTTGTTTGTGATATTTTATCATTTTGAAGCATTTCGAGTGTTTTCGGATGTTTTGGCATTCTATCAAGATAAAATGATGAGTATTTAGACACTCATTTGTTAAATATCAAGCGATGTGTTTTAAAAGCGACACTTTAGGTCGTTCAATATAAGCTGTGATGTGGTGCTATGACGATCGATCCCCGAATTCCATTCATTGCAAAGCAGTAAATTGGGGTGTGACACTATTCCACGAGATGATCTCACAACATTGCAAGCTATTCGACCTTTACGGTGATGAACTACATTTGAAGGCGATGAGATAGCAATGCAATATATCCTTTTAGGATTACCCAGTCAATCCTTGAAGTGTTGATGCTCAAAAGGCGGCAAAAGCAATGTGGGAACATATTCATCTTCTCATGGAAGGCCTTGAACTCAATCAAGAGGATATGGAATCCAAAATTTACTTAGCCTATGAACACTTCATGATTGAACCGGGAGAGACATTAGAGTCTTATCATCATTGATTCTCGGACATCATCAATTATTTGGAAAAACACAACATCATCATGCCAAAATTGCGGTCAATACTAAGTTCCTAAGTAGTCTGCCGAGGACTAGGCGCAAGCTTATCACAAGGAGGTTTTACTTTTAGCTCTTAAGGATGAAGCTGGTGGAACCCTCACAAACAAAGAACAGAGCTTTATGGCAAATGCAAACTCATATGATGATATGGAGGACTTGCCGGCTAATGCAGCAGTTATGTTAATGGCTAATATGCACGAACTCCACATTAGCGACACAGGCCCAGTGTATGACACTGATGGCTTGTCTCAAGTACCCGAACAAACCATATTCATCACTGATCTAATATCTCAGCCAACATCTGAATCCGACGAGGATCAGAATGTTCAACATTCTCATCTAGACCCCGTAGTTACATTTGATGATCAAGATGACCTTATGGTTACCTTTGATACTCAAATTGACTCCGTGGTCATACTTGAGGATCTGAATAGTGATCATGTTGTGACTCACGTTGAACACGCTGAACCTTTGCCTAATCCAGATGTTGATCTCTTACTTAAAGACCAACAATCCCGAATGGAAGAATGTTGTGCACTAAATCAAGAATTACACAAGAAAATGCATTTGTTAACTGTGGATATTGAATGCTTAAAAAGGCAACTCAATTTATTCAAAACTCAAAAAAACATGTACAAGGTTTTGAAGTCGCATTTCTAAATCACGCCAAAATGAAAAATCGTTAGAACGACGGATCGTGATCTAGCCGCATCGAAGAATGCTTTGTTGTCTCAAATAGAACAACCGAAACATGATCATAAAAACAACTTAACGCTCTTACTTTGGAAACTCAAAAGCCAAGGTGAGTTGTTAACTTGTCAAAAGCAGTTCTCTGCGTAAAAAGCATTCAACGAAACGAATAGATGACTATCTTGAAGAAATTTTCGACACAAAACAAACTCAAAGAGTTTTGAAATGTTGTTTATAAACATGGTGAGTCAATCACAACTATTCAAAAGTTTACTTTAAAACCAAATCCAAATGGGTGGACCGAATCTTGCGATTACAAACCAAAGCTTTCAAACAAAGCATTCAAACCAAATCACAAGTTTCTAGTCACGAGATACAAAATTGATGACTATGTTATAAGTGTTGTTGAATATCATCGTCAAGAGGAATTAGATGCGAAGGCGAGTCGATCCAAATTAGAAAATGTTGTTTATAACAAACCATTTAACTATTCAAAAGCCGTCACTTTCACACACAAAAGGATTCTTCTAACACACCTAGGATTATCACACCTATGTCTCGAGTCTTCTAATGTTGCTCCCCAACCAAATTATGCACAAATTTATGGTCCTTTACCTTCACTCGATGAAGTAAATTCAAAACCCTAAAATCGTCAAATTCTTAGATATTTTGACATTTCACTTCGACATCAAACTTTTAGAGCGTGAGATTGAATTTCATTACGAAATAAAAGTTGAACATTTTCAATCGCCTCGGGAGCGATAACAAAGAGATATTTTCACAAAAGAATTTTACCCTATGTTAAAATTTGAAAAATTGTGCATTGTATTGGGAAAGGGAATTTCATAAGGAACTTGGATTGATGAAAATCATTTTCGAGAAAACAGAAACATCGATTTCAAATACAAAACATAAAAATAAAATGTTACGAAAAGATGTTGATCGACTCTTGGAAATGTTATCTGTGCTGATATCCATAATGTTGTGTTATTGCATTATTTGTCATATGCATTTGATTATATCTCTGCTGATTCTGTTGATTCTGTTGAAATTGTTGAGAATACTGTGCCTCAGATTGAGTCTTTAAAAGTTGAAAATGAACGACTGTTAAACAAACTTTCAAATGCAAAATTTCATCTTCAGTGGTGTCAAAAAGATTGTCAAAATCGTGAACTTGCTTTGCAAAACAAAATCAACCAGTTGCAATCCAAAACTTTTAATTCAAAATTTGAGCAACTAGATGATCAAAACGCGTCTTTTTACAAAAGTTAAAAAGGAATATGGTGTCATATTTGATTTAATCAAACATACTCGTGATGAAGCATCAAACGAACTTGATCATTATCTTGCACACTAAAGAAGTAATGAATTTTTCGAAATCTTAGATTACGAAAATCAAGATTTGTTGCACACTATCATTGAGTTAAAGGAGAAGTTTGGAAAGTATGAACATGTTCAAATTTTAGCAACATTAAGAAACTTGCACTGTAACACTTAGAAAAAGTGACACAAGAATTCCTCTTGACAAATAACAAGATACTAATGTGCTTCCTCTCTTGAAACAGAATAGTTGCCTCTTTTTCCAACGTCCGCACTTCACGACCTTGGAGCAATACAAGGAAGAATAGGAAGTTGCGAGCTAAGAAAAGAACAATAAAGAATCTTTGAAGTAGAAGAACATCCTAGGACTTTGAATAAGACCCAAGTTGCACCCACTTTAGATATTGCGTCGACAAATGTAATAGAAAAAGTGATGTAACGAATCTTGAACCTTTAAGTACTTTTGATATTAAGTCCAAGCTTCTTTGTTATATGTCGTAAAAGTATGCTTTCGATTGTCATGATGAATGTGTTGCTAAAGCTATCTTGACTCGTTCGGAATCCTAAGAAACGGAATACCTCTAGGCCCACTAATGCTTCTAAGTACATTCTTGGTAAACCGCCTCTTTAGATTCTAAGAAACGCATTGATGTCCCCCGTAGCTCCATTATCACCTCCAAGGAACATAGTACCACCTAGTGCATTCACTAAGACTAAAGCAAAGACTAGTTGGAGATGGCGAAATGGATACATAATACACTAGGATTTAAATGGATACCTAAAATCATTGATGTGTATTACTACTATAATCGCTTGAACCCTCTAACTCTTGGGTTCCACATCTACTTCTATTCCATCCGTGTCGTGCATGTGTAATGTAGGTGTCTGAATCATCCTTTGGATTGTTGATAGCGGATGTTCCCGACACATGACGAGCAATCTCAAATCATATCAAACTTTGTTGCAAAGTTCATTGGCACTGTCAGATTCGGGAATGATCACTTCGAAGCTATCATGGGCTAAGGAGATTACATCAATGGAAACATCGAAATTAGTAGGGTTTATTATGTGGAAGGCCTCGGTCACAATCTCTTCTCAGTAGGTCAATTCTGTGATGGAGATTCGGAATTTGCTTTCCGGGAGAAAACATGTTTCATTCGTGATCTACAAGGAAAAGATCTTATGTCTGGCACTCTCAATTCAAGTCTCTACACGATCTCCATGCAAGACATGATTGCTTCATCTCCCATCTGCCTACTTTCAAAGGCAACATCAACAAAATCTTGGCTATGGCACCATCGTCTCTCCCATTTAAACTTTCAAACCATAACCAACCTTGCTCGATACAAACTTGTTGAAGGTCTCCGAGATTCCGTATTCTAAAGATCACCTTTACTCGACTTGTGAATAAGGGAAAAGCACTCGTGCTCATTTTCCTTCAAAGGTGGAACATGACTCTTAGCATGTGTTTCATCTTCTTCACATGGATTGTGTGGTCCGATGTGCGTGCAAGCGATTAATGTCAAACACTACATCTTGGTAATTGTAGATGACTACTCCGATGGACTTGGGTTTATTTTCTTGAAATAAAGATCAAGCTCCACAGATGATCATCACCTTTCTCACGAAAATTCAAGTTCAGCTCCGGAACATCGTCATACAAATTCGAACAGATAAAGGAACTGAATTTCTGAATCAAACTCTTTGTGAATATTATGAGAAAGTGGGAATTGAGCATCAAACATCAATTGCATGTACCCTAGAACAAAACGGAGTTGTTGAGAGACGAAACCGTACGTTAGTGGAAGCTGCCAGAACGATGTTAATCAATGCTAAACTTCCAGATTACTTATGGGCTGAAGCCGTATCAACTGCATGTTACACTCAGAATCGCTCAATGATTACTAAACGCCACAACAAAACACCATTTGAGCTTATCCACAACCGAAAACCGAATCTCAAACACTTTCATGTATTTGGATCCTGTGCTACCGAATAATGATCGTGATGACTTTGGAAAGCTCAAAGCCAAAGTGACATTGGATTCTTTATTGGATCTTGTGATAATTCTAAAGGTTACGGATCCGAATCGTTGTACAAAGCGAGGTTATGGAAACGATTCATGCAAATGGAAAAGCTATTTGCTCCTACTTTAGTGATGATATTGATAAGCGTGCTCGGTGTATCCAATGTTTTGTTGCTCATCGATCATATTCCAATACACGATACACCTTTCGACAACTACTATTGAAGAAGCACCACCGTTGACTCTACAACAACAGTTGAACAAACGCTTCCAACGACGCTTGAACCAACGATGATGTTCTAAACAATGAAGTACCCCACTGCAGATTTTGATCCAAATCGTTCTTTAACCCGTTTGCTAATGAAGCTGCACACCGATATTATGGAATCATATACAAGCCATTTGAATCCTCCCAATCTGCATAATGTATATCAAGATCAACCTTCCACTCATCGTTGGATAAAATACCATCCTCTGAGAACATTATTGGTAACCCGAATCAACCGGTCGTAACGAGACAACGTCTTCACACGAGATGGTGAACATTGCATTTATGCACTCACCGTCTGCTAATCGAACCTAAAAACATTAAAGATGCAATGACCAAAGACAACCGGATTGAATCCATGCACGAAGAACTCAATCGGTTTAAACGCCTTGAAGTATGGGAATTGGTAGAAAGACCAACGAGTCTTCGTCATTGGTCTCAAATGGATTTAGAAAAACAAATTGGATCTTTGAAGGAACCGTGTCGAAAACAAGTCATGTCGGTGGCTAAGAGTTATAGGCAGGAAGAGGGTATTGACTTTGAAGAATCATTCGCTCGGTTGCTCGTCTTGAGGTTTGTTCGGATATTTACGGCGTTCGCGGCTCATATGAATATAACGGTCTTTCGGATGGACGTCAAAGCGCTTTTACGAATGGTCAATCGAAAAGCAGTCTATGTCGACCGACCGGAAGGATTCGTTGATCGAGTTCACGAACCACGTTTACAAACCGAACAAAGCTCTCTACGGACTCAAACAAGCTCCTCGGTGGTGCGAAGTTATCATCCTTACTCATTGCCAATAATTTTACCAAAGGTTCGATCGATCCTACACTTTTCATACAATATCACGGGCTCACATTTTAATCGTTCAAATCTATGTGGATGACATCGGTTTGGGTCAACACATTTAAAATACTCGAATGCTTTTGCAAAACTAATGACAACACATTTTAAAATGTCAATGATGGGTGAACTCACATTCTTTCTTGGAATGCAAGTTCATCAATCACCCCGTGGTATTTTCTTAAGTCAGTCCAAATATGCCCATGAACTTTTAAATAAATTTGGAATGCAAAACCGTGACACCTATGCCACACCAATGGCTCATACCAAGAAACTAGACGCTGATTTACATGGGAAATTGGTGGACCCTACCAAATACCGAAGTATCATTGGGTCTCTCATGTATCTAATAGCAAGCAGGCCTGATATTGTTTTTGCCGTATATCTTTGCTCCCGTTATCAGTCGAGACCAACTGAAACTCACCTCTCGAGAGGCTAAAAGAATCCTCAGATACATCAAGGAACCATTAACTTGGGGATCCGTATCCGAAGGATTCGGTTTTGAACTAATAGCTTTTCAAAAGCGATCACCGAGATGCTTAGATTCATGAAAAAGTACTTGAGAGCATTACAATTTCTTGGTGATAAAGCGGTGTCATGGCAATCGAAGAAGCAAGATTGTACGTCATCGTCCTCAACAAAAGCAAAATATGTAGCCATGTCGGCGTGTTGTGCTCAAGTCATATGGATGCGAACACAACTCAAAGACTATGGTTACGTGTTTGACAAAATCCCGATGTCTTGCGACAATCGGTGCTATTGCGATCTCGTGCAATTCTGTTCAACATTCGAAATCAAAGCACATCGATCTTCGATATCATTTCATCAAGGAGCATGTGGAACAGGGTACTGTTGAATTATATTTTGTGGGTACTGAATATCAACTGGCAGATCTCCTCACCAAAGCCTTAGCTCCTGCTAGGTTTAATGAGTTGGTCCACCGGATTGGTATGCGGTGTTTGACTCTAGAGGAACTGGATGAACTTTTAAAACATTCTTAAAACAAGTCAAACACCAAAACCTCTTTTGTAAATATTTTTCAAAAAAAAATACAAAATTATAAAATCTCATAAAACAACAAAAATATTCTTCTATCTATATTTCTTTTAGCATGGAAAGTACGAATCTTCCTTCAACACTTTAATCTTTCAAAATTCAGTATTTTATTGGTCAAGTGTTGAGGGGGAGAAAGCAAATATTTTTCGGTTTCATAAAACCTTGTACTTGCATGTTACCTGATCCCGGCTGTTTCTTTGATAATGGTGGTCACATTTCTGGTTTACTGACACTCCTCGGACTCAAATTTATAAAATTTCATTATTTCTCAAGTCGAGGGGGAGTTTCGTCAAGTTTCTTTCCAAATATCTTTCGTTTGGTAACCAAAATGGAAGTTATGGGCATTGAATGTAAATGGTTAAGGTGGAGGGACTAAATGTGTCAAAAGGTCAAAGTATATTTAAACAAAATACCTCACCTAACTATCATTTTCACATTTACTCATCCTCATTTAATATCCAACCACCCTAAACCTACGGCTAAGAACAAATCTTCAAAACCGGACTTTTGATCATCAATTTGTAAGTGATAAAACGTTCTTTGTAATTATCTAAGCATAGATTTTTAATCGTTTTGAAAGCCAACGACTAGATTTTTATCTAGGAGTGATTTTATGTTCTACGCATAAGCGTATGAACACATAATCAAGTTTGAGTGTTTTTGGTTAAAATGGTAGTGTCAAAACGTTCATCTAATCACATTGATACCCATTCTATCATCAATACTCACCCAGAAACTCAAATTGATTGATTTTGAAAGTTAGGGTTTATGCGTAATTTTGGGTGTTTTCAAATGTGAGGGTTTCTGGTTAAAAAGGTAGTTGTGTGATGTTGTTTACATAATGAATTGATCAAATCCAGGCTTTGAACTTACCCAGAAACACCAATTATGTTAAAATTGAAAATTAGGGTTTATGTTCATAGCATTTCGGTATTGTTGATTCGCTTAGGTTTTGATGTTAAAACTTGGATAAAACAACTCTATAAGCTTCCTAGACATCCCAAAAAAAGTTTGGTGTTAATCCTATGACTAGAATCCTTACTCGTAATTCTTGAAAACTAGGGTTTAAGTTTTACACAAGATTCTCTACGTAATCGCTTTTATTGTGTATCCATGTTTAGAACCGATAGAGATTGAATGTATGTGTTAATATTGGTGTTATGATGAACTTATTTCGAGATTTCTCGTGTGAAAATTCGAAATCAAGGTTACTTGAACATCTACGTATAAGGATCACCTTACGCATAGAATGTTATACGTAAGAGTAATCTTACGCGTAACCTTTACGCGTAAGGTTCTACAATGGGGACTACGCGTATCCTGTGAAGGATATGCGTAAACAGTAACCTTTACGCATAAGGTTCACTCTTACGAGTAAGCCTTACGCGTAAGGTTCCATATACCCTTACGCGTAAGCTTTACGTCTAAGGCCCTCTTTTCCTACGCGTAAGTCAAGATCCTACGCATAAGCTTATGCTTACGCGTATAACTACTCCTGTTTACACATAAGCTTGCAAAACCTACGCCTAAGCCTAGTTTTTAACCAAATTTATGAATTGTTACGCGTGCAAACTTGTAAATAAATAAATCATAACACCACGAAACCAAATTGTCACTAATAAGCTTAAATGTTTAATATGTTGTGAAAAATAAGTGTCACACCCCAAATTACTGCTTTTGCGGAATGGAATTCACGGGATTGATGTCATAGCATCACAATCACAGTTATATTGAACGACCTAAAGTGTCGTTTGGAAAAATACATCGTTTATTTTAATAAAACAATTAGAGTTTACAAAGTATAGGTCCCAAATGAAATCAAGTAAAAATAGGGGCTATGAAACTCACTTGATAAACTGGTGTGATGACAAGAGTGAGTACACTGAGGTATAGCGTGATACGTTAATCTGGACCTATTACGAATGATATGATATGTAATGAGTTATGATGTAATGATATGCATGCATTTCGTATGTTATTTATACCATTTGCGAGTTTTGAAAAATATATATATAACTCTAAAAATCATGTAAAATGGTATAAATCAACATAAGTCTTGCATGTTTGCTCCAACTAAGAAGAAATAAATATGATATGAAGATGAAATATGTAAAATGATAGTAATATGCTTACAAGTATATGATGAGGTGCAAAGAACAAAGGTTAGCCTAAACACCCTAGGTTTTTATTTCAAAACCTTAATAACAAGTGATACTAGAGTGATAAAAACCTTGTCTTGAAATTACGAGTTGTCACAATAAGTGAATCCTTGGACTTTAAAATCAAAGTTAATCAACTCACGAAACTTATCACGGCGTCTTTGGACTATTGGACTAACAAATGACATTGGACTCGTAACAATAATCGACATATCACATTCAATAAATAGACAATAAAATCAACTGTTGACTAACGTAATTTCTTTAGATATGTTGGTTCTTTTGGCTAAATATCTTTCAGATCACGACATGGACGCTCAAATGAAAAATATGGAAGCACCAAATGTTCTCACTGTTGAAGATATCTTCCCTCATGGTTACCCAGTGAAGATCGGAAAGAACAACCTCAAAGTTGATTTTGAGAACTTCTCTTGTTCAGAGTCTTCATGTGAGATTGCAGTGGATATTCTGAAGACTCACCCCTATCAGAACATGCTCACTAACTCTGCAATTGTACCGGAGATCTACATTCACCAGTTTTGGCATACAATGCAAAAGGTCAAAGGTCAAAATGTTGTGACGGTGACGCTTAACAACAAACAAGTCATCATCACACCAGCAGATTTGAGGGCTATTCTTCTCATTCCTTTCATCGAACCTACTGAATACAATGCCACTCCAACTGAAGAGGTCGTTCTCCAGTTCATGGTCAACATCGGCTATGATGAAGCTACCGGGGTGATCACAAAGCACTCATCTGTGGACCTCAAGAACATTCCCGACCATGGAGAACCCTCTACATTATGATTGCTAAATCCGTTTACGGGCGTGATAGTGGTCATGAGCATCCCAAGCACATGGAACTACAAATATTGTGGGCTTTGGTCAACAAGAAAGACATAGAAGTTGAAGCTCTGATATGGGACGATATGATGACTTTCCTTAAAAAGCTTGGCACCAAAATCCCGTATATCAGATATACCAAACTGTTGATCCAAAGAGCTCTAGGGTATAATCCTGATCTTCCCTTGAGACTCGATGACCCTAAACAACACTCCATGTTGTATGAGCCCACACTCACTGTCAAATTTAAGGACTCTACAACAAAGAAACAAGGTGCGGTCTTTGCCGGATCATCTTATTATCGATGATATCAAACAAGCGTATTCATACAAGCGATATCGGTAGCGATTGAAGAAGGCAAACTAGGTTTTCTTGATGAAAATTCCGTTGGTACACCTACTAGGAAAACCATGAGAGGAAGTGCGGGAAGCATTACAAGCATCGAAAGCACACGAAAGTATCCTAAGAGGACTCATGTTCTCAAAGGAAAATTCTTTCAAAAAGCCATTCCTATTCCCAAGCACGAACATGCAACAAAAGCTAATGGATGAAAGCTCGAGAATCTTGAATCGAAGAAGAGGTCATCTACTCAAACTCCAATCGATGACACTCAAACAAAGAGCAAAACCTCCCGGTCAAAAGGCGATAAAGGTAAAGGGAAAACTCCAGTGATTGAGCATGAAAAGGAAAGCTCGGAAGAAGAGCCACTGGATGAAGACAAAGATTACAGGAAAAAGGTCAAGAATCTAAGACTCCTTCATGTTGCCCAAGAATTCGTACAGCAACAAACTCGTGGCCCCGAAGGGTCAAGTGGTGGTGCACTATCTACACCAGTTTCTGATGCGGTTAATCAACCCGATAAGGGAATTGGTACCACCACCCACGAACAACAACAACGGCAACTGGAGGATTCTATCAATTATGACTTTGAGGAACCAGAAAATGAGAAGTCTGAGAAAGAAAAAGCTGATGAAGAGGCTGCAGCTCAAGCTAAAGCAGATGAAGAAGCCAGGATTAAGGCTGAAGAAAAGGCAAAATCTGGACAAGATGACGAAGTTAATTATGATGATTTTCTTCTCGATAATCCAAGACATTCCAAGGAAGAAACTTCGAACCGCCCAAGGACCATGAGCCTCCTCATCGACTCTTCCTCTCACTCTTCACCTCCACCATCCAAAGGCACAACGGATCCACATCTAAATCGTGAATAAACCGGTGACTCTTGGATATCCGGGCTAAAACCAAGATTGTCAAAGGCATCAAGCGGTCGGGAAGAAAGCGTGACCAACAAAAGTTGAATCAACTAGTCGACAACATCAATCTTCTACATGACGAGATGGACAAGATGTCAAGTGAAAGGAGTATGTCTAGAAGATGATGCAACGTGATGTCCAAGGGAAATGAGCGAAATGATTAGGGGCTATACTCACAAGTTCCTACTCGAAATTGTTCCTAGAGTGACAAAGCAGATGTTCACCGACAACTATATCCGAATCTCATGCGGATAGCCAATCTGACAATAAGGTCAACGCCCTTAACAGTTACAATTAATCCAACTAACCCTATAGCTTTCTCCGATCTTGATTTGGTTTCAAGTGGTAACACAAATGTCAAAGCGATCGCAACATTTACTTGACGAAGGTAAATTGTTTGAGGCATTCTTTGGAATACCAACTCAAAACAACATGCGAGCGAGCTAAAGGCCAAAGCGTCCAAGAGGCGATGATGATAAGGATAAAGATAAAGATAAAGAGCCTAAACGCCCGAAGAAAACTGGTGAATCATCCTCCATGCCACCACCACCCCAAAGGACTCCAACCGAAAGAAGATCTCCACCAAGTTCTGGCGACAAACCTCGGGACACTAAGTCACCACCCTAGCAGAGAAAACCGGTGATTATTTCAAATACTGGTGGTGATGATGAGGAAGTCCCCGAGCCCCAACAACAACCCACCTCTCCTAACACAAAGAAAGAAACCGGCATCCTCATCTAGGCCAAAGAAGAAGAAGAAGACTAAGATTGATGTCGTCTCATGGCTGACGAAGATGACACCGAATATGACCGGTTTTCTACACTTGTTGATGCTTCTCCTCCCTACACGAAGGTCAAGATATGGTAGAAGGTCGAACATTGGAGCATGCTAAGTTACTTCAAGAAAAGTTTCGGTGAAGAAGATGACCAAGTCGAGTTAAACGCATCAAGAATGAAGCTTTTCAAGCGCTCAAAACAACTCAAAAGTGCTATTGAAGTTAAATATCATCTTGAAAACATTGCACGAGCCATGTCTTACAACATTGATTGGCTCAACCGTGAGGCGAACATTGACTTCACCGAGAAAGACAAGGCTCCATACTACACTTGGACGAGACCTCTACCTACCATTGGCCAACCAGATCAACCTAAGATTCCATTCCGCTACTTCTTCAACAAAGACTTGGAATTTCTTCTACATGGTAGCGATGTGTCAAAGAAATACGCTACATCACTTACACTTCCGTTCCCGGCAGCCATATACTCCAACTGCATAGCCATAGAGGAAAAGGCTACTCACATGTTTGCCAACATCGTGGAAAAGTATGACCTTGATGAGATGTATGGGATTCACCATTGGCCTGAACGCCGAAGAATCTTCTACAAAAGCTGCTAGGTTCAAAAGTCTACACATGAAGTGCATAGTGATAAAGGGATCGTCACTGTTAAGCATGTAACTCTCTCGTCTAAATGGGACTACACATTTCTCAATAAAATCGTGGTCAAAAGACAAGACGAAGAGGACTATGTTTTCTGTGAAGCGGACTTTCATAATTTGTCTCTCAGCGACATTGAAGATCTATATCTTGCCAAAGTGCAGGGGAAGAATAAGAAAATTCTCGAGAGAAATCCAACGTGAATACATCAAGTCCTTGCTCATCTTCATCGAAGCATAGTGATCCGAGGCGTGTAGAAGACTTGCAACTTGCCGTGGAATCATATCGAGACACGTGCAACTTCACCAAACCTCCGCTAGACCTTCCTGACATCAACCACCTTCCTCAATACACTCTCATCAGCAAACCGTTTGGCGTAGTCTACCGTAGTGAACTACACATAATCGCTTGATGGCGTGTAAAAGCTTCATAAGTTTGGAGATCACACATGAAGAAAGTCGGGGCGGCTTAGCTTATAGGTTGAAGGAGATACAACAAGGAATTGGGTCACCAAAGCGATGGAATTCGAGGGAGAGAGAGAATGTAAAGAAAATCATCACTCGCATAGATGAAAGGTTGTATGAAAGGACGATTCGAACTTTGGAGAGCTTTGTAGGTGGTTGTCCCAGTTTCTCTCACGGCTATCAACGCCCGTTCGCATTCTGGAGTTATTGCTCGACTACACAATTCTGGTACCCTCGAAATGTTCATTTTCAATATTGATTTGGATGTGTGATTTTTAATGACAATGGCTTGTGCACACATAACGATGTACAACCCGTTCTTGTAATGAAAGGACCACGTGGTGCGCTTGATGCCACAATCCTTATAAAAGGAGCGAAAGCTTCTTACTTTTGAGTAAAACTATCAAAACTTCCATTTTCAAAGTTTTGCTCAAAAGAACAAGTACTTCCCCTTATGATTTTCAAAACCTCAAAAGTTAATATCACTTGTTGAGGGGGAGTATTTGCTTAAAAACTTTGTTCAAAAATTGTTCTTCGTGGTAATATTTCCATAAAACTCGAAATGGTCATATTCGAGATCAAAATTTCATCAAAAATAACATTTATATGCCATTTTTTAGGGGGAGAAAAATTATGTGATAAGAAATATGTTGTGAAATTGCAAATGAATCGTCGTACTACAGACTTAACCAATGAATTGACAAAATCTAAAATGTTAATAACTCGAAAAGACTTGTCCGGGACGGGTAATAATTTCAAGCTAGTTCGCTAGTGATGTAAACGTGTCTCGCAAAGGACTTGTCCAAGTAGAATGTACCATTAGAAACTCTTGGTAGACATGAACTTTGTCGGGTTTGACAACCTTTCGAGGTTTGTCCACACCTTCAAGATAGTTATTAGAACTAGTTGTCACCTAAAAGCTGACAATGTAATTCTTTAACTATGCAACGTAACCGTGTCTCGCGGGGGATTGTCTATCTTGAGTTGATCAGTTCAAAAGTGCGCGCTCTTCTCTCACCGTGCAGATTTCTGTAAAAATACTTAAGCACGTGTGGAGATGGAGTATTTATGCAAAGTATTAAACTTTTAATAGTGGTATTAAATGTTTTTACTCATAACCACTTTGAGAGATTTTCATGAAAATGGTTTTATGGCAACATAGGTTAGTCATGGAGTTATAAGGTGACTAAGGTTAGGAATAACCATCCTATGATCCGCCAGGCGGGAGGGATCTACCCACGGACACCACCAATAGTTAGAATTAGAAGTCCTTAGGTATGATTATAAAAGGAGAAAATGAGAATTGGAGAAAGAAGGAGTTGAAGAATTAAAAGAAAAGTAAAGAAAAGGGTGAAAATAAATAGCCCTCAGTTATTCAACTTAGGGCGGACACGGGTTCAATTCATATACTCTTGGTTGTCACTTGATGACACCGTATCGAAGATCAAAGTCGTCATGGACCCGATGGCGCATGCACAAAACCTTCTTAGCCACTCAAGTTTCTCTCAATGAAGCTTGTTTCATTCTCACAGGAACCCTACGTAAACTATCGGCTTTCTCTTAGAGATTGCGGTATTGAAGAAGAGACCTCTCCTAGTCTCCGCTCGGAAAACCAAAGCGCACTATTGAGTCTAGAGCCACGAGATTCATCAAAAGATCTTATAGGTACACTTGACATTTTATCACTTGTCATTCAACAATAAGGACGCAAGTGATACATTATCGAGTCCTTCACGATCTTAGCAATGTCGAGAACATTTATGAGAGGTTCACATATGTGATCCTCGGTGATTAAATGGAAACTCCGCCATGGTCAACATTAAATAGCCCCGACGGTCACTTCGTAACTCCGTGGATTATGCTTAGTGTGTCTCAAGCGGTCTACATCGTGGGGTGATGCTTGATGTACCTCAACGACTCATCTGAGCTGTAGATGTACTTGGTACATCGCGTTATCTCTCTTGTGGGACTCGGTTCGAGAACGACCTTTGTGAAATTAGAGTTGTGTTTTCACACTATCTTTGTTAACACTCTCGAAGTTCAAACTTATGGCTTGGATTATTTCTAACCCATGTTTTATGTTTTCTTCTTATGGATGCTTGAGGGTGGAAAAGATCGTGCAGATTCTCCTCATGCTCATACCTACAACATCACTAATGGAAGTTCTCTCAAAAGGCAACACAAAGTCAAAATGATTCTTCATCAACGTCAAAGAATCTACAAAGTTTAAAGACTAAGAGAACTACATCAGTACTGAAATCTAACGTTAAAGACCATGTGAGCATGTTGGAGAAAGATGTGGAGACACTGGAGCAACGAAGTGGATCTGATGCAGATAACCACAACATACTATCACTATCATCACAAAGAACAAAGATCAAATAACAAAGATAATGATGACGTCAAAGCAGAATATTTCAAAGAAACTGGAAACAGTTTCTCTACACTGGGGAGATTGTTCGAATCAAGGCACTTCTTCTCACAAGAGAGAAGAATGTCCGAAGACGTCAAAGCTACTACTATTACATCATCACCTTCAACGTTTATATCATCAATCACTAACACTTAGGGGGAGATTGTTGGAATCACTCCTAAACTAGAATTCAAGTGTTAGTAATTAATAAGTAATAGTTAGCTTAATTATGGCTTTTATGTTAGTAATCAAGGCTAGGCTTATGTAGAAAGCCCATAAGCCTAGGCCAAGCCCAATAAGGAAAGGATGGGACCTTGGGTGTTGCCCTAGTTCCTCCTATAAATAATGCTTGTAAACCTTCATTGAAGGTTGGTTGTTCATTATCTCATTCACTCTAAGCATAAACTCTTCTAATATTCATACGTGTGTTTGGTTATTTGTTCAACCGACCTTTTCTTCTCTATTTCTTCATATTGATGCTTGTGTTACTAATATGGGAACCTAACAGTTATAAACAATGAAACACCATTTATGTATCCATCTTGACTGTTAATATAAACTATAGAGAGAGTCGTCCTTGCGACCACCAACAACAAAACAAATAAAATAATGATACATATAATTGTATTTTGTAGAACTTCTAGAGTTTTACTTTCACAACACTAACATAGTTATAATTTTAATAATTATAGTTTATGTCAAGTGGATTTCTATAAATACAATGTTCTGGAAGAAGTAGATGCATTTAATTAGGATTAGGGGTCACAGAAATTGACGTTTAGAAGTACAAATCAAAGGTGGAGGTGACGAATGAATTTTGATGCGAAGCAAGGTGGTATGACTTCATCACTTCATGGTGGCTGTATGGATGGCCACACGTGTTGCAGGGAGGCAAATCGAGAAAAAGAAAATGCAATATGTTAATTTTTACTTGCTCGTAATTAATTGCAAAAGGGTATATTAGGAAAATTAAAAAGGATTTGACTTAGGTTTAAAAATAAATGACAAGTGGACCAATCACATTAGTAGGCCTAACTTTAGGCATATTACTTAGGTCTGAAAATCATTTTTCTTTTTTATATAAGAAGCAATGTGGTGTGTAAAGTGAAATTAGTCAAATGGTGTGTCAAGCGTATGACCGTTGCATAATATTCAATTACACGTGCATATCGATTCACACTATAAAGAAGGGTAGTTGGATCAATATATCTAGAAGAGACAGTCACTACAACAATAAGTAGTCCTAAACAAGCAGGATTACCCTGCCCGCGCGTTGCTGCGGGGTTTTTTTTGTTCTTGCATTATGCATTTTTGTAGACCTCAAGCAAGTTATTAAATTGATGTAAATTAGTATAACTATGTATTAATAAGAAGCAATAAGAATGTATAGGCTAGTGTGCATTTGCAGACCAACTCACTAAAATGCCTATCTTCTGTTGGTTGACACTTTCTCATGTCACCAAGCATCTTCAAAGCCAACATACACCTCCAAACTACTTAAGTTTCGATGAAAGTCTCTTTATCTTCAGACTGGGCAGTGACCGATATCGTACCTCCATGATTACAGTCACAATTTCTGCATCGAAAAAAGTATATCCAATTACATTTGATCATTTTTGAGCAGGTAATAATGCCCATATATGTATTTGGTTTAGACTATATCTAATCGTAATAAAAAATTGCCTTTTGTGCGTCTGTAAGTTTGCTTGCCCGTGTGCAAGTAGTGTATAATGCAAATCTAAAACAACCATGGTGCTAACCTTAACCCCAAGTTAAATTGTTATCGATGAAACAAAGCATAATACTTGAATAATTAAACTTTCATAATATTTGTTGAATGGAATTATGGTCAATGTCTACTCTCATTGCACAAATATCATATGTGCATAGGTTACTAATCAGCCTAGCTATTGTGCAAATATCATATGAGTATTCAGTTTCATGTAGGTTGCAAAAATTAGATACCTATTTAATGTTTACAATATAGAACAGCCATGAAGGTAGCAGAAATTATGATCAATGTGCGAATCAGTTTCATGCAAAAATATGATCAGTCATGCGGGTAAAATATGGAGTTATACTATATACTAATAACCATTTTGCAACGGGTTTCGTCTTGTTTTATCTGATCTGTTAAATGGAGTAAGTATACAAATTCATAAGTACTGAACAACACTACATAAGGTTTTGTGACTAAAAGTGTTGGCATTTAGCAGCTTGTCTCTAAGCTTTATCTTTAACAAAATTGTCAAATTATTTGGAGTATACACTATATGCGTAAAGAAAAGGCGTGAGTGGAAGCAAAAGGTAAATGATCGTTTTCATTCAAATGCTGCAATTTATGGCGTGGGCATGCAAACAAATTTATCTCAACAGGGTCATCTAACATAAGGTTTTACCAAACAACACTTTACTAACACTAACTACTCATCAATTATAATGATAGATAGTGTTGGTTGCTATTTAATTAATGATCAATTGTTTATTTAATAAAATGGAACCTAAGGCATTTGGTTGAAACTCAATTGTATATGTGATCAAGATGGAACCTAACTCTACATTTATTTAGTATACAGCACACTAACAGTTTTGTGATTAGTTGGAGTTGCTTTCGTAATCTGTGTCTTCAAACCAAAGCTATAAAACCGACTCATTGATCTTTGTTTGATCTAAAAGATTCAAATACTGTTCCACTAACGCAAAAAATAAACCATTCAAAGATGTGATTGCCAACACACATGTTGAAAAATTCATCAAGTATACTAACCGTATTTTTCAAAATCAGCTTTTCTAGCAAGTCAATGAAGATTCCTCATGAGTAATCACGTCTTTAAATTTGAGACGATGAATGTTATACATAAAGGTATTAATTCGACACAATTATCACAAAAGACCAAGTAGAAAACTAATTTCATTGCACATACCTGTTACTACTCTTCTTTATCAGATAGCAAAATTGGGCTGTTTGCATAACTTTCCAGCTTATGAAGTTCTAGCGTCCTCTTTTCATAGTTACAGAACCCTGCAATTTCAAACATTTATTACATATGTTGTGCACATTTAGTTTAGTCTGGGAGTATCCCTAAAAAGAATACCAACCTGAACACTTTGGAATACGGCCGACAGCAACAGATTTAGCAGTACATTCGGGTTGACATAGTTGACGATTATCCTTGTGGTTTACATTCATTGCAAGCATCAATGCACCGATATTAATATCTTAATTAGTATGTTGGAACGCCTGACCAACTTCATCAGAGAAATTTCGCTCTCTCTCTCTTGGTGATGACCTAGGACATTAAGTACCTTATGTAGATGCTTGACAATACAAAAGAACCTGCAAGAATTAAAAACGTTAATCATTGATCGTGAAACGTCATCGCATTAAATAAAGTTATTATAAAAATTGCATAAAAGGCTGAAAAACTTTTATCCAAATGTATTATTTTCTCCATAACCATTTAAGCATCTAACGTTTAAGCAAATAAGATAAAGAATAACCTGCTGTTAACCATTAATAGACTAAATTGTACCTCATTTTGACAAATTCGCAGGACAAAACTTTAACAAATAACTGGTTCCAGTATCAAAACATGTTTAAACAAAAGCAAGCGTTGAACTTCAGATTAATGGTTTGTTCGTATGAATAAAACTAAAATAGCGGCTATGAGGTATATTTTTTCAAAATATACCTCATATTAATGAAACATATTTTTACGTTCAACTTAGCTAACTTACCTTCTTCTACGTTTTAATCATTACTACCATGCAACATGAACAACCAAAACTAAAAGAAACAATATTCACTTAATACGAAACAGTTGACAAAAATATAATTAGCTACACTATTGGAATTATCAGTAAGGAAGTATTACCATGTGTGGGCTAGGCTTGCCAGATGGGTTCCCTATAGTTCCGTTTCCAATTGCTAGAGGATAATCATTTTGGGTGATGGAAGCACGGAGAGTAGGCATATTCTACGAAGTATAAACTGCCCTCGTAATGGTATTGAGGTTGTTCCTTGTGGTGGTGTTTGACCAGGCAAAGGCGTTTGCAATGGCGTCTGCAGATACGACCCTATGTTAAAACACTAAAGATGTGAATGTAACTTATATAATGGTACACATAATATTTACGTGCAAATAAATGCAGTTGGCTAGTGGCACGTTAATCTGAAACACAAAACCTTATAAATTTACTGATACAAACAATATTGTAATATACATATTTCTGGCATTTATGATCTTTGCAAATAGACCAGAATCAATATCAAACTCAATATTCATAATTCAACACCATATCCAACATAGCTACACGAACCGAGAGATAAGCTTTCAGACCAAAATGGAAGCTAACTAAGATTAGAAAAAACCGTCAACCGTTGGAACTTTTTCGAAGTGTCATTTCAATAAGTAAATGACCCGTCAAAATGTTTGAGTTAAATAGACCCATTTTTGAGTAAATTGGGTGAATTTGCTACCTATAGTTAGCGATGCTTATCTGTTAATAATAGGCAGGCCACCCCCAACCGTTATTTCAATGATATTTTAACACTTACAATACTAAGTTACTGTCTAAAATATTGACCAACTAATGCACCTCTTTCTTTCTTTTAAAAAAATAGTCCCAAAAACATATAAATAAATCATCACAATCCTTAACTTATTAATGAAAATGTTGTTGAATCAAAGAATATTACCTTCAAAAAGTTTATCACAAACTTCCTCAATCGTCACATTTAGCGTCTGAAGTAAAATTGCAATGTTGCTAACCGTGATGCCATCAGCATCAGCAAGCCGCAAACCCATCAGCATCACATAGCCGTATGCAGTTTCAAGAACCATATCCCCAGCAATGCTCGCAGACACGACCTGTGCAATACCTCCGGATCCAATCACAATCGTCTGTCCATCAGGAGAGATTGCAAGGTGTATAATTCCATTTGTGTGGCCCATAAGTGTTGCCAGTTGCATTTGCATAAAAGAAAACTTGACATCAATAAGTTATCTATACACTGTATCCAACTACAAACGGTCAAACTTTCAAATTTGGATATTATAATCAAAGACACTTGACACACTTTAAGCAGATCACCACACTACTTTTTTTTATATCAAAACCATCAACAATTAGACCCCGAAGTTCAAAATAAATTATGGACACATCACGCATCTAAAACATATGTAGAAAATACATACATCGCGAACTACAAAAAGAACTCAGGTGCTCCATTTCCTCCAAACACCAAATTAGTCAATCACAAAATCAGTTGCTCCATTTACACGCGAATCTCACCCGAAACCAAACCAAAATCTGAACACAAATTGACATTCCAAAATTAGTTTTTCCACGAATAATGTTGTTACCTATAGTCAAAAATATAACCATAAGACCAAATAAGCCAAGCCAAGATATAATTTCTTTTCACAATTTTAACAACAAAATCATAACAAAATTCACATGACATAAAAACAATCAAAACACTGTTAGTAATGAAGCTGAGGTAAAGATGTATAGCCAAAAGCATAAACATACTTCTAATCGAAAATGAGCCAGTATAAATAAAAGCTCTCAAACTTGAAACCCTATCTTTTATATGTTCCCCAAAAATAGAAACCATAACTGTTGCACCATGATTGACTGTAATCGAATCACTAAAGCCCAAAAAAGATATAATGACTATATATATATATATATAAATCTAAACCCTGAGTCTTCTGTAACTCTTGATTTAAGTAGAATGAATTACCTGTAATTGAAGGTATTCAAGATAATTTTGATCTTGGATTAATGAGGGTTTTGCATATCATTTTGTGGATGCGTATACATGATCTTCCATCGGGCTGGCAGTGTGTGTCTGGATTTTCTTGAGAGAAAACCGTATGTTTTTTATATGGGTGATGGGAGGTTCTGGAAATGGTGTTAAACCACCGACCTAATAAGTGTAGAACTTAATCCTGCTATAACGGTGCAATTACGGGGAACGTACCATGAACAGTGGAAGACCAAACACACATCAGCCAATAAGAGTTTGCCAGATGGGGTACTAATGCACTGTGTATGAGTTACTCTTTACCTGATAATTAAAAAATCCACCAATGAAAAGCCCAATTAGTTGAAAACGGGCCCCGTAAAAAATCGCTTTGAAACCCGTTGCAAAATGGTTATTAGTATATAGTATAATGTTTTACAAAAACAGTTTAGTTTTTTAATATTTAGAAAACCTTTTAAAAGCAAATAATCTACTTTTAAAAAAACTAATGTTGTCCCTAACTGTTTTTCGAAATAAGTTATTTTTTGTTATACCTAAAATACCTTTTATAATCGGAAAAACTATTTAAAAAACACTTAGATACGACAATGTCGTCCCTAACTGTTTTCAATAATCAGTTATTTTTTGTTATATTTAAAATACCTTTTATAATCCAAAAATCTATTTAAAAAAAACATATATAAATTAATTTTAAAAAATTATTTGTTTTAAAATTATATGTTAGTGTAGAAATTAATTTTAAAAAATATATAAATTAATTTATTTACAAAATTAATACTTTACTACTTGTAAAAATTACTTTTATAGTTAAAATATATATTATTACTACAACTATACCTTTTTCATATTCCGTTCAACAAATACTCGAAAGATACATACGTATTACTTCAAACCAAATTGCATACGAATTACATGAAGTAGATTACATAAGAATACTCTAAACCAACAATGAAGTTAAATACATACGAATTACATTACAAATCGATAAAAGGTTAAACTTTAAAGCATACGAAACTAACCTACTTGTTTTTTTAACTTACACGGAGATAGATGAAGTCTCTTAAGGATCAAGTTAGAGTCGTCGTCATCCCATTCATGACCGATCAAGAAATATTGGATAGTGTAGTTCCGAGTGACAGCCGCCACAATTTGCCGAGAAGGGCAGGAAGTTACCGGGTAGTAGCTCAACTTCTCGCAGGGCCAAACATCGGCCGTTTGGACATGATTATATTACTCGGGATCATGTCACGGAGACGTTGAGGTGAGAGGAGCAAGAGAAAGAATTGTTGAGGAGGCGTCGCAACGGGCTTACTTGGCTACGCAACGGGCTAATGAGGCTTATTCTCGGGTTGGGACCTTCGAATCATATCTTGGGCAGTTCTTAAGCCACTACAACCAACATATGCAAAGGCAACCAGGTAGTACTCAATTTCTCGGCCTACTCTAACCTCTCTTTCGCGACCCTATTCCCTTTCCCGACCCTACTCCTCCCTTTCCTTGCTCTACTCCTCCCTTTCCGCTACTTCTTTCAAATGAATCCTCATTTGAGCCGCATTCCGAATGAAGCGAATTGGGTCGTAATCAAGATAATGATGATGATGAGGAGCATGCGGAGGAGGAGGAGGAGGCGTAGGGATGTAGTATGTTATTATCTATTAACTTTGTGACTTGTTATTTGCATTCTCGAGATACTATATATTAGCTTAATTTGTATCGTATTTGTGAAAACAATGTTGTCGTTTAGTTGTTTTGCAATGAATAAGTTTATGAATGAAATTGAATGGCATTGTACCATATTGTCGAATGGTATTGCATCATATTGTATCATATTGTCGAACGGTATTGTAGATTTGTGGAATGATATTGTATTGTTTAATAGTTTACAGCAGCTAATGTTGTTGTTTATTTTTTGTTTCCATGAAAAAGTAGGGACTACATTGTCGTCCCTAAATTGTTTTGTAGCGTTGGCCCTAACTGTGCTTCTGGCCACGTAGACTGTGATTGTGTTATACTCTTAGGGACGAGATTGTCGTCACTGTATTTATTTAATGATTTAAAAATATTTTTAATTACAAATAGGTAAAATAAAAAACTGTTAGGGATGATAATGTCGTCTCTAAGTGTTAGTTTATGTCGTCCCTAACTGTTTTTTAATACTACTTTCTTATTATCAGTAAAATAATAACAGAAAATTAAATAAATAACTTAGGGACGAGAATCTCGTCCATAACTGCATATGCCACGTTGGATTTAAAGTAGCGTTGAATATAAGTGAGCCCAACTTGTCGTCCCTACTTTTCAATGAGATTGTCGTCCTAAAACACTTTTGTGATGAGAACATTGAGATGACCAAGTTGGGACGATTTGGCGTCCTCAATTTTGTTTGGAACGACACCTTGTGCAAAGTAGGGACGAGAATGCAGTCCATAAACCCATTTTATTTTTGTAGTGAGTACACCAATAAGTTCCTATATTTATGACAATCAATAATACACTTGAAGTATCTCAATATTTGTCACTTCGATATAGTTCGACTGACAAAATTGGGGACACTTAAGAATAGGGAGAGGGAAAGATATTCAGAACAAGGGGATATAATAAAACCTTTAAGTTATATCCTAGATATAGTAAAACCTCTATAAATTAATAGTGTTAGGACCGGAATATTTTATTAATTTAGCAAGATATTATTATATAGATAAATTAATAATTTATTAATTTAACGAGGTTTTACGTATGGTAATAAATTTTCAAGTCTAATATACTAGCTAGTTACGATGTATACTCATTAAAGACGGAAAATAAATTTGAAAAACAAGTTTCAATTAACAGTTTATGAATTCACATTCACACTTTATGAAAATAAAATTAGCATTTTTTGTTGCAATACGAGAAGACAACGCACAAACTCTTTAGATAAGGAGATTTTAAGATAAAGTCAATTTAGATTTGAAGTTTAACAAAAAAAAAAGTGACTATAAATTTATTTTTTACTAAATAATCTTATGATTTTGAATTGTATCTCTCTAATACACACACACATATACATAGGGGTGCTTTATTTTGATAACCCTGTTAAGTGCAAAAACTGCGAGAACCCTTTATGTACTCCTAGTAATGCATATTGTGCAACATATCCATGCAACATAGCATTTTTGAATTATTAAACCTTTTTATTTAATCCAAAAGGGTATAATAGTAAAAGTCAATTTTATATTATTTTTGATTTTTTAAAATAAATAAATCCTTTTTTTTTTTAAACATTCAATTTTTTTTTTTTTTTTTTTTTTTTTTTTTTTTTTTTTTACGACATGCATGTTTTAAAGCGATTTAGTGCATATGTGTTTTTATGAATTAATTTTATTATTTTGGTTTTTGAAATAGTTTTTTCGACATACATGTTTTTCATAGTGAAGTGCATACATGTTTTTCATAGTGAACATACATGTTAAATACAAAATCAATATTAATTAATATACAATTAAATACAAATTTCTAATAAGCAGAAATACATGAATCTAATCGATCTATACACGTGTGTACAAGTAATCTTTAATGCAAACAGATTAGTAATATGTGCACACTCCTTGTTATCAACATTTTTAGAAGTCGGACATATATGCACACTCGTAGTTGTCAAAGTTCAGAAGTTGGACATATGTGCACGCTCCTTTCCAATGTTTCAGAAGACGAAAAAATATGCACACTCGTTGTCATCATTCTTTTAATTCAGTTACATCTGATACAAAGAAAGAAAAGTATAAAAATTAGGAAAAATAAATGCAAACTAATATACACACGTATAAACACATGTATGAGGGAGGGCCTAAATTTAACTTTTTTATTTATGTTTTTGGAATAATATTTTTACAATTTATGTTTTTTAAATAGTAAAGTGCCTATGTGTTTTCTAGATAATGTAAATTTATCAAAAACCAAGAACATACATGTTAAATGCAAAATAAAGATGCTATAACCATTAAATTAAAATTATTTGTATAACCACGTTAAAAATATACATGTTAAACCAAGAACATACATGTTAAATATATGTTAAACCAAGAACAAACATGTTAAAAACATACTTGTTAAACCAAGAACAAACATGTTAAAAACATACATGTTAAACCAAGAACATATATGTTAAACATACTTACACCTTAGCCTGTTTAGATATACTACTACAGTAGCCTGTTATGGCTTATGCCTAGCAAGTTTACAAAAGCATTATAGTAATATACGCGCTTTATCAAGTAGTCATGTCTTGTGAAAGCCTCGTAGCAAACATGTTTCTTGACTCATTATTGGGGTATGATCCTTGTATCTTGATTTTTCTTACATGGGTAGAAAAAAATTCATCATTAACTTTAGTATCATTATAAACTGATTACCATGGACTCATTTTTAAAGTCTCATAGTAATCCTTCTAATATATATTTTTTATCATTTGATTTTTCGACCTTTTATGTTAATTATTTATACCAGTTTCAATGAAAATAAAAACTTTAAAAGAGATCTTATACCTCAGAAAAATCAAGTTTTGCAGCATTTGTGCGGTAGCCCATGAGTTTGACTGCCTTGGCAAAAAGAATGTTGTCTTGAACAATCTTAGCAAGCTCGGGAAAATGCCAACCATACCATTCTCGAACCCTCATGGCATAGGTGTTAAGCTCTTTATCAAGATCATCTAACAAGCCGATAACTTGAATGATCATAGTATCTACCTGATATGTTCATATTTGTAAAACAAGCTGTTCAAAATCATGTTCATATAAGTTTATAATACTTTTTTTTAAAGGCATATAAGTTTATAATACTATCGAATGAAATAAGCTTACTTTATCTGCACTGAACTTAAGTGTGTGTCTGCACAGGCTATGAGATAAACCCAAGCTCATCGGGGCTAAATCTTGTGGCCCCAAACCAGTTATAAGTTCAGTTAATTGACTTCTTACTCCTCGCATAAGTTCCATGACAGTTTGATTGTGAACACAATCATTTTTCTGCAACAATGGTCCGTTTTAAAAAATCAACACTCAATACACTCTAAAAAGTTAACTGTGCCATAGTTTAACCGAAAAGGACAACAACTTACAAGTTTTTCCTTGATCTCATTTCACGTATGTATATACATAGAAAAGAAACTGTCAATTAGAACAAACATACGCTTAACGCATATTAGAAATATTACCACACGGAAAAGAGATGAGATGAAAGAGATGGCGATGGAGCTGAACCCACGATCTTACACGAACCAAAAACACTAATCAACCACGATCTAGTCGTTCACAACAACCCTAAACCCGATCTATACGAACCTCGTCTTCAATAGTGGCGGTGGTGGTGTGGCGACGTGGCCGGAGGGATGGCCGGAAAAAGGAGGTGGCGGCTGCAAATGGGAGAGATGGGAGGCTGCAATAAATTATGGGTTGAAACCCTAAGTGACTCCCTAAGTTCTAAAATAAAAACCTTATATTTGGCATGATTTTAGCAAAATTTGATTTATTAATTACCTTTAATGCCCCTACGAATTAAGTATATTAATTTTAAAAAAAAATACTTTACTAAATTATGATTAATTGAACGAAAGTTCTCATGATTCTTTATGACTTAGTAGGGTTCTCAAAATAAAGATACACCATATACATATACATATAATTTTTAATAATTATTAATTTATAGTTTCGTTGGGACTAATACATATACACTCGAGTTTCAAAAAAATTATTATTCTATTATTTTATCGATTAAGGTCCAAATTTGTACTGGTCCCAAGTTGGGACTGAACAAATTATTAATTTTATCGGGGTTATTAATTTATCGAGTATTAATTTATAGAGATTTTACTGTAATTCGTCACTTATTTTCTCATTTTAATTATATTTCCATGTTTAAGCCTAAACATTAATTGTTTACTCAAGTTGGCAATGTTTATATGAGAGCATAGGGTCATGAATCCATAAAGGAGACAATGGTAACTGCCAAATAAAAATGTTACATTCCATACCAATTTGTGAAAATTGAAATCGATCTCACCTGTTAATCGCTTAAAAATCAAGGATTAAGTCATTTATGGTATAAAAATAAACTTATGGTGGTGTTTATTTATTTATTATTGGTAACTTTTTCCGGAGAGTACATATATGTTAACTAAACTACATTATTTGATTTTTTTTTTGAACATTCATTTTATTGATCATATGTGGGCTAGCAAGTAGCTAAAATTTTAAGAAAAGAAAATTGTTATTGGGTTGCACTACTATAATTAGCGTTTGACGCGCAAGACATACCTTGTTCATGACTAATACTTACATCACAAACGGTTTTCAGTTTGTTCCAAACGTCTTTGGCAGAATTGAGATCAATGATAGCATCAAGCACATTCTCGCTTGTTGAACCGAAAATCCAACCTTTAAAAAGGCTGTCATATTGGTCCATGAGCTCCGTGCTAGAAGCTTTCGGACTTGCATATGAGCCATCTACGATACCAGCCATGTTGCGACTTTTCATGAGACAAAGCATATGTATCTCCCAAATACGGTAGTTGCTTCCGCTGGAAAGCTTCACAGAAACAAAGTTAGATACATTAGCGTTTCATGCATATAAGGAGGGCTGGCTCAAGGGTAAAGCTACCAAAGACTCGCTTTAGGCCCTCAAATTTTTAAGGCCCCTGATTTTCTGAGGCACCATTATATATAAATTCGTCACTTATATTCTTTTGCATCGTCTTTAGGGCCTGAAAATTTTAGGCCCCTTTAATTTACTAAAATATGTGATACGGTTAGGATATGAGGCTTCATCGATTTTCATCTTTATTCTTTAGGCCTAAAAAATATTAGCTAAAAACTAATTCCAACAGTTTAGTTTTATAAAAAGGACCAAGATCGTCTTTCGGGGTGATGTAAAAAAATGGATTAGGCTCATTTTAGCAATTTTTAGACCCCTCAATTTACTAAAATACCTGATACAATTTAAGATTTGAAGCCACATTTGCTTTTATTTGTATTCTTTAGGCCTACAAACTATCATATACCAAGTCCATCATTTTAGTTTTATCAAAAAGGACCAATATCGTCTTTTAGGGTAATGGGAAAAAAATAGATTAAGCTCATTTTAGTGTTCCAGTTCATAAAGACTAATTGATTATAAGTTCGATGATCTCTTGTGAACCGTTCAAAGGATGATTATTATTATATGTTCTATGCTTTTCAAATCATGTATTTTTCTTTTTACTTTTTTGTTTAGTGCTAATAAATGAATACGAAGAAACTGTTTAAATATTTATGTATGGTTTGTTTGATTAAATGTTCACGAACGAACACGTACAAGCCCACTTGTTTCGGTTCAGTTCGTCTTCTTAGCCCTACTTCTAGTTCATCGAAACAATGATGTTTGGTTTCTCTATTTGTCATCTTATTTTCAATCATCAACCGGTTCTCAATTTACTAAGCGTTCTTGGTTTACTAGTTAGACGTAATATTATTCCGATCACTTTACTAAAAGCATAGCAAATAATCGAAAAGACCCCATTTTTGAAACTTTACTTTAGGCCTCGATAAGGCTTGAGCCGCCCCTGCATATAAGTACTCAAGGTCATGTATTCTTGCTGAAGCATCCAGTGGGTTTAATGAGCCTGTCATTTGAGAAGACGGATCCGTAATATGATTTGGTAAGCCTGCTGCCTGTCAATAATGTAAATGCAGCTCAAGGTTTTATATAGGAAACTATTGGTCAGATCCGGCCAACGCTCTATAATGGCCCGAAACTTAATTATATGGGCATGACGTATGTTTGTCTATGTATGCATTATCATAACATTAATGACCGTATAAAGAACCATGAATAAAAAACCACGGGTGAACCAATTTCCTTTGATATGCATATACTCTTATGGTCATGAAAATTTATATTTAACCAGATTATTATTTGCTAGATAAGTTTATGATTTTAAGATCTCTATCTGAACTACTTATTTAATTTTTGAAAACCCAAAGACTGAAAGACATATAATATATTTGCCACCATCTACAAGCTGCAGAAAAAACTCCACAATCCAAAAAAACTGAAGTGTATAACCTAACAACTAATATGTCTCGAAGTATTTCTAGTGTGTGCATACATTTTGTCCAAGTGTATGGGTTTGATACCTTTAAAACTAGGCATACTCCAAACCCTGATCTCTTCTTATGCCTAGAGTTGGATCAATATATCTAACAAACATAAATCAAGTACACACTTCAAATATAAATCAAGTACACACTTCAAATATAATTACTGACATAATATTCAATATAATTACACATGCATCTATTCACACTATACAGAAGGGTAGTTGGATCAATATATCTAGAAGAGACAGTACACCAATAATTTCCTATGTTTATGACAATCAATAATAAACTTGAAATATCTCAATAGTTGTCCTTTGATCTAGTTCGCGTGACAGGATAGGAGACACTTGAAGAACAGGGAGAGAAGAGATATACATAACAAGGGGATAAAATAAAACGGTAAGTTATTTCCCATATAATTCGTCACCTATTTTCTCATTTTAATCACATTTCCATGTTTAGGCCTAAACATCAATTATTTACCAAAGTTGACAATGTTTAAATGAGAACACATGGGTGATGAATCCATAGAGGAGCCAATGGTAGCCCAAGCTACCAGTCAATTGTGCCAACAGAATGATAAAAAGATAACTGTAAAGTGTACACCAATATTTTTGGTGTGGCAAAAAAAAAAAAAAAAAAAACTGACCCGTTTTGACCCAAATTCGTTACCTAACTCATACTCACATCCTTAATTGTTGCATGCCATTTTTATATTGATCCATTATGTCAGCAAAGAGTATTGAATACATTTCTTGATCATGAATAGAACTAGCATAAGCCAAAGTTCATACTATTACCTAATCCAAGTAGTTTAAGTATTCAACATAAATTATTTAAGGATAAATCATGTTTTTTAATCACATGATGGTGGTGAAATCAAGTAAATGATAATTTTTCTGACTTCAAGTACATAACATTTACTTAGCTGTCATATGTGTTGCCTTATTTTTGACATAAAGTAGGTTTTACGCAACTTGAGCAGAATTTCTTTATTGTGGAACATATATGTCACAGATTTCATTTTAGAGTAGAATCAAATTTACTAAATCGCTAATGAGCTATTTATGACAGAAATAACATAATTCTTAATAACATAGTATTTAAATCAACATCATTCTTCCCATAATACTCCTCATGGCAGCACCATCTAAGATCTGCACTCGATTCATTTACCAAAAAACAACCTTATGTTATCTGGATTGAATCTAGCACGCTTACCTCTCCTCCTTGGGCCAAATTTGCATAAGTATGTTGACTGAAAAAGATCCACTATGAGCGGGAGTTGTAGCGCAACAAAAAATGAAATCGGGATAAGAGATAATCCGCAAATTGGAGCAAGCATCCATAGCTTTTGATGACAAAAGACTAGGAACAAAGTTGAGCTGAATGCTACCATCATGGATATTGCAGAGAGCAACAAGGAACAGATACCAATAAGTAATCTTCTAGGCAAACTTACTAAGAAGTCTTTTTCAGAAAAACGTGCAGTCAAGATGGATAAGAATACTAGTAATGCCGTACTAGATGCAAATAGTGAGATAGCATCTGATACAGCAAAGATAATGAAGGCAGTGTCTTTTGTAAACACAGGCATGCCTGTATCTTGATTGCTTCCGCCAGGTACTGTAATTGCTGCTGCAAATACTATTGTCGTAATTAGTGCAGCGGTGATGCTGCATGATTCAGCTGTGGTTTTCATCCAACTTTCTCCATCCTTCACCAAGTTCTCATGTTCTCTGTGAAAACCATATGTGGCGTCTCCTTAAAATGTTCTCCTGAGTAATATATGCAGGAAACACATGTTTCTTCACTTCCTGTAGAATTAGTCTGACTTGCATAAGTATGCTACTATAAAATCCGTCAACATTGCTTATAATTAGAAGTTATATATTATGTACCTCACGCCATTGAAGCTCTCGTTGTAACTGTAATGCCGCGCCTGTTCTTTTATTGAGCTTACTTGAAGGCGCTAGCCTTCCTGCCAGGTGCAAGATATTGTTCTTAGAAGAATCCACAACTGTTCTATAAAGATTCTTACGCTCCCAATATCATATATAAGGTTGCAGATTCTTTCTGAACGATGTATAACTGCTAACTGAATAATGTCATACCCACTTTTGTGCGTGGATTGAATTGCTTGAGGTGATCTACATAAAATCTCATCAACAACTTTATGAGCGTTTTGACAAGCAGCCTCAAGAATTGGACGGGTATAATATGGATGATAAGTACCCATGAACTCCAGCTTGTCTATTTCATCACATACTAATTCTAGAACCTTTTCCGCTTCATCCATCTCTTTCTTTTTCTTCTGAATATGCGTCATGGGCTCAACTGCAACATAAAACAAAAGTAAAATGATTAGCATTCATATATGATAACTAAAAAAAAAAAAAACCTAGTATAATCATATAATAAAATATATAAAATCTCCATGTCTCATGCATAACAGTTAAATTAAGATGGAAACTCCACACTCCTTATCTTACACAAGAATTATAAAATATAGGTTGGTAGAAATAAGTCCTGGAGTTATATAAAAAACCACGTTTAGAGTGCAAGAAGAATGAGAACTTGAGATCTACTGATCGATTATCTTCAAAAGTTAACAATTTACTCACTTTTTACATGTTTAAAAAATATCAAAAGATAATTAGCATAGCGTGATATTTTGCAGTCCAAGCCATGCAAATGTTAAACAAAATCTACTCTATATAAATATGTCAGTTTTCAAAAAAAATGCGGAGTAAAGTCCAAAATATATCCATGTGGTTTGCCCTGTGTCTCGGTTTACATCCCTAAACTTTTTTTTGGAACAATTACATCCCTCCGTTAGTAAAGTTGGCATAAAATCATCCCTAAGGACGAATGCTGCAAAGAAGTCCCCGTTAAGTCCCCCACGTGCTAGTCACGTGAGGGATATTTTTGTCCATTTCTCACTCATCCTAAAGTGTTGTTATTTAATTATCACTCCTTTAACTTAAATCACACTCAACTTCTTTGTTCAACAAACACTTTAATCAAACATAATACTAGAGGTGGCAAATGGGTCGGGTCGGGTCGGTTTGGGTCATGGGTCAAATGGTTTATGGGTTAAATGGGTCATGGGTCAAACGGGTCATACTATAAGAATTGGTTGCATGGGTCATGGGTCAAACGGGTTGGGTCGGGTCGACTCGTTACATTTCCACCTGTAATCATGCTACATCCGTTTTTTACGTTTTAGTCTTTTTTTACGTTTTCGTCCGTTTTCATCCGTTTTTTACGTTTTCATCCGTTTTTGCGCGTTTTCGTCCGTTTTTTTACGTTTTCGTCTGTTTTTTTACGTTTTCATCTGTTTTTTTAGGTTTTCATCCGTTTTTACGCGTTTTCGTCCGTTTTCATCCGTTTTTGCGTGTTTTCATCCATTTTTTTACGTTTTCGTCCATTTTTACGTTTTCATGCGTTTTGCGTTTTCATCCATTTTTTATGTTTTCATCCGTTTTTGCGGCGTTTTCGTCCGTTTTTACGTTTCATCCGTTTTGCGCGTTTTCTTCCATTTTTAACGTAAAAACGGACGAAACTTAAAAACGACGAAAACGTAAAAAGGGACAAACGTAAAAGTGGACGAAAACGCCGCAAAAAGCAGACATGAAAACGAAAAAATGACGAAAACATAAAAAAATGGACGAAAACGTAAAAAATGGAAGAAAACGAGCAAAAATGGATGAAAACGTTAAAAAATTGATGAAAACATAAAAAACGGACGAAAACGCGCAAAAACGGATGAACACGTAAAAAACGGACGAAAACGTAATACATGAAAACGTAAAAAAACGGACGAAAACGTAAAAAATGGACGAAAACGCGCAAAAACAGATGAAAACGTAAAAAAATTGACGAAAACGTAAAAAACGGTCGAAAACGTAAAAAAATGGATGAAAACGCGCAAAAACGGATGAAAAAGTAAAAAAACGGACGAAAACGTAAAACGGACGAAACGCGCAATAACGGTGGCGTAATAAAGCGGTCGAAACGTAAAACAAACAAAACGTTAAAAAGCGGACGGCAGCGCAAAAGCGGACGGACGAAAACGCAAAAGCGTAGAAAGCGAAAAAGCAGAAAAAGCGCGCAAAAGCGGACGAAAAGCGAAAACGAACGAAACGCAAAAAGCGGATGAAAACGTAAAAAAGCGGACGAAAACGTAAAATGACGAAAACACGCAAAAGCGGATGAAAATGTTAAACCGCGAAAAAAATGTAAAACGTATAAAACACGACATCTAATGATGGTTGAGTTATCATCAAACCCTAAGTGACCCATTCGACCCATTTGTTGACCCATTCGACCCATTTGTTGATTCACATAAGTCCATATGTTGACCCATTTGACCTGTTCTTTGCAAATGGGGTAACCCAATCCAACCCATAAGTTGTTATTTTTGACCCATAGCAACCCATTTTTCTCTAAATGGGTTGTGATTGCCACCTCTACATAATACACATTCAACCACTATCTTAAGAACATACCAGTAGAAGTAACTTCTTTAAAAGTTAACCCATTAACATAAATGCAGTGCTTCGATTCAGCAAGGTTGTGTGTTTTTACCAAAATCTTTAACCGCCAAAGTACCCAAAACGCCTAAGCATCATGTCCTCCAAAAATTATAAATCGCCCTAGAGGTTATATCCAGATCTGAAGAGCTAGATACTTAAGTTTCATTGGGTATTCTGGCATACCTTGGAACATATTATTGGATGAACTAAAAATAATCTCCTCATAAGTCGGATCTATCAACTCACATCAAAACACATAAACACAAACAAAAACCTTATAACCGACCTAAACTATATCACACAAAGAAAACTCAAATCCCGGTTCCGCTTCAAAAACCCACCACATTTAACACAAAAAAAAAAAAAAAAAAAAAAAAAAAAACACCAATCAAAACCATATCGGTCAAATAACCTATTATCTCATATCCAAGAGGCATAACCTCTCGATCGGAAATCCATATCACTCTCCTATATCAGAAACGCAAAACACCATCAAATCCAGAACTTGCGACCGTAGTTTCTCCGGCAGCGACGAAGTGGTGGTCGGATATTAGTTATACCCCACTTGCTAGTCACGTGAGGCGCGATCAGTCGGCGGTTTGTGGTTGACATAGAGATGTTAATCGTATTTTTTATTTTTATTATTTTTTTTTTTTTTTGTGGAAGAGATTCATTTTTGAGAGGGGTATATTGTACCTTGTGGGCTTGTGAGAGAGAAAGGGGCAGAGGATGGAACTTAAGGCGCATATTCATTTTTGAGAGGGGTATATTGTACGGTGGCAAAAAGGTGGAGTGGCCGGAAAATAGGATGGCAGTTGGTGTGTGGGTGGCGGCTGTGAGGAGAGAGCAGGGAGGAGGAGGGATGAGTGAGGCTGTGATTAGTGTGTGTTTGTGGTTTGTGGGAGATATTTAAAAGGGATATTTTTGAGTAGTTGGGGTGAGAAATAGACAAAAATACCCTCACGTGATTAGCACGCTGGGACTTAACGGGACTTTTGCAAAGATTCGTCCTAGGGATGATTTTGTGCCAACTTTACTAACGGAGGGATGTAATTGTTTCAAAAAAGTTTAGGGATGTAAACCGAGACACAGGGCAAACCACAGGGATGTATTTTGGACTTTACTCAAAATCGCTTAAATTACTGAAATTTTATTTTTTTCACTTAGGTTACTGAACTTATGAAACACGATATTTTGAGGTCACTGAACTCTTAAAAATATACGTAAACATCATTGAACATGTAAAAACACGGTGTTTTTGTTACTTAACTTATCTAGAAATATATTTTCAAGTCACTCCGATTAGTATTGAAATTATAGAACAGTATGCTTCCAATAAGTTCAGGAACCCAAGTCAACAAAATGAAAGTTCGATACTTTAGACGCACTTTTTAATTAAATTTAGAGTTAATTGCATTTTTGGTCCTTGTGGTTTAGCCAAATTGCAAGTTTAGTCCCTAAAACTTTGAAAGTGCAACGATAGTCCCCATTTTAAAGTTTGGGTTGCATTTTTGGTCCTTATCAGTGTGAAATGACCAAATTACCCTTGTCTTTTTCTGAAGAAGACAAAAGGGTATTTTAGTCATTTAACTTGATTCAGGGACCAAAATTGCAATCCAAACTTTAAAATGAGGACTATCGCTGCACTTTTAAAGTTTTGAGGACCAAACCTGTAATTTGGCCAAAACACAAGGACCAAAAATGCAATTAACTCTTAAATTTATTGACATCCTTGTCTATTAACCTTTAAATTAAACTTTAAAGGATCTCAATCCTAACGAATTGAAACTTTAAAGTGAACATGATAAATCATGTTAATCTTTTTGTGAAAAGAGAAAAAATATGAGCCTTATAATGAGTCACTTTTATTTTACTTTAGTTCAAATTCTCAATAACAAATAACACTAACCTGACTTGTCATGTTCAAATTGAATTTTAAAAGATCTCAATCTGTTTGACAACGACCAAACATAGTTAAAGGTTAATATTAAACGGTCATCTATAGTTAAGCATTTTAGCTATGTGGTTAAAAATTGTTAAGGAAAAAAATAATTAACAAAATTACGTTATGGTTAAACAATTATTTAAAATAACTAACAAATTACGGTGACAGGTATGACACATTTTTAGAAAATTAACTCCTTTAAGGGCTAATTGTTTAAACATGAACAATCTACTCACTTTTAACAAGTAAATGTTAATATAAGATGCTAATTAACCTGGTGGCTAATAAAAATAAAAAATCCTTAAATGACTTTTTTGACATAAAACATTCTTTAATGGGTTTTTTTGACACTTATGAAAACGGGCGGGTTTACTGACGTTAAGTATATTTAAAAAATATATATATAATAAAAATAGCAATAATAAATTAAAGAAAAAAAAAATGGCAAGTGAATCAAATACGCCTACTAAGTGAATCATATGGGCCTACCAAATCATCTGCTCGTCGACACTTATGACAATGAGTGGATTTACTTAGGGGTGGCAATTCTCGACACGACACAATAAACGACACGAACCCGACACGAAGTTAAACAGGTTTGGGTTGAGGATAAATAGGTTTGGGTAAAAAACGGGTCAACCCGTCTAACCCGTTTAATAAACGGGTTGTGTTTGGGTTGAGTAAGTTTTAAACAGGTCAACCCGTGAACCCGTTTAATAAACGGGTTGTGTTGGATGTGGATTAACTATATTTTTTTATTTACTTAGTATGAGTGAATTATAATTTTATACCTTAGATATCATGAAAATTGACGCTTGTAATTCAGAAAATTGTCGTATAGTTATTTGTATGTTATTCTTATCATATTTTAGATCCTTATATCATTTTTTGCATTTAAACTATTTAAATAGACAAACCACCAACTTTATTCACTGCTTGACTTATTTACTTAAATGGGTTAAACGGGTCACAAATGGGTTACACGTGTTATGCAGGTCTGGGTTAGGGTTGAGTTTCTTGACACGATTAATAAATGGGTCGTGTTTGGGTAAAGGCTATAGTAACCCGCCAACACGCGAACCCGAATAGGTTAACACAAACACGACTCGATTGCCACCCCCCGTTTACTGAAGTTAATCATATTTAAAAATAAATAACAATAATAAAAAAATTGTCAAGTGAATCATATGCGCCTACCTAGTAATCTGCTCATCCACCACGGGAGATAAAGCAACGCGAAAGTTACGATAACAGGCAATAGTATAAGGCCACATAAAAAGAAAAAGACATCCATAAGCAAGGCTAGAACTGCACAATGACAAAAAAGTTTATTGGAACACATTATACGACTAAGGGTTAAAATGCAAAATTAATTCTTGGGGCGTATACTCGTGTTTACCAATAAAAATCACATAAATAATTAATGATGACGGCTTGTTCCTTTCTTCCTTTAGAAAACCCCTCAAAACGGGAAGACTTATGAACACAACTGTAACGCATATCCATGCCCAAATCATCTTCCAAGCTACAATATAGAATACACAACCGATCACCCTTACAACAGAAATGAAAGTAAGAAAAGGGAAGAATAAAACAAGTGAATATTTAAAGGGCAAATGACAAAAAAATGCATCGAACTTGACAATTTATGTGATTGTGTGTAGCCAACTATTTTTTTTCTTATTGTATGTCTTGAACTTTCAAATTTCGATCATTATGTGTATTTTGTGACTATTCGCCATGTAAAATGACCATTTTACCCTTCAAATTTGAAAAATTAAGGGTAAAATGGGCACAAAATACACACAATAATCGAATTTTGAACGTTTAGTACACACAATAAGAAAAAAATTAGTTGGCTACACACAATCATAAAAAGTGTCAAGTTCGATGCATTTTTTTTGTCATTTGCCCATATTTAAATAAAGAAACTTACTTCGAGGGACATATGTTTCCCCATAATCCCCACTCGGAAAGGTTTTAGCTATTGCCATTAGTACATCATCATTTTTCGAAGCAAATTTTGGAAATTTCTCGATTAACTCTGATGCCAAATCTGCAACCATAAGCTATGTATATAATGGGTTTTCTAACTTGTGGACTTGTTAATAATATATTTAAAGCAATATGTCTTTGTATAATAGATTAATAGTATTCCCAATATATTGGCTACTTACTGTATTGTTTGGCAGAAATAGCATTAACAAGAACGTCGACCCCTATTTCAACCCCAGGGTGAAGGTGAGGGTGAACAGAGTCTTCGACGGGCGAAGTATGCAAGTCGCTTCTACCATCATCTTCGATGACCTTTAACAGATATCCAATAGTAGCAAGATGCATATTTTCGTAAGCTTTTTGCAATGGTTCTTTGCGTTTTTCGTCTTTACTTCGCAGGCATTCTTTGTTTTTCTTTAGCAACAGCTCCGCCGCATATTTGTTCCCAACAATAGCCGCAATGTGAAGGGCTGTGCTTCCATCCTTTCTCTTTGCAACAACATCGTCCTTATTTATATATGAAAATAAATTCTTCACGAAATCTTTATTACCTATTCCGACGGCTATGTGAAGTATTCTGCTACCATCACTACTGCTAATTTCTTGTGCCACTAGATCCTTATCCTCTTTTAGTATGGATTCTGCTCCCGTCCAATTTCCCTTCATAGTTGCTTCTAGCAAATTCTTCTTGTTTTTGAAGTGTTTGATTTTCTTATGCAACAGATCCGCTGCATATGTGTTCCCAACGAAAGTCGCAACGTCAAGGGCTGTCCTTCCATCCGAACTTTGCATTGCAAGTACATCTTTGTCAGTTATATATGAAAGTAAATTCTTCATGAAATCATTATTATCTAATCCGACGGCTATGTGAAGTATTGTGCTACCATCACTGCTGATTGCTTCTCTCACTAGATCCTTATCTTCTTTTAGTATGGAGTCTACTCCCGTCCAATCCCCCTTCATAGTTGCTTCTCGCAAATTCTTCTTGGTTTCGGTCTTGTCATTGCCTGCAGCTTTGTTATCAGGATCTTCACCTTCGGTTTTGGTTTCTCCTACCGATTTTGTTAAAGCTGAATATAGTGTGTGGAAATTTTAATTCGGTGATTATGTGTCACACCCCAAATTACCGCTTTCAAATGAATGGAATTCCGGGATTAGATCATATAGCATCACAATCATAGTTATATTGAACGACCTAAAGTGTCGTTTGGAAAACACATCGTTTGATTTAATAAAACAATCGAGTTTACAAAGTGTAGGTCCCAAATGAAAATCAACTTGTGCGGAAATAAGTTTGTTACAATTCAAACGATGTTTTAAAGTCGTAAAACCCGAGTGAGACGAGTCGTCACCGCGACTCCATGATGTGTCCACATGCATGCCATGAAGTGAATGCCTTAGATACATGAGATAAAAACATGCTAAAAGTGTCAACACAAAGGTTGAGTGAGTTCATAGAGTTTGTGTTGAAATGTAAAGCCTTTCAAAATCGTTTATGCAAGAAAGGCATTGTAAATCCACCCGCCCAAGTCCCCCCATACAAAACTTGCAACCCGCTGTGTTCACAACCCATCGCCAAAATGTGTATAGTTTATGTTCAAACACATGATGTCAAATGAATTCACACTAGTACCTAACTCGACGAGAACAATAGAGCTTAATCAATAGGACTAGACTCAATGTATCGATGGTCAACCGATTTAGAACATTATACTACGATGTATCGATAGTCAACCGACATAGAACTTTATACGATGATGTATCGAGTCAACGACATAGAACTTTATACGACGATGTATCGATAGTCAACCGACATAGAACTTTATACGACGATGTATCGATGTCAATCGACATAGAACTTTATACGACGATGTATCGTAGTCAATCGACATAGAACTTTATACGACGATGTATCGAGTCAATCGACATAGAACTTTATCTGACGATGTATCGAGTCAACCGACATAGAACTTTATACGACGATGTATCGTAGTCAACCGACATAGAACTTTATACGATAGAACTATACCAAACAAACAAGAACAACTAATATAGTACAACATTCAGTTTGAAACAATGATGATCATGATAGAAGTTATCCTTAAAAAGATAAAGTACTTGTGAAAAATAGTTAAGCATGTATCTCCCCCAAAATAGTTCAAAACAATTGAAAATGGGGCTATGAAAACTCACTTGGTAAAATGAGGCGATGACAAAAGTGAGTACACTGAAATGTAGCGTGAATCTCGAAAATGACCTATTATGAATGATATGATATGTAATGAGTTATGATATAATGTTATGCATGCATTTCGTATGTTATTTATACCATTTGTGAGTTTTGAAAATAATACTCTTCGTCAAAAATACTCTTTTGACGTCTTGATCATTCTTAAATTACTTTACAAGTATTTACGTCAAAATGTCATCCTACAATAGTTTCTTAATGATTTATTGTGAAATTTTAACTTTTCGTCGTAAAATAATGTCGTTGGAAATTTCATGAAAGTGACAAAAATGGCCTCGACGTAGAACAATAGAGCTTAATCAATAGGACTAGACTCAATGTATCAGTAGTCAACTGATTTAGAACATTATACTACGATGTATCAGTAGTCAACTGACATAGAACTTTATACGATGATGTATCGGTAGTCAACCGACATAGAACTTTATCTGACGATGTATCGCAGTCAACCGACATAGAACTTTATACGACGATGTATCGCAGTCAACCGACATAGAACTTTATACGACGATGTATCGATGGTCAACCGACATAGAACTTTATCGACGATGTATCGATGAGTCAACCGACATAGAACTTTATACGACGATGTATCGCAGTCAATCGACATAGAACTTTATACGACGATGTATCGAGTCAACCGACATAGAACTTTATACGACGTGAACTATACCAAACAAACAAGAACAACTAATATAGTACAACATTCGGTTTGAAACAATGATGATCATGATAGAAGTTATCCTTAAAAGATAAAGTACTTGTGAAAATAGTTAAGCATGTATCTCCCCAAAATAGTTCAAAACAATTGAAAATGGGGCTATGAAAACTCACTTGGTAAAATGAGGCGATGACAAAAGTGAGTACATCAAATGTAGCGTGAATCTCAAAATGACCTATTATGAATGATATGATATGTAATGAGTTATGATATAATGTTATGCATGCATTTCAGATGTTATTTATACCATTTGTGAGTTTTGAAAATAATACTCTTCGTCAAAATACTTTTTGACGCCTTGATCATTCTTAAATTACTTTACAAGTATTTACGTCAAAATGTCATCCTACAATAGTTTCTTAATGATTTATTGTGAAATTTTAACTTTTAGTCAGAAAATAATGTCGTTGGAAATTTCATGAAAGTGACAAAATGGCCTCGAAAAGCTAGTCGTGAAATGGTGTCGTCGAACGTTAGAAACGAACTCAACGGTTTTGGAAAGCTTGTATCATAATCTCGAAGTTTTGGCATTTAATTTTTTATCCTAGAGGTCTCGTTCATGAAGAAAAATATAGGTTAAGTAGGGTGACTTTGTCCAAAATGTAGTTTAAAAGTGAATTTCGGCAAAGTTTAAGCAACCGTAAATAATTTATTACAACTCCGCTATACAAACGGTTGATCATTTTGAAAAATATGCTTGATGATCTCGATTTTATTAGAAGACATTTCGTTACAAAAAGCTTTACGTCAACGTTAAAAATAGACTCCAATATGGTCGTTTTGTTTACCGTAACACTTGTCTAGTAAAAATAATATAGTTTTCTTAAATAATAAAGTTACGGCAATTTTATGAAAACGTGTTTATTTTTGTCGTTACAAATCCGTTTTCTACGTATTATACGTCCTTAGCTTCGTATCAAAGTATACTAATATATTTTTGATAAGTCGAAATAATTTATAAAGCTTAAGACTCATTTTGACTCATACAAAACGAACAGTTTTTGAAATTTCGGAAAATATATATTTCGTCAAAACTTGAAAATTCATAACTTCTTCAAGATAACTCCGTTTTAATCCGTTCAAGCTGCCACGGATTCGCTTTTAAAGTATATTTTCTAAATATCTAGGCCAAAATTCGTGTCTCACTGTCGGTTTTTCCAGAAATACAAAACAAGATCAGACCACTTTTTATACTTGTCGAAAAGAGTTTTTCTCGTACTAAACCTATTCCAATCCCTTCAAAACAACTCCAAAGCTATTCTAATCCTATCATACACCTTCTTAGGGTGTCATGGGTTCCTAAACATCATCAAGACTAATATATAACAAGGGATAAATTATAGGATGACTTATATATATAAAACTCTAAAAACAATGTTAAAAATGGTATAAATAACCATAAGTCTTGCATGCTTGCTAAAAAAATGATGAAATACATATGAAATGATAAGGAAAGATGTAAATGAAAATGATATGCTTACTAGTTACTTGATGAGGTGATAAGGACAAGGGATTAAACCTAAACACCCTAGGTTTTTATTTCAAAACCTTGATTAAGAGTGTAACTAGATTGTTTAACACTTGATTTTGGAAAAACTTTTGGTTTCCTTCCTCCTTGTGGGCTTGGCCGGTTCTAGAGAGCAAGAAAAGAGAGAAATGTTTTTGTTTTACACCATGACTTGTGTATTTGTATGTGTAAGTAAACCAATATTTATTAAATGTGTATGTGTACTTGAATGAAATAAAGATTTCAACAATATTATCAAGGGGGTTCACCGATTTTGGGGAAAAGAGGGGAGGGCATGGTGTGATTAATGTTCTTGTCCCTTGGTTTGAAATTATCTAAAGTATACATATATATATTTGTATAATAATATGGGTATTATTAATTGGGTATTGAGTTAACTTATAAATAAATTTTAGTGTAATAAAATAAAGTGTAATGAAGTCATAAAAATTATAAAAACGTATTTCTCACAAGTATTTAGTGAATAAATATTTATCGTGTAGTTTTTACGAAAACTGTCGTAATTATATAAATACAACAATTTATATACGAAATAAATTTAAAACACCGGGTAAACTCATAATATTATTTTTATAAACTTAATGTAGGTATAAAAATATGTCGGAGAAATTTTTGGAGGTATCGGATTAAATGTTCAAAATAATAACTTACGCGATAACGTTTATTTAACATGAAATTTACGCGTTTAATGTGAAATGCAAAATCATGAATGAACTAACATGATAAAAATGATGTTAATGAAATGTAGACTAAACTTAGTCTATATGAAATGTCCGTGATGATATGATCATGAATTCGCTGCTAAACCATTAAGGTTACGCGAATTTGGAACACGCAAACCTAGTTTACGATAAATGATGAAATTGTGAAACATGAATTGTTTTGAGAAATGTCCTGAAATTAGGGGTGAGCATGGTTCGGTTTGGCTCGGTTTTTGTATAAAACCGAAACCGAACCGAAAAATTTCGGTTTTGATTTTTAGAAACCATTCGGTTTCGGTTTTGTGTCGATTTGGTTTTTCGGTTTCGGTTTTTTTCGTTTGGTTTTTCGGTTTTCGGTTTCTATACGATTTATCGAGCTTTGCTTTTTCAAAGTAGATTTGACATATATCATAAAATAGAACCATATCTTAAACCGGTACCGGCCGGTACAACGGTACTAAAACGGGTAAAGAACTGTTTTAAATCAAGTGCCAACATTCTCAAAGTTGCCTCCAAGTTTCAAGGATTTGTTAGAGCTTGAAAGGTACACTGAAACAATTGAAGGGTGTGTAAACGAAAAAAGAATGATGTTGGAACAAGATCTTCAATCTTTTGATGTAATTGCACCATCTTCAACAGGAACAACCATTAACATTCAAACTTAATGTGTTCTTGTGACATTTGTGTACCCATTTTTTACCTTAAAGCACATTTGTGTTATGTATATTGTTATGAAATAAAATATTAGCAGAGTTATCACACATTTGAAATGCGTCATTGACAACGGTAATGTAAAAGGAAGATATCAAGATACAGTACTTATATTATTTATGAATAACAAGGCAAGATATATTATTTTGACTTTAAATGTCGGTTCGGTTTCTATTGGTCGGTTTTTAAAGCTAAAACCAAACCGAACCAAAAACTTCGGTTTTTTCAAAATATAAAAACCGAACCGTCGGTTTTTCAATCGGTTTCGGTTTTTTTGGTTTCGGTTCTTCGGTTTTTTCCGGTTTAGGTTCGGTTTTTCGGTTTCTTGCACACCCTACACGAAATTGCGAGTTGTCACATTCGCCCATCTAAAAGGAATTCATCTCGAATTCGATTCGTGTTAGTCTATTGAATTTTGAGTTTGTGATGAATATTGAGGAGAAGACATGAGGAAGTGTCGTTACGGTTATCGATGATTGAGAGTGTATAAAACATCATAATAGAGAAAATATCGGATGAATCTCTCATAAGTAACACTTTGAATTGGAACATGTGAAAATTTTGCTTGCACTAAGATTTATAAGTAACCGCTCCCAACATAACATGATCCCTCCAGAATTAGACATAGTTAGCTAGGCTATGTATAATTAAGGAACGATGACGTGACGTTCGGTTTAGTTGTTATAACTCTCAATGTTTACAAGGATTTAAACCGTGTCGTTAAAATGGTAGTTAAAGTAAAAAGGATTAAAATTCTCGTACATGATATCGAATCGAAAGGAAATAAAGTACGATAGATGAGAATATTTTACAACGAGTGGTTTATCAAACAGTAATACATCTTAAGTCATAAGATCCGAATACGATGGAAGACATAAACTTAGTACAACGTAGTACGTAAAGAAAAATAAGACTGTTAGTTTCCGAACTTCTTGGCCTTCCGTTGTTGAAATCTGTTGAGCTTTGCCTCCTTCTAACATGTATGCATTCCCATGAGCACCTTCAACTTGTTGATCTTGGTTTTGGGGACATTGGTTCCGATAGTGTCCTTGTTCCCACATCCGAAGCATGTGACTACGGCTTTGCCTTTACAATCTTAGCAAGGTGTCCTACTTTGACAACTAAAGCATATACCATGGACCATTATGATGTAGCGTGCATTGGTGGCATCGCGGTAAGTTTCTTGTATAAGCTCTTCCCTTTGTTGGTGCAGCAACATAGACCCTGGCGACTTCTTGTCTTCTATTCTGTTGTTGATGATGGTTAGTGTTACGGTTTTGGTTGTTGTTGTTATAACCTCCTTGGTTGTTTTCCCATTTTCTTTTGTTGTGGTTGATTTGGTTATCGTCGTTGTTGTTGTTTTGGTTATTGTTGTAGTTGGTGCGGTTGTTGGTATTGTTGTTACGGTTGGTGTTGGTGATGTTGCCCCTCTTTACTACTTGTGCCATGAGCTTTTGAGACACTCGAATAGATTCCTCAATCGTTTGCGGATCAAAGGAAGTCACATCACCTTGAATAATCTCGAAGTCCTTGAATGAAAGCCTCCGTAGCTTCTCATTATCCGAAACCATAGATGGGCATAGCACGCCAATTCTTGAAACCTTCGAATGTAAGTATCAATGTCATACCCAATAGTTACCAACTCATAGAATTCGGTCTCTAACTTCTTCACCTCCGTGACGCGGACAAAACTTCTGTTACCAAACCTTTGAATTGCTCCCAAGTGAGCTTGAAAGCATTTTCCATTCCCATCGGTGAGCATAAGAGTTCCACCACGACAACGCTCCATCAAGTAGTGTACTCGTAGCAAACTTGACCTTACTATCATCCGGCAATTACATAACAAGAACACGGACTCAATTTCTCGAACCATCGAACCATGGCGGTGGCTCCTTCGGTACCTCTAAACTTCGTGGGATCTCCACTTTTGAAATCCTTATACGAGCAGCTTTTAACTCCTGACCCTCCGCATTTCCTGCAAAGAAGAAGAAGCCTAGCGGCTTCAAAGAAGACCACCGTTTCCCTTTCAATCCTTAATGCCTCTGCTATACTATCCCTTACCAACTTTTGAATAGCCGCTTGTGTCAATTCGGGTGCAGCTTTCTTCGGCGCCATATCTTCTTCAAAATAAGAGGAAAAATGAGACGTAGCAAAGTCCTATAAAAAAAATTAACGCTCTAAGGAGATGTAATAGGAGGTGATAAGTTTGAGGTTATTTTTCAAATGATCGACGGTTTCCTAAGAAATGGGTTATGAGATATCGTAAGTGCTTCAAATGTATAATGGTTTAGTGGCTTAATGTGTGAATAACGTGTAACTCAACATGTTAGTGGTGAAACAAAGGAGTGAGAGTGACTTCGCCCTACTTAAAGGTTTATCTCGGCATTCGACGTTATCGGTGATGAGTCAACTGATATTAAAATTGCGATAGGGAATGACAAAGCATTCACCACATTGGAGTATGAGGAAATGATAATGGGATGGGAATTTGAAGGCATTCATGTGACAATCGATTTGAAATGAAAGTAAATAACTCGAAAATGTAGGCATAAACCGCATGTAAAGTGAATATGCACTTATGATGAAATGATGAGATGCTATGATGATGTAGTTATAGTCTAGGTCAATGATGCAACCTAGTTCTCTATAATCAAGCTCGATGCCAATCACACACCCCAAATTACTGCTTTACTGTGGAATGGAATTCGGGATCAATGTCATAGCATCACAATCACGTTATATTGAACGACCTAAAGTGTCGTTTGGAAAACACATCGCTTGATTTAATAAAACAATCGAGTTTACAAAGTGTAGGTCCCAAATGAAAATCAACATGCGGAAATAAGTTTGTTACAATTCAAACGATGTTTTAAAGTCGTAAAACCCAGTGAGACGAGTCGTCACCGCGACTCCATGATGTGTCCACATGCATGCCATGAAGTGAATGCCTTAGATACATGAGATAAAAACATGCTAAAAGTGTCAACACAAAGGTTGAGTGAGTTCATAGAGTTTGTGTTGAAATGTAAAGCCTTTCAAAATCGTTTATGCAAAGAAAGGCATTGTAAATCCACCCAGCCCAAGTCCCTACCCATACAAAACTTGCAACTCGCATGTTCACAACCCAACGCCAAAATGTGTATAGTTTATGTTCAAACACATGATGTCAAATGAATTCACACTAGTACCTAACTCGACGAGAACAATAGAGCTTAATCAATAGGACTAGACTCAATGTATCGTGAGTCAACCGATTTAGAACATTATACTGACGATGTATCGAGAGTCAATGACATAGAACTTTATACGACGATGTATCGGTAGTCAACCGACATAGAACTTTATACGACGATGTATCGGAGTCAACCGACATAGAACTTTATACGACGATGTATCGATGAGTCAACCGACATAGAACTTTATACGACGATGTATCGAGAGTCAATCGACATAGAACTTTATACGACGATGTATCGAGAGTCAACCGACATAGAACTTTATACGACGATGTATCGATAGTCAACCGACATAGAACTTTATACTGACGAGAACTATACCAAACAAACAAGAACAACTAATATAGTACAACATTCGCTTTGAAACAATGATGATCATGATAGAAGTTATCCTTAAAAGATAAAGTACTTGTGAAAATAGTTAAGCATGTATCTCCCCAAAATAGTTCAAAACAATTGAAAATGGGGCTATGAAAACTCACTTGGTAAAATGAGGCGATGACAAAAGTGAGTACATCTGAAATGTAGCGTGAATCTCGAAAATGACCTATTATGAATGATATGATATGTAATGAGTTATGATATAATGTTATGCATGCATTTAGATGTTATTTATACCATTTGTGAGTTTTGAAAATAATACTCTTCGTCAAAATACTCTTTGACGCCTTGACCATTCTTAAATTACTTTACAAGTATTTACGCCAAAATGTCATCCTACAATAGTTTCTTAATGATTTATTGTGAAATTTTAACTTTCGTCGTAAAATAATGTCGTTGGAAATTTCATGAAAGTGGCAAAATGGCCTCAAAAGCTAGTCGTGAAATGGTGTACGTCGAACGTTAGGAAACGAACTCAACGGTTTTGGAAAGCTTGTATCATAACCTCAAGTTTTGGCATTTAAGTTTTTATCCTAGAGGTCTCGCTCATGAAGAAAATATAGGTTAAGTAGGGTGATTTTGTCCAAAATGTAGTTTAAAAGTGAATTTCGGCAAAGTTTAAGCAACCGTAAATTATTTATTACAACTCCGCTATACAAACGGTTGATCATTTTGAAAAATATGCTTGATGATCTCGATTTTATTAGAAGACATTTCGTTACAAAAGCTTTACGTCAACGTTAAAATAGCCTCCAATATGGTCGTTTTGTTTACCGTAACACTTGTCTAGTAAAAATAATATAGTTTTCTTAAATAATAAAGTTACGGCAATTTTATGAAAACGTGTATATTTTTGTCGTTACAAATCCGCTTTCACGACATACGTCCTTAGCTTCGTATCAAAGTATACTAATATATTTTTGATAAGTCGAAATAATTTATAAAGCTTAAGACTCGTTTTGACTCGTACAAAACGAAAACAGTTCTTCAAATTTCGAAAATATATATTTCGTCGTCAAACTTGAAAAATTCATAACTTCTTCGTTATAACTCCGTTTTAATCCGTTCAAGCGGCCACGGATTCGTTTTAAAGTATATTTTCTAAATATCTAGGCCAAAAATTCGTGTCTACTGTCGGTTTTTCCAGAAATACAAAACAAGATCAGACCACTTTTTATACTTGTCGAAAAGAGTTTTTCTCGTACTAAACCTATTCCAATCCCTTCAAAATAACTCCAAAGCTATTCTAATCCTACCATACACCTTCTTAGGGTGTCATGGGCTCCTAAACATCATCAAGACTAATATATAACAAGGGATAAATTATAGGATGACTTATATATATAAAACTCTAAAAACAATGTTAAAATGGTATAAATAACCATAAGTCTTGCATGCTTGCTAAAAAAATGATGAAATACATATGAAATGATAAGGAAAGATGTAAATGAAAATGATATGCTTACTAGTTACTTGATGAGGTGATAAGGACAAGGGATTAAACCTAAACACCCTAGGTTTTTATTTCAAAACCTTGATTAAGAGTGTAACTAGATTGTTTAACACTTGATTTTGAAAACTTTTGGTTTCCTTCCTCCTTGTGGGCTTGGCGGTTCTAGAGAGCAAGAAAAGAGAAATGTTTTGTTTTACACCATGACTTGTGTATTTGTATGTGTAAGTAAACCAATATTTATTAAATGTGTATGTGTACTTGAATGAAATAAAGATTTCAACAATATTATCAAGGGGGGGGGGGTTCGGCTGATTTTGGGGGAAAAGAGGGGGAGGGCATGGTGTGATTAATGTTCTTGTCCCTTGGTTTGAAATTATCTAAAGTATACATATATATATTTGTATAATAATATGGGTATTATTAATTGGGTATTGAGTTAACTTATAAATAAATTTTAGTGGAATAAAATAAAGTGTAATGAAGTCATAAAAATTATAAAAATATATTTCTCACAAGTATTTAGTAAATAAATATTTATCGTGTAGTTTTCACGAAAACTGTCGTAATTATATAAATACAACAATTTATATACGAAATAAATTTAAAACACCGGGTAAACTCATAATATTATTTTTATAAACTTAATGTAGGTATAAAAATATGTCGGGGAAATTTTTGGAGGTATCGGATTAAATGTTCAAAATAATAACTTACGCGATAACGTTTATTTAACATGAAATTTACGCGTTTAATGTGAAATGCAAAATCATGAATGAACTAACATGATGAAAATGATGTTAATGAAATGTAGACTAAACTTAGTCTATATGAAATGTCCGTGATGATATGATCATGAATTCGCCGCTAAACCATTAAGGTTACGCGAATTTGGAACACGCAAACCTAGTTTACGATAAATGATGAAATTGTGAAACATGAATTGTTTTGAGAAATGTCCTGAAATTGCGAGTTGTCACATTATGAAACAAGATATTTGTATTTATTTATTTATTTTAAGAGAAATAACAAGATCTTTCAGCTTTGTTATCAGGATCTTCACCTTCTGTTTCGGTTTCAGTTGAAACTATGTCTATTACTGTGTCTCTCCCATTTGTGCTTGTTTGTGCTGAAATCACATCGACGTCTTTTGTTTCTGTGTTCGTTTCTGCCTCCTTTTTTGCCTCTGCTTCGGTTTCTCCTACCGATTTTGTTAGAGCTGAATATAGTGTGTGGAAATTTTAATTCAATGATTATGAACCAAGATATTTTTATTTATTTATTTATTTATTTAAAGAGAAATAACAAGATCTTTCAGACATGAAACTTTTTGACAAGGTTTTACATGAGCCATATAAGCCATTTATTAAACACGTCGTGTTTGGTTTGGAAGTGGGTTAAATGGTGCATGTTTAGGCCGACCACTTTACCCATGTTTAACCAAGTCATGTTTGGGTAGGAACTGGGTTAAACGGGTTGTGTTATGGGCGACTCACTTAACACGTTTATTAAATGAGTCGTGTTTAATAAATGGGGTTCGAAAACAACCCATTTAACCCACTCCCGTCCCAAACTTGACTCACCCAATAAACATGTTAAGTGGGTTGACTCAAACACGACCACTTCCAACCCAAACACAACATGTTGAATAAACGGATTAAGCGACTCACACACATCACGAAAATACCTGAACCGAACTTGTTTAAAAATTAATGTTGAATTCTAAAAAAAGAAAAACATCCTTTGGTTTTTTTAAAAGTTTGTTGATTATTTTAAGTTAATTTAAATGTATAGTAAAACTTCTATAAATTAATACTCGATAAATTAATAACCTCGATAAAATTAATAATTTGTTCAGTCTCAACTTGGGACCAATACAAATTTAGACGACAATCGATAAAATAATAAGAAAATAACTTTTTGAAACCCAAATGTATATATATTGGTCACAACCAAACAATAAATTAATAACTACTAAAAAATTTCACATTTTCTACAATGACTTGAACCTCCTAACGTTCATTAAAATACATTCATTAATTTCTTCAATGTCTTGAATTCTTAAAATGTTAATTGGAAATTTTTCTAATTTATTTTTCATCTCTAACCAGTATACACTGTAACTAGTATATTGGATTTGAAAATTTAAAGGTCATACGTAAAATATTTTTAAATTAATAAATATTAATTTATCGATATAATAATATCTCACTAAATTAATAAAATATTTCGGTCACAATATCATTAATTTATAAAGGTTTTACTGTAGATTGATCTAAATAAAAAAAAAAAAAATACTTTAAAGAGTTTTGTTAACGAGTGTAATAACTATCGCTTCACTGCGGATTTCCATTCGTTATTATTTAGTTTCAAAATATTACAAAAGGTGGTTGGTAATAAGGACCACAAAGGGGTAGAAAGAAATGAGGAAAAAAGAGAAGATGATGTATTTGCAAAGAAAAAACATATGGTTCATGGACTTGGACATGACCCACTTTATATCAATAACTCAAGTGATAAAGAGACAACAAGGTTGAGTTTTCTTGATTTGTTGGAGAGAGAATGGTTATCTTTTTATATTTTTTGCTTAATTGGGTTTGTTAAGTCTAAAACTATTATATTCAGTTTATATATTTACAACGATATGTTCTATATGACCCATATAGAGTTGTGTTGATTAATGACATTAAAGCATCTAGTAAACTGGAAAATGTTTGTACATAAAACCAATGTAAAATATATTTTGTCAAAATATCATGAGATTCTAAACATGATTTCACTTTTGTGGCTGTGGATTTTCAAAATAGTTTACTATTTGAAAAAGATGGTAGTTTACTAGTTTATTTTTGTAAGACTTTAACTATTTTTAATGTGACCCATCAAAGAATTATATGAGATTTTATGAAAATCACATGTGATTTTACCATAAATTATTTTTTGAGAGTGAATCACATATGATTTACTCATTTTTAGATTAAAAATGAATCTCACGTAATTTATATTTTTTTATAACATAGCAAAAAAATAAATAACAGAATCATAGTGATTTTAGGAATTTGTTTTATAAAATGAAGGAATAAGTTGATTGAAATTAAATATCACATGTGATTTATTACTCTAAAGATCGAATATGACTTGTAAAATCACATGTGATTTTCTTTTTTGTAAACTGTGTTTCTGACTCGGCTAAAATCACATGTGATTTTTTTTAAAAACAAAATCATGTGTGATTTATACACGAATCACAACAAGAAACAAATCACATGTAATTTTTTTTTACGAATCACGCGTGATTTCTCTGGACGAAAATTTTGAAAAAAAGTTCATCGAAAATATATAAAAGTGCATATCTTTAGAAAGATGATTTAATTCTCGTCGCGATGGTGCATTTTTTGTAGCTTGAAGATATACCGTTTACAAGATATGTTGTTTTTAAAAAAAGATGGAAAGTGAGTTTTTATTCAATTACATTTTTACCATTTCTTTGTTAGTTTTTGCTTTCATCTCATCCGTTGGATGAAAAGAAAATGAATGGTTGAGATCTTATGATTTGTTCTTTATATTAGATATGTTTTTTGTTAATCTCACCTTTATTGGTTTATAATAAAATGATAAGTTATCTAAAGTTAACATTTTAAGAAGGATAATTGATTATAAATGTATATGAATTGTCACTTTTTACTATGTGGTGTAGCCTTTTTTTACCGAATAAATGTGGTGATATAGCTAAACTTTTAATTGTATGTACGATTACAGAAAACGATGACATGACACGTGTTAATCATCTTAAACCTGTTATAAACCTTGCCAATTTAGATTTTATTTTATTTTATTTTATTTTTTACAAATAATAAAAGTGTCATTTTTAAATAAAAAAAAGTATTCACCATTTCATCTCTTTCTCCGTACATCACCATCTCCACTAGGCTACAAGATAACCATACCCATTATTTTCCAACCAGAGTAACGACACCCAACCAACTCTTCTCTCGACAAACTGGTGACCAACCTTATACGCCGATCTAATAACGACCGCTCCACCACCAAAACCCGTCAAAATCCCTACAAATTTGTTGGAAATAACTATATAGATACTTAGTTTATGACCGCAAAATCCCAAGCAGTTAATTACAAATCATAAGCTTTAGAACTTTATGTATATATATTATGTTAGATAATAAAGGTCCGTAAGCCCGTTGGGTTTGGCTCGTTTAGTTCCTAGGGTTAGGTTAGTTTGTTTTCTATTTAATATTTTATAACCTTCATTGTTTAGTGAATATGATTAATATATTGTTCATTTTCCCTCTTTTGATTTCTACATGGTCATTTGATATACTTTGTTTAGTAATTACGATTTAAAGGTTCGACGAGTTAGAATAATGGTAACCATAATGATAATGGTAGTGTTTCGGTTTGTAATGGATTAGTTTTGTGGGGAAGGTAATGTTCAACCAAAAAAATGGTTTCGTGATTTGAAGAATTGGAGTATTGGTTCGGTTATACTTGGTTTTGCATTTGTGTTGGTGGTGGTGATGCAATAGTCTTAACTAATTCGACTAAGTCTTGAGTAGTTTTGTGTTGCATCTCGATATCAGCATGTTTTGTTTCCACCCGATTTTGCCTCTGCATTTGGTTTCGCCTGGTTTTATCTGCATATATCTAAATCTGTCTGTCTGCACTTGTGTGTCTGAATCTGCCTATTTGCATCAACCTATCTGAATCTGCACGTGGTTCAGCATCTGGTTTCACACGTGGTTCTGCATTTGGTTTCGCATGCATCTGTCTGCACCAGTCTATCTGAATCTGCATATGTTGGCCTGTTATGCTCTCGTTCATCTCCGTAATGCTTTGTTCTGAGTTATCACCGCGTTTGTACTCTGGGATCATCCGCTTTTACGTTTTAGTTTATTTTCTGTTTGACAAACTCTCAATGTTACTACTACAACATTTTGAGAGAGGGATAATAAAGCTCGTAAGGCCGTTAGGCTTGGCCTGTTTAGTTCTTAGGGTTATGTTAGTTTGTTTTCTATTTAATATTTGATCAATATATTATTCATTTTCTCTCTTTGATTTCTAGATATTTATCTTCAGTTTCTCTCAAATTAAGAACAAAACGTCACAACCCTGTGATCCACATATCACTAGAACATAAAAATGAACTTAGATCTTACATAAAGCTAAAACGATTTTTTAATAGATTTCGAACTAGAAATGGAGACATGTAACCCACCTTAAATCTTGGCGGTGGCGGTGGTGTTGCGGATATAGAGTAACGAGGTGAACCGGTGATAAAGGTTTTCGTGCAAGGATTGTTAGGTATTAGCAAGTATTGAGGACATATAAAGGATTAAAGTGACCTCACATTTATAATGAACATCATGGTGGCTTTTGTTTTGGTGTATTTGATTGTTGGTTTGTTTTACGATCGAGATCTTCAAGGTTTATAGTGATGGTGGCGGTCTTTGAAGTGACCGATGTGGGTACGGCAAGCGGTGGGAGGAAGTGGTTGGTAGTGATGTTGCTTGGATTGGTGGATCATGTGGTTGTTGGTTTTATGTTCTAGTGATAAAAGGGGTGTGTGTTAAATGAACAAAATGGGTGTTTGGAACTAGACATATAACATATAACGCGGAACTTGTAAATATAACCGGTATTTTTAGAATAAAACGTGGTCAACTAGTACCATGTTAGCTCAAAACTATAATCACCTTATTTAGTACATAAGTTAGGAAGGTTAGCATTAGTAACACATTTATTAGGAAAAAAATGCTATGCAACATAGTAAAAAATGACAAATTGGAAACATTTACGATCAATCGTCCTTTTTAAGAAAGTAAATACACTGGTTTTTGACTAGACGGTCACTATACTTTCTAAAATGTTGAATCTAGTCGCTTGTATTAACTTTTGGGTATTAGAGTCATTATGCTCAATGTTTTAAAACCGGTTTTATTGGCTCGGTCGAGTCACTAGTTCGCGAGTCACCGGTTTAACTGTTAGACCGCCAGTCAAACCGGTTTCAACGCAACAAAAAACCTATGATTAAATCATGTTACCAAACACGTGTAGAGAACCTAGAAGACTAATACCAAATAAATATAAGGTCTTCACAATCCAATAACAAACACACGGACTCACACAGATACGTAATATGATTTTTAATTCCATTTTTCAAAAGCCTCATTCTTAGTATATGATTTTTGCAATCACAGTTCTCGTATTTATAAGAAAGTACGTAAGGGTGTATGTATAGTAGTACATCACGCATATATGATCAAATCATTACACATGATTGACAACATTGTATGTTTTTCCATACATGTAAACCTTCATTTACCAAAGTTATTTTCAACCATAAGAGCACTCCCAACAATAACGGCATAACGCCGTTATTGCCTTAATAACGCCGTTATTAGGCGTTATACCATTGGGAGCATCGCGTTATTGGGGCGTTGGTTGCATAGCGTTGGTTTACCAACGCACGTTAAAAAAAAAAAAAAAAATTCATTTCACCCCCTAAACCATTTCAAATAAATTTTCACTTACACCCCCTCCACCTATTCAAATTCAAATTTAAATTATACTGGTCAATTCTGGGCGGGATAAGTTCAAATTCAAATTTGAAATTTAAAATCAAATATGAGCGGGATTTATTCGGTTTCAAAATTCAACTCTGCTATATAAACAACTCTACCATAGTTGTTTAGAACACAACACACACAAGTTACACACACAACTCACACACAAAAAATGTCTCGCAAAGATTTTTCTCAAGAATTCCCGACCCGAAAAGTTGCGGAAACCACCTTTCCAAATCACTTGCCGAACCCGATGTTTACTCTACACCTCCGTAAAATGTCTTTCCGTGGGTTTTGAAAACATCCGTACCTCCCATTGTTCCAAGTTCACTGTGAACAATCCACGTGGATTTTCAAACCACCCCAATGGTTAAGTGAGGCTTCCTCCCGAATTGGAACGAGATGAAGAAACCGTAGGGAGATTATGGAAGAAGCGAGGCACGCGTGAAGAGGTCGCCGTCGTGAGCAAGAAGCACGAAGCTCAAGACTCAATGACAACTTCTTCGACATCATGGAGAGTCGATACATGAATGGGAGTTTTATTCTCCGCCAACCGCTTCGATGGTCGGGACTCGGATGATTCGCTTTTTAAGTTTTAGTAGTTTTATTTAATTCGTCTTTAACGCTTAATGTACGCTTTTTAAGTTTTTAATGTAATCCGTGTTTAACGTTTTATGTACTTGGTGTTTTAATGTTAAATGTGATATGTGTTTTAAAAATGGAGTGTTTGTTTTAGTTTAGGGTTGAAAGTGAAAATATGAAATGTTATTGGTGTTATTGATGTTATTGGGATATTATTGTTGTAGGTGTTTTTGGGGATGTTAATGTTAAATGTTAAAAGGCGATGTGGCGGCGTGGACGGTGTTATTGGTGTTATGGTGTTATTGTTGGGAGTGCTCTAAGGCATATAACTTTATAAACCTTTATATATATATAAAGGTGACTTTTCAAAACAAAATGTGTTGGTAAACCATTTTTTTTGGTGGCTGGTTGTATTAGGTGGTGGTGGCTATGATGGCTATCATCAAGAACATATAAGAAGTGAATAACATTGATCTAGATTCATGTTGTTGACCTGGAAATTGACGTAGATCGCTGATATATATGGACACAAGTGACTCATTTGTGTAGATTTATAGATGTTCAATGACTAAATTAAACATTTTAGTAGAGTAGATCGAGTGACCTTTGAGTGTAAAACCCCGTATTATATTGGATAGCAAACTAGCAACTACTCTAATTATTGTTTGAAACGCAAGACATACCTTGTTGATGACTAACAGTTACATCATAGAAGGATTTCAGTCGGTCCCAAACATCTTTCGCTGAAGGAAGATCAACGATAGCACCAAGTACATTCTCGCTTACTGAACCGAAAATCCAACCTTTGAGAAGACTATCGTATTGGTCCATGATCTTTTCCTCACTTGAATCTACCGGACTCTCATATACATCCTCTACGATGCCAGCCATGTTGTGACTCTTCATGAGACAAAGCATCTGCGTCTTCCACAGATGGTAGTTGCGGTCGCTGGAAAGCTTCACAGAAACAAAGTTAGATAAATTGGCTATAGATGCATATAAGTACTTAAGGTCTTGAATTCTTGCTGAAGCATCCACTTGGTTTGATGAGCCTGCCATTTGAGAAGACGGATCCATGTATGATTTGGTAAGCCTGCAGCCTGCCCAATTATGTTAATGCAGCTCAAGGTTTATATAGGAAACTAATGGTCAGATCCGGCCAACGCTCTATTATGGCCTGAAACTCAATTATATGGGCATGACGTATGTTTGCCTATGTATGCATTGTGTCATCTATCATAACATTAATGACTGAATAAAGAACCACGAATAAAAAACCAAAAGGTGGCATAATTTCCTTTGATATACATATACTATGATGGTCATGAAAATTTATTTTTAATCAGATTACTATTTTCTAGATAAGTTTATGATTTTAAGATTTCGATCTTAACTAATTTAATTTTTGAAACCCCAAAGACCGAAAGACATATAATATATTTGCCACCATCTACAAGCTGCAGAAAGAACTCCACAATCCTAAAAAAACTAACGTGTATGTTATTGGATACATTTTGTCTAAGTGTATGGGTTTGATACCTTTAAAACAAGGCATACTCCATGCCCTGATCTTTTTTTATGCCAAGAGTTTCTGAAACATTCGTCATATCTCATATTTGGTCTGATAGTGGTGACAAGACAACAACCGGAGGTGAGTCTGAGGGTGGTGGGCCTGCGATTTAAGATAGTGAAGGTACGAAATAAATGTGAGTTTTTGTTTGTAATGCAACGTGTCGATGTTGGTTGGTTGTGGTTTAATGTGCATCACTCCTATGTCTATAAAAATAAATCAAGTTCAAATAATTTCCTATATTTATGACAATTACCAGTATTGCAAAATTGATCGATTAATCGGTAATCGGCCATACACCTTGTAGAATTTTGAAAATCAGTCAAAAAATCGGTCAGGTAAAAAAATAAGCCAAAAATCGGTCAAAAATCGGCCGAATTGATAAAAAATCGGCCGAATCAGTTAAAAATCGGTTGAATCGGTAAAAAATCGGTCGAATCAGTCAACTTTAAAAAAATAATAGTTTCACTTATGATGCACAATGGGGATTGTTTATTTCACTGATAATGCACAATGAGCCTCATAATTATAATTCGAGCCTTTTATTGAGGTTTGTAAACATAGTAGGCTTGGAATCAGTTAAGATCTTTAGTTTGGTCTCCATAAATACCTAAAATTTGCAGAAAATGCCAATCCGATTAATCCCGCCTTGACCGATTACTAGCTGCAAGGTGGTCGACCGCCCGACTACCGATTCACGATTTTTGCAACATTGACAATTACACATGCATATCTATTCACACCAAGGGTAGTTGGATCATCATATCTAGAAGAGACAGTACACCAATAATTTCCTATATTTATGACAATTAATAATACACTTGAAGTGTTGCTTATGAAGCATTGCAGTCGTTGGTTGTTGGCTGAGGAATTTAATACAAAAGTGACGGGTTGATAAATAATAGAATAATGCGATCAAACCTAATCCCGCAAAACCGACAAAACCTGATTAAGTTTTCAAAGAAAATTAACTTATAAATGGGTTAGACGGGTTGACCCGTTTAAATGAGTAGTGTTCGAGTTATGTAACGAGTTACGATTGATAGGATTACATAAATAGTCGTGTTCATGTGGGTTACTTTAACTTGGAAACTTGAACTCGACCCAGATTGTCACCTCTTATCAAAACAGAAGTTGGTTCAAATAAGTCATGTTCAGGTTGGGTTGTACTAACCCCCAACTTGACCCGACTAGAAGAACCACCTCTAATGAGAAAAAAAGTGAGCTAGGGGACCTGCGTCTCATCTTGACTTGAGAAATAATAGACATAAAGTTGGTCCAATTGGATAGGTTTTTAACGGATAGAATTGTTTGCATTTGTTTGATAAATTCTATAACATGTGTATCAATCCCATGTCTATTAAACATTAATCAAGTTCACACTTCAAATATAAATACTGACATACTCCGGAATATTCAATTACACATGCATCTATGCACACTATACAAAAGGGTAGTTGGATCAACATATCTAGAAGAACGGTACACCAATAATTTCCTATATTTATGACAATCAATAGTACACTTGAAGTATCTCAATATTCATCACTTTGATACAGTTCGAGTGACAGGATTGGAGACACCAAAAGAACATGGAGAAGGAAAGATATATAGAAAAAGGGGATATAATAAAACCTAGGGGTGGAAACGAGCCGAGCCGCTCGTGAAAAGCTCGAGATCGGTTCGGTAAAAGCTCGAGCGAGCCGAGAGCTCGGCCTGGTTGGGCTCATTTAATAATCGAGCTCGAGCCCGAGCTCTATACAAAGTCGTTTAGGCTCATGAGCCTAAACGAGCTCTAGAAATGTATACGATATATATTTTCTATCGTATAACCGTGTTAACGGTTTCCGAGCCTTGTGTTAACGAGCCGAGTTTTGTGTTAACGAGCCGAGCTTGAGCTTGTGAAAAATTTCACGAGCCGAGCTCGAGCTCAGAATGTGAGCTCGAAACGAGCTCGAGCTTTTTGTATATAAACTAGCTGAGCTCGAGCTCTGGCAGGCTCGGGCTCAGCTCGACTCGTTTTCACCTTTAATAAAACCTTAAGTTATTTTGAGATTTGTATCTTAACTACTTATTTAATTTTTGAAACCCCAAAGACTAAATTGCAGAAAGAACTCCATAATCCTAAAAAAACTGAAGTGTATAACCTAACAACTAATCTGTCTCAACGTAATTCTGGTGTTTGCATACATTTTTTCTAAGTGTATGGGTTTGATACCTTTAAAACTAGGCATACTCCATACCCTGATCTCTTCTTAAGCCTAGAATTGCTGAAACATTCATCATATTTGGTCTGATAGTGGTGACAAACAAGACAACAACTGGATGTGAGTCTGAGGGTGTTGGGCCTCTAATATAAGATAGTGAAGGTACGAAATAAATGTGACTTTTGTTGGTAATACAACATGTCAATGTTGGTTGGTTGTGGTTTAATGTGCATCAATCCCATGTCTATCAAACATAAATCAAGTTCATACTTCAAATATAGATATTTACATAATATTCAATTACACATGCATATCCATTCACACTATACAGAAGGGTAGTTAGATCAAGATATCTAGAAGAGACAGTACAACAAAAATTTCCTTTATGACAATCAATAGTACACTTGAAGTATCTCAATAATTGTCACTTCGATATAGTTCGAGTGAAAGATATACAGAACAGATAATTCGTCCCCTATTATATATGTTGGACATAGCTTTCATTATCTTTGGAGACACTTGAAGAACACGGAGAGGGAAAGATATACAGAACAAGGGACATAATAAAACCTTTATTAAAGTTATTTCCCAGATAATTCGTCACACATTTTCTCATTTTAATCATATTTCCATGTTTGGGCCTAAACATCAATTGTTTACCCAAGTTGACAATGTTTATATGAGAACAAGGGTTGATGAATCCATAGAGGAACCAATGGTAGCCCAAGCTACTAGTCGATTGTGCCAACAAAATGTTATAAAGATAACTGTAAACCAATTTATTGCATTAGCAAAAATAAAAATGTTTTGACCCAAATCCGTTACCTAACTCATATTGCCATCTTTAATTGTTGGATGCCCTTTTTATATAGATCCATTTTAGTCAGCATGACAGTCTTGATTACAATTTTAGATCATGAATAGAGGTAGCATAAACCAAATTTTACTGTAGTCACATGAGGTTCAAGACCAAGTTCGTGCTATTTCCTAATCCATGTAAGTTTTAGATGCCAAATAACCATAGTTTAAGTACGCTACATAAAATCTCGGGGCATAAATCATGTTTTTCAATCAAAAGAGGATGGTGAAATTAAGTAAATGATAAATTTTCTCACTTCAAGTATATAATATTTACTCTATTGTCATATGTGCTACCTTATTTTTGACATAAAGTAGGTTTTATGTAACTCGAGCATAATTCATTTATTGTGGATCATATATATCACAAATTACATTTTAGAGTAGAATCAAATTACTTATTCGCTAGCGAGCTATTTTAGACAGGAATAACATGATTCTTAATAACATACATATTAATTCAACATTGTTGTTCCCATAATACTTCTCATGGATACACCATTTAAGATCTGTCCTCTATTCATTTACTGAAAAACAACCTTATGTTATCCGTATTGAATCTAGCACGCTTACCTCTCCTCCTTTGGCCAAATTTGCGTAAGTAAGTTGACCCAAAAAGATCCACTATGAGCGGGAGTTGTAGCGCAACAAAAAATGAAATCGGGATAAGTGATAATGCACAAATTGGAGCAAGCATCCATAGCTTTTGATGACAAAAGACCAGGAACAAAGTTGAGCTGAAGGCTACCATCATGGATATTGCACAGAGCAGCAAGGAACAAATACCAATAAGCAATCTTCTAGGCAAACTTACTAAGAAGTCTTTTTCAGAAAACCGTGCAGTCAAGATGGATAAGAATACTAGTAATGCCGTACTAGATGCAAATAGTGAGATCGCATCTGATACAGCAAAGATAACGAAGGCAGGGTCTTTTGTAAACACAGGCATGCCTGTATCTTGATTGCTTCTGCCAGGTACAGTAATTGCTGCAGCAAATACTATTGTCGTAATCAGTGCGGCGGTGATGCTGCATGATTCAGCTGTGGTTTTCATCCACTGCTCTCCTTCCTTCACCAACTTCTCATGTTCTCTTGTGAAAACCATATGTGGCGTCTCCTTAAAAATGTTCTCTTGAGTAATGTATGTAGGAAACACATGTTTCTTCACTTCCTGTAGAATTAGTCTAACTTGCATAAGTATGCTACAATAAAATCCGTCAACATTGCTTATAATTAGAAGTTATATATTAGGTACCTCACGCCATTGAAGCTCTCGTTGTAATTGTAATGCCGCACCTGTTCTTTTATTGAGCTTACTTGAAGGCGCTAACCTTCCGGCCAGGTGCACGATATTGTTCTTAGAAGAATCCACAATTGTTCTATAAATATTCTTACGCTCCCCAATGTCATAAATAAGGTTGTAGATTCTTTCTGAACGGTGTATTACTGCTAACTGAATAATGTCATACCCACCTTGGTCTGTCGATAAAATTGCTTCGGGTGATCTATATATAATATGGATGATGAGTACCCGTGAACTTCATCTTGTCTATTTCATCACATACTAATTTTAGAACCTTTTCCGCTTCATCCATCTCTTCCTTTTTCTTCTGAATATGCATGATGGGCTCAACTGCAACATAAAACAAAAGAAAAATGATTAGCATTCATATATATACACTTTGTAAAGTTTGGTCATATATACCCCATGTGTGTGTTTTATAAAATGTCGTTTGTGTAGAAATAAGCCTTTGGAGTTTTATAAAAAACCACATTTAGAGTGCAAGAACAATGAGAACTTGAGATCTACTGATTATCTTCAAACGTTAATAATTTACTCACTTTTTACATGTTTAAAAAATAGCAAAAGATTAGTAGCGTAGCGTGATATTTTGCAGTCCAAGCCATGCAATTATTCAATATAAAATGTTAGAGAAAATTTACTCAATCCTAACGGATTGAAAAAGAACTTTAGAGGATCTTAATCCTAACGGATTGAAAGTTTAAAGTTCAATTTGAACATGCATGATAGGTCATGTTAATGTTTTTGTGAGGAGAGAAAAAATGTAAGCCCTGTAATGAGTCACTTTTATTTTACTTTAATTCAAGTTCACTAAAACTTAACACTGACATGACTTATCATGTTCAAATTAAATTTTAAAGGATCTCAGTCCGTTTGAAAAAGACCAAACATAGTTAAAGGTTGATATTAAACGGTCATCTATAGTTAAGCATTTTAGCTATGTGGTTAAACAATGTTAAGGAAAAAAATAATGAATTTACTTTTCGGTTAAACAATTATTTAAAATAACTAACAAATTACGGTGACAATATGATCCATTTTTAGACAATTAACTCTTAAGGGCTGATATTTTAAACATGAACAATCTACTCACTTCTAACAAGTAAATGGTAATATAAGATGTTAATTAGCCCATTGGCTTTATCAAAAATTAAAAATAAAAAATCCTTAAATGACTTTTTTGACATAAAACATTCTTTAATGGGTTTTTTTGACACTAATGAAAACGGGAGGGTTTACTGACGTAAAGCATATTTTAAAAACATAATAATAATAATAATAATAATAATAATAATAATAATAAAATTGGCAAGTGAATCATATGCGCCTACCTAGTGATCTGCTCATCCACGTCAGGAGATAATACAACACGGAACTAGGCAATAGTATAAGGCCAAATAAAAAGAAAAAGACATCCATAAGCAAGGCTAGAACTGCACAATGACAAAAAAGTTTATTGGAACACATTATACGACTAAGGGTTAAAATGCAAAATTACTTCTTGGGGCGTATACTCGTGTTTACCCATAAAAATCACAATGATCACATTATCAACCAATGGCATTGATGACGGCTTGTTCCATTGATCCGTTTGAAAACCCCTTGTAACGGTAAGACTCATTGATGATTTAACTATGCCGCATGTAAGTTCCCAAACATTCTTCCAAGCTACAATATAGAATATACAAAACCGATCATCCTTACAACAGAAATGAAAGAGAAAAAAAGGAAGAATAAAACAAGAGAATCTTTTATATAATAAAAAAATTACATTATTTCAGAGTGTTTTTTAAAAACCCTTCTCATTGAAAAAAAATTGGGCCAATAGGAGAGCTCAATTTTGCCAGGTAAGCAAAATCATGTGATGTGATTGGTTAATAAAAGTCAAAATTAAATTGATTTTGGTCAAAATTTAATAAATTTGGTGGAGAAATTTAATTGATAAAAAAAAACATAAAAATATAGGTGTCAAATTTGTAAAAACAAAAACTTAAAAAAAGATGAAGTAATTAATAAAACTTTAGTGGTTGATTTTTTTAAAAATTATATAGAATTAAGTGTAATTTTATAAACCTCTATGTGTTTTAATAACTTTGGATTATAAACAAATACCCCCTTATACTTTATACCCTTTAAACTTTATATCTTAAAAAATACAATGTATATGTTGTTTTAAAATAACAACATATAAATTTACATAAGATAACAAGTATCAATTTTTTAACTATATACGTTCAATAAGAACTCATTTATTTCATTTTAAAATAACCTATGTGAACACGAGTTTACATTTTAAATACTGTTAAATTCTCGAAACGGAAATATAAAAATCAAATTGTAACCACGGTTTACTTTAATATAAAAATAAATATCTGTGATTGTCTTATAACATGATTCATGTAATTTTATTTATTTATATAAGGCTATCTAGAAAAACATTTTTATAAAACGTCAACATAATATCAACGCTCATTATAGAATAAGTATACTTTAACTTTATCAACACTCATTATGTGCTATTAAACTTGCATCTTTGTATAACATAATATCAGTAGTGAAATTTAAATAACAATATCAACATCTTTGTCAGCTAAATAAAATTAAATCTTGAGTTACCTAACAGAAATTTTTATGTGTAAACTTAGATGCGTGCTGTAAACTTATAACTATATAATTATATGCAATTACTTTTAAAGACACAATATTTAATATTAATACAAAATATTTTTTTTTTGTCAAAACCCTGTGCGTGCACAGGTATTATAACTAATAATTAAATAAAGTACTTACATAGACGGATATATGTATCCCCATAGTCCCCACTCGGAAAGGTTTTAGCCATTGCAATTAGGACATCGTCATTTTTCGCAGCAAATTTTGGAAATTTCTCGATTAACTCTGATGCCAGATCTGCAAGCACAAGCTATTAAGTGCAAGTACCAAATACAATACATATCTCAATCTCAATATTTATGTAATATTGGCTACTTACTGCATTAACAAGAAGGTCAACCCCTATTTCAACCCCAGGGTGAAGGTGAGGGTGAACAGAGTCCTCAACGGGCAAAGTATGCAAGTCGCTTTTACCATCATCTTCGATGACCTTTAACAAATATCCAATAGTATCAAGATGCATATTTTCATAAGCTTTATGCAATGGTTCTTCGCTTTCTGTCAATAATACGCAGGCATTCTTTGTTTTTCTTTAGCAATAGATCCGCTGCATATTTGTTCCCAACAATAGCCGCAATGTGAAGGGATGTGCTTCCATCCGAGTTTCTCATTGCAACTACATCTTCATCAGTTATATATGAGAATAAATTCTTTACAAAATCATTATTACCTATTCCGACGGCTATGTGAAGTATTGTGCTACCATCACTACTAATTGCCTCTCTCACCAGATCTTTATCTTCTCTTAGTATGGAATCTGCTGCTGACCAATCCCCCTTCATAGCAGCTTCACGCAAATTCCGCTTGTGCTCAGCCTTTTTTTTGGTTGTTGCTTCCTTTTCGGCGGCTTCACTTTCTGTTTCAGTTTTAGTTGAAACTACGTCTATGACAACTGTCTCTTCCCCATTTGTTCTTGTTTGTGCTGGAATCACGTCTATATCGTCTTTTGTTTCTGTTTTCGCTTCTGCTTCCGCTTTTGCCTCTGCTTCGGTTTCACCTACCAATTTTTTTGGAACTGAATTACATGTTTGGAAAAGTCAAAGTTCAGTGATTATGTATCAAGATATTCCAAACATGAAATTTTTTTACAAGGTCTTATGCGATCCTTGATGAAAGTTGAGCAACGACAAAGGCACATGACGCATCAAATGTAACGTATTTTGATACCAAAACTTTATTTCGCAGTTCTATAACCCAAAACCAGAAATAAAGAAACATGCGAAACTTAATGGATTTACTTATGTTTTTAGTTATTCTTAAAGTCTCATATGTGATCCCTTAAATGAATTCACTTGAAAAATGAAATATTAGGGAGCAGGGGAAAAACTCGACCATTTCGAGCAATTATACACTCTACTAAGACTTGTGCTTTAATTATTAAAACCAAATGATGATGATTAATTGGCAAAAATCAATAAATTTATGAAACGATAGGATTATTGGATGTCAAAGGATTTCACCATGTGCGGCAATGACGGAACTTAGTGAGGACTAGGAGGGTTATGGCACTTCCAAAATTTTCAGCAACAAATATATTTTTAGGCCTTATACTTCGTAGTGCTCACCAATATTAACACAAAGAGTAAAAGTCCAAAATACATCTTTTTGTTTTATCACGTGTCTCGCTTTATATCCTCGTGTTTATTTATTTATTTATTTATTTATTTATTTTTGCACAAAACCATCCCTCCGTTAGTAAAGTCAGTCAGTGAGAATTAACGGTGCAAATTATTTTTCAGTTATCTCCTAAAGGAAGAGAAATATTTGCAACATTAGTTATAACACCCCGTAAAATTTCAAACAAATTTTAATAATAAACTATAGTAATTACGTCACTAAGTTTCACTCCTGGATTTTTCCGAACCTATTTGAATCGAAAACGATATCTCTTCTCATAAAACATGAAAAATGACTCTCGACACGCATGACACCTAATAAAATTGGCACGAATTTATTTTATAATATCAAGATAATAATAATACCATATTATTTCATTTCGTCAAAACGCTCTCGAAAATATAAAAATTTTAATTTACGACTACCCGAAAACTATTCTACGTAAATAAACGTTATCCATGCAGAACAAATTATATAAGACGTGCACAATACACAATTAATAATAATAATAATAAAAATAAACCTAATATACCCTACCCTTTCCCTCGTCGGGCACCTAATTATCTTTTCAGTTTCTTGTATTCTTTTTTTTCGCTTCCCGTGTTGCAAACACAGAAATGAACATGGTCCCCCCTCTTTTTCTAAGTCAACCGAAAACATCACAATCACCTTACCATATTCATTCGCCTCATCTATAGGCAGTCACGAGAGCTCCTCATGACCTTCAGGATGGTAGGGACTCATGCTTATTTCATTCCATCACAAGAAACACATCAATAAAGTGGGTTCAAACTCTTGCTTGATTTCTCTTTATAAAAGCAGTCAAACCACATGGGGAATTCACCCACCAATCTTCATCAATTTCCCATTCACACTTTTATCAGCCTCCTACTCTCCTTCTTTCTCCTTTCCTACCCGGCCACACAACTCGACGCCGCCGTCGCCACTGCAGCATACCACCAATATCATCACCACTTCAAACGGATGATCAAGGTTGTTTTGTTTGTTGCGGTTTGGTGCCAAGAGTCGCAAATAGGATTTGGTTTCGTCTTGTATTAGTGAATACGCCGCCGCACCACCAGCAGCCTCCACCATGGAACACCACCGCCGCACAATTTTTATGCTTTCTTTTGGGTATGTTGAATCGCACACCTTTTCCTTTTAATACTTTCTTTTGTCTTAATCCGAATATAAAACGAGCTATAAGGTTTTCGTGGTTAAAACTCTTGTAAAAACGTTTTCTATTAAAAATTGTTCGTGTGGTAAAACTGTTGGTAACGGGGTGTTGTCTTTGATCGGGTCAGTTTGCGAGTCGAGTACAAACCAATTAGGGTCGAGTTGGTTTCGGTTTTACCTTGTAATCGGTTATAAATACATGTTGTGAAATCATATTCGTGTGGTGAGTTCCTGAATAATGTTTGTCTGACTTTGGTTTGAACCGGGTCGGATCGGAACCAATCCGGCTACAGATCTTGTTACGTAGTATCGCGTCGAGTTAACTCGGATAAGAAACGAGTTGTTAAGGTCTTGTGTGGTGAAAGTAGATTAAAAGGGGTGGTGTTTGTTGGGATTGTAAGCCGGGTCAACTCGGTAGAGTTGAGTTGACCGAGTTGAGTTGACCGTATCATGTGAGGGTTTAAGAGTTACAGAAATCATCACATAACTTGGTCTCATTTTTGTACAAATGGTAATTAAAAATCTGGTTCTTTATACGAAGAAGATGGTGGTTTTTCATATAAATATTTTAACTACACTAGGTTAAATAAAGAGATATAGAATGAGAGAATGAATGCATATTATGGATAAAGCAACAATTCATACGCCTAACATCTATTATGTACGTTAGACATCATGCAACTTTGAATAAATTTTCAAAACATATCCTCATAGTTCTGATAAGTGTCATATTCGGCCCTTAAAGATTTACTAGTTTATATTAATGACCATTTAAGCATTTAAGTTTATTTAAATGGCTACATAGTTTATGTTCTTTGGTCTATCCAAGTTAGTCTACCAACATAATTATACTAATATGATTTCGAGCCTAAAATAAATATGGCAACCGTAGTAAATTACGACGAAAACTATATATATATTTTTTTTACAAAAGCTACGCTATTAGCTAAAATATATTTTTATAAACTTTGAAATGGTTTTCGAAACATTAGAAACGAGATAGGTGAAATTGGTAAAGTAAGAATAAATGAACGGGTCATGCCCAACTTTCTTTATAAATTGACTCCTTATATATACACTACTTAGACTATTTTTCTAGAATAACGATATGAAAACGAAACTGACAAACTAGACTCTACTCGTATGGACCAAAAAAATATTATTAAAGACTTGTCGGAATATATTGTTTGGAAGTCGAGATTTATTAAAATCATTCAACTTGGAAACATTTTATAAGTAGACGAGTCATATTAAAAATTTCTACACTTTAATTTTCTATCAAAAACACTTTTATTATAAATCTGTCAAGTGACAAAAATATTTTTAAATTGTACAATTCTTATTATTATAAATATAAATCCAAACCTGTCGTTAATTACAAAGCTTTTATAAACGTATACATTTATTTGATAAACTTTTTCCGGTAAAACACGACAAGAATCTAGACTTATGTTTTATTAAATAATGAAACCTTTAATAGAGTTTTTCTCATGAAACTTAATCGGCCTTTCTAAACTATCTGGGATTACCGGGTAAATGCCTAAAACTCTACCAATTACTTACTTGTTACTTACGTGCAAATTGATCTTTACTTGTTTAATTTCTTGTATATGTCTTATATCATTTAGCGTGTGTTCTTGAGTCTTAGTCAATATCTCTTGACTATTCCTTTCAATGTATTGGGATATACATTATACTGTGGTGTGAGTTATGCTTGGCGTGAGTTACTTGTCGAGTCTTGTTTTCTTACCACCACACGAAACATTAATGATAAACTTTTTGAGATACGATACGTTATACTTTTAAACAAACATTGATACGAGTATTCCACGAAAACTAAAACACTTATCTTTTGAAAACCTTTTTACTTTACGATACATATTCTGAGATAAGCCGTACACTACTAGGTTGAGCCGATTACGAGCCGTTGTGCCTGTACTATACTACTTTGTTTCACTTTCCGATGCTAGTCATGATAGTATCGATTCTTGCATTGCTACACTAAGGTGAGTTCATAGCCCACTTTTACTCTATTAACTGCTTTATAAACTCCTTGGGGAGAATACATGCTACTACCGCTTTTATGATCACAATTGCTTGAAAAGCATTTCTTGCTCACTTGATATTATGACTCGCCTAAGTTGTTTGCCAAAAGTCCCTACATCATGAACCATTAATCACTCGTGAGTGAACGAAATATCGTGGATAGTACTATGGGGCCCGACGATCCCGGCTCGGTTATCGGAAATAACCGGGCGCACTATATTGGTATCTCTATGTAATTGGCTATTACATCTAAGAGGGCAATTTTATTAACTTACACCGAGAATTAGGTGTATGCGAGTTAGTTTGGTGTCGTGAGCTTAGTGCAATAATATCAACTATCTTTTATGGGCGTATAACAACGTAGCCATGGCTTCTTTAAAACTTTAAAATCTTGTGATCATCGCTTTATTACCAAACCTATGAATTCACTCAACCATTGTGTTGACTTTTTAGCGTGTATTTTCGGGATGAAAAGGCGATAGCTAACTCTGAATGACTTGGGCGATTGGCGTGGCGTGGTCATAGATGACTCGATTTACAAATGGGGACCACATTTTGTTAATGGGCCATTTTCATGACAATTCAACTTTGTAAACTTTGTTTTACTACAATAAATGAAATATTTTTACGAAAAAGCTATTATTTTTCACTTGTGTTATGATCCAACTGAGTAGCATCCCAAAAACTTTTTCTTCCGCTGCAAACCATTTTTGGGGGTGTTACATTAGTGCTAAGGACTAACGGTGCAATTTTTTTTAAAAAAATAAGCTGCATCGTTAGTTCTGAGGACTAACGATGCAAAAAGATTTTAGAAAATAAATTAAAAGGTGGCAACAAGGCTCGAACTCCGGTCTCGAGGGCCGAAAATGAACGACTCAAGCACTAGACACTTCGATTGGTGTAATAATACCAAAATAAACTATATTTAACCTATTTATTTTCTGTTTTTATAGTATATTAACCGATTTAAGTTTCGGTCGGCCGGTTTATGGTGATCCGGACAGGTATTTGGGCGGGGCCAGATCCGTTGGACATATTTTTTCGTGCTTTTTTAGTTGATATCATTGGAGATTCATTTTAACTTCGATAAAAATATATACGTGATCGATACGTGTCCGAAATTTTACGTTTTTGCTTCGTTTTTATACGTTTTCGACCCATTTATACGTTTTCTTACGTTCTCATACGTTTTCATCCGTTTTATAAGTTATCTTCCGTTTTTTTAGTTTTCGTCCGTTTTTATACGTTTTCGTCCATTTTTATCCGTTTCTGTCCGTTTTCCTTCGTATACATTCGTTTTCGTCTGTTTTTTAAAGTTTTCGTCCTTTTTATATGTTTTCGTCCATTTTAATTCCTTTTTTTATGTTTCCATATTTTTTTTACGTTTTCGACCGCTTTTTACGTTTTTGTCTTTTTTTTACGTTTTCGTTCGTTTTTATCTGTTTTTTTACGTAACAACATAAAAAATGGACGAAAATGAATAAAAACGGATAAAAATCGACGTAAAAACGTAAAAACATACGAAAACAAAAAAAGAAATGAAAACAGATAAAAAAATGATAAAAACATATGAAAAATGAGAAATATTAAAAAAATAATAATAATAAAAAATAATTTTTTTATTTATAGAAACGAATAATAATATAAATTGACACCCAGAGTTTGTAGGTTGTACATCTTTGTACTATTCCTTTAGTCTTATTAACCAAACTAGTAAAAGGACTTTACAAATTAATAATCTCAACCCTTGTTTAAGAATCATTTTTTGGCATATATATTTTTATGAGTACTAAGAAGGTACCCGTGCATTATAGCGACGAGAGTACCTTGTTAATAAAACATTTAGAGACCATTGTTTTTAATTATACGCTTCTCATAACAATAATCTTACATATGAAAAAAAATAATAAAAAAATAAAAATAAAAAGGTAGGTTAGGATAACTATAAACAATGGCAAAATATTTCGTGTAATATAACCGTGCGCAATTGTGGCCATATAGAGTTAGAAGTGAATAATATTGTGAAGATAGAAAGTTATAGTGGTTCGGAGTTGAGATCAATGTAGAATCAAAATTATCTAAAGACCCAATGAACCAATCATAGTCATTAATTTTTTCATCAAAAAAAAAAACTCACGTTTTGCCTCTTTTTAAAAAAATAAAATATCTTCGTCAAGTGAAAATAAATACACCATCACGACGAGTATTTTTTTTTTATCTTTCAGTAGACGGGCACTTGGATATATTTTCGACGATTTTTTTTTCGATTTCTTTTTAGTTACTTCTGAAAAAATCACATGTAATTTGTATCACAAATCACATGCGATTTATTAAATTAAATGATTTGTATGACAAATCACATGCGATTTATTAAATTAAATCGCATGTGATTTGTGATACAAATCACATGTGGTTTTTCTAGACGTAACTGAAAAAAAAAAATCGAAAAAAAAAAGTTCGTCGAAAGTATATAAAAGTGCCCCTCTATAAAAGGATGATTTAATTATCGTCGTGATGGTAAGATTCATTTTGCGTAACGATTAACGATTTTGCGTGTGTGGACTGTGTGTGTGACTATGTGCAGAAATAACTTGAGTAGAAGTGAAAAACATTAAAGGGGGATAATTATGTTGTGAGTGAAGGGGTGTTTTGAGGTGTGAGTGTTGAAAGTGGAAAAACAGATGTGACACTTAGTAGGACCAAATGACATTGTTAGGTTGTGTTGCCATTTAGTGAATTTAAATGTACTTTTACAACAAAAAATATCTTTTAGATATTTTATCAAACACATTTTTTGGACTAAATATGTTTAAAACGTCATTTTCAAAATGCGATATCTTACTCATATCATATCGAATTTTAATAACTCAAATTCATAGGTAAATAATGGCTAAAAAGCTACAACTTCCGTGTTTTAAGTTTTGGGTAATTCAGCCTTTAAGATAGACAAATTTAGGGCCGAAGATGCCGTAAATTTCAAAAAAATCAATACTAAAATAAAATCTAAAAATAAAAACTTTCGATTTATATATTAAAATTCATACCAAATTAAAGAAAATTAAATTCTTGAAAATTATGATGAAATCGTATTTTCGTAAAAGTTTGTCGTTTGAAATTTATGACAATTGTAAGTTTGAGGGTAAAATTTGAAAACGGGTCAAAATGCCTAAAATGCCCATTTGACCGAAATTTTTGTTGCTCTCTTTTTTGGCTGTTAGATAAATGTGGTGTTAATCGGATGGTGCATAATACTTTTTATACTTTTTATTTTATTCCTATTTTCTAGGTGAGCGACTCTTGGAAATTATGGGGCCGTTTAGCTGGTGAAAAATTTTCTTATTTTTCTGTTTCTAAATTTCTAGAGAAGAGATTGATTTTTCATCTCTAGAGAAGAGTTGAGAATTTTGAAAACCCGTTTTGATCGATTTATATTTTTTCCTTTTTAAAAAAATGAAAATGTTTAGATGAAGCAATTTTCAAACATTTTTTCTTTTTTAAATCAACTTTTTTTCCCCATATTGGATCTTTGTACGTTTTTATCTATGTAAAAAACATACGAAAACTTAAAAAAACAGACGAAAAGGTAAAAAACACATATGAAAGTGTAAACAAACTGACGAAAACGTAAAAAAAAATTGACGAAAACGTAAAAAAGACGGACGAAAACATAAATGGAAGGTCGAAAACGTAAAAAACAGAAGAAAACGTAAAAAAAGGGCGAAAACATTAAAAAAACAGACGAAAACGTAAAAAAAAGGAACTAAAAAAATTGTTGTTCTCTTTTTTCGCCGTTAGATAAAGGTGGGGTTGATCGGATGGTGCATAATACTTTTTAAACTTTTTATATAATTCATATTTTCTAGGTGAGAGACTCTGGGAAATTAAAGGGCCGTTTAGTTTGTGAAATTTTTTCTTGTTTTTCTGTTTCTAAATTTCTAGAGAATAGATTGGTTTTTCTTATCTAGAAAAGAGTTTGAGAATTTTGAAAACTTGTTTAGATTGATTTATACTTTTCCTTTTTAAAAAATGAAAAGATGCTTAGATGAAGCAATTTTCAAAGATTTTTTCTTTTTTAAATCAACTTTTTCCCCCATATTGGATCTTTGTACGTTTTCATCCATGTAAAAAACATACGAAAACTAAAAAAACATCTGAAACGTAAAAAACGAGCAGCGTAAAAACATATGAAACGTAAATAACCGTGAAACGTAAAAATGGACGAAAACATAAATGGGAGGTCGAAAACGTAAAAAGAGGGGCAAAAACATAAAAAATGGACAAAAACGTAAAAAAATGTACGAAAACGTAAAAAAACGGACGAAAAGATTGAAAAAAGGTCGAAAACGTAAAAAAGAAACAGACGAAAAAGTAAATAAACAGATGAAAACGTAAAAAAAGTGCGAAAACGTAAAAAGAAACAGACGAAAATGTAAAAAAATTTAGGAAAACGTAAAAAAATAGTCGTAAAAGTAAAAAACTGACGAAAACGTAAAAAAACGGACGGAAACATAAAAATCAGACGAAAACGTAAAAAAATCGAACGTAAACGTAAAATAACGGACGAAAACGTAAAAAAAACGTAAAAACCAGGCAAAAACGTAAAAAAAGGTAAGAAAACGGACGAAAACGTAAAAACAGACCAAAATGGACAACAACGTAAGGAAACGTATAAAAGTGGATAAAACGTAAAAAAACGGATGAAAACGTATTAAAATAGACGTATAGAAAGTGAGAATGAAAAAAATGAAAAGCGTATAATGAACTTTTCAACTTTGTAGTTAAAATTTAGAGAATGATATTTTCACATTTTTTTAAAATTGTTGGAAAAAATGCAACTAAACGGATTTTCAATTTTTCCTTTTTCATATAAAGAATTTCCTGTAAAAATGGAAAAAATTTCGCCAACTAAACGGCCCCTAACATCCGCCATTTTTTTGTTTTTTCTTTTCAAAAGTTAAACGTAGTTGCCTCCTGATGAACAAAAAAGTTGTTGATGTGAAATTCGATCATTACATTTTTTGGTAAATTTCCCATCATATATAGTAATCTAAGCTAATTAAGCAACAGGCAACATACTTTTTAGAGTTATATAAGAAGACGGGTATGTTGTCGTTAAAAAAATGAACACGAATATACTAGTGGGTAGCAACTACTCTAATTAATGTTTGATATACCTTGTTGATGACTAACAGTTACATCGTAGAAGGATTTCAGTTTGTCCCAAACATCTTTGGCTGAAGCAAGATCGACGACAGCACCAAGTACATTCTCGCTGGCTGAACCAAAAATCCAACCATTGAGAAGACTATCATACTGGTCCATGGTCTCCTTGCTTGAAGTTCTGGGACTTACTAATGAATCATCTACAATGCCACCCATATTGTGACTCTTCATGAGGCAAAGTATCTGGGTCTTCCAAAGAAGGTAGTTGCGGTCGCTGGAAAGCTTCACAGAAACAAAGTTAGATACATTAGCATTTGATGCATATAAGTACTCAAGGTCTTGTATTCTTTCTGAAGCATTACTAGGGATGTTTGATATGCCTGCCATTTGAATGGAATATAGATGAACGTATAAGGTTGAGGTAGATGCAGTAGAACTGAAGCTGGTTTATATAGGAATTGCTATTGCTTAGAGGTGGTCAACATTGTGTATTAGCTTAAAATTTGGGGTAGGTTATAAGGATCCCTTGTTTTACAGTTTGTATCTCTCGAGTTTTTTGGGTTTATTTATTTATTTATTTTTATAATTTTGTTTATATTATAAAACTGTGAAACGGAAAGTGATGAATAAAAAATATAAAGTTTAACAAGTCAAAAGTATTAAACTGGCAAAAAGTATGGAGCAGAAACTGATTCTCCTCCGTCCCATAATTTAAGTCCGTTTTGAGTTTTTGAATCAAATTTTGACCCGAATTTTTTTATTATATAATATTTTACGAAAATTATACCAATTCAAAATAAATTTAAAACACAATTTATTCATATATTTTGCATCAAGTTTTATATAATACAAACAAAAATATTTAATGTCAAAATTGGATTCAAAAATTATAAACGACTTAAATTTTGGAACGGAGGTAGTACAAAATTATGTTCTACCGTAAACCGGAGAACAAAAAACATATTTTTGTACTTTTCTTGGGTATGTAAAACATAGCCGTAAAAAATTATGTCATCTATACCAAATTATTGACAAATTTAACAACCAAAATAGTCATGAGATCGAGTTTCAGTGAAAATGCATACATGTGTTTACCGTATTACTTTGGGGGTGTAAGTTGGGTTAGAAACGAGCCGAGCCGTTCATGAAAAGCTCCAGATCACGTTGGTAAATTAAATCTCAAATAAGTTGAGCCTAAAAAAGCTCGTGTGTCAGTTTGGGCTTATTAATAATCGAACCCAATCTCGAGCTTTATATATAAAAATAACTATGCTCGCGAGCTATGGATGTCGAAGACATAAAAGTACTCGAGGTCTTGTATTCGTTCTGTAGCATCACAAAAATTTGATAAGTCTTCCCATTTAATTGCAGCATCTTTAATGAGAGAGCTTTTGGTAATAAAAATGACTATTACAAAAACTTTTTCAAAAGCTATTTCTATATATTAAGAAACTTTAAACTTTGTGGTTTTATCAAATCTTTCCTCCTTATATGTAAATCGAAAAAATATATTTAATTATTCTTTGACCAAAAGTCTTTTCATAAGTTTTTTTTGAAAATAAGTTTTCAACAAAAGGTTATTGCTTTTGAGATACCCTTTGTAAGACTAACAGGAGTGAGAAGTGACACTTCACCACAAAGCCTCACTTTACTCGCCACCCCTATTCCTTTGGACCATCTTCACACATGAGGTGTCTCAAATCAAGCAATAATGGTGACTGGGTCACCTCGTGGCATTTGTGCAAAATGCAGCGTTTTATTATAAATTAGTTTGTGCGTGGATATTTTGTGAGGTATGTTTGTATAAAGTGTGTATTTTATTAGAGATGAAGGCAATGATGACCGTTACGAGTGAAAAGTGAGAAAGAATGAGATGAGAGTAAAAAACTGAAATGATACAGATGTAAAGAGCGAAGAAGTGTGACTACTCCATCTCTAATCAGATTGAGGTAGATGAGTGGAAGTTGTTGCATGGCAACACCCTATCTTTAGCATGGAAATTAATTATGTGAAAATAATGCATAGAATAATTCACATCATAAACAGCCAATAAGTAGTTATTGGAGTTTTCGATGCATACATTTATAGTATTGGCTAGTTTGAGTGGAACAAAGATCTCTACATCTAACCAGTTTGATGCTCTTAATATGGAATACACGGATACATCTGGTACTCCTTCTAATGACACCAACAAGGATGTGGATTCTGGTCGTACAATGGAATTTAATGAAGATAAGTCTACTAAGACAGGTACTGCATCACAAGAACCCCTTGTGAGTGATTTGAAAGAGATGGAGTCGGGTGTGGCTCCTAAAACTAGTGATTCTTGTAATCCGCCCGCCTCTTCTACTAAGAGAGTTAACCATTTTTCTAAAGTGGGAGAGATCGTGGTTTCTGATTCTGAAGATGAGGTGATTGCTAACCCATTTGATGAGTCTACTAATCTATTCGGTGGTGGCCAAGAGTTTGAAGATGAGTTTGATGACTATGACTACGATGACTATGCGAATCAGGTTCATGATCTTCCAGGTAATTTTGATGCCTTTAATGCCATGTATGGCACCAAGCTTCAAGGTTCTAGAAAGTAATTTTCTTTCGTTATGTCCTATGTTATCATTTGAGTAGTGGTTTGTTTTCTTGTTTAGAAAATAGGAAGTATTTTGTTATGTAAGCTTTATGCCTATGTAACGGGCTGAGATATGGGATTTCACTCATATCCATTGTACTTAAACGTTCTTTTGGTTAATATATTTACCAGGGTGCAGGATTACTCCCCTTTACCCATTTATAGTATTGGCTTCAATAGAAGACTTAGGTACTTTTAAACCGGTCAGTAAGTTATAGCACCTTGCTAACATGGCCCTTGATGTATGTATGCCCTCTGTATACTTGTAAACCCGTGTTTTGTGGACGAACAAGGTTGTTATCTAATTATCTCTAAAGGCGGCTGACTCATTCTTTCAAATTGGAGTCCCTGATTTACTAAAGTGATTGTGTCAGAATGATATCTTTTGTTGGGCGTGAATTTTTCTAACTAAATGGTTGTGAGTTAAGCCCTGATTAAAACGCGTAAAATAGATTCTGGTGTAAATTTTGTGAGATAGTTGTCATAAAAAACCGAAAAACAGAGAGTCCGTAATTAATTGGCCTTTATGATATATTCTTCGAAATTCAATAACCCGGCCATCAGTTTGGACATGCTTTTTGACAAACATGTACATAGGCTGATGACCTTTATATTGTTTTTGAACAACCATGTTACATTTTATCGTTGCAGTTTTCTGTATTTACTATTATTTATCTAAAAAGATCCAATCAAAACTAATATGATTGGAAGAAGGAAATTTACCTTCCACTAAAGTGAACTAATTGAAATACACAAACTAAACATCATGAAACAACATTTTATTTATTTATTTATTTATCTAAAAGTTCCATTCCTTGTGCATGTGTTTCTAACAATTGCCACCATATGGAGCATACTTAAACGTAGTTTAGGGAAACTTAAGTGTGTATTGTAATCTGGATTGGGATTAGACAAGAAATAGGAAGTGTTTAGTTTGCCTTTCAAGGCAAAGAAAGGCCTTATGGCCAGTTTCATCAGGAGGTCGATCATGGATTTTTTCTAAACCGATTCTTACATGGTTTCCTACCTCATCTCTATAGATAGAGGTGAGGGAGGATGCTAGTTCTTCAACATTCTTTTTGTCTTAATATAATCCTTTATTGGTTATTAATAAAAGGGGTTTGATGGTATATATCATGTGCATCTTGTTCGTTTCATTTTTTGATTAAATTGTTATCTTAAGGTGTTGATTTTTCTTGTGAACAGTTTGATAAATTCCACGCTAAGCTTTCATGTTATTTCATCCAAATTTCTCTTTTGAATTACTTCTTCATCACTTATTTTCTCAAGTAATAAGTCGAAAAATTCACATGGCCCCATCTAAACGCTATGTGAAGTATCATGCTGCCAATCTACCACCACCCTGATTCTTTATGTTTGTTTTTACATATGTTTTATACTTTTATGTCTTACACTTAAAAACCATGTCTGCCGGAAAAAGTTAAAGGAAACAAAAAGTGGTAACTAAACTTAAAAAGTCTTAAAGTTGAAGTGGTAAAAAGTTAAATTTGCCTCTCTTATGGGAGCCAGAGTAAGGATCCAGTGAGAAGAAAACTTAAAATGAGAAGAATGAGAAATAACTATAACCTCATATTTGAGATGCATCGACTTGAATTAGATGCATCTTTAATCATTTAGATGCATCATAATTAGTTTCGAAAGTTATTTTGAAGTGAAAACGATGCAAAGTAGTACTCGCAACAAATTTGACCTGCAGAGGATGAAAAATAAATAGGATTCGTCTAACTTGAGAAAACGCATCTAATATACGTATATGCATCTAATTTTTAGTTATAAATTATATTATAATGCATCTAAAAGATTAATGATGCATCTAATTCAAATTGATGCATCTCTATGTGTAGTTTTAGTTATTTCTCATCCTTCTTATTTTAAGAATTCTTCTCATTTGATCCTTAGTCAAAGTACTAAAAGGATTCCGACCATATTAGTATTTATTAGTTTAATATTTTGCAAAGCTTTTGATGAGATGGAATTTAAGGGGGTGACCGGACATTTTTTACAACCATAATTGGCTGTGATATTAACTAGAGAGTAGAGAAGGGCACACAGGGTTGATAAACAAGTGTGCTTCTTTGCGTAAAGTATCGTCACAACGTAAAAGAAATGTACATGCAGAATCTAATCCACAATCTACAGGAGGAGGGCGCATGACACAATCTCTCCGTCCATATGAAAGGAGCATCGAGGTCAATGAGGAGTAAGGCTCATTATATGGTGGCATATCCAAGAAATTTTGTGAAGAGACGTTTCGGCATCATTGAATATGGGTATAATTGACGTGTATATATGATAAACAAAAGTATCGTTACGAGATGTATCTTAAAAAGTTTTGAACTTGTTCACGAACGATATGATATGGTGATAATGAACTAAGGTGTATAGTTGATGAATGATGAGGCTATATACATTTGGGATTTTCTAATATGTGCCACTACGGCACATGTTTATGTATATTTATTAAACATAATAATTTCTTAAATTATGTTAATTTTCATATAGAACAATATTAAACATGGTAAATGAAAAGAAATAAGGTAATTATTGTAAAAATGATCAAGAGCACACAACAAACTGCTTGTACACCCAACCAACCACCCTACGGTGTATTTTATTATAAGAATGTCAAGAAGATAAGTCCCCAACTGGGTGCTTACCAATACAAATATAAAGAAACAAGAACTGATCTCTTCTAGGAAGACACCAGTTATCTCACTACAAACAACACTCAATCACTCAGACTAATCAAGGATCAAATAAAGAGATTGATCCTTTATATAGAAACACTATCTGATATCAAAGATTGATGTCAAAGACAAACGATCACAACTGTGTGAATATGAAAGAGAGAGTAAAAACAGAGATGATAAAGAAAGTTATGAAACCCTAGCTGGTTAAGTAGATTATATACTCAGCCAACTTTCACTTCAGCCCCTTAGCTTCTCTTCTCTCCATTTAAGACTTAATCTTTATTTAGACTTTGAAACTTGACATGTTTGGTCCTTCATATTATTTAACACTCCTCTACAAGTTGATAAGTCTGCATCTGCATTTAGAGAACTTCCTCCATCCTTCATCTGACTGCTACTCTTTTCACAATTGTTCACTATAACAACTCGTAAATTCCTCTGGAATTTTTCGACTATATATATATATATATATATATATATATATTTTTTTTTTCGTTTCGAACTTTAAACACGACAAGACACGGAATATACAAAGTATACTCAAAATAAAAATTTCTCTTTTATCCTACACACTGCCGCCCCTATTGATAGATGTAGTCACATGCTTCATTGCTTTTCAAAGTCAAAAGTCACATGAGGACATAAGTATTAGCAAAAGAAAATTATATAACTCAAAGATTGCAAATCCCTTTTTCTAACATCAAAAGCTAAGTCTATGTTTTCCATTTTTGTGTCCTAAAAATTCTGTGACCAATCGAGTAACGCAAAAACACCAAAACAAATTTAACATTGGTCAAATGTCAACCCAACACACTTTTAATATAATTTATAACACAAATGTAATATTTGGTACCATGGCCTTCTACTTTGTGATCTCAGCGAGACCCCAACACAAAAGCAAAACATCACCTTTGGTCATTTAAGCTTGCATGCATGTGATCAAGACCAACCAAAAACCAAATACACCTTGAATGAAATTGTCTTGTAGTATTTAAGGTACTAGGTCCTATGCTTGTGGAGGTATCAACGACACAAAGCAAAGCAACAAAAACAACTTTGATGCATGCGTGTAAAAGAGACAAACCAAAACAAATATCACCCTTGGTCCCCCTTTTTCTGTGAACTGATTTCCATGTGATTCCCATGTGAATACATGACAGACCCACGCCCCACAACCTGCTCCTACTTCCCCTCCAATTCGTTCTCCTCCATCCTCTGCATACGCTTCATCCCCTTCCAAAATGGGAAAACCTTTCAAACAACCTTCTCACCTCCAAGGACAACCCTAACCATTCTTGAATCCATCCTTGGCTTTATCCATGGGAGACATCGACAAACTCACGGCCCCATTGTCCTTCTTGGACCACGAATTGAAGAGGATATCAAGGGGAGCCACGTGAAGACCATGCCCATCTCCTTCTATATAAACTCCTAAGACCTTGGTTGAACTCATCAACTCACACATTGAACTCACAAACCCATCTCTTGCTTTCACTCTCACCACGCCAAGTAAAAACTCAAACTCATCCTACTTTTTGTTGTTCACTGTCGAGAAGAAGAAGGGAAAAAGAAACAAGTTTTGGGTTCCATAAGATAAGAGCATCTTCGGGTTTAGTTTCTAGTTAGGTTTAGAGTCTTGGAAGCGTTGGTTTTCTCTTGGTTCTTGGTTTCTCTTCGAACTCGACAACCATTCCACTGTAAAGAATCAACAGCCCCTAAACTTGTTTTGAACTTATATATCCATGGTATAAACATTTAGTTTCATTCATGTCTTATAAAGATATATTATAGGGTTGAAAAATTTAACATAATATTCATTTTCTTTTCACACTACTCACTGCCACTCGATTTTTAACGACTCATGAAAACTTAAAAGAAACAAAATATAAGTGTTGGCTCTCGTTTGGAATGTTGGGTCGTAAAAACTCATATAAGTCGAGGCTTATTTAAGCTTATTTTGGTCTCTCCTTTTTATAAACTAGTGCTCATCCATAAGCTTAAATACTTAATGGAACCAAAGATAACAAACTGGGTTGAGAAGATACATGCAAACAATAAAGCATGCACACTGAGGCAGAAATATAACTAAATATGATACATTTGAAAAACGCTATAAAGATAAACGGGTTGCAAAAATAAACAAGGAAGAGCTCTTGGCTCAGATGGTAGCGTCACTTGCTTTTGATCAAGAGGTCGTGAGTTCGAAACCGGGCGCTGCTCCTTTGATGATTTTATTTTTGTTTGTTATTTTGCAACTATCACCAATTGACAGTTTCAGCCCCTCCAATTGTAACCATTTAACATTTTTCTTAATGATATTTATAAGTCTTCTAACTTACATTAATTGTTACACTTTCAACCCTCCAACTTTAACTCACTTAATATTTTTCCTTAAAAACATTTATAAGATTGTAACTTGTATAGTTTTTACAACTTTAACCTACAAGTTGAACACTTTGACACTTTTCATCCTAAACCTTTATAAGTTTAAATAACTTATATTATTGTATCACTTCTCGTTAAATAAATATGTTTAACACGTGTTTTATTCAACGACTTCATTCCCGTAAACTATAAATATTATATTTTTCTAAATATATTATTTTCCCACAATTCCGATAAATATATATGATATATATTTTCACACCTCGAAACCTAACAAACCTAATAAATACAAGTCGATATGCGAGCCAACTTTTATACGAAAGTTTCGTATACATTGTTCCATATCTATTCCAAGAGCCAATACTTACAAAATATTTTGAAATGATTTAAACATAATCTCTGCCACACAAGCCACGTTAAACACAACCACTTGTAAACATTTAAATTTATTTACACACTTCGAGTCTTGAGTACACAAAGCGCAAGCGAGTCTCGCCATCTCATTCTTAGGTTCGGGTAGGAGCCATCGCTATATCACACTCGATCTCTTTGTCTTTGCTAAGGTGAGTTTATAGCCCCACTTTTACTTTTATTTACTTGCTTTATAAAACTTTGGGGTGAGAAACATGCAAAACTCTTTTCGGACTGAACCGAAAACACTATTACGTGAAACAACCTTGAATCCCAACTATGCTACCGTTAGTTCCCTTTGGGGAGGCGCGATTGTTATGAATAGATCTATTGGGATGACACCCCGTTCGAGTTTGACCGGATAGGCAACGTCGGGCGTATATCATATCGTATTGATTGAGTGTCTTGGAAATACACTTCTGGGCTTTTATTTATCATGCTTCTAGATGCATGCACACTTTGTCGTAGTTTCGGTCGCATGAACTGGTATTAGCGTAATAGCCTTTTGCATATAGTGTCATTCGGGAGATGCTATATGTCAATGTGGTCCAACTTGATTTCTTAAACTTAAACCTATAAACTCACCAACCTTTGTGTTGACATTTTAGCATGTTTTCTCGGGTTTACTTATTGGCGTGGGCATTGGCAAAGGCATTCGTTGAAGACCGGCACCAAGTGTTTCTAAACATTTTAATACAACTTTTAATGAGACAACATATATTTTTATGGGCTTTACTTCCGCACTTTGAAACAATGATGTAAAACTATTTCTTAAATTAATCTATATTTTGAAAATGGAATAGAATTTCCATTCTTTATTACCTTGTGTTGTGATTATTGATTTAGTAGCACCCCATGACCCGAACGCTTCCGCTGTGAAATTTTGGGGGTGTTACATTCACACCTGCAAAGAGATCAAACATACCAAGACTTTTGCAAAACAAAGAATGTTGTCTTTGTCCAAGACACTTAGTAAAAATATCTGCCACATGCATATCTGTATGAATCTTAACAGTTTTAATCACTCTAACAGAAACCTTCTCTCTAACCAAATGGACATCCAACTTAAAGTGTTTGGTTTTTTCATGAAACACAGGATTAGCTGCAATCTGATTGCAGCACTATTATCACAAAATATGTTTACAGGTAACAACTCTTTATGACCAAGACTGTGTAACAAGTTGCTCAACCAAATCACATCACATGTAGTAGAAGACATGCTTCTATACTCAGCCTCTGCTGAACTTCTAGACAAAGTAGCTTGTTTTTTACTTTTCCAAGAAATAAGAGAGTTACCCAAGAAAACACAAAAACCAGTTATAGATTTCCTAGTTAGAGGACATTTAGCCCAGTCAGAGTCTGCATAAGCTTTAAGCTTGAGATCAGACTCTTTATTAAATTGCAAACCTAAACTAGGAGACTTTTTCAGATATTTTAAAACCCTCAGAGCAGCCTTAAGATGAGATTGTAAAGGTTTATGCATGTGTTGACTCAAACAGTGAACAACATAAGTATTAGTTAAGTATATCAATTTACCAACCAATTTTTGATAGTTATTTATATTGTTCAACACTTTATCTTTTTTAGCTTCAACACACTCAAAACAATTTTCGAGCAAGGGTGTATCAATGAGGCTTAGGCGCAAGCAAACCATACTCATATAACAACTCCAAACAATACTTTCTTTGGGTCATACAAATACCATTATCATTTTCAATACTTGATCCCAAGAAAATATTTCAACTCCCCAAATCTTTGATCATAAATTTAGAACTCAAAAACTTTTTAAAGTTATTGATTTCTACTTCATCATTACTAGTGATAACAATATCATCAACATACACAAGCAGAGCAAAAAACACAGAACCTTTATGTTAAACATACAAAGAATAATCCAGTTTACTTTGTTCAAAACCATGTTCAACTAAAGCATTAGTAAGCTTAGCATTCCATTGCCTAGGAGCCTGCTTAAGTCCATATAAAGACTTATTAAGCTTACATACTTTAGTATCATCACCACCATTAAAGCCTTTAGGTAAATGCATATAGACATCTTCATCAAGATCACCATATAAAAAAGCATTATTAACATCTAAGCGATATAAAGGCCAATTTTACTAACAAACAATACTTATTAGACATCTCACAGTTACCATTTTCACAACAGATGAAGGTTTCATCATAATCAAAACCTTCTTTGATTAAAACCTTTAGCAACTAATCTGGCTTTATATCTATCAATTTCTCCTGTAGACTTATATTTGATTTTCCATATCCATTTATATCCAATAGCATGTTTACCAACAGGTAACTCACATTCAGTCCAGGTATTGTTTCTATTTAAAGCTTCAATTTCATTGTTCATAGCTTCAGACCAATTAGGATTGTTAACAGCTTCTTCATAATTTTTAGGTTCAACAGACTTATTCAAAGTAGAAGCAAAGCACATATTAGTCCTACTCAAACTAGCATAACTCACATATTTTTCAATACCATATCTAACTTTAGAGTGCATCACATAATCATTGAACCTAATAGGAGTTTTAGACTCTCTACTAGACCTTCTTAACACAGGTGTCTGCACATCTTCATTAACATTTTCAGACTGATTAAAAACTAAACCAGTATTTTCAAGACTAGAATTGCCCTCAGACCAGTGTGGTCACCAAAGTGGGTTGCAGATTGCCCATCTTCATGATGCATATAAGTAGTATCTATTTCATTATCACTAGCATCATATGAAGATGGCATACTACTATCCTCAACTGGTGGTGTATCTTCCCCTTCATCATTGGGACTTTGAGACTTTGGACTATCAAAAAACTTCAAGTGTTCAACCTCATTTACACTGTTTATATCAGTTGACTCACAGGTTTTCATTTTTAAAGGAAAACATTTTCATAAAACTTCACACCTCTGGCAAAAAACACATTTCTAGTATCCAAACTCAAAAGTTTATATGCTTTCTTAGTAGAAGAAAAACCAATTAAAACACATTTTTCAGACCTATAAGACAACTTATCATGATTATTTAGAATGGTAGCAAAACACAGACAGCCAAAAGACCTCAAATGGGAAAGATTAGGTTTAGTTTTATACAATAACTCATAGGGACATTTACCACTTAGAACTGAAGATGGCAGCCTGTTTATAAGATATACAACAGTTAGAATACAATCAGACCAAAACCTTAAAGGAATCCCCCCTTGAAACATAAGACTCCTAGCTACATTGAGTAGGTGTCTATGTTTCCTTTCAGCAATCCCATTTTGCTGAGGTGTATGAGCACAAGATGTTTGATGTATTATACCAAGATCAGAAAACATTCCACTCATTTTCTTATTTACAAATTCAGTACCATTATTAGATCCAACAGTTTTAATTTTAATACCAAATTGATTAGAAATTAAGTGAATAAAAGAGCAAAATACATCAAACACCTCATCTTTAGTTTTAAAAGAGTAAAAATGATCAAGAGCACACAGCAAACTGCTAGTACACCCAGCCAACTACCCCACAATGTATTTTATTATAAGAATGTCAAGAAGATAAGTCCCCAACTGGGTGCTTACCAGTACAAATACAAAGAAACAAGAACTGATCTTTTCTAGGAAGACACCAGTTATCTCACTACAAACAACACTCAATCACTCAGACTAATCAAGGATCAAATAAAGAGATTGATCCTTTATACAGAAACACTATCTGATATCAAAGACAAACGATCACAACTATATGAATATGAAAGAGAGAGTAAAAACAGAGATGATAAAGAAAGTTATGAAACCCTAGCTGGTTAAGTAGATTATATACTCAACCAACTTTCACTTCAGCCCCTTAACTTCTCTTATCTTCATTTAAGACTTAATCTTTATTTAGACTTTGAAACTTGACATGTTTGGTCTTTCATATTATTTAACAATTATTAATATCAAATAACATTTAAACATGGCAATTTGTGTTCATTAAATGGTTCTAATTGTGTACCAACATAGCACAAGTTAGAAAAAGCCTATATATTTTTGTAAAATGTTCAGGATATACTAGATTTACGTTACCAAGGTTTTTAGTTAATTATACTCATAAAAAGGTCATGTTATACGATTCTATTAATTATTGGCCTTATCAACCACCGATTAAAAACAATGTCGTTTTACAAGGTTTAAAAAAAACGACAATTTTGTTGTAAAAATAAGCAAACAACGTCGCTCAGAGATGTCATTTCGACAAAAATGAAAAAAAATGCAATAAATACATCCAAACTATGTGAAGATTGACAAAATCTACCCTCAACTTTTTTATATTTACGAATTTATATATAAAAAACTTTATTCGTCAAATATCTATCAAATAACTAACGAATTATGTAACAAAAAAAATACTCGTACGAAGAGCTCTGAATTACAAACAAAACGTACTCAACATTGATACGCTTTCGATGTAGGTACAATTTTATAAAAAAATGATAAAGTTTAATATATATAAAAAAAATAATAAAAAAAAGAAAAAAAAAAGATCTACAAAACATATCCTTAAACTACCTAATAACTATAAAAGCTACCTAAAGTTTGTTTACAAATAGTATAGGAGCTATTTGTGGACAAATATATGATACCTTACCAATTTTGGCATTATTTAGTTGTTAGTACAATTTTTTTTCCGTTTTGGTTTAGAAAATAAAAAAGTTGGTGAAGATTTTTCTTTTTCTTTGTTTTATTGTGAAATATATTTTTTCAATATGATGTTTGGTTTTTGTTACAATTGGGTGTTTGGCCGTTTTATGGCTCAATTTGATGTTTGGTTTTTGTTGACAAATAACGACGTACTTATAGTGATGGGTGTTATGAGACCGATTAAAGATGATCAATATCTCAAGAAGTAGTTACGAGACGAAATGGATAAGGCCTTTAGAGCGGGCAAGACGCCAAGAAATAAGAGAGAACTAGACACGTTACTTTTCCTTCATACTAATAACTAATACAGAGATTACAATTTATAAGCAAAGATGCAAATTGCTATCGTAACTACCTGACCAACTAGCCTACTAAATAGGAAACATACATGGAACTAATAAACTAAACGTGGTAACTAAAAAAATATGAAAACATTAAACGTGCATGAGGTTTATTGGCAAAGTTGCTAATCTTGCATAAAGACTCGGTCTCTTTGTGCACGTATCAATACCCCGAGCCTGAAAACGAACCTTGTCCTCAAGGCTCATGGTTTTGTATCTCAGGTCAGTCAGCCCCCAGGTGGTTCATGTTTTTTTGGTGAAAAACAAAGGCAGGTGGTTTACACTTGTGTCCCGAGAAATAATTCAACATACACTTGCTACAAAGGCGGTCAAAACGTCTTTGTTTCATCTCCACGGGGCTTAAGCACTTGATCATATGTTTAGGCGGGATGGAGACGTTATCATGGGTGAACTTTTGGGTGGCAAAAGTTGGTCACTGGCTTGTTTCTCAGTCAGTTTCGCTACACTGAAAGTGGGAGGGCTGATATTTGAGGGGCGGATTTGGAGGCTGTGGGTTGGTGGCGGTGGAAATGAAGATAGAACCTTGGTGTTCTTTGGTTTGGTTTTTTTCATGGTAGTAATGAAGGACGACGTTTGTTCGTATTGGGCGGTAAAATGATTGGGTGACTGGAACGTGTTGTGAGATGCTGTCGAAACGGGAGGCAGTGGAGACGGAAGTGGCGAGGAATTTGGCCATGACGGTTTCGAGTTTGGATATGTTTTCGGCCAGGGTGGCCATGGATTCTTGTATGGAAGGTGGGTATCCTCTTGGAGATGTCGAGTAAGTCAATAAAAGCACCATTGTTTTGAGACTGATCAAAGATGATAAATCTCCCAAAATGTAGATACGAGACGAGATGGATAAGGCCCTTTAAGCGGGCAAAACTCCCAAAAAATAAGAGAGAAACTAGAAACACTTTACTTTTCCTTCATACTAATAACTAATACAGAGATTACTGTTTATAAGCAAAGATGCAAACTACTGTCATAACTACCTGACCAGCTAGCCTACTAAACACGAAACATGCATGGAACTAATAAACTAAACATGGGAACTAAAAAATATGAAAACATTAAACGTGCATGAGGTATATTGGCAAAGTTGCTAATCCTGCATGAAGACTCGATCTCTTTGTGCACGTATTAATTGGCTTAAGAGATTTGTTTGGCTGATTTATTGCTCATACTCCGGATAATAGGTAGTTTGTATATTAAAGATTTTATGGTCATTTTAAGACTTTAACTAATCTCTTATGTGCCATGTATAGTGCAAGTAGAAAATAAACTTAAGCACTATGTAATCTTAGCTATTTTAAGCAATATGTAATCACACCGTTCCTGCAAATTTCCTCGTTATAGTATCAAACATGTAACGGTATCAAAATGAGTGCGTTTGTCCTTTTTCCTGCAAATTTATACTATGGCGCTATGATGATTGGAAAGAAACTGCAGTTTTGTAGTAACACTCGATATATTCGTATGTTATTGAATAAAGGACGCAACCGAGAGGTCAGGGGTTCGATTCTCACTCCCTACAAAAGGTTGGATCGGTTGGAAAACCCCTTGCCTCTCAACCGAGAGGTCAGGGGTTCGATCCTCACTCTCTAAAAAAGGCCGGAGGTCCTTTCTACCTTTGGTAGAATTGGAAGCAGCCTCTTTATCTTAGGTAGGGGTAAGGCTGTCTACATCTTAACCTCTCCCAAACACCGGGAACGGTATTGGGTATCCATAACCCGTGAAAGACGGTATTGGGAGTTACTTTTTTCAAATAAAGGACGCAAATAATCACTTATGACAATATATTGCCATGTCACATCAAAAGATACTTTGAGTAGTTCTACCAGTTGACTACTTGACTATGTAGTCGACTATGTAGTCAATATCAGTGGCTTTCTACATACAGTTGACATTTATACATAACTTTTAAGGAAATATCAATTACTAATTGATACCTAAACTAGTATGCCTCCATGATAACACTAATTGTAAGTGCATATGCATTGTGAGATGTCTAAGAGCGCACGGTGTGGCTTCGCCGTAGGGGCTCGTCGTCCACCGTGGCTCTTCGCCGTGCCCCGCCGTGACATCGACCCCCTCGCCGTTCTTCGCCGTCGGTTACCTCTTCGTGGTGACGACGAGCAGGTTTTCTGACATAAAGTACGCAACGGATATATATACATTATTAAACATATATATATTAAAACTTTAATATATATATTTTTTTATTATTTATTTTTTTTAAAACCCACCACCCCTATTTATATCATCTTCATCTTCACCATTTACAAACATCTTCATCTCCTACATCTTCCATTCTTACTTAACCCAAAAAAAATATCTCACAATGTCTCAAAACCCAAATGACGGAGGGTACGTCACAAACCTACTTAACTCAAACCCACCACAATACGGGGGTTCTTCAAACCCCGTCTACCCCCTCCTCGACCAATTCCAACCTGTCTCCACAAGAAATAATGCTTAACCAACAATATCAGTTTCAACAAGGATTCGCAAGTTACCACACCTGATTTCAATCACCACAGTTTTTTAACCCGTCACAACCTCCATAGTTTTTTAACCCGATACAGCCTCCACAGTTGGCCCAAATGGAATCACAACCGTCCGGTTCACAATTCAAAGTTCCAAAACCACGTGAACCGGCAAAAGGCAGAGGCAAAAAGACGAAGGCAAAAAAACATGTTGTAGATTTGGACGCAGACGACGACGAAGATGTTAAAGTCATAGCACAAGCAGACAGGAGGAAGTGGACCAAGTCTGAAGAAATGTTACTTGCGCAGTGTTGGATAGAAATTTCCCAAGATAGAGATATGAGAAATGACCATCCTGAGGAGTTCTTTTTGAGCGACATTCTCGACGTGTTCAATTCTAAGACCACCGATAACCAGCGTGGCAAGAATATGATAACTGGTAAATGGGCGAGGATTAACGGTGATTGCCAGAAGCTCAACGCTATTTACAAACATCTTCAGCGTCGAAGTGGTGAAAATGACCAGGATCATGTCGAGAATGCCAAAGTTAACTTTGTGCAGCGTTTTGGTGGGAAGGAGTTTGTGTATGAAAAATGTTGGGGTGTTTTGAAAAATTATCCCAAGTGGGATGCCGAAGATCCTATTGACATTACATGTCTCGAGGATATATTTGGGCCGGACAGACGACCTCAGCCTGAAATAGATGGAGGCAAGCGAGCAGAAAAAGCAGTCGACTTCAGCGTCGGCGGCGCAAGCTCCGGTGGAAGTCAATCGAGTAGTTTTCGGGACATATATCCGAAATATATGCTCAAAAAGCCGACGCTCAAAGGGCTTGTTACGAGGCGAGGCGGGAGAAGGAAAAAACTATCCAAGAGAAGATCGAGATGGATTTTCTGATGATAGATCCGAATTTGAATCCTGACCCGGTAAAAGCAGAAATTATCCGCAAGAGGCAGAAACATCTAATCAAGAAATATCAGCAAAGAGATGACTAGGTTACGTATTATTAGTATGTGTTGTATTTTTTTTACCCGTGTCGTTTTTTTTCGTATCGTTTTTATTAGTAAGTGTTGTTTTTTTTCCTTATTATTAAGTTATGTATTGTATTTTTATTTTGAATAAAATGAATTTAGTTTATTTGGAAATGAAAATTGACTAAAAAAAATAAAGTGGTAGTGGTGGGCCACAAATGAAGAGGTTGAGGTTTGTTATGAGTGAGGAGGGGGTTTGTTGTGGTTACTTGTGGAGAAGTGAGATGCTGATGTGGCGCTGAGGTGGTACTGACGAAGAGGCTAAGCCTTGTCGTGACACCTACTGTTCTAAGGCTGAACAAAGTGGCAACCTAGTTCATCTGTGCCACATCAGCTTTCTCTCTCAGATGACCTGACGATGACCTAGTTGCCACAGTGGTGACCTGAGATTTTTTTTTAATAAATAATTCAAATATTTTTAACAACAAATGTAAAATTCATTAAAAATAAATAAAAACATTACAATATATTAAAAATAAAAACGATACGAAATACATAATACATAAATCCTAAATCTTAATCCTAATCTGAATACTCCTCGTTCGCAGAATCATACGAGGGAGGTATATAATCCCCGATGTGAGACAAAGCTTCCTCTTCTACCGGAGATTCCTGCATCATCATCATCTTTGTTCACCCGATAGCTCCAATTGGCTTTGGTGTTGATGTTATTCGTTACCCTTTGAACACACCGCCACAACTTGTCAATAATTTCCTCATCTCTGTGGGCTTCCTCCTTTAGAAATTTCTCGATCACACCTTTTCGTTCAGTGCTGATGTCGTTGCAAATCTTGTAGTTATCTCTCATCTGCAGCTTCTCCGTCCTCGCCTGCTTAAACAATTGGATGACGCGTATAATAGCATCTTTTCGAGCCTCATCATCGTTATTGCATTGATTTTGAACATACGTTTGCATATCTTTAGCGGAATGCAGGAGACGACAAGCCATAATAATCTTGCGTAAAGAGAAGTGTGAATTTTGAAGTTGAATTATGTTTGAAATTGTGTGTTTAAAAGTGTGTTTGAGTTAGTATTTATAGGATGTAAAAGTGGTAAAGTTTTTTTTAAAAAAGGTTTTTTTTTGTTTTAATATGAAACGGTAAAGTTTTGTAAAAGTGGTATGCATTTAACTCGGTTGTCTTTTCGAACTAGGTTGGCATCTTGAGCACAACCGACCGGGCATAACCTTTTCTCCACAATGGCACAACCGAAGCTTTCTCTCGGTTGACCTCTCCCCCAACCGAGACCATTGTGTCTAGCCTAATATAGCTGCCCTGCTACTTCTATTTATCTGCATTGTCTAATTAATAAATAAAGAAAAAAAAAAAAAAAAAAAAAATTAATATCGCATAGCCAAAATATAACATAAATTAGATAAGAAACGGAATAATGGTGCAAAATTTGAAACTGAAAACCGAACCGAGATTGTATTGATACGTAACGATAGCTGTGTACTTGCCCCCAGAAATCATTCCAATCTGTTTTATTGACGACGTTTATTTAATTTACTCGGTCATTCCTTATGAATGAAATATACTATTCATTTCATGAAGTTTTCATTTTTTTATCAATCATCATTTTGGAAGGATTGGAGGCACTTGAAAAAACTGGAAAGATAGACAAGAGCCAACATCAAACAAGCTCTTGGTGGGTTACATGTGAGATCTTCTCAAAAGATCAAGCTTGTGACAACTGGACTGAAACGATGGGGCGATTCACTCTTGAATCAATCTTGGTCCAGGAAATGGATTGACGGATAACTTTGAAAAACCGGTCGGTGTGTTTAACAACTCTTTTCTATAGCACATCAAGTTTTCAAAAATAAAAAGGGTATTTATGATTGAAAATTGATTTTCCATAAAACCTTCGTTGTATTGCAAAACCCTTTCTATTAAGGAATACATTATTGTTTTTCAAATCACTTTTCATCAATCAGTGAATCTCAATTTACTGTTTCACTCACTCCGTGCTATCTTTTTGAGACGTTCCGGTTTGAGAACGCTTGATTAGTTGCGAAACCATGTCAAGGAGATTCTTCGGAATTCTACCTAATCACAGGCAGTACTTGTACTGATCAACGGGGAACTGTGGTTATTGCAACCCCATTCAACAAAAGTGATCAAAGACACTTTCGTGCGCTTTATTGCTAACTGTTGTTTGCTGGAACACCCGACGGTTGCAGCTGATCAGAATTGAGGAGTCAATCCATAACCGCATGCTCACACATCACATTCACTTCTAAAGAAATCATGATAAGTGAATATCTTCATCAACTGGCTCAGATATATTCAATCCATGCTTCTGCTACGCTGCTGCAAATATCATGAATCAACAAAGCTTCCGCTACTCTGATGAGAAGATATTATGATCCAAAATGTGAGCATGTCAGTCCAAAAGTCACAACTTCACATAATGGCGATACAACAAAGAATGAGTCAGAGATTTGTTGTAACTGATGAACTCAAAGCTAGCTAAAAGAATCATCAACACGTGGATCAGCTAAAGACCTCCACTTGAAATACAAAATACATGCATAATATGAAGAATCAAAGCCTACGAGCTACAGAGCAAAGAACTTTATCAAGAATTCAAGGATTCAAGAACATCAAACTGTAATATCTGTTTGTAATTGAGGTGACCTCTCTTAGGGGGAGATTGTTAGGATTTAGAAAATCCGATAGTTAAAGACTCTATCACCTCAAGTATATGTATTCGTTAGAAAGATAGTAGTCATAATCATTTAGTGATAGATAGTAGTTAGTTATGTACACTGTGGAGGACGGACGGGTCTTTACCTACTGTATGCCTGATCCATAGCCCGTAGGAGGCGTTTCATGTAAGAACCTATAAATACCTTTTGTCTAGCAAGGCAAAGGGTTGGAGCTTTTAATATACATTTTTCTTTGTCTCACTAAAGTTCCTAACTCTCTTCATTTTCTCTCTCTAAAACCTTAGCTCATTCGAATTCCTTTATGCTTGAATATGTGTTTGTGAAAACCAATATGTTACATATACACTTAGGAAACCCTAGTACACAAAACGTGTAGAAGGATATACATATCTCTTCCTAAGATATCTCCACGCGTACATATCATTCTCTAATATATTTCTAACAAACTATTTTTGTTTTTCATAAAAAGACTTAACTAACAATACTAAACATACTTAACTTAGGTCTGCCAGACTTAACTTTAGTACCGACATACTTAACCACTAAACCTAGCCTACCAGAATTAATTGTTATACTACCAGTATTAAGTCTGGTTTACATAATTCCCAACAATCCTCCCTTAACTTGATCTTCACTTGTGAACTTCAAATTTCTTCATTTGAGCTTCATGAGGATGTTGTAGACTTTCTTCTTGGAATTATGTTGAACTGCAATCCTGCAAATCTTCTATTTATAATCTGTTGCAGCATCTGGTTAATAAATATCAGCACTCTATGGCTGTTCTTCATTTCTTTTCAGTAACGTTGGTAATTTGCACATCAATTTATAAAGTTTCACGCTATTCTCATCACTTCCAGGTGTGTTAACTCCTGTGAGAGGTGAATCATTGAAAATTTATAGATTTGATGTCTCTTTAGCAGTTAGCCATAACTCTGGAGTAGCCAATGTTTGGTTTACTAACCATGGTACATTGATAACCATTTCAATTCTTTGTACATGAAACATGGTGAGTTGAAATACCATATGATTTTTAGCAAATCATCGGCTAATTCTTTGGTATATCAATACCCTGGTGAATTAATAACCAGTTATGGTTTTCCACAGCCTTTACCACAATTCATACTCCTGTGGGCTAGCCAACTCTTTATCAAACACAGATATGGTGAGTTGATTACCATACAATTTTTGGCAAATTGTCAGCCATAAACGGATTTGAGATATCTTTAACAGAGCCGTTTGCTCATGGATTAGTCAGTCCTTATGTTGATTAGACATGGTGGACTGATTACCATTTGTGTGTTGGTGCAGAGCACCTTCACCAAGTGAAACCATCTCAAAACCATTTTACTTATCAACTTGTAAAATATACCCAATAGCACCTAGAAAATTCTTTCAAATATTTAATACTTATTGTGGTTGAGCTTTTGATTCAACTAACCACAAAAGCTGATAACATGCATCATCCTTTCTTTCACCAAGTAGATTCTTCTCAAGCATGACCCTGCAAATCCTGTTTGGAAGTGGATACTCCACTTCTGTTAGAATAAAAATATTTGCATTTTCCAGTACTAGACAATGCACCTGACAAGTGTGAAAGTATCTCCATTTAATCACTTATTCTGTACAGGCCAACTTCCAGATTTCATCATTAGCATCTGGTATCTCAAGCATGGTCTTCAAGTCTCCCTAAAGGACCCTTTCATATTCCTCTTCAGGCCTTTTATCACCATGCTTCTCCATCATCAGCCTGTACATGCCCTTTAGATCATCCCTGGAAAGATCACTTAATAAAGCATGAAAGTTAACATATATAATGTCAGTGTAATATTCCCTTACTATCTGCTAAACTCCCTTGTTCCCTATTTTGATGACCAGAATTAACTCTAAACCTATCAGAATTAACTACCAGTTTTAACTACTAGGTTTAACTACCCGAACTAACTAATGTATCTAACATATTTAACTATTATTAAGACTCCTAGTACAAACTATACATTTATCCTCCCCTTAAATGTAGCTATTGGTTTACCATCCCAATATTAACTACCAGAAAATTAAATCTTGGTCCATCAAAGGCTTTCGTCAATAAATCTGCTACATTATTATAAGTGTGAATCTTTTCCACCCTAATCAATTTCTTTTCAAAGCAATCCATTATAAAATGATGCCTGATTTCAATATGTTTAGTCTTAGAGTGGTAAACAGGGTTCTTTATGTTGGGTTCAGTAAATACCCAAACCCCTTAATTTAGGATTTAAATAGAAAATAACCTAAGTGTTTAATCCGTTAAACACTATCAGTCACCGAGTGCATAGTCTCGGTGAGCCATCTTCGAGATACTCGTGATGAGGCATAGAAGAAGCCTCTCCACTCATGAAGGCGAGAACTTAATGGGTGAAGACTTAGTCAAGAAGAAGATGGTGGATTCGGTGGTGATGACAATAACTCACTGAATCCTAAAATCCTCTCCAACTGTTAGCTATGAACACAAACCAAGGAAGAGATCAAGACTTTGAAGGCGAAGAATGAGCGGGACTAGGCGGAAAAGTTTACCCGATAAAACTAAGTCCCCAAGTGCTTTACCCGATAAAACTAAGTCCCTATCTACTAAAGCCATATCTTCCCATTTATAGTAGCGGCGATACTAAAGGGTCTTTGTTAAGGAAAGAAGCTTCGCTTTGTCTACAAATAACAAAGTAAGCGATGTCGAATATATCTATATTCGTGATTACTATGACCAATGCTTTTGTCTTCTAGGTTAAAGTTAATATCATACTTGTATAAATAGCATAAGAGAACAGTGAAAAGTTTTAAGCTTGTGAATTGTAAAAAAACACACACACAAGCCAACTTTTCACTCCTCCAAATACAACTTTATCCTTGAGATAGCTCAGTGTGTTCTAAGAGTTGTGCTCAAACTTAGCCTGAGCTTAGAGAGGAGTCACCCCAAACTTTGTCATTTCAATCCTAAGTACTATTCCGCAAGTACTTGGGTAACGTATTATTTTGATTTATTTCTAATAAGAATATGATGTTGAAAATTACTTTGTGTGTTTTACTTAAGTTAGTTTTAGTCATTATTCACTGTTAAATTGTTTTAAGTACTTAATTGTTTTTAAATGATAGTGAATAGGGAAAAACAAGTGGTATCAGAGCGAGGCTGATTATAAAACCTTTTAAGCCACTTTAAAACGTTTTTAAATCAGGATCCCTATGGTTTGGCCGATGTACCCCAAGTAGTCGATAAAAGGGTGGAGCTTATTCAATTGTTGCCCTAGACTTGAAGTTGGTAAATTCAACAAGTGGAAAAAGCGTATGCTTTGCTATTTGATTGGGATGGAACCTTATTATATCAAGTGTATAAATGAAGGTCCATTTATCCCAAAGATCTTTGAAGGTTTGCCCAAACACGAAGCTCGATGAACTCAAGATGAAAGAAGAGTGGTCAACCAGGGACCAAAGACTCAAAAGTATCATCATATCATATCTCATTGATGATATAATGGAGTCGATTATAAGTTATGTCTGACTAAACAAACACAGGATGACCTAGTCCATAGCCATGAAGGCCCATCGATACCAAGGAAAACAGGATTATGGACTTGAAACTTGAGTATAATACCTTGAGGCTAGGGACTCAAACACTCTCACAAACTTACACGGATACAAAACTCTTTTAAATGAACTAGAAAATGATGGTGTTAAGTTGTCCAAACATGAGATTAATGTTGGTTTTGTCAATTGTCTCCACGAGAAGTGGTTGAACTTCTCTCGGGGACTTAGAAATGCAAAACACATTCAAAATCTTGAACTTCACGAAATTTATGGGAAATTTGTCTATGAGGAAAACCTCATCAGCAGACGATACCGACTTAAAGAAGTCTCGGGAAGTCAAGAAGTCCCGACCATCACCTCACCTATATCAACCGCCTTTTTCTAACAATGTGGTTCTAGATTTTCAAGAAAATTCTAATGATGAGCGATGAGAGATCAAGTGAGGAGTACCTAAATGTCACGAGCGTTGAATTTCGGAAAGGCACTCCTTGCAAACTCTCGAAGGTTTATTAAAAGAAACAAAGGTTTTCAACTGCTAAAGCAAATGAGGACACCGAATGCTTTAAGTGTCACAAAAGAGGCCATTTGCAAAGGACATTTTTTCAAAACAATTTTGAACCCTCTTACACCATCGAGGTCAAATCGGTCCTCGTGCTTTAGCAAATTTCAACCTAAAATCTATCGGTCTCATCAAAACTTTCGAATAAATCGGCGAGAACAAAACAATAGACTTTGAAGCCATGTATAGGAAGATCAAAGCTAAGCTTGCATTACTTGAGGCCACCCTCGGAACCAAAAGTGTTCAATATGCGCGGGCAAAAACAATGGTCATGTTGTTGAAACCTTCGATTGGGATGAAGAGCCGTCTCATCGGATGATGAAATGGTGCATGTCGGTAGACCGATGGCCCTCTCAAAGGAAGACAAGCTAGTTGTTGGAAAGAATCATGCCAGAAATGGAGAATGGGTCAACATCACAATGAAGAAGGTAAATATTCTACTTTCTATGGATGATGATTCTGATTGGCAGTCCTATATGAACTATATCAATGTTGATCTCAAGTTTGTAGAGGAGCAAAGACTAAATCTTTTTTCTAAGTACAACAAGCTAGTTTTGAATTGAATAAGTGTAGGAATGAGTTACTTGTGTTAAAACATAACAAGCTTGGGGCTATCACCTTACAAATTCAAAACACTGAATTAGTTAAAAGAAATTAGGCTCTTCAAGATGTACTTAAGAAAGAAAAAGAAATCATTGGTAGTTGGACCGCCAAGAATCCAAGAGTCTTTGATGCTGTGGGTGCCCCCAGTAGCAAAAAGAGAGTCATAGGTGAACATCATCTTTCTGATTCTCACAACAAAGACCAGAGTCCTAAACCATTTGTGTCTGGTGGCATGATTACCAATATGTTATGCGTTCCCAAGCCTAGTGATTGGATTGAAAGACTTAATCACGAGAGTAAGCTTCCTAACTTGACTGGAAGAATTCTAGAGCACGAAAGTCAAGCTCTAAAGAGCATACTTGGACTCCCGGATGTGCCCGAGTGAACACATCTCGAGTGCGAAGATGAATCTCAAGCACCACTTCCACCTTTGGAACCTCTTTGGGGTCTTGATCCCGGCTCGAGCTTACTCCTTTACAATACAATCCACACTCTCCAAAAGAAAGGTTTGGTCTTGGTAGAACCATCCCGAAAAGACCATCAAAACCAACTCAACAAGAATCCACCCCACCGAAACTTCCACATCCTCTATCCCCACTAAAGTCGATCAAATTGAAACCGATCGAACTAGTGAGGAAGCTAGCGACAAAATGGAATCCATTGAAAAGGTCCTGAATCAATCAAGGAGACAAAGTCGACTTCCTCTAGTTCCTCAAAGTCAAAAGCCGCCTCAAAATAATCATAAATGTGATCTGTGCCATTATACCGTCATACCATCGACAATCGTTATAGAATCCTTTTTGCATGATGCGCAAAAGGATGATCACGAACTAGCGACCACTTGCAATATGTCGGTTCTACGAGTCAAGCAGACTACACCAAAGTTGGTCATCGGTATGCTTCTTCATCCAAGTCATCTCATAAATTGAGAGCTAAGCCTTTTCCTCCTTGCCCACATTGTGGCTTTAATGATCATCGCCGATGATTGTCTTATGAACATATGATGTGATATTTGCGGTAACACGACTCATAAGACATCCCAACATGACAAAGATGTCATCCATGCAAGGAGAAGTTCAAAGCAACCCAAATCCATCGAGTCATCCTCGGTCTCTAAATGTAAAACACATGGTAGCTCATTGCACTCCACCACCGACCATGAATCGATTGCTCAATTCAAAGAAACCATGAGACCCAATCCCACTGCAAGTGGGTCACGAAGAAAATAATTCGGTTTACTACTTGTGCGAGAGGCATGCCGGGAGCCTATCGGCATCTAGGCGGTGGATGCTCAAGAAGCATGGTGGTGTGAAGGAATATCTGCACAAGTATGTAAAGGAACCAGGCCCAAGGTAGTATTTGGTGATAATTCATCATGTCCCATCAAGGTTATGGTTCGATGGCGCAATGGAATAGTTTTCTCTAGGATTGCTTATGTCAATGGTCTCAAATACAATCTCATCGGTGTCGATCGACTATGTGATGCTAAGTAAATTGTACAATTTAATGACAAACAAGGTACCATTTTCAATGCCAACAAGGAAGTTGTGTTGATTGCTCCTAGGAGAGCGATGTTTATGTCTTAGACATGTCAACTCTCGCTAAAGATGGAACTGTCTCTTTGCCAAAGCCACTGAAACTATCAACCGGTCGTGGCACAAGAGACTCTCACACTTAAACTTCAAAACATCAACAACTTGGCAAAACAAAACAAGGTCCTTGGCTTACCATCACTGGTTTTGCAAAGATAAACCATGCTCGACTGTGAAAAGGCAAACATAAAAGAGCATCTTTCAAAACCAAGAAAAATTTCTCTATCAAAAGCGCCTTCACCTCTTGCATATGGATCTCTTTGGACCATCGGTCCTAGATCAATCCGACATGAGAAGTATTATACACTTGTCATTGTTGATAAGTTTTCAAGATACACTTGGGTATACTTTCTTTCCAAAAGAGTCGAGTAATGATACTATAATGTCATTCATCGGGAACATTAAAACCGAATGACATTATAGTGAAACAAATCGAGCGACAATGGTCTTGAATTTAGAAATCTTTGAGCTTGAGAGTTTACGTGATGAGAGGAATCTCCCAAAATTTCTCATCACCTTATACCTGAACAAAATGGGGTGGTGAAAGGAAAAGCAGAACTCTCATTGAGGTTGCAAGAACCATGTTAAATGGCTCAACCCTTTCAAAGCATTTACGGATGAAGCATTTAAGACAACTGTTACACTCAAAACAGGTCAATCATTGTCAAAAGACATAATAAAACCCCATATGAGATATTCAAAGGTAGACTTCACGACATCAACTACTTTCATGTGTTTGGATGTCTGTGTTTATTCATAACCACAAGGATCATCTAGGCAAGTTCGATGCTAAAGGCGATAATGGATACTTTCTAGGTTACTCACTGATCTTCAAAGCCTTCAGGGTATTTAACACATGGAGACAACAAGTTAAGGAAACTTTTCATGTCACCTTTGATGAAAGTGTAGAAAGCATCAGGTTCACCAACACTTTAGTGGAAGATATAGGAATTGACAACTCATCAAGATATCCTCCGGATGAGTACAACACTGAAACCAATTCCTCATACCAAGCTGATGCTGACATCACATATTATTTCTTGCCTCACAACCTGTCACAACCAACTATCAGTGAATTCATTGATAATCAGTCAGTCCCTTCTAGGATAGGTAACACTAATCCAAATGATCAGGAACCTGTAACTCATGAACCTCCACCAGAACAAGACATCTCAACAAATGATCTAAATGATTATGTGGCTCTTGCACCTGAACTCACACCTGAACTCCTAGTGACCTCCTCAAGCTCAGATCCTAGACCACAAAGTAAGTGGACAAGATCTCAGGACATTAAGCTTGTAAACATCATTGGTGAACCCACTGAGGGCATGCTCACTAGAAGCACGGTACGCTAGGTTAACATCGACTTGACCAATGAATGTCTATATCTTGATAACCTATCGGATATAGAACCCAAAAGTGTCACCGAGGCTTAAAAACACCCAAACGGGTTTAAGCCATGCAAGAAGAACTTCAGCAGTTTGATAAAAACAAGGTCATGACCTTGATCAAATGTCCTCGTGGATGTCATTGTCATAGGAATGAAGTGGGTTTCGAAAACAAAATGTATGTAAATGACAACATCATTAAAAACAAAGCTAGACTTGTAGCCAAAGGTTCTGATCAACAAGAAGGCATTGAATATGATGAGACATTTGCTCTGTTGCAAGAATGGAAGCCATCGGGATCTTCCTTGCATATGCTACCTACATGAACTTCAAAGTTTACCAAATGGATGTAAAAGTGCATTCCTAAATGGTGAACTCAAGGAAGATGTCTATGTTCAACAACCTCCGGGCTTTGAGAGCGGTGAATTCCGACTATGTCGTAAGCTTGATAAAGCCCTTTATGGTGAAACAAGCTCCCGAGCATGGTATGAAACTCTCTCGACTTCCTAATATAAAAAAGTTTGTCGGAGGAAATATAGACAACACACTTGTTTGTCTATAGAACACGACACGATGTGATCTTGGTCCAGTATATGTTGATGACATCATCTTTGGCTCAACAAACTACAAACTTTGCAAACAATTTCAAAAGCGATGACAAAGAAGTTTGAAATGAGCATGATGGGTGAACTCACATACTTCCACGGACTACAAATCGAACAAGCCGACAAAGGAATCTCCATCGGTCAAGAGAAGTACACAAGAAATCTCTTGAAGAAATATGAGATATCGATGTGCCTCGGTGAAGACTCAATTGTCCCACCAAACAATCTTGGACCCGATCTCACTAGAAAATTAGTAAATCAAACCCATTTCGAGAGGATTGTTGGCTCACCGATGTATCTAATCGCTTCCGGACCGGACATACAATTCTCGATCTGTCTAATAGCAAGATATCGGTCAATCGTAAAGAATCCCACCTCACCGCAGCCAAAAGGATACTCGGTACACGAAGGAACACCAAGCCTTGGACTCTATTATCTAAAATGTTCGGGGTTTGATCTCAAAGGTTACTCGATTACGATTATGTTGGTGCAACATGAACAGAAAAATTACCTCGGGTCCCGTCCATTTCTTGGAGGTAAATTGGTTTGTTAGAGTGCTAAAAGCGACAATCGGTGGCTATGTCTTGACCAAAGGCGAATATGTGGTCACAGCAGATGTCTTGTGCCAATGTCTTATGGATGAAGAGTCAACTCAGTGACTATGACATCCATTACAAAATGGTACCCATCTTCTGCGACAACACAAGTGCAATTGCAATCTCCAAAAATCCTTTCCTCCATCAAAGAACCAAACATATTGATATCAGATATCACTTCATCAGGGATCACATAATGAAGGGAGACATAGAACTTCATTTCATCCCTCACGAATATCAACTTGCGATATCGTCACCAAACCTTTGATGAACCTACCTTGAGACCGAAAGTCGAATTGGGAATGCTTGACATTGAAAGTCGGGCATCTAAAACCAATCTCGATGAGTTACGTGAATTGGTTCGTCTCCCTGAACATCAAAAATCAACCTCTCACTGAATGAGTAAGATTCACTCAGGGTCCCTGACATAAAGCATTGAATGAGTAACTAAATTCTCCAAGTATTAGTTACTTAAATGTCCTAGGTTGGTAATCCCACCAATTTAATATAGGAATATATGTCTTACTGTCATGGGTCTCATCACTAAACCTCACCCCACTTGGCATTAAATGCCCTCTCATACATAAAATATCCTATGGATATTTTAATGCTGCAAAAGTGCACTTTTACCGTGCCTCGCAATCTATTCCTTGAAATACGGGATTTTACTGTGGGTAGTGGTGGGTGGCATTAAATGTGGAATTTCAAACGATTTCAAAAACCGTCTTTACAAATCCACGTTTATGCAAAAATCACCCCTCTCACCACTCTATAAATACCCTCTTCTAAACCAAAAAAAACACATACAAATTATTTTCTACAACTAAACTCTGTCAAAATCCTTTCTCAAATCCAGAATAATTTGTGTGGGCTCAAAAATCATTAAACCTTCTTTTGGGAAACCCTCCTTGTAAACATTTACAAAAGTTTTTCATCACAAACTTGAGAGATCTAAATCCTTTAATTGTTCTAGTCAAAATACTTTCTTTTCAAACCCTAAAATCTTTTAAATGGAAATGGCTAGAACACAATCTCTCCATTTACTTCTCGATGGTAGGAGATCTTACAAATGTTGAATTTAAAACTAATAATGTCACAGCAATTTTGAATAACTGAAGCCGTCCCACCTACAAAGACATTATGAAATTTTTATTTAATCGCCCACGAAAACGGCCTTTGTTCGATGTCCTCCATTGTTTACCAAAATCTCCTCATGGAATTTTGGGCAACAACAAGGCCTTTGACCCGACACCCTCTGCGATGAGAATAACCTCGGACCCCTCGTGAATATCTCATCGATTCGGTCTTCATGGGGGCAACAACAATTCACCTGGATTATAAAATATTTTGCACTTCAACGAGTGGATTACAATAAAGGAGTTTATGTCGCCCATCCCGAACCTTCCACAATGAAGGATGGGTTAAAACAAATCATTTTAGATCCAACTTTTTGGACAAGACCCGAGTCACCAAAAGCTCTTTTCCGTGGCTTGGAGGATCCTATTCACTTTTGTGATTCGGGTCCTCGGCGGGAACCACTCATCCACTAAACAAGTTAACTCTATTCGATTGATGATGGCATCTTGCTTGATGAATGGGGTCATTGTCGAGATAGGGAGATCATTTATAGTGATCTCGTGACCAAGCTACTGAGCAAAACTAGGACAAAATCGTTTCGTATCCTAGGTTTGTGTCTTGTGCTTTGCAAGTGTTCTTGGGTACAAACTATCCTCGGGAAGAAAATTTTGGTGCTTTACTGGGCATCACCCTTGTCACTCCTATTGAATTGACGCCCACATGATTCTTTGTAAACAATCGAGTGGATCGATGTCTCAAACCCCGCTCCCAAAAGAGAAAGGGAAGTCTCGGACTAGGACTAAGACTAAACCAAAGTCTAAGGGCCACGAGGCTTGAGAACACAACCTAAAAGGCACAAAAGACAAAGACTAAACAAACACCCACCCACGGGCAACATCCACCCTAGTGACAACAAAAGACACGATACATCACGGTCGGTGCCCTTGGTTACAACTACTACTCCCCAAGATCCATAAGGAAACAAACAACTTCTTTGGTAGGGGCGCCTTCCACAACGCCCAAGGATGACATTAGCTAATCCAATCCTTTGTCCGAGGGCACACCGATCGATCCCAAAGACTCGGGAAACAAACAACCCACCGATAGGGATACAACAATCGACGACTCCGCCAAAAGCACTGGAAACACCCACCAAAGTCTCGGGGTCACTGGGGACAAAGACTCGGAGGAAAGAAACAACCGCCGATCACGGAACCCAAAACCAATCTTGACTCGGAGAAGGCACTGGAAACTCCACCGATGTCCGAGGGGTCCACGGGGACAAAGACTCGAGAGATATATACCACCACGATATGGAACCCATCACCAACCCCTTGCTAACTATTGCGATGTCACGGCATACTATTCTCGGAGGATGAACTTGCTAAAGCGAAGATGAAATTTTATCACCGGAGAAGAAATGGGCCGAGGTTCAATCGAACAAGAGCCTCGGCTGATCCAAAGGAGCATCTTGAGTCACCATTTCATCTAGAAGATAATGACTCGAACTCCTCATCATCCGACTCTGGGAATTTAACCGTTTGACAACATTCTTTTAGTCACCGAAGGCAGTGGTTCGATGGATCACTAAAGCCTCAAGGAAGTCAGTACAATCGGGTTACTAAACAATTTTGGGATCAACACACTAAAGCGGCACCATTCTGCGATCTTTGATCGATGTGCTCACCTTCAATGAAAATGTTCATGAGCACGAGATCTCATGTACCAACACCTTATTAGGCGGATGAAAACACGGTTAAGTTTCTCAAGCATCTTGGTCATATGGAGTTAAAATTGATGAAATCGGGGATCTTTGTTAAAGAAGACCCGAAGACTCAATACCAAAGTATTGGAAGCCACTGAGGTGTATGTGAAAAATTCATCTCGACTCACCGAATCGATTGAAATGCTCCAATTTGCAAATGTTCGGGGTCTCCAATCTTCGGTTTAGTCTCTTCAAACCTCGGTGGACTCTTTGAATACTCGGTAGTTGCTATGGCTCGGGCCTCATCTTCTATGGCACGGAATCTTGGTCCCCGGATGATGACCTTGGAGCTTTCTCGAGCTAACTTGGATACAAAGGTCACTGGTCTTCAAGCAGATACTTGAGAGATTAAGGCAATGATCACTTGAAATCTATCAGGGCCTTCAAGGGTCAGCGGCTCGGTCCCCTCGGCACCAACTCGAACTCTTGCCTCACTGAAGCTCAGACAGCAGTTGAGGGGAGAATACTCTTGAACAAGCTCCTCTTCACACCGAGGGGAGCAAACACCACTGTCTCAGTAGCTCCAACATCATACGCACCGCCTCTCGGCAATACCCATCTCCTCACTACCACCACAAACATCAACAAGAACAACAACAGCGGTCGCCACATCAATCATGACAACAACACCACCCTTAGTTGCATCATCTTCCTCGGGCCGGGACAAGGGCAAGGCATAATGACAAGCTGCGAGCACGAGAAGATTCCCTATAGAATTGGCGACACCGAATACCGCTCACACCACAACAATTGAGTAAACATCTTGCTAAAGAAGAAAGAAGAGTGAAACTAGGCGAGGAAGAGAAAAAAACGGAGAAGCACCGCAAAGGTTGTCCTTGAAGAAGGCGAGAACATGGGATTAGATGCAAGCAAGCTCCAAAAGGGTCGAGCGGTCAAAAGTTCAAGGATGCTCAGTCGCTCGGATGGTCATGCTATGAGAAAGCAGTTTAAAGCAAAGAAAAAGAAAGCTGAAGATGTCAGGCAAGAATGAATTGATCATTACAACTAGACAATGACAAGCCGAAGGCAACCCGAGAGGATCACTGATGTCAAAATCATCCCCAACTCCAAACCACTGGCTATGAATGTATACAGAGGGGCTGATATGAGACATTTCAAGATTCATGATCCCTTTACCTTTGTTGACTTTGGGATCACTGAACTCGATGAGCTGGGTCCAATAATTGAGTCTAAAAGGAATGCAGTTGTTAAGGACCTGATGAAGATGCTTAGCAAAAGATATGAAAGGCTGAGAGATACACCAGCCCAACTGGGAATTCAGCCTTCCTTGGCTGCACCTCAAGGATCTCAACCACAAGCATCCACTGGCAAAAGGAAAAGAGTTGAGTTCCAGTCTAAAATCAAAGTGCCGGGCTTAGAATGCAATAGAGAGCTGCTGAGGTGTGAAATTTGTGAACTGTCTAGTGATTGAAAAGCACGAAGAGGGCTATTTTTCATTGATGTCTCGGAACCCGACATTCCAAAGGTGGAGTGATATCGATCGTGCGAGAGGCTACTATGATCACCTATATTCCAGTGGCCTCTCGGATCCAATCCCAAAGAAAGATCGGGTTTTGTCAAGACACGAATGCTAAGATAAGAGACCATCTGACGAAAACACTCATCACCAAGAAAGTGAAGCTTGAAGCACCGGGAATCCATCCGGGTGACATCATGTTATCTTTTCTTTGTACTAGTGATAGGAACCATGTAAGGTGATTAATAAAGATGTATGTTTTGTTAAAATACTCGGTGTTCCATATTGTATTCATTAGTACATTCGGTGTAAGAAGAAGCCATTTGCTCACTTACATCGATCAAACACTTAGGCTATTTGTATATCCAAATAGGGAGACTGTTGGGTTTAGTAAATACCCAAAGCCCTTAATCTAGGATTTGAATAGAAAATAACCTAAGTGTTTAATCCGTTAAACACTATCAGTCATTTGAGTGCATAGTCTCGGTGAGCCATCTTCGAGATACTCGGTATGAGGCATAGAAGAAGCCTCTCCACTCGATGGCGGAACTTAATGGGTGAAGACTTAGTCAAGAAGAAGATGGTGGATTCGGTGGTGATTACAATAACTCACTGAATCCTAAGACTCTCTCAGCTGTTAGCACCGAGGAAAACGAAGGAAGAGGCGAAGGCTTTGAAGGCTGAAGAATGAGCGGGACTAGGCGGGAAAAGTTTACCCAGATAAAACTAAGTCCCCAAGTGCTTTACCCAGATAAAAATAAGTCCCTATCTACTAAATACATATCTTCCCATTTATAGTAAGCGGCGATACTAAAGGGTCTATGTTAAGGAAAGAAGCTTCGCCGCCTGTCTACAAATAACAAAGTAAACAGTAATCGAATATATCTATATTCGTGATTACTATGACCAATGTTTTTGTCTTCTAGGTTAAAGTTAATATCATACTTGTATAAATAGCATAAGAGAATGAGTGAAAAGTTTTAAGCTTGTGAATTGTAAAAAGCACACACACACAAGCCAACTTTTCACTCCTCCAAATACAACTTTATCCTTGAGATAGCTCAGTGGGTTCTAAGAGTTGTGATCAGACTTAGCCTGAGCTTAGAGAGGAGTCACCCCAAACTTTGTCATTTCAATCCCAATTACTATTCCACAAGTACTTGGGTAACGTATTCTTTTGATTTATTTCTAATAAGAATATGATGTTGAAAATTACTTTGTGTGTTTTACTTAAGTTAGTTTCAGTCATTATTCATTGTTAAATTGTTTTAAGTACTTAATTGTTTTTAAACGATAGTGAATAGGGAACAACACTTTACTATATAAATAGTGCTTTCGTTATCAATATGGATTACTGTATTCATGAAATTGATACCATAATTCAACATCTGATTCTGAATCCACAAGACTTGTCCACAGTAATTTGCAGCAACCACATACTTAGCTTCAGTTGTTGATGTAGCCACTATAGTCTGCTTTTTGCAGTACCATGAGATGAGTCTCCGGCCAAGGAATTGAAATCCACCAGTTGTGGATTTTCTGTCAAAACTTGCCCCAGCATAGTCACTATCTGAATAAGCTTACAGGTCAAAGGATGACTCTTTAGAATACCATAAGCCCAAATTGGGTTTTCCCTTAAGGTACTTAAAGATTCTCTTCACAGCATGAAGATGTGAAGTCTTGGGTGTAACCTGAAAATGAGAACACACACAAACTACATACATAATATCAGGCCAAGAGGCAGTTAGATACATGAGAGAACCAATCACGGATCTGTACAAGTGTACATCCACATCATCAGCTTCCTCGTCCTTTGTTAATGCCACCTTATTATTCATTGGTTTCACTGCAGTCTTCACATTGGTATAGTTAAACTTCTTCATCATCTCAGCAACATACTTGTCCTGAGAAATGAATAGTCCATCTGGCATCTATTTGACTTGTAATCCAAAGAAGAATGCGAGTTCACTTATAGAAATCATCTGGAATCTGTTCTTCATCAACTCTCAAACTCTTCACACCAAGACCTGTTTGTTGAACCAAAGATGATATCATACACATACACCTGCACTAGCATGTTATCCTTCGTGTTCTTCTTTATGAATAGGGTCTTGTCAATAGTCCTTCTCTAACTTCTCTAGTATCCATGCTGCTCAAGAAATGTGGAGAGTGTAGCATACGAAGCTCTGGGAGCTTGATGAAGACCATATGAGGCTTTTGTCACCTTATAAACCTTATATGGATGAGCAGGATCCACAAAACCAGGAGGCTGAGAAACATATACCTCCTCATCTATAGTGCCATATAGAAAGGCACTATTCACATCCATTTGATATACTGTGAAGCCCATATAGGAAGCAAAGGCTAAGAATAGCCTGATAGCTTCAATGCAAGCTACAGGAGCAAAGACTTCATCGTAATCAATGCCTTCCTCCTGTTTATATCCTTGGTCCACTAGTCTAGCTTTGTTTCTGACCACCACACCCCTTTCATCCTTCTTGTTCCTGTATACCCATTTTGTACCAATCACCTTTGCACCACTAGGTAGATCTACTAGAACCCATACTTTCTGTAGCTTGAACTATAGCAGCTCCTCTTGCATTGCTTCAACCCAGCTTTCATCTATGAGAGCATCAGTTACTTTGGTGGGTTCTTTCTGAGAGAGGAAGCATGCAAATAGACAGTGTTGGTCGTCTTTGTGATTGTTCCTCTGCTGCTTCTGAATAAAACCAATAAGTGCACAAGATGCATATTGTTTCTGCACTTTGCTTCTTGTCTTCACATCTGACTTAGGATCACCCAGTATTTGACTTTGTGGATGAATGTTGTGAATCCTATGTGTAGGAACAGGAGTGACATCCACCTCTGTAGGTAGATTTGTGAAGTCAGTAATAACTCCTCCTTCATCATTAGAAGCCTCCTCAAAAATTCCTTCAGCAGGCTTATCAAAGATGTTAAGTTCTGGCATTGCTGATTCATAAAAATCATCATCAGCCTTGCCAGAATTAACAAATGCACTACCATTATTATTTAGGTTAGTATTGGTAGCCATATCGTACGGTACTGGTGGATCAGGCATGCCAATATTAACAACTCCATTACCAATATTAACTGAGTTAGTACTAGTAGCCTTGAAAGTAAGTTCTGGCCCCCAGATGCTTTTAAATAATAGCATCCAAATCTTTCTTGAAAGCCAGAATGGCATCAGAATCACCAGTTGGAGAAACCTCTTTCTCCTAAACCTCTACAACAGTCTATTTCTTCTTTGTAGAAACAGAAGACTTCTTTGCTCAGAGCAGGGAGCTCTTGAATGTTGTACTGCTGTAGACATAAAAACCAGCTCCTCATTATTCTCTTATTCCTTAGGAGCTTGAATATCAATACCTGCAGTGCTATTTTCTTCAGAGGAACCTGCATGTGGGTTAGCTTTATTTTCCAAAGACACAGGAATATAGTTCATAGAATCAGACAGATAATCTAAGTTAAACATCCATCTATAACCTACTCCTTTCACATTTGGCTTTTCTTCAAGAAAATAAACATGCAGGGTTACCTCTACTCTATTAGTCACTAAATTGTATACCCTATAGGCCTTACTATTTAGTGAATATCCAACTAAGAAACCCTCATTAGATTTGCCATCAAATTTTCCAAGAACACTAAGGGTATCTAAAATGGTAACATGGCACCCAAAAGGTCTTATGTAGCTAATAACAAGTTTACAACTAAATAAAAGCTCATAAGGAGTCTTGCACTAAGGTTTGGTCACCCGTAACCTATTGAATATTTAAGAAGCACACCTAACTACTTTAGCCGAGAAAGTGGTTGGTAAGAGTGAGTCAGCTAAATAAGTCCAAGCTGCCTCAATAAGGGTCCTATTCATTCTTTCTGCAACTCCATTCTACTGCGGAGTCCTAGCACTAATGTACTCCTGTTTTATCCCGTTGTCCCCACAGAACTCAAGCATACTTCTATTCTTAAATTCAGTGCCATTATATGATCTAATAATTTTAACCTTATGGTCATGCTGGTTTTCTATCTGCCTAATAAAGGTATGAAGGATGCCAGTAGTCTCATCCTTGGAAGATAAAAAGAAAACTCAACAAAACCTGGTACATTCATCAATAATGAAAAGATGATAGGATGCATGATTAATGCTCTTTACAAAGTTTGGTCCAAAAAGGTCTATAAGCAAGGTGTATAAAGGGGCTGTAACAGCTCTTTCTAATTTGGCCTTGCATGATGCTCTGTGCTGCTTTCCTTTATGACAAGCAACACAAGAATGGTCATTTTTGAAAACCTTAGAAGGTAGACCTCTTACAAGGTTTCCCTTCACAAGTTTGTTTAGATGTTTAAAATCTATATGACCCAACCTTCTATGCCACAATTTAGATTCATCAGTAGTGGCTTTTGCAATCAAACAGGCAAAACCTTTAGCAGGTTCAGGTGTCTTCATATCAAAACAGTACATGTTGTGTTGCCTTGGGACTCTTAGGAGTATCTGATTTTCATCAGGCATTTTGAAGTCAGAAGTTAACACAAAACATTCAGTTTCAGTAAAAAGAACCTTTTGCTGCTTATTACAGATTTGTGATATGGAGAAAAGGTTAAAGTAGCCTAGTTCTTTCACAAAAGATACACTATCAAATTTAAAATTACCAACCTTTATTCTACCTTTCCCTGTAATGTAGCCTTTGCTACCTCCAAAGGTAATAGAACCACCCTTGAATTCTTCAAAGTCGTCCAAGTAGTACTTGTTACCAGTCATGTGCCCAGAACATCCACTATCAAAGATGCCTTTATCTCTCATGTTCATATAAGGATGTTCCTGCACATAAAATAGAAATTAGTTTCTCTTTGGGACCCAGGCCTGTACAGGATTGGTCTGCCTTATGGACCTGTAGATTTCACATTATTAATAGATAAGGGTACGCTATTATACTTGAAGTCTGGTCTATGACTCCAGTTATAACATGCTGAGGCCTTAACAACAGATCCCCCATTACCCTTTATAGCACCAGATTTAAACATTTTTGCTGCATTTTTCACAAAGGGTCTTCTCACAGGTGAATGTGATTTTGCAAAATTTCTTCTATGGTTGAAGACATTCACCTGGGATGAGGTACTAGTAGGTATTGGTTGTTTATTTCTAACAGAATTAACATTTGAACAACTAGAATTAACTTTAGGCACACCATAACTAATATTATGCCTAACAGAATTAATTGGCACACCAGTACTCATATTTGGTCTAGCATAATTAAAATTGGAATTACCAGTATTAACAAGTAACTGGCCTAGAAACAAACTGATTGGTGTGGTTAATTTTGTTTTCATTATTCCACACTGGTATAACTATTCCATTTTAGTGTTTACAGACATTTTCTTTCTAAGTTCTGCTTCTCTAGCCATTCTCTTTTCATGGAAATCACAATCTCTAATTAAATGGCTAGTACTACCACACACAAAACAACTCTTTTTAGTGAAAGTGTAACCATCCCCAAATTCTCTTTGCATCAATCCATTCCAATTCTTTTTGTCTACTTTAGGTGTCTCTTGTTTAATCTGTTGCCTAGGAGTTTTTACTTGTTGGACACAACTAGGTTCAACTATTTGTTGTTTAGGTGTAGACACAACATGTTTAGAGACTTGAATTGGTTTAGACACATAAGGCTTATTGACTGAAATTGGTTTGGAGAACTTTATGGGTTCTGATTTAAGCTCAAGAGATTGATCAGAGACATTCCCAATGGATCTTTCACTATCAATAGATTGACAGGTAGAATATTCACTGGATTTGTCATCTGAAGCATTTGAATCAGGATTTTTCCATTTGCTATAATCAAACACTGATTCATCATATTCCTTTTTCTTGTTTAGGTGTGTAATCTCCATTTAGTTTTAGCAAATTTATGGTATATTGGTTTTCCATCATAATCTTCTTTTGAACTAACAAAAACAATTTCTGTAGTTTCTTCCTCATATCCTAAAACCTCACTATCTAATTTTATTTCAAAACCTAAACCAATTTACTTGTTGAGCTCATTCCTGAATCAATTAATCTCCACAGATTTTTAGCATTATTTTTCCATGTGTCTACTCTCTTTTGTAACTCTTCCTTATCTTTAACTACTTTCATTCCAATTCTTCTATATTTTCTAAGTTTTTCATCTTTTTCAAATATCTCATTTGCTTGTAATGTAAGTTTTTCATTTAAAGATGTGTGTTGTTTTTGTAAAGTGACAATTTGGGCTTCCAATTTTTTTTACCGCATTTTCATAGGCAAGAAGTTTTGCTTTTTGATCACCTAACTAACTCATTTGTTCATCATAAAGTATTTTCACTTTATTGTATGAGTCAGTGCAAGTTTTTGAACACAAGGATACCTATTTATTTGAGCTTATGGCCATGAGAGCATGATTGATTTTTGTATCCTCATCAGTGTGCTTTCCCTAGTTGATCACACCAGCTTCCAAAGTCAGCAACCCCATCTGACTCTTATCTTCCTTCTCAGCATCCTGCCAAGGATAGAAGGAATCCCTCTTCTTTTCATCATTGGCCAACTTTGTTTTGCACTCCCTAGCAAAGTGACATGTTTTATGGCACCTATAACACTTGAGCTTCTTCTTATTAAACCCAACTGGTGCCTTCCCATCAAAACAGACTTGTCTTCCAGTCCTTTTGTAAAACTTCTTCATCCTCAAAGCAATCATGGCACACTGCCAGTTTATGTCCATTTCTTCCATCGCCTCATCTTCAATCTGATCCAAGTCCTCATTAAGGAGGTCTTCAAATTGCCTTGCAAACAGTGAGTAGATCACCTCATCAGCAAAACCAGCAGGCCCATCTCTTTCCTTCACACAAGAAGAAGAAGTATCGTAGCTACCAGAACTATAGCCACTAGATTTAACCTTGTTGGTGCTGCTCTTGCCTTGTGAGATGAAAGCAACATTGTGGGCACTTGAGGATGCCTTTGAGCTTCCTTTGATTTCTTGTTCATAAACCCTAAAGTTTTTGTACAAGTCATAAATTGGCAAAGTGTCAATATCTTCTTTAGTTCTCATGATCATTGCCATATGTGACCATTCTTTAGGCAATGATCTGAGAAACTTATGATTTGCATCCTCAGTGGACACTTCTGCACCATGAGCTTCTAATTGTGACAAGAGTTGTTGGAATCTGTCATATCCTTTCTCCAACCCTTCAGAACTTGTCACAGTAAAGGCTTCAAATTGTTGTTATAAAAAGCCTTCTGCATCTTTTTGGAGTTAGCATTCCCTCCAAATCTTGTTCTAATTTCTTCCCAAATATCCTTAGCATCATCCATTCCATGGAACCTTCTGAGATGTTCATTTGGAATGGTCATCAGCAAGATGGTCCTTGCTTTCCTCTCCTTCTCCACAACATGTATCTCAGCAACATATACTAGTGATAGAATTGTAACCACACCATCTTTCCCTGTGGAAATTCTCTTCCTATAATTCCCATTCTGGATCACCTTCCAGACTTCATTATCAATATATTCCAAATAATGCTCCATTTGCATTGCCTAGATATCATACACCTTCTTCTTTAGAAGTGGGAGTTTAATGTTGGGATATGAAAGTGCTGAATGGTTAAAGTACTGAAGATTTACAAAGTACTGCAGAATGGCAAAGAACTGGAGAAAGTCAAAGAGTCAAAGTACTGCTAAAGATAAAGTCAAAGTACTACACATGATGGTCAAAGTACTACAAGAGTTAAAGAATTGATTATTCATTTATGGAAAGTATTGTAAATCTAGATTAGATTACTTGTCGTACAAGGATACAATTGTAAACCGATTAGGGTTATCCTTGAGCCTATAAAAGGACTCCTAGATTGGCATTAGAGGTATGAATTTACAAGTCTTAGAGTTTATGATTACAAAGTTGTTTAGAGTTTAGAGAGTTTGATATTATTAGTGTTGTTGAAGTATCTGCATAAGTAGCAGATTTAGAGTTAATAAAAGTTATTCTTCTTAGATTTATTGAGTAAATTCCGCGTACTTGATAAAGATTATTCAGTGTTTCATTGTTAATAACTTAGGATTTATCCGAGGTTATTAAATCTTAAACAAGCTAGTTAAGTTAGTTTAGTTAGAGTACATCGATCCAACATTTAATGTTGGAGATGGTGGTTGTAGAAAGAATAATGATGGATCTGGACACACACCTTGTGTCAATGATATTTTGTATAATATTATTAAGCACGTTGAATTTACTTAGTAATACTTAGAAGATGGATTGTATGATGTTATGTAAGTAAACACAGATTAAACACAGAACTTGAGCTCCAATATTATTAATGAATAATACGAGTGATCTTAGCTTATCACTAGGGTTACACCTTGAAGCCTTTGTGAGTAATACGTAGGTAATTTTCTAGTACCTAAGACAATGACCTAGGACCTCCTTTTATACAACAAGGAGTCCTTTACAAGATAAGTATAAAGCTAACATTATAGAATATACACAAGATCTATTCTATACTTATCTAAACACGTTTTCCTATAGCGATGGTAATAATGTACCAAATAAGGTAATCGTTTCCAATCGCTAGTGTTAATCAAGCAATGTAAACCACAACTATCCATGGTAACGGATTATTCCCAACAATCCTCCCTAAACTTATGATTTCTCCGAAAATCAATAAGTTTCTTCAATATGCATTATCTTCAAGGATTTGGGAATTCAACCAAACACTTTACTTCTTCCTAAACTTACGAATAGCTCTTGAACATTGATCTTGAAGCACGAGTAACAATGGTCGACCTTCTCATTGTCTTCATGAACTCTTATAGTAGTACATAACATCACTGTGCGAGTTCCAGCTCTGAGTGGATATTCTTTCTCAGCAAGCATGAATGCATCTTCTCCATTTGTTGTAGATACATGATGAACTTCACATGAATCATAGTTAAACCATTTAGTACCAGGACATGTGCATGAGAATTTCCAGAAATCATCATTACCATTTGGTTCATAGAGCCTTCTAAGATTAACCCATAACTGCATCTCCTTCATGTCTTTGAGATCTTGAGCATTAAACCTTTCTTGAACTAACCTCCATAGTGTATCAATTGGGAAATTGCCTGTCAGATACTTAGGGGTGCCTTTGATTACTAAGAAGTTGACTATCAATGATTGTAAGCCTCTTATTGAGAAGGTTAGAGGAAGAGTACAAGATTGGAGGAATAAAAGTTTGACATATGCAGGGAGATTACAGTTAATTGCATCCATCCTATCATCAATGCAAGTTTACTGGGCTTCTATCTTTATTCTTCCCAAGACTGTTGTAAAAGAGATAAACAAATTGTTGAAAGGTTTTCTATGGTGTCAAGGGGAATTAACTAAAGGGAAGGCTAAAATTTCATGGGACAAAATTTGTAAACCTAAAGATCAAGGTGGTTTGGGTATTAAAGATTTACAAGTATGGAATGAAGTATTGATTATGAAACACTTGTGGAACATTGCTGCTAAAAAAGATACTCTATGGGTAAAATGGATTAGTGTGGAGAAATTGAAAGGCAGAAGTATTTGGGAAGTCACACAAGACAGTAGTAGTAGTATTGGATGGTGTAACATTCTTAAGCTTAGGGATAAAGTCAGAAGACATGTGTTTTATAAAATTGGAAATGGCAAGAGTACTTCTGCTTGGTTTGACAAATGGTGTGAAAAAGGCCCTTTATGTGAAATTGTTTCTGCTAGGGAGATTTACAATGCAAGGCTTACTAATGATTGTACAGTGGATAAGATAATAAATAATGGCAATTGGAGTTGGCCTGAAGAATGGTTTGGCAAATTCCCTATCCTGGATAACATACAAATTCCCAATTTACATAATGTTGTACCAGATAAAGCAATGTGGGAAACTGGTTCTGGACACATAACTGAATTTGCTACTAAGACTGTGTGGAAAGATATGTGTGAAAATGGCAATAAAGTGGTATGGAAGGAAGTAGTATGGTTCTCACAAAGTATTCCAAGACATTCATTTGTTTTGTGGATGGCAATTCAAAACAGACTTATGACTCAAGACAGACTAGCAAAATGGTCCCAAAGTGATGAGCCAAAATGTGTGTTCTGCAAACTTGAGCAAGATTCTCATGAACATCTATTCTTTATATGTGCTTATGCAAATAGGATATGGAATGAGATGCAAAAGTTTATTGATATGAAGTTTTCCTGCACTTAGAAAGAAGTCATTGAAGAATTCTCTAAGTTGAAAGCTAATAAGAATATATGGAGTGTCATCAGGAGACTTGTTCTTGGTGCAACAGTGTACTTCATTTGGCAAGAGAGGAATTCAAGGATTTTTAGAAGCAATGAAAGGACAATTGATGTGTTGGTACAGAATATTATAGATAGTATCAAATGGAGAATTATGAGCTTCATTGTTAAGGATACTGAGAATGTCAAAGTCGTGGAAGATAAGTGGAATGTGGGCTGAGAAGAATCAAAAGAAATGCTGAATAAAGATGTGCAGGAATTATACATAGTATACAGGATATAGTTTGTGTGAAGTGTATGTAGTAAATGTATCAGTTTTTTTGAATGCTTATCTGTAGATAACTTATTTGTTGATAGGTTTCGAAAATGTATAACATGGGTCTGTCCATGGTTATAAATTGTAGCCTATTGTACTATTTTTGTGATTAATAATATTTCACCCTTTTCACAAAAAAAAAGGTCATATCTGTCAAAAGCTTTTATAAGATCTTCAAATTGAATGAATGATGAAGTTTCACCACCTAGCCTTGTGATCTTCCATGTTGGAGAAAAATTGTTAGCAGTGTAAACTTCCCAATCAATGATAGGATGTCGAACTTGCAGTGGTTCTGGATAAAAATATTCTTCTTCAATCACAATCATTCCGATCATTGTTCTTGATGAATTTCTCGAGGAATTTCTTTCTCGATATACATTTCTTGTTCTTCGCAACCTTAGTCTTCTTAACAAGATGAGAATCACTTTCTTTGGCCTTTCTCTTCAATCCAGAAACCTTCTTGCTTCTTCTTCAGAGCCCATTGAAATAAAATATCTATCATGTTTTGAACTCGTAGTAGATACCTTCAACTTGATTATCGTGCATTCCTTTGAATTGATGCTTTTTCCAACCACCAACATGACAACAATAAGTCTTCATGTATGAGATAATTTGTGCCTTGGTTGGTTGTTTTGTTTCTTTGACCCTTTCGGACTCTACTAATCACATCTTCAAGTGCTTGATTGTTCTTCATTTGATCAAATCCTTCAACCGAGCGGTTCTTTGATCTTCGCCAGGATGCATCGACTACTGTGTCAATTGCCTTTTCTTGATTATTGGATTATTAGCAATCAAGAACTCAACATCTTGTTCAGTAGGAACATAACTAAACTTTGGAGTCTTCTCTCTAAGAATTGTAGGTTGAATAGTAGAAAGTGGATCTTCAATAAAATCTTCCATTCTATTCAATCTTTTAGTCTCCAAAAAGCTTGTAACTTCCATTTCTTCAAGCTTTTTCTTCAGTAATCTGTTTAGCAATTTCTCTATCAAGAGCAATCTGTGCTTGTTGTTTCTTTGAAATCTTTCTTCCAGTTTGCTCTACACTTTCCATAACTGCTTTACCTTTGTCTTTCTTCAGTTTATCAAATTCTTCACTTGCAGTGGCAATATTTGGCTCTACAGTGGAAATGGAATCGATGGTAAAATCGGTTGTAGTACAGAAAATGTCTTGATCATCAAGTCGCTCTTCTTGAGTATTATCTTCCTCTGCTCCTTTACTTGTATCTCCTTCATCTTCAAAATCAATTTTCCTCCCTTAGTGTCGAGACTGCTTTCTTCCCTGTTTGGGAGAATTTCCCAAATCATGATCAAAACCACCGAATCACCATCGGTGGGTGAGGATGAAGATGAAATCACCAACTTTGCGCTTTCTTGTGCTTTTCAACCCCTGCAACTCTTCCTTCAAGGTCTCGAATCTCTTCTTTAAGTTTTTAACATCCTTGGCATCTTGCTTCTTGACATGTGCCAAGTCCTTCTAGAGAGATTCAACACGCTTGGCTAACTTTGTACACAAAACCATCAATTCCAATTGTTGCCCACCGCCTCATAACTTCCAACCTGTGAGGTGAATTATGGGGCATTGGCTCGATTCCTCCCTAGTTAGACTAGGTAGTAGTCTAGAATCACCAACGCTTGTTCCTAGACCAAAAGGTTCGAAACTTGTTGTGTTGTCATGAAAGAAGGTGGTGGTTGCTCCTCCTCTCATAGGTGTGAGAAGCAGTGGAGTATAATCAATGTTTGGAAGAGATTATGGGTGTGTTTTGTTCGGTGAAATCTTTGCAAGCATTTGAGGTAAGAGTGGTGTAAAATCATGTTGCCATCTCGGTTCATGTTTTGAATAACTTTAGGCTTTAGGCAATCGATTTCATAAACATTAGTATGGGGTTGCAGCTTGAAACTCATTTAGCATCGCTTGCACAAACCTTAGATACATTAAAATTTTGTTGAACTCTTTACATTGCCACCATACTTGTAGAAATATAATTTGACCAGTTAAAAATCTTATCAGTGGCTAGACAAACCAAAGGGTAAGCCATGGTTGAACTAAAATGCTCATAAGATGTTTTCTTTGGACTGAGACAATGTAAGAGATTATGAATCAAAAATCTCCATTGGGGACAAAAACCACTCTTTTTGAAAGTAGCCTTTTTGTTAGTGGTATCATACCCCATGGATGATAAAGTATCATGAATTTCGGGCATAGGTAATGTGATGAGACCATTGAGATCACCCAATTGGAGTACTCTCCTCAAGGATGCCTTAGTAACATCAATAGTTACCCCATCCACAGTGGCTCTTAGTGCATCCACTGTTTCATGTGTATCTCCATTCTCAAGTGTGATGGACTTAGCAGAAGTCCAAAACTGTTTGATTTAAGAGATATAGATTGTGGATTTTAAAAGCAAAGCATACCTTATATGAGAGGTATTAAGAAAGTCCACAATCTGATAAAAAACAGGGCCACTCTTCTCGTTAGACTTTTGTAGGTAGGCCACTAGGTTGTGCTCATCTGCAAATTTTAAAGGTGCCATAGAAACTTTTGATGAAAAACGATATGATGTCAGTAAGAATTGAAAGAATAACTAGCCAATTGAGAGAGAAAGATATATAGGGTTAGGGTTTATAATTATTGCGCAAGAAAAATTATCTTTAGAAAGTATTTATCACAATACGGAAAGAAGATAATTTTCTTAAAATTGTAATCCTATATATATGGAAATCAGTGGTTACTTTCAAAGGCTAGTAAAAATAAGTTCTTGACACAATCGGTTGTAACGGCTAGAACAATAGTGGTAAAATAACACTTTGTCGATGGAAACCGTGAACTAGCAAATGGTAATGTTTCACAAAAGTTTCAAAGAGCGTTGGTAAATAAAATCATATGAAAACTAGATCGCTCTTATCATAGTTTTTAGCAAACTACCAGCTATCAACGGATTTGATATGTCTTTACCATGAGTCATTTGCTATGGACTAGCCAACTCTTAATCATAAAGAATATGGTGAGTTGATAACCATATAGTTTTGGTGAACTATCAACCATAAATGATTTGTCAAGTCTTTACCAAGAGTCGTTCGCTATGGACTAGTTGATTCTTATGTGGATTAGACATGGTGAATCAATAACCATTTGTTGTGTATCTCAGTTATACACCTTTTAAGATCAACTCCCATCTATGCTTCATAAAAACATAAACAGAAATACAAGCAAAGATATACAAACTCATACAACAATTTCAGTACCCAACAGCCTCCCCTCAACACCAGAGAACATTTTGACAAAAAGTTTATGGATTAAGCATTCCAATACTTTTTACCAAGTATTGAAATCTTCCCACATCAAGTCCTTTTATTAATAAATCAGCATAGTTGTTATCAATATGAGTTTTGACAACTTGAATTACTCCATTTTCATAGCAATCTCTAATGAAATGGTGTCTAATTTCGATATGTTTGGTCTTTGTGTGTTGAACATGATTCTTAATAATGAAAATGGTACTGCTATTGTCAATATGGATGATGGTATTCATGAAATTGTACCCATAGTCCAAAAGTTGATTCTGAAGCCATATAACTTGAGCACAACAACTTGCAGCAGCCACATACTCTGCCTCAGTTGATGAATTAGCCACCATAGTTTGTTTCTTGCACTGCCATGACACTAATCTATTGCCAAGAAATTAGCATCCACCTATTGTAGATTTTCTATCCAAGCTAGCTCCAGCATAGTCACTATCTGAGTAAGTAACCAAATCTAGAGGAGAATCTCCGGGTACCACAATCCCGAGTAGGAAATGCTTTAAGATATCGAAAATCTTCTTCACACGGTCAAGTGAGAGAACTTGGGAGTAACTTGAAACCTTGCACAGCACACACCGCAAACATGATGTCCGGTCTAGATGATTGATAACGCTACACGCGTCGTTCGGGGTCAAAGGAACTTCCTTTTCTTGAGCAAGTTTTATAACACCCTAGCAAGTGAACCTAATCGTTGTAGTGTAGTAATTAGGGTAAGCCACGGGTATTGATATCGTTCTCTAGGGGAATAGGAATGCTAGTAGGGAGTTACTACGCTAAGGTTAAGGTTGAGGAAGATTATTTTTATCTTTTATATTTTATGAAAATGGAAAGGTACAATTTCGGGTATTGGATTTGGGGTTGGTATTTCTACCGATTACTCTACTATTATCTAATTATCTAAACTAAGGTTGTGGGAGTCTATGTCTAATTAATGTGTGCTCGTATGATAGTTTAAAGATGTGTTTACTTAGTTTGTATTACTCCTTAATTATCTCTTATTGATGGTTGAGTGTCACGTCTTATTCCTAGTTGCGTTGTGTTTCTAAAGTTGTAGGGTATGCGTTTCTCCCTAACTCTTCGAACTTACCAAAGGGTCTTGTCTACAAACCCACTAAAGATTATAGACTCTACTCTAAGGCGCTTTCGGATGGTTTAGCCTACAATTACTCGAGATAATTATACTCTAAGGTTCACAAAGATGAATCAAGCATTATGCACAACGAATGACCTATCGCATTACTAGATCATTAATCAACTAAGATAAGAAACAACCAATCAATATTTAATAATTAAGTTTCATACTTCCTAAGCAAACACACAAATAAATTAGCGGGACATGGAGAACATGCAAGCATACACAAAAGTAATCAAAGACATAATTGAATTAATGAAGTAAAGACTTATCTTGATGTAAGATAGGGTTTAAAACCCTAAAATCTTGTACAAGACACCTTAGGTTCGGTTTTAGGTTTTACCCAAAGACTCTCCACACAAAGACCGAAAAATTCGGATTCTATATATAAGATTACAATTGCGGCGTCACCTTATGTTTAGTGACGCCCGTGTCGCCGCCATTAGGGTTTCGTCTTGGCCACGTTAACCTTGCGACGGCGTCACCTTATGTCCGTGACGCCGTCCTCTTCGACTTCGACGTCGTCTCGGATTGCATCTAGGCCGTCCGAGTAGCGACGGCCTACTCTTTCACAACTAGACGCCGTCACTTGAAAATACGAGTTTTGAGACCGTGTCGTCACAATAATTTTGGGACGGCGTCACAATGAGCACCGACGCCGCCTTCTACTTTCAAAGAATCGTGAGTGTCTCGATTTTGACTTTGGCCATTTTCTTCATATATTCGCGCTTTTCGTCCAAATAAGTGCCATTCCAAAGATTTTGCCTTCACGAGACCTAAAAGTGAAAAGGAACGATATTAAGCAATAACGGATACAAAGTGATCAAATAAGGACTTAAACGACCCTCAAAATGGTACCTTTTAAAACCTTATCAAATATCCCTACACTTGTTATTTGCTTGTCCTCAGCAAAAGTGCTTTTAGCCAATTAATTTATAAGTTAGGGGTCATGAAGCATTAATTTAAAACGGTCCACAACACATATAAGCCACCAAAAGTCATAACAAGCACGAATACATACTAGCACCTCACATGGGGTGTTTGGATACTCACATCTCTCGGGTGTATAAATGAAATATAACAATATAGGAAATGGAAGATAAACACTCATTAACCGGTCCTAGTACATAGATTACCATAGGCTTGAGAATAGATCAAACCTCCATCGCTTTGGCGTAAGCACCTAGAAAGACTATCAAAGAGGTCTTTAAAGGGTTGCAACGTTAGGCTTCGGTAGGGAAATAAGGGTTTGGTGGGATAGGCTATTTAGTGGTGGTAAGTCAAAATCTCTATGTTAAATGCATATGAAGAATGGCGTTGCTAAGCCAAGACTCGACACTTCTAAACTCTAGATAACTGAAATAAACAAATATAAATTTAAAGGATAGATGTAGGATGGTAGCAGTATGTTTATTTTTTTATTTATTTTTATTTTTTATCACTCTATTTTTTTTCTTTTCTATATTTTTTTTCTTTTTTCGATTTTTTTCATACACTTTTACTCTACCATCCTCTATGATAACATCAAAATACTAGGGATTTGAGCATATCCCTACACTTGAATTTTTATTATTCTAACACTAATTTGACCCGAATTGAAAAGATCAAAACACTTGGGGTACATTATTACGCAAACAAAGGGAATTTGAATTTAACGTTCCTTCCCGTCATTTCATAAACTTTAACTTTTCCCATGAATCCCAATCATCCCAAAATTGTATACAAAGGATATGACTCGACTTAGCAACTTATGCAAGCAACTAGATAATTGAACTAAGGGTTTGGGGTGATAACAAACATTTGCACTTAAAGTGAGTGCATAAGGGTAGGCTAAGGCGATTTGGGTGTATATTTGGGGTGGGGTGTAAACAATGCTCTTCATTGATATTCGGAAAAATCGAAACATCACGAGAACCGCGAAAAGGATAGGCTCGAGGGGTTAACTAGGGTATCGTGTACTAAAGATGAGTACAACGCAAAGGGTGTGGGGAATTACTCAACCGAAGTGGAAGAAGTAATTATATTACGGTATCAAACAAGGGTTATCCTAATGCCTCTTATCATTTAGTTATTCCTAAATACACAAGTGTAGCCTCACTTGCGATCTCGGAATGCATCACAAAACAAGTTCTAGAATCTAATATACTACTGGTTCACACTCTAAGCATTAAAGATGAATGCTTTAATTCCTACTAATCTAAGGGCGATCCTCACATTTTGGTGGAATTTGGGTGGTAAAGGGTTTTTGTGCTAGTCATGCAACTTCCTATCCGTGAGACGCTTTTGTTAAGACTAATGGCCCACTCCTATATGTCATGAAAAATTTTAAATTTGGTGCCAAAATTACCCTAACCAACATTTTCTCATGGTTTATTACACAATCACAATTGGACAAAGCAAATAGTCAAGGATAAGCATAGTTTCAAAGTTCCCGTTTTATTTTCCCTCCCTACACTTAAACTGAACATTGTCCCCAATGTTCCCGAAAATATCAAAGTTATGATAATGGAAGGTAATTAAAACGAAAGAAACTAATACTCTCTGATTAGCTCGGTAGGATCCGTGTAAAGTGGTGGTTAAATCCTTTTCAAGAAGAATTATTGCGTGAGCGACTCCTTCCAATCTTATGTAACTTCTTCTTGACAAACTAAACACGCACACTTGAAGAAAACAAACGAAACCTTCGTGTAAAATCGTGATAATAATATATATAAGACTCGATTTAAACTAGGATATAATGCTTGTGGAATGGATGTTTATAGAATTTCAAGAAAATTAAGACACGAAAATTCCAAAAATTTATAAGTAGCTCGAAACGAGAAGAAAGTAATCGATGTTTTACTCCTTCTGACGCCGTCGGTTGCAATCTGACGCCGTCGGTTATCCCGACAAAAAGCGGTCTGCGATTTTGGAAAAATTCGGAAAATTTACATCTTTAGAATCTGGAAAAATTTAAAAACATCCATTATGACTCGATACAAGCATTTGACTCGAACAAACAAACATAAATATCTTTTAGTTAATTGTTATTCTCATGTTTACATTTCTTTTGAAAACGTGTGTAATCCTCCCTACACTTATCCCTTATGCAAAATACCTTTATATGCAATTAAGACGAATTTAAAAACAAAATAAAGCATTTTTACAAATTTAAACATGAGGATAAACAATTAATAAAAGATATGTGACACTAACAAGCAAACAATTAAGCATGGGTTGCCTCCCGAAGCGCTTTTCTTTATTAAAGAGTCTTGTAGCTAGACTCGTAGTCGGTACTCCTACGTTTCCTCACCACCGCCTCTTGACGACCTCAATGGGGATTCCATGTTGTAGAAGTGCCTAAAATGCGCTTCTCTAAGAGTTCATCCTCTCCCCAATCGGTCCTGTATTCGGTCCTAGGCTCAAGCAATCCTTGTAGAATCCAAAATCTTAGCCATAACATAATCAACACCTTTCTCCCTATCCTCATCATTCCTATAATAGACCGATAGTTTAAGTTCCTTTTCATCATTAGAGAGTGATGAAAACTTCTCAATCTTAAATGGCATTTGGTAAGCTATGTCATCGGTCTTATTCTTGAATCGCACTACTCCTAATGAGGGGTCATAGGTCATCCCGGTGCTTTCTATGAAAGGTTTTCCTATAACAACATGGGACAAGCTAGGGTCTATGGCCGTGCTAATATCATCCACAATTATGAAGTCCGTAGGAAACGTGAAACTACCTACATAAACGGGCAATCCCTTAACTCTACCAAGAAAATTGCAACTAACATTAGGATCATTGGGGTCTTGCCTAGTTGGAATAGGCTTCTTCAATATCCAATTGTAGTAGGTGCTAGTCATTATGTTGATTGGGGACTTGCGATCAATGTAAGCTTTTGCCACAAAAAGGTGTCCTATGACACATGGTATGTTAAGATTCCAAGGGTTCCCAAACTTAATTCGAGGACTTTTCCTAACATACATGTGACGGAGGTCACGCACTAAGTGAGGGTGGCGAGATAGTTCTTCTTCGTAGGAAATTTGTTGAAATAGTCAATGTCTACTTCATCTACTTCCTCGGGTATTTCCTCATCCACAAGTGTATAGTCTTCTTCGTCATTTGTTTCGCCGGGTTCAACTAAGGCGATGGTATTGACGAATTGGACATACTTTAGCTTGCTTGGATCCTTAATCTCTATGCACGAAGGCTCGGGAGTTGAGATAGCACTAACCTTCTTATCACTAGCTATGGCTTTCAAAAGGTTGTCTATTTTCCTATCCATCTCGGCTTGTTGATTATTAAAGCGGTCCGAGAGCTTAGCCATTTGGGTTTCTTGGGATGCAACTAGGTTTTGCAACATCCTTCGATGTTTTGTTGGTTAGGACCGTTAGGTGGGGGCCATGAGAAATCATTAGAAGTGAATTCTTTGGTTTGTCCCCAATAAAAGTCGGGCTTGTTTTTCCATGCTTCACGGGTTTCATTGAAATTCCTCGATCCGGTGTTGTAGGAATCTTCCTCCGCTCCATTAATACGCGAGGATGCGTAGTCAATGTAAGCGTGTTCGGGAATCGGTGCTAGTGCGCGTGTTATGAGGATCACAAAACGGCTCGCACGAGGAAGAAGCTTTGTTCACATGGTGTGAAGATTTAGGATTTTCGTAGGAACTCATGAGGAATTTAACTTGATCTTCAAGTTCGATCATCCTGACTATCGGGAGGAGGCAAGGAGATTGCTTTGACGGTTTGGGCAGCTCACGGGGTCATCCCAACTTCGTTGTCATAGAGGCGAGGTCCTCTATTATTTCCCATGATTCTTCTGCGGTGAAATCACTAAGTTTTCCACCGCCGCTTGGTCAATGGATCGCTTAGTGGGGAAGTTGACATGATCATAAAAGATTTGGACTTGGAGCCAAAGATCAATGCCGTGATGAGGGACTTTATGAAGTAAGTCCTTGAATCGGGTCCATGTTAGAGAGAGATTCACCTTGACGTTGTTGGAACATCAAGATGTCATTCCTAAGCTTAGTGGTTCTCCCGGTGGGAAAAATTGAGCAAGAGGCGAAGTAAGATCATCCCAACTTGAGATAGAGCCGGTGGAAGTCGCTCGAAGCCAATTACTAGCTTGGTCCCGAGAGAATTGGAAGAGGCGCAGCGTGTGGTCTCCCTAGTAGTAGCATCAAGGTCGATGGAATCGACGATTTTGAGAAATCCTCGAATCTTGATTTGGATCTTGAACGAAGTCCATGGAATCTGCATCTGTTTTGCACCAACCGGATGGTGTCGGATCGCAGGGCCGTAGTTTGGGCTTAGTCGAGAAGCTCAATGGTGTTCCTATAGCCTAGGTGGCTTGGTCTTGAGTATTCACCAAGAGTACGGGCTCTTGGTGGGTCATTTGGTGGTGGGTTGATGAATGGTAATGGGTTATCACCTTCCATGATGAAAAGTGATGGAATTACTAACAAAGGTCACTAAGAAGGGGGATAGACTAAGAGAAATCTAAAAATGAGAAAAAAGTTTACTTGATATGAATCAAGCAAAGAAACCTAAACGAGGTGGACTACTAACTAGCTATTCTATTCCCGGCAGGGCGCCAAAACTTGATAACGTTACACGCGTCGTTCGGGGTCAAAGGAACTTCCTTTTCTTGAGCAAGTTTTATAACACCCTAGGCAATGAACCTAATCGTTGTAGTGTAGTAATTAGGGTAAGCCACGGTATTGATATCGTTCTCTGGGGAATAGGAATGCTAGTAGGAGTTACTACGCTAAGGTTAAGGTTGAGGAAGATTATTTTTATCTTTTATATTTTATGAAAATGGAAAGGTACAATTTCGGTATTGGATTTGGGGGTTGGTATTTCTACCGATTACTCTACTATTATCTAATTATCTAAACTAAGGTTGTGGGGTCTATGTCTAATTAATGTGTGCTCGTATGATAGTTTAAAGATGTGTTTACTTAGTTTGTATTACTCCTTAATTATCTCTTATTGATGGTTGAGTGTCACGTCTTATTCCTAGTTGCGTTGTGTTTCTAAAGTTGTAGGGTATGCGTTTCTCCCTAACTCTTCGAACTTACCAAAGGGTCTTGTCTACAAACCCACTAGAGATTATAGACTCCTACTCTAAGGCGCTCTTCGGATGGTTTAGCCTACAATTACTCAGATAATTATACTCTAAGGTTCACAAAGATGAATCAAGCATTAAGTGCACAACGAATGACCTATCGCATTACTAGATCATTAATCAACTAAGATAAGAAACAACCAATCAATATTTAATAATTAAGTTTCATACTTCCTAAGCAAACACACAAATAAATTAGCCGGACATGGAGAACATGCAAGCATACACACAAGTAATCAAAGATATAATTGAATTAATGAAGTAAAGACTTATCTTGATGTAAGATAGGGTTTAAAACCCTAAAATCTTGTACAAGACACCTTAGGTTCGGTTTAGGTTTTACTCCAAAGACTCTCCACACAAAGACCGAACAATTCGGATTCTATATATAAGATTACAATTGCGACGGCGTCACCTTATGTTTAGTGACGCCGTCGTGTCGCCGCCATTAGGGTTTCGTCTTGGCCACGTTAACCTTGCGACGGCGTCACCTTATGTCCGTGACGCCGTCCTCTTCAGCTCGGCGCCGTCTGGATTGCATCTAGGCCGTCGAGTAGCGACGGCCTACTCTTTCACAACTAGACGTCGTCACTTGAAAATACGAGTTTTGAGACCGTGTCGTCACAATAATTTTGGACGGCGTCACAATGAGCACCGACGCCGTCGCTTCTACTTTCGAAGCTGTGAGTGTCTCGATTTTGACTTTGGCCATTTTCTTCATATATTCGCGCCTTTTCGTCCAAATAAGTGCCATTCCAGCATTTTGCCTTCACGAGACCTAAAAAGTGAAAAGGAACGATATTAAGCAATAACGGATACAAAAGTGATCAAATAAGGACTTAAACGACCCCTCAAAATGGTACCTTTTAAAACCTTATCAATGATGTAAGATACATCAAAGAACCAATGATAGACCTGTACATGTGCACATCAACTGCTTCACCACTATTTTCCTTCAAGAGTAGATGTGTAGTCTTATCTGCGGGGGTCTTTGGAGGACTTTGCATCGATGAACTTGAACTTCCTTAGTATCTCGACCACATATTTATCTTGATTGATGAAAATACTATCCGCCTTTGTAGTACTTGAAGTCCCAAAAGAATGTGAGTTCACCCATAGAACTCATCTCGAAATTCTTCTTTCATCGGTTCTCAAATTCTTTGCACATCTCTGTCTTGGTAGATCCAAAAATGATATCATCAACATATACTTGAACCAGCAAGATATCATTCTTGTCTTTCTTGATGAACAAAGTTTGATCCACTATGCCTCTATGAAACCCATTAGCAAGTAGATAAGTAGTTAAGGTTTCATACCATTTCCTTGGTGCCTGATGCAAACCATACAAAGCTTTAACTACCATGTATACTTTGTTAGGATATTCAGGGTCTTCAAAGCCTGGAGGTTGTGAGACATAAACCTCTTCATCAATCTGCCCATATAGAAAAGCACTCTTTACATCCATTTGATAAACTTTAAAGCCCATAAAGGATGCATAGGCTAAGAACAGCCTGATTGCTTCAATACGTGCAATTGGGGCAAATACTTCTTCATAGTCAATACCCTCCTCTTGAGTGTAACCTTGAGCCACAAGCCTAGCTTTGTTTCTAATAACAATTCCTCTTTCATCCTTCTTGTTTCTGAACACCCATTTAGTACCTATTACCTTTTTGCCAGAAAGCAAATCACAAAGCACCCAAACCTTTTGAAGCTTAAATTAGAGCAACTCTTCTTGCATTGCTTCCACCCAACTTTCATCTTGAAGTGCCTTATAAACATTCTTTGGCTCCATTAGTGACAGAAAACACATAAAGAGACATTCATTCTTGCCTTCATGAATCTTAGATTCATGTATTTTACTAATGAATCCATGAACATCAGGAAGCTTTGTTTGTCTTATAGTCTTCACAGGTGAATAGACATCCCCAATCACATTTTCAAGTGGATGTGATTTATGAATAGAAGTGTGGGGAGTCTGAGGAACCGCAATCTCACTTGGCATATTTGAGATTTGAACATCATTGGCTTGAGCTTCCTCCGTAATCGAGGTTGTAATTTCCACATCGATGTTGCGGTGGAAACTTACGGCCTAGCGATGGAATCAGTATTTCCACTGCTTTTAGAATTTTCAGCATTCAAGTTCCTACTTCCTTCCTTTCTAAAATCATTAGAAGGGTGAGCATCTCCAGTTTTTGGTATATCATCATTATCTGCATAGTTCCAAAGAGGTAGACTGAATTATCTTGATCATCTACATGATCCTTGCTTGGTTCATCATTATCAAGAAACTCTTCTGAACCTGTAAAATCAAAAGAAGATGTTCTTGTAGAAACAGGTACATAATTCATAGTATTGGTTAGAGTATCAAGATCAAACAGCCTTTCTGGACCAATTCCTTTGAGATTAACTTTGTTTTCCGGGAACTCCACATGCGATTCTCTTCAATCTTTTGGGTTCTTAAGTTGAATACTCTAAAAGCTTTCGACCATAGAATACCCAACAAAATACCCTTCATCGATTTTACATCAAACTTTCCCGGATAATCTATGGTATTGAGAATAGATACATGACATCCAAATGGTCTCATGAAGTCAAGGATAGGTGGTCTACCTAAATAGTTCATAAGGTGTCTTGTTCTTTGTTTTACCACTAAAACCCTGTTTTGCACATAACATGCGGTGTTAACTCTTCACCCAAAAAGTGATTGGTAATTTAGAATCGCCAACATGGTTCTAGCACCTCTATAAGTGTCATGTTCCTCCTCTCAAAGAATACCATTTTGTTGAGGAGTTCTAGCAACACTAAATTCTCTTTAATACCTTTATCTCTTGCAAAAATCATCGATAACTCTATTCTTGAATTACGTCCCATTGTCACACCTAATGACTTTAACTTTCATATCATATTGGTTTTCTACTTACAGTAATAAAGTTCTAGAGGATGCTGTTGTTTCATCCTTGGTTCCAAGAAAGAAAACCCATGTAAACCTGCTAAAATCATCGATGCCACTAGACAATATTTCTTTAGATTCAAGTCGCCACGATGTAGGACCAAATAAGTCCATATGTAACATTTGAAGTGGGTGAGCAATAGAGTTAACCAACTTTGACTCAAAAAGCTACGTGTTGTTTGTCTTTAAGACAAGCCACACAGTTTGATCATTTTCAAATCTTTTCCGAGGTAAACCTCTCACCAAAAATCTTTGACAATCTTGTTAATGGTTTTGAAGTTAACATGACCAAGTCTTCTATGCCATAACATGGATTCATCCATTGTGGCCTTTGCAAGCAAGCAAGCATAATCATCTTTAGCAACAATGTTGTTCATATCAAAGCTATATAGATTGCCTTTTCTAGGAATTTTAAGAAGAATCGACTTACATCGTGCATCTTAAAATCCTTAGAGAACAAAGCACATATCTTTGGTAAAAGAACATTGTTCTTCTTGTCACACATTTGTGACACACTAAAAGATTATACTTAAGCTCTTTTACATAATACGAGGTTCAAATTCAAGTTACCGTTTTGATTACTCCTTTACCAAGAACTTTATCATTTACTCCACCTCCAAAGTGACATCTTGTCCATCATAATGCTCAAAATCATAAAGATAGGACTTGTTGCCGTCATGTGCCTTGAACACCCATTATCTCAGATATCCTTGATCCGATCTTTTGTCCTTGGATGTTCCCGCACATAAGAGTAAATAGTTAGTTTCTTTTGGGGACCCAAGCCATGATTGAATTGGATGCTCCTCGTGTATCAATATAGTTAAGTCTATCAAAGGTCATTGATACACCAATGGGATTGGTTGTAGAGGCATTTCCTTTAGGTTTCCATTCCCAACGTCTTTGAGGCCTTCACAAAGTTGCCCATGTCCCCCTTTTCTTGTTTACAACCCTTGCGGTGGCAACTTTTGTATGAGCGGTGGAAACCACGGTTTGATTTTAGGTACCCAACTGTTGGTTATAATGAGCCTTTTAGTTTGAAAAGTTCATTTCCTGTTTGTCTGATTTTGCAAAAGTTGTTTTGGACTTTGCACTTTTAACGAGTGACTTAGGGTGAGCAATGTTAACATTTTTGCTGGCAAAGTTTTGAGACCACTTCTTAGTTGAACTGCTTTTGGGACCATTTTGCAATGTGAATTAGGGTGTACATTATTTTGAAACATGTTAGAATTCACCCTTTTATTCCCATGGACTTCCCTTCTCCCAATATGATAGTCACAATAAGCATGTAAATGATCAAAACTACCATAGATATAGCATGCCTTATAGTACATCACAAAATTAGTACCTAGTTGTTGAGATTTAACATGATTCCAACTCCTCTCGTTACCCCTAGGAGCTGTAGGCTTGTTCTTATACATCTCAGCATACTTCACAATTGGTCTAGGTTTATTAACATGTTTCCTAGGTTCCTCTGTAACAGTATTGACAACTTTTGGGATAGAAGTCTCTACATTCTTTTTAACATTCTCATAAACTACTGATGAGTCACTAGCACTCTCAAAAACATCGCTTTATTGTTAACCAATTCTCTTCTTTCACAAATGTGTTCTTAAGAGGACCATATTCACTTTCAAGATCCCGAAATTCTTCTAAACACATATAAGCTAAATCTATGCCCGGAGGTGATGGAACACCTCTTA